>OX453242.1:7676253-8424410 GCA_949709985.1 Luffia ferchaultella | reverse complement strand
TAAATATATTGAGATGCCACAGTTAAGATGCCGAAGTCCCGAAATCGCACTTTCCTCCATGTTTCAAATTGCTCGCACGGCTTTTTTGTATTCTGAAATTGTGTCTATATCAGCGGCTCTGCCCCAGAAAAGAATACCGAGGTAAATAACTAAAATAGGGTTGGATTTCCAAAACTAGCACCCTACAAGACATTTTTGATAGCATTTAGCATTCAAACTCAAAACACTTGAAACTAACACTAGATAATAAACTAACGCCAGCCACTCTTCTAATAAGTCTCACTATTTATATACGTTTGGTACTTAAAAGAAGGTTTAAAAAAATCAAGGTCAATCAAATCAAATTTGTGTTTTACTAAAGAAATTCGGTCAAGGTAGGTCACCATTTCTCGATTAATAGATTAGGTCAGTTTAAAAAAAAATTCAATAAAATCCGAATATATGGCACTCCGACTACTGTTCCCAAGCGCGAGGCGAGCGAGCAAAACGAGCGCGCCGCGGCGCAGCGCCCACCGAGCGCCACGCAAATCGAATTTTCACTTGTAAGGTCTCTCTAAAGTTAGGTTAGGAAATTCATGACGTTTTTACTGTTTTCAATTTATTTTAATATCGAAGTCCCATTCCCTCTTTCAATAGTCGACCCTTTGATTATGAAAATCCAAGGAGCGAATTCTTGTCGATGGTAATGAGTAGGTATGTATTTTTGGTTTTTTTTCGGATTTCCACATTTCTAAAAATTCTGAAAGTTCTTTTCGTGTCCTCGTCCTACCACCCCCTAAATTATTATTAAGATTTCTAGGGTGGTAGTTTTGGAAAGCCGTACCTACCCTGACATATACTAACCGAGCTACAGTATATCTACGTCCGTAAGCTGTTTAATTTTTCTAACAGTATAAGCAGCTGAACTTAGTTTCCCAGCAGGACACGATATATGGGTGCCCCACTGCTGTTCCTAATCCAAGGTGAAACATGGGTGAAACCCAAAAAGTGTCTTTTTTAAAAGCCACCGGGCTTCTTTGACATTTGGAACAGCGAATTTATTAATGCATTTAGTTTTCATTGCGTTTAGTAACAGGTTATTTTTGACGACCGCTTAGCTTAGTGGGTAGCGACCCTGCCTACAAAGCTGGAGGTCCCGCGTTCGAATCCCAGCTCGGGTCAGTATTTATATGATGAATATTGATACTGGTACCGGGCCTTGGTAGTTATATGTATGTGGTGTATTCGCAACAATATTATATATGTATATATTATAAAGAATATTTAAGTATGTATATCAGTTGTCTAATAACCCATAACACAAGCATAATACTTGCTTACTTTGGGACTAGATGGCGCTGTGTGGGAAGTCCCATGTATTATTATTTGTACTAAACCAGTGCAATATCTGTTCAAGGCTCAAGCACATTGTTTACACCATCAACTTTAAAAATTGAAGAAGTGTCATCAGCAAACAGTAGGTAGTGTTGCACAAATTCTGCGCAAAGAAAAGTAAATCATTAACGTATAATAAAAAAAAGAAACGGTTCTAGAATCGAGCCCTGCGGAGTCGCTCCGGCAGACTACATCCCGTTTACATTAACATATTGTGTTATACATGTATACAACTCAACTATAGGTAGGTACCTATAGTTAATAAATAATAATAAATAAATAATAATATCCTATTATAAATTTATTATTTTATTTTACAGGGATATCAGTCACGGCAAACGTGTATATCAGTATGACAACTGAGGTCAACGATTAACTCATGTGAATTCTCAAAAGTTAGACAATTGCTTCTTAGTATCAAAAAAAAAACGCTGACCATTGATCATAATCATTTTTACGAAATGCTTTTTAAATCCACCGTTTAAATCACTAATGCATTTATATATTAAAACTCTGATGCGGTAAATATAATAAATCAAATCATTATTGGTTGTTTATTTTAAATTAGCTACTACATTTACTTACATACGTATATACATACGTCACCGTGAATGTGATTTATTGATACAGTTTTGTTACTGGTCAAATGTAAATACTACACATGAGAAAGGGCTACCCGGGGTTGGCGAGGACACCTTTCCACGCTGTACCCACGGTCGCCGACAGACACAATCGTCAAGCTCCTGCGCATTCCCACGCTAAGCGATAACTGTTGCGCCGATATCTCAATATTTTATAATGAATTAAACTAAAAAAAAAAACAGATGCGTGTATCAATGTGTACACGGTCAAGAAGTAAAACATATATGGGATAGGTACCTACACTTGTTTGTGTATTTCTTAAATATAATCAGCGATTGGCTCCCTGACTATGCCGTAAATGTAATCCCCTGACCAGTGGCGTATTCACGGGGAGCCCGTGGGCCCCAAAAAACAATGACATAAATTAAGTTAAAAACATTTGGCAAGAAGATCTAAGCTGCAATTGGAAAATTAAACATTTTTATTTAACTTACATCACCAAAGCACCTAATATAATTAAATATGTATAGTATTTATTGAATGCTAACCATATTTTACGTAACTAGATCTGTTCAAACATGGCATTTTTAAACGACTTCAAAAAAGAAGGAGGTTTCTCAATTCGACCGTATAAGTTTTTTTTTATGTGTGTTCAGGGATAACTTCGTTGTTTATGAACCAAATTGGATGATTTTTTGTTCTTGTGGAAAGAAGATATCTCAGGAGTGGTACCATGATAAAGAAACCAGGAAATGATGATGGCATCCCAGAGAAATCGAGGGCAACCTTCAAAAATCGTATTTTAAAGTATCGTATTTCAATTATTTTATACAGTACTACCACTAGTACTATTTAATGAAGGTCGGGAGCCGATCTGATGATGGAGTAGAAAGACAGTCGAGGGAACTCCTCAAAGATTTACATCAATTACCTGGTGTTTGGACTTAATTCATTTCTATTAATGAGACCTTTGCACCCATATGGGTTATAAGTACCATTACAGGTCTGATGATGGAGACCATACACAGTCGAAGGAACTCCTTAACTATTTACAGCAATTACCTGGTGTTTGGACTTAATTCATTTCTATTGATGAGAACTTTGCACTCATATGGGTTATAAGTGCCATTACAGATCTGATGATGAAGATCATAAATCGAGGGAATTCCTCAACGATTTACAGCAGTTACCTTTTGTTGGGCTTACTTTATACGGTTCAATATGCCAAAATGTCCAGTTCGCACAAAAATAACACTTAATTAAAAATGAAGTTTTACATAGGAATACCACTACCTGCTAGGCATGATGCTGATGCGTCAATTTGACACTGAATTTAAGTTGCGTACCTAATCGCGGGGCTGTCTCATTTGAGTAGCGCGTTAGAAGCCCCATTTATACTAAATACAAATAAGTTACAGCGTTCAACTAAAAATTGAAAAATAAAATAATTAAAAAAAAAAATTGACTTCAAAAACATAAACTAAAAAGTTTAAAATAAAATTTTCACTTTAAAGAAAGGAGCATTAAGAGGCGGCATATAGTTAATGAAGTCGGTGCCTACTCACTCAGACACTTTAAATTGTGTTGTAGGTATATTCGTTATAGTTATAAATAATGAGTACCCATTTAAAGGGTCTGAGTTGGCACCGACTTCATTAACTATATGCCGCCTGTTAATGCTCCTTTCTTTAAAGTGAAAATTTTATTTTAAACTTTTTAGTTTAAGTTTTTGAAGTCGGTTTTTTTTTTAGGGTTACGAATCATAAAAGGAACCGGTCAAGTGCGAGGTGGACTCGCACGGAGAGGGTCACGTCACGTAGTGTGTTTTATTAACCTAAATCAAATTTGGGTTAAAGTGAAGTCCAACTCCTTCATGTAAATAACATACCATAGTGTTACGTGTTAGGGTTCGAAGGATCTGGAGAGAAAGACCTGCTGACTCTTTTGAAGACTTTATTCACTAACACTAGGTCCAACACAAAGCACTAGGTCCAAACACTAAGCACTCACGATGTCCTAGGTCGTAGCCAAGTCGTAGATTTCACTTGTATCACTCTTAATCACTAGTTTCGCTTCGAAGTCGCCTCGAAAGTAGCCCAAAAACTGAACTAAACTCGCTCGCCTTCCTGCGGCTATTTATATGGGCCCAGACTAGCTCCAGATCATTCCAAAAGGCGCGCGAACGCGATCGACCGGGCTGGACGACTCTAGAAAGCCCTGCGCATGTGCCCGGATTTCGAGACCATTCCTTTCCTCTAACGCCATCTACTATTGAGTAGGGGTTTCGTGTTGTCTTTGTTATACAAAGTGGTTTTACTGGTTGACGCTAGATGGCGGTTGTTACTCTGTATGTTCGTAACATTACTCCCCTCTTAGAGCTGCTCGTCCCAAGCACCGTTGTTACTGCCATGGTAGCGCGCCAGACGGTCTATGTGTACCACTTTGAATGTCCCTCTTGGTTGCTTTTGAATCCTATAAGTCAAATCATTGATCCATCCATCAGACTGTGGATGATACGCGGTAGTCTTCGTCTTATGCATGCCCAAAATTCTGCACACTTCCTGGAATACTTGCGATTCGAAGTTCCTGCCCTGATCAGAATGGATTTCTAGAGGCACACCAAAGCGACATATCACTTCTTCGACTAACTTAGAAGCGACTGTTGTAGCTTCTTGGTTTGGTATGGCGAACACTTCGGGCCATTTGGTGAAGTAGTCAATGACGGCCATAAAATACTTGTTTCCCGATTCCGTTACAGGAAATGGCCCAGCTACGTCAACTGCAATTCGTTCCCACGGTGCACCGACGTTATACAACCGCAGGTTCCCACGGCTCCTCGTCTGTGGTCCTTTTACAGCAGCGCACGTAGTACATTTGCGGCACCAATCCTGTACATCATCTCGACAATGCAACCAGTAGAATCGTTCTCGCACTTTTGTTAACGTCCTCTTAACACCTAGATGACCTCCTGATACGCCATCATGTATTTCACGGAGAACATCTGGTACTATCGCTCTTGGGACAATTATCTGAAGATGGAACTCTCTGCCGTTAGTCTTCTCCCATTTTCGGTAGAGTATTCGGTTTTGAAGTATCAGACTGTCCCATTGCGCCCAGTACGCCTTAGTGACAGCGCCAGTAGGTGCAACATCACTGCACATCGGTTTTACGTCACCCCGTTTCTTCCATGTGATGATGTGCCGAAGGTCGTCGTCTCTTTCTTGAGCCTCCCTCATAGCATCATTCTCCAAGAGACCCAAAGGACTTGTTCTCGTTAGTTTTATTGTTACTTCATTAGATTCCTGCTTAACACAATGTTTGCAGTCTTTCGAACACGGCCTTCGTGAGAGTGCGTCGGCATTTCCATGCGTCTTTCCGCTGTGGTGTTTCGTCTTGAAGTCATACTCTTGGAGCTGTTCAATCCATCGAGCTACTTGACCTTCTGGATTCTTGAATTGCAGTAGCCACTTGGTCTGCAACTTTGGAGATTTTCCTTTCCGGCGAGTTGGGTTATGCAGCCACACCAGTGACCCTTCCTCGAAGCCGCTCGTGTTGTCTTTGTTCTACAAAGTGGTTTTACTGGTTGACGCTAGATGGCGGTCGTTACTCTGTGTTTTCGTAACAATAGTAACCATTAGGTAAATTGAACTTATTAGTTCTCAGTAAAATTAAGCAACACATTTTATATCTACGCATTTTCTCTTCATGAATTTTTCCCGTTTCCTGCGGAAATGAAAAAACTTTTTGATATAATTTTAGGCTTAGTAGTTTCAGAGAATCTAGGGACAATGGGAGATTATCATATATTTCCTTTAATATCCACTAAACTATACATTTTAAAATTATAATGAACATTATAAAAATATATCTATATCTCATAACGAGCACTTTCTTGATATGAACCACTAGCGGTCGTACCCGGCTCCTCTCGGATGGACTACAAAAACGTTCCCCTTCCTATTACCTCCACCACCCCTCCACCTTTCCAGCCACTTACTCTCCCCTGACCTCTCTTACCCCACCTCTCCCTATCAACCATGCTCTATACGCATTAAAAAGTCCTTTTTTTCCCAATGAAAGTCCCATCAAAATTGGTTCAGCCATTCCGGAGATTAGCCCGGGAACAAACAAACATACAATTTTTACATTTTTGTAATATTATAGCTTCCCTTCCCGTCCACGGCTCCGCTCGGATAGACTGAATAGAAGTACCGTGACCCCTTTTTGCAGAATAAAAAGTTGCCTATGTCACTCTTCAGCTTTTAAACTGTATCCATGCGAAAAATTATAGCGGTCCCGGTACTAGTGTGTAGTCCACGCGAGTGGAACCGCGGGCGGAAAGTTAGTTTGAGAATAAAATATAGCACATGTTACTCGCTGATAATATAGCTTTCTAAAAGTGATTTTTTTTCAAAATCAGTGTATAACTGTGCAGTCCACGCGAGCGAAGCCGCGGACAGAAAGCTGGTATCTTTATAAATTATAGCCTATAGTCATTCTGATGTTTAAGCTATATTATTGTGAAGTTTCATTAAAATCCATTCAGTAGTTTTTGCGTGACAGAGCAACAAACATCAATACATACAAATTCGCGTTTATAGGTTGTGTAATTTGTCTCCAAGTGATAATTTTATTCCTAACGCTTAGGTTTTTCTGTAAAATATAAATGAAGCTCTATATTATACCATATTTAATAATAATCATAGAATATGTGAATAACAACAGGGATAATGAATTTTCTTTAATACCTTTGAAACCCTGATTATTAAAATTATAAACAAAATATGCATGTACTTTTTATAATAAGCACTTTCATTCGACATGTCACTATTTTATTTTTATTTTCTACTTTGCTGCCCAAAATGGAAATCTTTCATTTATGCTATACGTTTGTTATTGGATCACCAAATTCTATATATGTATTAACTTTTGCATGTAATAGATTCAGAGAAAGTACCTATGCTGTGACAGATGGACACACAGACGGATACCAGAATGACCCTATAAGGGTTCCCTTTTTCATCTTTGATATACGGGACCCTAAAAAGGAATCCCCAAAGAATCACTTCGTTGTCAGTTTGTATGTCTGTTGGTCTCTTTAGGTCTATACTCACTCTATACCCTTTTTCTTCGGAACGTGCGGAGGAAGTTGTAATTAGTAGGTATCAAATACTTAGGTCTAGGATGTACTTTTATCTATACTAATATTATAAAGCTGAAGAGTTTGTTTGTTTGAACGCGCAAATCTCAGGAACTACTGGTTCGAATTGAAAAATTATTTTTTTTGTTGGATAGTCCATTTATCGAGGAAGGCTATAGGCTATACTACATAACGCTACGACCAATAGGAATGGAGCATCAATGAAAAATGTTGCAAAAACGGGAAAAATTATTCCTTTTGAGAGCTTCCGTCGCGCGCGCTGCGTAAACGGTTGATGTTAAGCAAAAATCATGTATTACGGAATTGTACCCCTTTAAAAGTTCTAACCAAAAGTCTGCGACAGCATATGTGTATCTTTTAACGTTAACTTACTATAACCTTTTTTATGACAATCAAATTTGTTCTAACATAATGTACTATTTGCGATGATGTTTTTTAAACGTGATATTAATCCTTATCAAATTAAATACGTTAGTTGTCTTAAGCATTTCATGCATATTATAATTGCCCTTTACACCATATAATTCAAATTAATATCTTAGCAGTTTTTATCGAAATACGAAAACTATAGCGGGAAAAAATAAAGTCGCTGTCTGCCTCTGTTCGTTAACTTTTTACTTCCAAACTACGCAATAGACTTTGATACGGTTTTCAGTAATATCTTATTTTCTTATTATCTTATAATCTATTAATTTATATAATAGAAATACTTACCTATTATAAAGCTGAAGAGTTTGTTTGTTTGTTTGTTTGAACGCGCAAATCTCAGGAACTACTGGTTCGAATTGAAAAATATAGTCCATTTATCGAGGAAGGCTATAGGCTATACTACATCACGCTACGACCAATAGGAGTGGAGCATCAATGAAAAATGTTGCAAAACGGGAAAAATTATTCCTTTTGAGAGCTTCCGTCCCGCGCGCTGATTGATTGATTGTTTGTTTGTTTGTTGGTTGGTTGGTTCGTTCGTTCGTTTGTTTGTTTGTTTGTTTGAATTTGTTAATCTCTGAAACTACCAGTCGGATTTGAACAAATCTTTTTGCCTTTGATAGCCTGATTCTAGCGGAGAGTTATAGGCTATATACATGAAAACGAACTGTCTGTCTATTCGAGCAAATCGGCTTCGGCCAAAACGGCTTAACCGATTTTGATGAAACTTTACACATATAACAGAATGTAATCTTTTGACTACACCCTTTCCATATGTGACATACAGAACTTTTTGTATGTCTGTCTGTACGTCCATATGTCTAAACCTATTTAAATGAAACATCAATGAATATGAAAAGAAGGTCGTTAAAACTAACAAATGTTGCTTTTTGTCCGTCTGTCTGTCTGTCTGTACGTGTATCTGTCTATTTGAGCTAATCTCCAAAACGGCTAAACAGATTTTAAGGAAACTTTGCAGACGGGAAAGAAGGTTGTCAAGATATTTGACATTAGCTACTTTTTGTCCGTCTGTTTGTCTGTACCTCTATTCAATTCAATTTTATCTATTCGAGCTAATTTCCAATACGGCTGAACAGATTTTAATAAAACTTTGCAGACGTGAAAGAAGGTTGTCAAGAGTGTCATAAGCTACTTTTTGTGTTTGTCTGTCTGTCTATCTGTCTGTCGTTTGTCCTCACTGATCTAGCAACGTACAGCCGAAAGTACTAAGTCTAGGAAGCTTAAATTTGGAACATAAGTTTATTTTATAACGTGAGCATTATAAAGTTAAGAAAGGCTTTTTTAGAAATTTCAAACTTAAGGATGGGAATGGAGGGACTTAAATAATGACGTATTTCAGGGTTTTTAGATTTTCACATTTTAAGAGTGGGAAACGGGAGATGAAAAATTGTATCGGTTTTTTAAAGGGTGGAAGGGGAATGAAGATTGAAAGTTTGAATGGGTGTGACCAAAATTGGTTCCAGCAAAAAGTACGTATAAACCATCTCGAACGTTAATAGTACCTATAACAGGAATTTGTAGTCTACGCAAGCGAAGCTGCGGGCGGTCGCTAGTGAATTATAATTATACAGTACCTACGTCTCTATGAATTAACAAAAGTACCTTTTGACTGTCTAGCACTAATAGGCTCCCCCCCCCCCCTCAAGCTTGAATCCTGCATACGGCACTATCCCTGACTATTGTATATATAATGCGACAGGCTCCTTTATACATCGTAAATTAAAAACAAAATGCCTATAATCACTTACATATTTTCTTTCTTCTGGAAACAATCTACAAATCAGAATAAATCCAAAACCTGACTCAGAATTTTTTCACAAGCTTTTATTTAGTTTCACAGTTCGTAACGTATGTATAGTATGTTTGCGTTAAATTTTATGAGCTAACGTAAAGTGTACCAACACCAGTAAAAATTCCATTACAGCATCAAACCGACGACAACGCGACGTCCAAAAGAACTGAGGTTTTTGACTGTACCTACGCATGTTTTGTGGCGGAGGAGCTGATGAAGCAGTGGAGATGAAAAACTGAATATAATTAAACGGGCGATTAATTTATGAATTAGCGATCGCCTGCGGATTCGCTCGCATTGACTGCAATTTTTTTTTATGCAAATAAAAAAAAATTGTAGTAAAAATTGTAGTTTTTTATTTGCAGATATGTGTCTGAATAATTACAATGTCATTATGTTACACAATTTTTTTTAAACCAATTACAAATAACACACCTAGGACTCTCAAATATAAGACTGTAATAAATTTCAAGCCTAAAGTAGTTTTTAGGGTTCCGGAAGGGTAGGTACGGAACATACCTATCGATAATCACTGGTAAAAAATTTAAATCACACAAAGGTGTGCTGATTTGCAGTGATGGTTAACCCAAGGAAGAAGTGAAGATATGGACAGACAGACGTCAGCCTGCTGCAAAACATAACTACTTAGCCACCAACACAACACAGATACTATTCCATGTCAGTATTAGATTCCCAGGGCGCAGGGTCGCAAGTGGTTACTTAACAAATCCTAGTTTTATTACTTTGAACCTGTCGAATTGAATCACATTTTATATGTTCTGTTTACAGTATTTAACGGTAGTTTAGTTTCGTTGTAGGTACTTATTTTCAGTTATATAATTAGGTATATCTTGTTATAAACAGAGAATCTCAACTTTTTAAAAAGCTAATAAGCACAAAATTATTGAGATTTAATTTATAACTCAATAATATATATTTCATTATTGTTACCTTCCAATTTGAAGCTACACTGAAGCTGCCATTAAGCTCACCTCCCAGGCAGGGATGGGGACTTTTAGTATGTTTACCTATTAACTACACCTAACAAAGTTCTAGACCCAAAAACTCTTGCATATTCCATCCACTCTACACCAGTCTTTTGAGCACTCAATAACTGGATTAATAAATCTGTCTACCTTTAGGTATGATTGGCTGTTGTTTCTGGTAAGTTGCTGACTGTGAGCTAATGTGGATTTAATCTGGCCGCAATCTACCTACAAAAACCTTTCCGAGAGTTTTACACGTTATTTATGGCATCACCTTGTAAAACTCCGCCAGTAATTAAACATTGCCGACTGACTGATTGGTCTAACAACGATCGAAAACACCCACCGCAGATCGAAAGAATGCGGGTTCAATTCCCACCCGGGACAAATATTTATGTGCATGAACATGTCTATTTGTTCCGTCTGGGTGTAAAATGTCTATATTTATAACAAAAGGATATTTAAGTATGTATATCAGTTGTCTAGTAGGTACCCTACAGGGTCTACCTAATTTGGGACTTGATGGCCGTGTGTGAGATGTTCCATATATAAACCGTTTTTCTATTTTTTAAGCTTACGTACGAAGTAATCCTAAAAGGATTATTTGTCCATCTGTCTGTCAAGACCTTTTTTTCCCAAACGCGTAGAGGTATCCAGCTGAAATTAATATCAAATACTTTAGTCAACAGTCTCTTAAAGCTGTAAAAATAATGTGTCTACGTCACATTTTTCTTCTAATAAATACCCTTTTTCTTAGAAACGCGTAAATTATCAAGTTGAAATACCTAATAAATAATATCAAATATTTAGGTTTACAGTTCCTTGCAGCTATAAAAAAATCAAACTTCTAAGTCAACGCATGGTCAACTCAATCACCCGTCCCGTTGACCTAGAATTATGAAATTTAGGAAGAAGCAAGGTCCCACAGCACAAGTAAAGGGAAAAATTCTAAAAGTGTTAATTTTTGTTATATCACATAAAAAATATAAGTAATTTGGGTAGATTAGAACTAGTAATAAATAGGTAATATTACTATCCGACCAAGTTTCTGAGTTTCTAGAAACTATAAATTTGCACAATTTCAATCCTATTACACCTATTAGCAATTTAAAATGGCTAATAATTAAAAATATTAATGAGAATTAATTTCAATGTTTACAATTTAATCAAATTATTTTATTTACAGTAATTATTTTACATTCATATGCTTATAGTTATAATTAAGAACATAATATCAATAGTTTTCAAAAGGTAACCATTTTCTACACAAATAACTGCCACAAAAACATTCCTTTCTGCTGAGATTATGAAAAGAGGTTTCTTCTTCCTGCATGTCACCACCTGATCCATAATTAAAAGTTATTTCGCTATTAGGAGCAATATCTATTTTACTAAATATTGCAAGATGTGGTATTGGTGTTTCGATTCGAACTGGAATAATCTCACAGTTTGGTTCACAGCTATGATTAATATATCTTCCAATATTACCAAATGTACTTGGATCTACAATAGTTTTCTTAACCTGGCCATTACTATATTCATTAACACATATAATGTAATTCATTATGTTTGATATGGAATTCATCTTGTGCCTCTTCAAAGCTTCCAATTTTGAGATAACCTCACCAGCATATTCACAGACAAATGTTCCTTTAGGTATGAATTGTAAAGTGAATAAACCGAATCCTTTTAACTTGTCATCACAGTTTTTAATTTTTAGCCCTTCTATAGGCCCTATTTGAACTAGTCGATTCGTGCAATTATTAGGGCATGAACAGAGCTTATTACATTCAAAGATAGGGCAAGTTAATTTATCTGTTGTTGCTTTTGTGTACAGAAAACTTTGAGCATTCGAATTATTTGTGCACATGTATTCGACATAATTTCTTCCACCAGAAAGAATAATACAATTACATTGACCATTACATTTCTGATTACATTTGCAATGTTGTGTTAGCTGTGAATCAAAGTTTTCTAATATGTTTAAACTTTGTAAATCATCTAAAGATATTGGTCCAGGTATATTCTCTGGCACATATATAATATTATAAAGTGAATGCATATACTTGTCTTTCATGTCTAGCCACTTCCATGTAAACATTTACTTGAAATAATGCTTAAAATCAATAATAATATGTATACCTAAGTCAATGGTACCTATGTACCTATAAATTTACGAGATTTTATTTCTTTACATTCGGTAAGTAGGTATTTCATTTTGATAAATAAGTACCTACTTTTATAAATAATACACTCGGTTTTTATGGTCCAAGGTTTTCTACATTTGATGAACCCACATGAACCATGCATGAACGTTACATACATGCATATATGAGTACATCACAAATATAGTAGGTATAACTTAAAGCACTAAACCATAACAAGTTCATAAAACAAGTATAAAATTAATCAAATAGAATTTAAAGCAGAAAACGCAAAGAATTAATAGACGAAGAAGAATTTAAATTTTAAACGTCACTTGTCACGGTGTCACGTAGTTCACGTCAGTTCACGTACACATGGACGTAATACTAGGTTCAGGACAGCGCACTCGGCTTTGCAAAACGAGTAGAAGAAATAATGAGGTACAAGTCCCTTTGTCTCTTTTCTTCTTGTTTTTATTTTTTTCTTCTCTCATCTTGACTTTTGTTGCTAGTGCTCTATAATAATAAGTTTACTTAAAAAGAACGAATAAACGAGAAAAGATGATGAGAAAAGAAGACGATGAAGAAGAAAAAGTTGGCAGGTAAGGGTGCCTTGGAAAAATTTAAATTAAAGTCAAATTGGTGACACCTTAAAAAACAGCCAAAGAACAACGATTGCGTGTCGACTCACGTGGTTTCGTAGCCATACCTAGAACAAAAACTAATCACGACAAAATCAATAAAAAGTGCTTCAAGTCAAGTGCGTAATCCAAAAAATCCTCAGAAATCAATAACTATGATCAGACTTATAATTTTCTTTCGTCATAAGTTTTTGTATATAGTATCTTCTATTATTATTAGGAAGCTTGTTTATATTTTTCAAAAGATAATTCAAGAAAGCTAATCACTAAAAGCGGCAACCCGTATTAAAATATGATTCGTCGGCGGAGGATTATCACCTCCAAAATAAATAAGAAAGCAGTTAGAACTCTTAAAAATCAATGCTGCAAAGATACATACCTTAATGATACATACCTTGACGACCGCTTAGCCTATAGGGCAGCGACCCTGCCTGCGAAACTGGAGGTCCCGGGTTCGAATGAATATTATATTATATGAGTTCGGGGATGAATATTAATACTGACACCGGGTCTTGGTTGTTATATGTATGTGTTGTCTTCGCTTGGTACCCAAAATACAAGCTAATGTTTAGTTTGGGACCTAGACGTTGTTGTGATTGTGTGTGTTATTATTATTATTATTATATTAATCACCTTAATAAATTAGCGACAGGCTCCCCTTATACAGTATGGATACCATCATTTGTTTGTCTCATAATTAGCATGTTGTACTGATTGTTTTCTTGACCTTTAGACAATAGGCACAAGAAAAAATGTCATACATGAAAAAGTCATTAATTTTCGGTCTCGTCAACCCTGTACTACAGCAGCCGCGTAACGTAACGTAAGCACGCGACGACCATTAAATTACCTACTACGTAGCGACCGCGTGTAGGCGGCGACTGCTGACATGCTTATTTGTGAATAATGTGCATTAAACTTACCGGAAATCCTCGGTTTTGTAAATCACACCAGGAACAATGGATGATTCATTCTTAGTGGTGTACCACGAAGTCACAATAATCCACAGAACACGCTATTAACACAAGTTTAATTCACAGTTACCAACGTCATCGTTCATTTAAACTTTCCGAATTTTTTTTTTAAATTTGTTTGATGTGATGAACATTTCCAATTAGAAAAAGTATTTAAGGGAATAAATGTTTAAGTTTTAATTACAAAACAATACAAATTATTTATTTAATATGCCGTGGGAAGTAAATTTTCTACGTAGCAATTCACAGTCACTATTTGTTTACCGTCACCATGCCGTTTCTGTTATGTGGGAGGGAACGCATCTGATCTGCAGTGGTGCATTCGGTTTGATAATTCTTTTAATGGCACCGTCTAATGGTCTCCCCGTGAATTGCGTGGCACAATATTGGTATGTTTTCACGAACACGATAGCTAAACTACATTAATAGCACGATAAACTGCAAACAGCTGATGTTTGCGGGTGTCTACGATTCGAGTACATTTCACAGAAGGCTTTCAATGCGCTCTGAACATCACCTTAATTCCCTTCAAATAAAGCATAATATCTGCATTTTCAGTAGCACTACGCGACATTTCGAAAAATATCATCGCTAACGAAATAATCAGTTTTTACGAATAAAACACTATACACGCTTTAAACCAGGCACGATCCGGCACGATCATGATTCGACTGAATTACACACAGCAAATCGGCGCGCTGTGACTTTTGCCGAATTTCAAACAATTTCAAGGTTGTTCCGGCTTGTAGGCACTTGTCGGCGTGCGCGCCGGGTGCAAGAATGATTCGGGTTACATTGCTATTTCAAAATCTATTAATATTAAAAATTGATTATCTCGATAACGGCTACAAATAAAAAAATAGAATCTTCAGCGAATTTGTCATTGAATACCTACCAGCATATTTTGAATAAAACGGGACTCTGCACGGTTGGTATTGAATACCAGCAGATTTTGAATATAATGGGACTCGGCACGGTTGGTATCCAAACTATATACAATACCGCTTTGAATGCAAATCTCCGATAAGATCACAGAAATAAAGGTACCTAGATTGTGATTGATTATTAGATGGACGACTGCCTCTATTTACAAAGTATTAAGTCCCGCATGAATAAGAAGCCAAGCAAGAGATGTTACGTATGTTTACACGGCCAGGTCCTCAAAACCCATTATTTAGGAAATATGTCCTACGTAATATGTGGAAATTCGCCTAAACACGCTGCACAGAAGATTGGGAGTTTTCTAAATATAAATGTTTAAAAAATATTTCTCATAAATTTTGTCACGCTTTATTGCCTTATGTGAACGTGGGAACCTAAAAATATAACTTTATACATGTGACTCAAAATACTCAAGCTTCCGAAACAGTAGTTCTAGGGCCAAAATGTCTTGTACTTGAGTGCTGGTGTGGGACTCAGAGATAAAAAATATTTGCTAGGTGGGAAAAGTAGCTACGTGATAAAAAGTACCCTATGTCACTTCTGACAACGCCCTATTCATGTCTGCAAAGTTTCATTTAAATCGGATCAACCGTTTTGGAGATTAGCCGGAACAGACAGACAGACAGACACTACGATTTTATTTATATGGAAGATGGATTTATTACTTATTTTGCATTTAACTAAGGGAGAATACAGTTTCCGTAATGACGTTAGCACATACATTTTATAAATTACAAGCAAATCACAATTTATTATTAGGAACCTGTCAAAAACTTGTCCTTAGTTCTCTCCTCGAGACTGCTTTAAATTCCATAATGTAAGATTTACTACTGACAAATTTTTTTTTAAACTATATTTGAAGTTACCCGTGAAAAAATTTGCCACAACTACCCACTGATTCTCTTCCACAGTATCTTATACAACACTTTTTACTATTTTTTTAATGAGATATGAAGAATAGATTCAAAACTTAAACCAAAAAACCAATGCAGCAGAAATTTTAACAAACCTAGTAATTGCAATTGACAAGTTAATTTTAGCTTAGGTACTAACAAATAAAACCATAAGTAACACTTTTTAATGCTAGTATTAACCTGATAACGTTTTACCTCACATTTGGAACGTTTTGATCCATCGTCATCATACGATATCAATATAACAAGACGAATCGCATACTATATATATAACAACCGTAATCAATTTCGTGATGGGAAACAAATCGTACTACATGCCGCGATCGGTCGAATGATCATCGTCCTGTTTACTGTGGGTTATCTATCTATCTAATGAATTTTGCTTTGTATTTTTTTATCTACTAGCGACCCGCCCCGGCTTAGCACGGGTAGCAGAGCATATACGTAAGCCGTAGTGTTTTTTCTGTTGTAGTGTCATATCAGCTTGTTGCGTCAAACATGTGGATTAGATTTAATTAGATTTATGTGTTACGTAATTGCATCCTAATTGGAGTATTTTTAATGTATTTTATTTCCGAAGATATTTAAAAAAGTAAAGAATATGTACATAAAAACAAACTAAAATATTTCTTTATATACATTTATAACTTATGCCTATAACCACGTGACAATTCAAAAATGCCGTCGTGTGCGTTAAAAACCTGTAAAAATGAGTCAACTTCGAAGAAAAATAATAGTGGCGTAAATTATCATCGGTAAGTAAGCAAACCATCAACTAAAATCAATCAAAACAAATTTTGGCTTTTGCCGCCATTTCTATTTGAAAATCAATGATTAGAGTGTGAACCGTACAGTTTGGATACGTATGTATAAAATGTTGGGGAACTATATGACTTAGGTATAACTGATCATTTTTTAGTTTCTTTATTACTCAACCTATGTCATCTGTCTGTCTGTCTGTCACAGCCTATTTTTCAGTCAGAAACTTATTAAGCTAATTTTATTTAAGAGTAAACTTAATATCACATTGCAAAGATGATTTTCATTGCACTTAGTTCATTTCTTTACGGATAAAGCAATGTAAGATAAAGTGGCGGGTCTAGTTAGTGTAAGCCACTGTCTTCTTTGGTTACAAGCCATGCTACTGAAATTTGGCAACGTTGCGTGAAGTCCGAGCCTTCAGGCTATTAGTTGGCGTTTTCTTCCATTTAAACGTTATGTAAACGAGATATTCATTGAAAATAATAAGTCAGTGTTAAAACCTACTTGTTACATCGTATTTATTCAAAATTAGCAAAATAAGTTGATATTTTCACCATATAATCGTTTTCCGTTTCACGTCACAATCTTGACACGTTTGGGTGGGTATTACAGTAAATTTTTATCATTTTTCGAGTAGGTTCAAGGATGTGGAGCCTGGAGGATCCCGGGGAACTATACTTATACCTGTCATGGTCCTTTTAAGCGCATGCTAGCCACCAGCAGGTACGGCGACATTGATTAAGTAGAACCCAGGGAGAGGAAGAATCTACAAGGGAACGTACATCCCCGTAGAACATTATACAATAAAACTAGCTTGTAAGATATAGGTAGCCTGTGATAAATACACAAAACCATAATAACACTAACCGAGATGAGATTTAATAAACATTTATTTTATTCTATTCTATTCATAAAAGCCACTTATAACACGCAAACGAAGTCGCGGGCAGGTAATAGTATCATATAATATGTACTTTTATTTCAATTTTTTACTAAATACCATCTACGATTTCGTATTTAGTTATTTAAATCCCATTTTTCAATTATTGAATCATGACATCTTGTCAGGTGACGAAGTAAATCCGCCTACATGTGACAGATAATGCGACATTGCCAAATCTAATAGCATGGCTTGTAACTATAGAAGGCAGTGTGCAAGCGCATATTCCCTAGTACCTATATCCATTACCAATTACAGTTTAATGCATATTTGTTTTATGTATATAGAAAAATATTTATTTAATTAAAATAGACATTGTAATTAAAACTACCAGTTTAGCCTCTTTCAATTTTATTTTACTACGTTCCCTAGCATTACTCAATTCAATAGGCAGCATATAAACAAAGTTTCACGTGTCACGTATCGTTTCAAATATTATTGTTATTTCACGATAGTTCCTAAGATATTAATTTAAATTGTATAGTGTGAAGGACAATCCTAATGTACATGAAATGTTGAAGGTAAATAACGTATTTAAGTTGATAAGGATTAATAGGTACTGTATCCGTATACATTGCTTTCCAATTACCTCATCATATGACGCCGTTTATTTAAACATAAAAAAGGTATAATAAGCTATCTATAAAAGATAGACATATGCCATCGCGGACTTTTCTTTAGTCCTATAAAAGAGAAACAATTCCTCCATACATTATTTTGTTATATCTCAAAAGGATTAGGCAGCGTTTTCGATGAAAGCTCCAGCCGGCTTGATTTTTTTCCCTGACTTCTTCAACAATTATCGTCATCTTTATATATGAAGCAGTTAATAGAACCCTTATAAATTAAAGCTTCGTAGATAGGTACCTTAATCGCCTTGATAAATTAGCGACTGGTTCCCTTTATATATAATACCGCTTTGAATACAAATGTCCGATTCGATCACAGAAATAAAGCTACCTCGATTGTGATTTATAATAATTGAATGGCTGATCGCCTCTAATTACAAAGAAATTAAGTTTCACAGAAGTAGCTAAGCGCGATAAGTTACGTATTTTTGCACGGTCGGGCCCCAGGACCCATCACTAAGGAAATATCTCGATAAAACTGTCCTAATTAACCTAAACACGCTGTATAAAAAATTAGACATTTTTCTTAATATAAATGTTTGAAATATATTTCTCAGAAGTTTCGTCACGCTTTAGCGCCTTAAGCGAATGTGGGAACCCAAAAATATAATTTTGTACCGGTGACCAAGCTTCTTTCCTTTCCAAAAAAACAAATTATCCCAAAAATCCACAATGATCCGGCGGCGAATAAAAACCGATTTAAAATACTCTATGTTCCGAACATGTTCCGAAACAGTATTTCTAAGTCCAAAATGTCTTGCTCTTGAGCGCTGGTGCGGGAACCACAGGTAAGAAATATTAGTTAAGTGGGGAACTGTAGACTCCTTTCTTTCGATTAGCACCAGAAAATCCCATAAATATGATAGGTTGTTCGAGATACGGATGGATAGAAAATCCTGAACCCCTTCCCCATCGAAATCAATGCATCTATGACGTGATGTTAGAATTGTACTAAATTATTTTCCTATTTTGACACAAAAAGTTTCTCTATCTATATATATCGGTTTCCATCTTTCTTATTCATTGAATCATAATCAAAAGAATTATAAGCATCTAGCAAAGAATTCATATTAACTTATAGGATCGGATTTTGGGGATACAGATGATCAACTTTATTTTCGGGAGTTTTTTTCAAAATGGCGCACGTGGAACGTCGTGGTTTCTGGCGCTATTCTGAAAAAGCTCCATAATAACCGTACTACGCTGCCTATTCTTGTTATTTATTATTAAAAATACGAACAGAGTACTCGACTCTGGCGAAATTGCTTTAAATGCAGAGAACGCCATATCTAAAGCCGCCTCTACACATAGGCCAGCGCATTCGTCAACGCGCTGGCGGTGCGCTTGCCAACGCGCTTGTGAGTAATCCACACATTGGAAGGTCGTTCAGTATGGTTTGGTTCGGGCACTGCCTTCTATAGTTACAAGCCATGCTATTAGATTTGGCAACGTCGCATTAACTGTCACTTGTAGTCTGATTTATTTCGTCAGCTGACAAGATGTCATGATTTAATAATTGAAAATATGGGATTTAAATAACGAAATATAAAATTATCGATAGCATTTAACGGAAATTAGAAATAGGAGTATCTGTTAAATTATATTAGCACCCGCCCGCGACTTCGTTTGCGTGTTATAAGTGGATTTTATGAATAGAATAGAATCATCAATAGAATAAAAAGAATGGTTATTATATCTCATTTCGGTTAATGTTACTATGGTTTTGTGCGTTCATCACAGGCTATATCTTAAAAACTAGTTTTATTGTATAATGTTCTACGGGAATGTACCGTTCCCTTGCAGTTTATTCCTCTTCCTGGGTTCTACGTAATCAATCTCGCCGGACCTGCTGGTGGCTAGCATGCGGTTAAAGTGACCATGAAAGGTATAAGTATAGTTCCTCGGGATCCTCCAGATTCCATATCGTCGAACCTATTCGAAAAATGATAAAAATTTACTGTAATTTCCACCTAAACGTGTCAAGATTGTGACGTTAAACGAAAAACGATTATGGTGAAAATGTCAACTTACCTTACTAATTACGAATAAACACGATGCAAAACGTAATTTTTAACACTGATTTATTGTTTTAAATCAACATCTCTGTTTACATAACGTTTAAATGGAAGAAAACGCGAATTAATGGCCTGATTGATACTAAGGCTCGGATTACACGCAACGTTGCAAGATTTCAGTAGCATGGCTTGTAAACTATAGACGGCAGTGGTTCGGGCCAATGTGCGGACGGATTCAAAACGGATATTGAGTCGCTAACAGCTGCAGCTGTATATTTATTCACAGCTTATAATTACTTTGTAAATGTGTACAAGAAAAAGATGATACAAATTTTGGGTTCCACAGGCAGTTTTCACTCTAATACAGCTCAATAAATTTAAATGTCTCCTCGTTATTCATGTTCGCTATTTCGTCAAGTTAGGTGTTTATTCGCCGCAAGAAGAAAACGTGCACTCTTGATCGCTGCTCCGGGCAAACTGATCGCGCGGCCAATGTGTGGATGGCGCGCCAAGCTTGCGACAAGTGTCCTTTGATGTTGCCGACACCGCACGGCAAGCTCGCAAGCGCGCCAGCCAACGTTCAAATACCTACCGCCAATGCGCCAACGCCTGTTCTACACATTGGGCCAGTGGCTTGGCCAGCGCGCTTGCCAACGCGTTGGCCTATGTGTAGAGGCGGCATTAGAAGAAGAAGAAGAAACACATTAGGGATGTCCATCGATTATTTGATAATCGATTATTTTAATTGTGTTGTCTCAATTATCGATTATTATCGATTAATCACTTTCATGATAACGATTAATCGATGAAAAACAATTCTTGACTTTTTGTTAACCTACCATATGGACGAATTAACATGACACCTGATTCAGATGACGTTTGTGTAATGTATGGTGTGCAAAAACAATTAGAATTTTAAAGAAATTTTGCGGTTTAAATTTGGTACCTACTTAAGTAAGTAAGTTAATATGTTGATAAGTTGAACAATATTGAACAATTAATATCTGACGAAAATAAAACAAAAAGAAATTAATTGTTAAGAATTACTCAACAGTTTCAACAAAAATGTTCAAACGTACATATAAACGTAATTTTTTTTCTATTTACGAATTTCTCAGATATTTATGAAAATTTATCTGATGTTGAAATGTCCTTATGACGTCAACTGGGCGGTTGATCGTATTGCGCTGCTTTCCACAGTAAAAAACCGAAGTTACGACTTAACAAAAATTATTGAGGTAAGGTGAATTCCTCATGAATCAATGAAAATAATATTATAATAATTACTCTAAAATAATGCTATTGTAGTTATGTATAATTTAATTGCGTAAACTATTTTCTGTATCTTCTATATAATATGTTTCATTTCATGCCCTATTTGTCACTGTTAGCTTCCTGACTGAATAATTTATTTTTTATTATTATTATGTTGTGGAAACTCGTTCCCGCCTATTTAAACCCGGGATATGTGTTCGCCTGCGTGCGGACCCCGAGTGATTAAAATTTATTGAGAGATCTGACATGTCAGCGAGAGATAATAACAAATTTTTAAAGAATCCGTATTTAACTGTAAGATTAAAAGAATGATTAATAATAACGTATACGTCACAACAACGTCTACGCCCCAAACTAAGCATTAGCTTGTATTTTGGGTACCAAGCGAAGTCGCCACATACATATGACAACCAGGATTCTGTAGCAATATTAATATTCATCATATAAATACTGACCTGACCTAGGATTCGAACCTGGGACCTCCAGCTTCGTAGACAGGGTCGCTACCCATTATGCTAAGCGGCCGTCAACAAATAGTCAACGATTAATAAACATTTAAATTGTTATGTTCAATGTAAAGTGTTATTTATATCAGTATCACTATAGTTGGACCTTCATTCATAACTTCTTAATTGGATATATGTTTGAACCTGCAGCAAGGGAACTCAAACATATATAATGTCAACGATTCACACTCTGTAGGCAGAAGTTGGCAGTTGGGGTCTCCATTACGACAGATTTTTAATATAATACTACTTTGTAGGCCGCAAATTTTCATTCCGTGCCCATCACCCTGAGAGGAGGCCAAGCCCTGCAATAGGCACAATAGGAATCGATTACATCGATTCACATTTAGATTAATCGAACAAATCGCAAAAATTTTGAATCGATGTCGAGCATCCCTATTTAGTTAGAGCCGCGAGGTTGTCGGTCGGTTTGTCGACTTTCATTCATTTCAGTTTACTCAGTTTAAATCCCTGTACGGGTTACGACGCGATGTGACGTAATTGTTCATTCATATTTTTTGTTCATTCAAGAAAAATGACTAAAATTGTTATAAAATGTTCGTGTTTCTGTTAACTTTTAGTTATTAGTGAAAGTGTGAAAACGTAATGAGGTTTAACAAAAAATATTATTCGTAGTTGCAATTTAGAAAAAATATTTACAAAGTGCATTCATTGATGAAATTAGTGCATATACAAAGCACATGCGCAACGAAGTGTATGGAGAGTTGTGTGATAGAACATAGTTTGTTTTATATGTTTTTAACTACCCAGAAGTGATTTTTTTTTTTGTTTAACTCTTAAAAAACGTACAATCGTATTCTATTAGAACATTACGACACTCCGGAAGTTGCGGGACGGGGACCTGGGGACCTGGGACAAGCCGGTAGAGTTGCGAGCGCCGCGAAAGAGATAACGAACGGATGAAAGAGATAAACAGTTATGGATTTAACATGGCGGACGATATGCATAAAGTGCGAGTTGAAGAAAGATTAAAAATAAAAATCGGTATGTAGAATAGCCCAATTTTATTGCTTGTAGCAATGTAGATTTATATTTTATATTTTTTGTAATGTACTTCTTATTATTGCACACCTCCTGAAGTATTCTCTGAAGGTTGTTGTCATCGGAATAGTGAACAGGTGGTGTACAGAAAATAGGTTTTTCCAAACCAGGTGTGAATGAATGCTGAGTGTAAGGTAATTCATGTGTTTCTTGCAGTACATATTTGAAAACTAGTCAGTATGTGGCTAAACACACACACATTTGCGATTTCGTCCTTTGTTTTCAAATGACGTGCCGTCTGTGACAGATCGTGGAGGATTTATGAATGGATTGGACATGCATACAATGAATGTCGTGTCTAGATCATATTAGATTAGATACTATAGTCATTCAGTATCATAATGTTTACCGAAATGACCTTGTTAAACATTACCGTAATTTAACTGATAATCATAATCAACTCATGCTTGTTATTATTGAGATAAAGGTGTTACTTATAAAAATATACAAAAAAGAAACTGGGCTTGTATCTTCCCCTGAAGTGTATACACATTAGTACTTCATAATTGTAATTGTTTACTTGAGAACATGAAGAGCCATTTGTAAATTTTTATACAACTCCTATTTTACATCTTCACATGTTCACCGTTAGGTATAAATGTTGTTTAAAACAAAAAATAATGTTTCATTCGGAAGTTCCCATAAAAATATAAAATTTTCAGTGAGAAAAAAAATTTTAAACTAATATATTTTTATCTCTACATATTAAACCCAATATGCCTTTAACCCTTCGTCTTATTACATATTTTTCAAAACAATCCTTCGCCTACCAAGCTCTTATGACAGAATGATCACCTCGAGAAATAAAATGATATAATTTTTTTTTTGTATTGAAGTTTATTTTTGAAAATATGTAATGTAATCTTAAGTAAATTGTCTTTTTAGTTGCAAACTATTTTTTGTTTTAAATCTCCCCTATCTAATAAAAAAACACGTATGAATTTTATGGGCTTAAAATTTGCGACCAAAAGATCATTCGAAGGTTATTATGCGTATATTAAAAGTATATCTAAAAAATAAATAATACCAATAGAAAGCTTAGTAAAAATGCTAACTATAATGTCATTTGATTTTTTCGTACAAAGGAAGATTTATTGTAAAAAAACTGTAATGATTGTTCGCTCACTGATTCACTCTTGGAATGACACTAAACCCATGAACAATAAACGAATATTTTTTTCAATTGTAGCGTCTGCGACAAAACCGTTAGCAGTGATTTTTAAATTCTATGATATTTTGTCTTTCTCTAGTTTTTATTTCGTTTTACGTACTTATGTATAAGAAAGAGAAAAAAATATTTTCTTGGTGCGGTATTAAGCGGGCGGTTAGCGGTCGAATTCGGTCGCAGGGAAGGCGAAGCGTAGGAAGTCATTAGCGACCGATATCGGTCTCTATGAAGACAAAGGGTTAAGTACAATTATACAGAATTTAACAGGAGCCACATTCTAGGTTTCGGGTTTCGTTTGTAATGAAGTTACCAGTCTACCTCAAACTGTAATTAGCTTGTACCTACTTAGGTACCTAACCCAATTATTTATGTCTGCCTCTCCATTTTATTATTATTATTAGATCAATAGAGGTTTCAGCACTCATAATTGTGATAATAATACCTGTGTGTAGTTCTGGTATAATCAAAAACATGTTCACATTTTGAAAAAGTCAGAAACTCAAAACTGGGAAGGAAAAGTCAACGAAAAGCATTTGGAACCAGAAATTAAGAACATTTCCCCAATAATATCAGTTGTATTTTTTTCGATTCATTAAACTTTCAAACCTTTGTTTTATGGGGGTTTAAGGAGCAAAAATTGCATTCTAGTAAGAAAATATAATTATGAGACTACTGTCCATATGCATATTAGGTATGGCTGATAGCCTGATAAAATGTGCTTTTGGTATCTTCAGTTATCTGGTGGCATTCTTGAGATGAGTTGTTAGCATTTTATTCATCAAGATCAACCCATCCGTTCAAGATGTAAGTGCTGAAGAATCATGCATAAACATATTTTAAACATATTACTATCCAAAATGGTCTGTCATGTAGTTAGATAATAAAACATTAATGTTATTCTGTTAGCAGAAGTAAAACAAATTTCTTAGTTTAATATTGTAAAATAAAATGAAAACCTGCGTTTGCAAGTATTAGTTTCATCCAACAGATTTTTGATAAGTTATGTCAAAATAGGTAGGTAGATGTTTTTATTAAAAATTCTAATTATTTGTAATTTTTATTGCTTGAAAAACTGATTTAGGTAGGTATACAAGTGCAAGTTTATAAATCCTGCCAATGTTTGTGATTGTACTGTTTTTTATGTTTTTTTTTTTTTTTTTTATTTTGTGCAATATGTTGAGCAGTACAATTTGTATTGCTAACCCTTTACTTTCTTCTATGTCCAAATTGACTGACTGATATGTCGAATGTTTAGAGACCCTAACTGTAGAACCAAAGATCACAGGTTCAGTCCCCGTCCAGGACAAATATTTAGGTCCAAGAACATGTCTATTTGTTCCATGACTGGGTGTAAAATAAGTTATAAAAAAAACTTAGTATGTATAAGCATTGCATATGCATCAGTTGCCTATACCTATGATACAAGCTCTGTCTAATAGGGGGTCGGGTGGCCATGTGTGAGATGGTCTTGGTATTATTATTATTATAGACAACATTAATATTATTGGATAGAACAATGTATTATATGAACAACAGCACAAAGTTTATACCTAAACAGCTAATTATTCAAAGGCACTATCTACCCAGGTTGACTAATGTTAGTGTAGACTAGATGTGGTGCTGATTCCATCCATTAAAGTAGGTATATCCATTATTTTAACCCACACCCTTTGAGACGCCGCCAAAGCACTCAGACAAAAAAATCACAAAGAAAACTGTCACACGTGCCAGCCGTAACAAAAGAGACCGACGGCTTGTGCGTGCAGCGTACAGTTTCAGTGAAAATTTATCAGTTTATATTGATGCTTCACAGAGAAAGTAAACGACAAAATAGAAAGTTTTTATTATAAACACATTTGACTATTCGAAGGATATGTCGAGTGATGAAAAATGTCATAAGTTTTTGTTTCGTGTGCAGCGAAATGTGATAAGTTTTTGTTTCCCCTAAATAAATATGTTTTAATTTGTCCATTTCGTTCCTGCTTTGCCTTTTGGTCTACCGAGGTCTAATATAACGGATAGACTTTTTATACATTATATTTAAAAATGAACAAATTTTAAATTATAGAGCAGGTACTTTTTTCTTTTGATGTATTAGTAAGCCTACTATAATTTTTAGAACTTAAAATGTGGACAAACTTTGATATCTAGGTGAACATCAGGAGATAATTATTATAAAATGAAAAATATATTTTATGTTATATTTATTTTTTAAACATACTATAAAGAAAATAATTGCTGATATGCGGTTTTTTGGTACCACTTGTACTTTTCTGATGATAAAACCTTTGCAAGAAAAAGTTTGTTGATTTTTATTATGTCATAAAAAGTACAACAATCATAATCAGAATTAATCTTTGTGTTTAATAGTTCTTTTACAATGCAAACTCTCAGGTTGCGTTCTAGTGTCCATATGCTTTTTTTCATAAAAATATAGTTTCATAATACTGCTGAAATTCCTGGAAGGTACATTACAAATTCAACAACTTTTATTATGTTGTCCACTTTTGATCCAGTTCTTTCAGATATTTCAAAGATTTGAAGTCTTTTTTTTTCAGTACACAATTTTGTCCATTGTTCTTCGTTTGACGAATTGCAAATTTAATAAAATACTCTAGCCTTAGAGGTACAATCTCTTCTTATGTAGGTAAATTAATGCTTTAGTTTTTCGTAAGGAACAAAGCAATCGGAATCAAAACCCAGACATTTTTGAACTCCAGACAGAAACCTGGACGGTATGGGTGAAATCCGAACGTTTGGAAGGATAATTCGGTTAATTTTTGTTTATTGTTGCAAATCCTAGTAATATTGTGACATTATTTTAGATGTCTTCAAATCTCCTCAGTGAAAAATAGTTATTTGCGCTACAAGAGAAGCAATGTTAATTTTTGTTGCAAGTGGTGAGTTACGATTGAATCATGAGCCTAGTAAGTTATTCTAAGTTAAAATCCTAAGCATAGTGAGGGTTTTAAAATGCACAAGAAACAAAAAAATATGCTCTCGTGTCACACATACAACTTTTCACCTTACTAGCGAGAAAATATTATACATGTAAGAAAAATAATTGCAACTAGATTGAACAATATATTACAGATCTCTGAACAGGTCTTTGTGCTTTTACGAAGTTTCTAAGTTTTAATTTAATTATTTAACAATTAACTCATTGACTTTCAAACAATTTTCATGTGACTTTTCATTAGAAATGTGTTCCTGTAACTCCAATAGTCTTAAATTATAATATTTGTCACTAGATTCACTTATTATTCAAAAGTACCTAATACACAATTAATTTAATTGATGCAAAATAAGGATTTGTAGCAAAATAGCAAAAAAAAAACCGAACCCTTTTAATTTCATCCTTTCCATCTATCTGTGACAGCCATTTTACTTGTTGACTATTGGCACTATTTGGTAAGCAAGTGTAAATGTATGAACTGCTATACCTTCACTGGTATATCGATATTACAAAAAAAAATTAATAAAATACATGTACCTGAGAGAGAAAAACATCCAGTGTACATCAGCGTGTGCGATACCAATGGATAAGTCATTAAAAATGATGTAAAGGTTTAAAAACGTGTTTTTATTAAGTCAATGGTTGTTGAGATATATTCTCCTGATGTTCTAAAAAGTGTCCCCCTCCACTTTTAACTTACCAAAATTATATTATATATATTTCCAAGTGTGAAAAATTCTGGAAAAATATTCACTTTAGTAGCTTTTGAGAAATTGTTTTTAAATTTATTAATTAATTTTTTAAATAATACAGGAAATAAGAATATTGTTTTAGAAATATAGCGTTCTAAGTTAAAATGATGGTTTTAAGGAACATAAAGGCCTGCTTTTTGAGCTAGTAAGGTGAAAAATATATTTGTACTCTCCGCTACGAGTTCTAGACAATGATATCCTCATAAAAATAATACTCCACATGCCAGGATAAAAAATCTTTTTTGTTTCTCATATAGCGACCCCCTCCTAAAAATAATTAACTTCATTTAATTTCTGATTCAGTATTCGATTTGGGGGTCAGCATTTTACACAAAATATACAAATTTCAAATCTGTAACTCATTCCAGTTACGAGCTAGAAACCCCTGACATCGGACAGACGGACAAACAGACAACAAAGTGATAGTTATAGAGACCAGTTTTGCACTTTGGGGACGGAACCCTAAAAAGGCTATGATGTACAATTTGCGAGTTTTTTAAAATGACCACAATGTAGGCTACCCAAAAGAACTTTCGCGATATACTTTTTATGTGTAAGGTTTGGCCTCTGAGCTTAGTAGTAACTAGATTGTACTACCAACTGTTCTGCTATCCACCAAATATGAGACACTCTACTCGCCTTGTCTATCCAGGATGTGGTATCATAAGCGTCACCAGTCAAGGATGCGGCCTTCACACGCGCTCTGGTTTACCTTAGGATCTATTAGGTAGTGAGGATGATCAAGTAATAGCATGATCGCCGTAGTTCCTTCGCCTGTTGTACTTCACCTCCTACTGCCAAAAAGAAAGTAAATAAATAATGAACCTACTGAGCATATAAAGGCCAACATTCTTAACTCGTTCGCTTACTTATAAAAGTTCTTCTTATAAATATTCTTATAATTTTGAGTTATCCTTTCTAATTATGTTGTCCATTTGATTTTAATTGACTTCATACATTATACTTAATGGAGAGTCATATTAAAAATATAAGAATTCGTAATTTTACGAATAAGTACTATAGTATAATTTTACGTAATTAACAGTAATTGACTGTGCAAGGAGAGGGTTGGTTAGAGAGCGAGCGGCGCACATAAATCCAATGATAAGGCCGAGTGTGTCTGCAATGATAAGGAGTGCAGCCCGCTTTCCGGGGCGCGACCTGCCTCTCATACATTTCGCTTATTATTATTATTATTACATATACAATACTTACATGATTTCGTCTCCATTTGAAATGTTTAGAACTGAATACAATATCATACTATGATGCCTATTCTATAGGTATATGTAAAAAAAACTGAAGGCAGACCAATCAGAAAGGTACTTAGATGGGAACTAATTATAACTTTTTCTGTATTTTACGTGTTTCATGAAAAAAAATATGGTCGAATTAGGTAGGTGAAATACTTTTAAGGTAATTCTATTCATATTTTTTTTTAATTTCATTTAAAAAAAAAACTAATTTCATTACTTAATTATCCTATTTAATAAATACAGAACAAATAACTATGATATTTCAAATTTTACATTGGTGTAGTCGTTGACAGCTTCCCCTTGTATATCTTTTTATATGAAAAATTTACTGATGTTGCATAGCTTTTTGATAAATAACACGATTAAAGATAAGTATTGTCAGTTTCGCTCCAGTGACTGTGATTTCGTGAACTAGTTCACTGTCGTTTTTTCGATAAAGTGCATTGAACTATTGTTTGTTAAAGTTACACTATGTTTTTAGGAAATTAAAAAAAAAAAATTTTAATTCTGCTAGATGTACCTATTCTTAATAGTCAAACATGTATCTCTAGCATATATTTTCAATAAACGCTCAATTTTGAACTATACAGCCGGAAATTAATTAAACTTGACGGGAAGTGTATTGTTTTTTTTTTCGGCAAGACAATATAATTAATAAAATACAAAGTGCTATAACTTTAAAACCACTCACAAATTAGATAAGTACTTAAGCAGTAATTATGATAACAAATGGACCCCATCCCCCCCTATCATCCAACTTTGTTTGGACTATGACTTGGGTGACCCTGCATTAATGAAAATGTAACTCTCTTCTTCGTTCCGGTGCACGCATCATGCAAAAACTATATCGGAACGCAGCTTTTTAAAATATATTTGTAACAATAAATGATTTATGGGCTGTGTTGTCCAATCCAGAAACGTTTATTTAGACCGAGTTTAGTTAAAATATGTTTTGTCTGTTTCGTTAAAACATAAATGTCACAATGAAAGATAAAAACATAACATTTTACGTAAAATGGGTCTACAATAAATATTTTTGAATTGGACTGTATGACCATTAGAAAGTCACGCAAAAATATGTAGTGATTCAATTTAAAAACTATTTCACATATTATAAGTAATGAAATTTGGTATAGAGATAGATTATATTCTGAGGAAGGACACAGGCTAATTTTTACCGTAGAAATGGGTCTTTATTGTTACTTTTTCATAACTAAACCGTTGGACCGATCTTGAAATTTGGTATCTTGCATAATATGATTTGTGTTGAAGCCGCAAATATATGGGCACACATGAATACTAACATAATTTTCTCTGTTTGGTACGTTTCCACGTTAAAACTATTGAACAGATGTTAATGACATTGAAATTTAACGGCGTAACTTAGGGCGTTAATTAGGCGTAATTTAGAGGCGTAACTTGATACTCGAAAAAATTAGTACGGTATGTGATATCACGCGAAAGTGGTTTGTTCGTTTGTTGCGTGTTCATGGCTAAAGTAATAAACTGATTTTGAAGACATTTGCCAGAAAAGTAACCGGCGTTTGCCGGACAAACATACAGACAAAAAATTTTAAACGCATATTGATTTTTGATTACGTACAAATAAACTTACGAACATGAGATAAAGTCTTTATTTCGAAATCGCAATTTTATTCATTTGTATTGATTGATGTTAATTTATTCACAAAAAGTTTCAAGGTCACAGGAACTCGGAACAGTGATTCATTGAGTATTTATTATTTGTATGGTGTCAGAGTATGGCTTGCATCGTCGTCGTTGGTCCGACTAAGATAGTCGTCGCCGACCACTTCCGTCGCTTGCACCTTATCTGCCGACACCTTTGTTCGGTCGGAAAGAGGGCGAGGGAAGGGGGCGACTGTTTGTATTAAATCAATGCATTCGTTAATGTCACCCGTGAATCATGCGTTGTATGCACATTATAATGACTATGCTTACTTATTGTAGCCAAAAACCTGACATGTTTATAAAGTAGAATAAAACAATGATCACTGAATTTTACCTTCGCAATGTACAACAATAATCCTAACAGTATAGAAATTGATGGCAATACAGTGAAAATGTATTATAACCATGCCGAGCGACACGACATTATGTAGAGAGGATTTTAAGATAATTTGTATTAAATCACTCGTCATTTTTCATTACATTTTACAAGCATTTTACGTAGAAAGAAGTTTTTATACAATTAATCATAACGGTGGCTTACCTTTGAAAAGATATTCCGAAACCAGCGTATGAAGTAGGATCACAATCTTTAATGCAACAGTTTTTTACTACTTTGTATTTTCTATAATATAATTTACCAATAAATTTCACGACTATACACTTAAAACATTTCATGTAAAAATCTTAATATACTTTACGCAATCTGGGGCAACATTCTTTGTTCATTGTTAATGAACAAAAATATTACACCCGTACATGTAAAGTTTATAAAAAACCCACAATGTTTTAACCTCATTACTAATATACCATTTTAGTATTCCATCCCATCATTAAGGTACTACAAAATGATTGCCCTAGCAAAATGACGTCAAAAACTACATTCTGGCAAATTGATGACCGATTGATTACAGACACTTCCTTCTTATTCCTTATATTCTTGTTACTGTTGCAATTTTGTAATCTTCTTTTTTTATCTCTCGGTCAAATATTAACAAAAAACTATTAATTAGAAGTGAATTGTGGATAAATTAACCTAGACAAATTATATTTAATATTTAGCAATCCCACTGTAACAGTGGTCTTGGTTAAGTAATATTATGAACAAAATAACAAAACGTGTTAGAATTCTGTAAACTTATATATTTCTTATGCTGCGCGGGTATCTGTGGGAATTTTTCTCGTCTGACTAAAGAAATTCAATTTGGTCTTTATCAAAATGGAGTAAAGATCACTTTGCTATTTGTACTCAAACCTAGTGAGCCATCCAGTAACCTAGGAATCAAAGAATGTTACATTCATGACATGTGGCTATAGAGATACCGCGTTGCGACAATAAAAATGTGAGCAACAAAATATACGCCGTCGACCAAATATACACCCAGTCGATGTTTTGAAATATTCGCTGTGAAGTAGAATTTTATGTGACCCACATGTAAAATTCGTACTTTAAAAGAAAATAAAATTCCTAAATTACATTTCATGTGTAAGTTAATAAAATGTTTGTTTAAAACAATGATAGATAATGACATATTTTATGGTCTGTCTAATCACTGAATCTGACATTTTACTCACGTTTTCGGTCGTTTAGAAATATGTGAGACGCTCCATGCTAATTGTTATGCTATCTAAAATCTATGGTTTTAACAACATTCCAAGGGTCAGCTAAAGTCGGTCGCTAAGGACGTTCTCCTGCGCAGCTATGGACAATTCCGTTTTGACGTATTCGATATTGATTCGCGTATTTGTATGGCAATTATTAAAACTAATTATTAAATTAAATAATACAATTATTAAATTAAAATACGTAATTAAGCTGTATTCGTAACAAAATATAGTATGAAATAACTCCGCGAACGACGCGGGCGCAGCCTCCCATACAATATGATCGAGGCCATTATATAACACATTACTGTCAGAAAACCTAAGAAAAATGACACTTTAAGACAAAATTTTGAAAAAAAAAATATATATCAGGACTAAGTGTAATTCATCATTTGTGATTTTTTTTTTGAGTTTGAAGTTAGACATTTTCTGTAGATAACTATCAAAATTTTACTAAAGGCTGGCACTACTTTTTTTATTTTAGTTCACGCTATACTTTGCCAACATTATTTATTTTATAAACTATAAATAGTTTTTAATTTTTGCCACGTAATAACTGTGAACCCGGTTGATGTGATGATATAACAATATATATTTTACATTAACTGTGACTGCAGTTTTAATATTTAAGAAAAATGCGCAGACGTTTATAATTAAAATAATTAATAATTTGAATCGAACACCAAACACTATCCTGGCGATGATATCAAAAAGGTATGATTGTCCTTTTATTGGTGGCTGTTGCCGCCTTCTTATAGTGCGAACTGGTCGTTTGGGAGAGGGCATGGGTCCATGAAAAGAATAGTATCACTTACTAAATTTCGTGAAAATTGTGACTTGTTGTGACTTGTGTTCTTTCTGAGAAAACCATTTCATGTAGGGTAGATACAGTATTGACATCTTATGTATGACTTAGTTAATTTTTACAATTTGATGTTGATTTGTGATTTGTAGTTTGTTTTCATTTTGACTGTTATATTATGTAACGTTACTGACATTTAAGTTGTAATATAGGTAGGTGTTTTATTAACAAACGAGTCTTTGTTACTTGATATGAAATAATAAATAAATAAACGGGAGAAATGACACGCAGAAGTTTGTTATCGATAAAAATCATGCATGCATAATATTTATATTAGGTTTCAATTTCATTACGAAATGTTGTAGTAAAGCGTTCTTGTCGAAACAAGTATTGAGATGTATGCTACAGATAACAAGTTAAACATAGGCATTAAGTAATTGTTTATAAATAGGAGCAGATAGAATCGAGTGACACACGCGCGATAAACGCGCCTCGACCCGCGACCCTACCGCTCGTTGGCATACACGGCGCGTCTTGCACGATCGCTAATGGGTTAATTAGGGTTCGCACTCGAGCAGTGAACGGAACCCTGCTGATTAGCAGGGTCACACTGGCTTTAGACTATTTTCAGTATGGTACAAAGATCTCATTTTAAAGTCTCTTCTGCCCACAAAAAAATTAGTAATTTTGAGAACTTATGGATTTTCAATTGTCTTAAATAGCGCTGCCCCGCCTCGTCGACCTTGGTTATAATGGTTTTTAAATATAGTGAAAATCAGTTATGGTCACCGTTTGTTACGAAAATAGCATATGGCTACAAAATATGGAAGCCTCAACTAAACTAAGGAAAAACAACTATAAAAGGAAATCCGTTTTAAAAGATTGTTTTACTTCCGCGACCAGACCTTTGTATTTTGATACAAATAGTATAGTCTAAAACGTTTTACAAAACTTTTTGAAAAAATGCTTTGCACACGAGATCTCGTTCACCGGAAGCACAGCGGAAGTAGAAATCGACAAATCCAAAAAGAAAAAGACATTGCTGATGAGAAGATCACGATAAGCAGTTTTACATATTCTTCTGATTTGAGACGAGTACCAAGTACAACACATCTTTAGCCTGACATTACGGAGTTGTGAACCAATTTAGACAATTCGGAAGCCAGGGTCGGCCACAGCCGTACCCGTCTCCGGCCAGGAAATGACGGACAACTCGTAATAAACTAATGGGCGATAAATTACCAACGGAAAATGTAATATCTTGTATAGACGGTAGCAACTATTTTAAGGGTATGAAATAGGCAGAAATCGGACTCACTCACCCATAGGTACCTAAGACGAGTGTGGAGATATGTGTCTAAACAATAGATTTAAGACGTTTTTTACACTTTGTAACTATAAATTAACGTTTTTATTTTATTTATTCCTTTATGTACTTGTGCTGTCAGACCTTGTTTCTTGCCGAATTGCGTGATTCAACGGGAAGTGCCCTATAGTTTTGATTTCCCTGTGTGTATTTAAATGTGCGGCATAAATGGACGTATTTTTTTATTGGATTGATTTAGAAGCTTTATTCTGTTACCTGTTACAGCTCCAATGGATGATAGACCTAATTACTAGATATTAATTTCAACTTGATACCTCCACGCCTTCCTGAGAAAAAGCGTTTTGACAGACAGACAGACAGACGGAAAATCAAGTAATCCTATAAGTGTTCCTTTTTTCCTTTTGAAGTACTGAATCCCAGTTATATAGAAAATTCAAAATTTTACAGCTTTTAATCTACGGGCTGTGAATAAAATGCACTAACATATAAAAATGACTTGAATGTTAGATAAGGTATTGCAGGCGGGGACAATAAAAAATTTAGATATTTGTTGCAAAAATTAAAATTTTCATATAAAAACCATTTTGGTAATTGGTTTGTTCCCGTCTGCAATACCTTGTATAACATTCAAGTCATAATTATATGGTAGTTTTTATTATTTAAATAAGTTAATGTATTTTATGTACATTCTCTAGCTATAGGGGTTGTTTTTCTATATGCTTTTAGAAGTTCCACCTGTATGTTTGTATGTAATGGAATATTAGAACGCGATTTTCACCCACTTCCACTAAAGATATCGTGCTGAAAGGAAGACAAATGTAACTTCGATGACAATACACTAAAATGATAAACATAACCCGACACTGCAGCCAGGATTGTCTCTTCATGAGGACACTCCTCAACGGCAGTAGCACGAATACGAAACTTTGATAAGTTGCATTTTGATGATTAACCATGATTTTCACCATGAAGTGATGATGCACTTAGGACAGTTTGTTGATGAGGGAACTCCTCAGTGGTTAGTAGCACATATAGGTATGAAACTTTGTATATGAGTTCATCGTTTTATAGGTAATTGTGAGTACCACTTGTATTTTTGTAAATTTTGATGGAATGTAGTTTCAAACATTTTAAGACAAAAAAGAAAATTAATTCTAATTTAAAAAAACTAAAAAATACACTTTAATAGGAAATCGAACTATTAAGAAGAAAAAATAACTTTTAGTAAAAGAATAATGAATGGCGGTCGTTACAGTCCCCAACCCGCAGTGGAGCAGCGTGGTGGATTTAAGCTCCTCACCCTGGGGAGGCCTAAGCCCCTGCAGTGGAGTAAAAATGGGATAATGAAGTGAAGTGAAGAAAAGAATAATTTCTGTTAATTTTGCGCTTATTGCTGTTTTTTTGACAAACTAATTTTGTGTAATTTTGATATTTGCCAGACTTTTTTACATTTTAAACAACATTACAATTTTTTAAGTTCATATTACTTCTAATTTAGATTTATTTCAAAGTTTGCAATTTCGTCTGTGTTTTACCGTTTCGAAAAAATAAAATTATTCAGTCGATTCAATCTTCCAGCGAATTCTAAATCACCTAAATCATTCTTTATTATTTTATAGTATTTATATTGGTGTTAGCGCCAAAAGTTTATGATGTTTTTTCTTGAGAATTCGAATATGACATTACTCGATAAAATAGTTGACATATCAGCTTGAAGTGTGAACAATGATTACATGCACATTTAGGAACAATACTGACACGATTCGATGGATAGGTGCCTAGAACAAATAGAGTAGTCTTTTTAATAGACTATTTGTCTATTTATCTCCCGCGTTGTATTCATTCAGGTCATAGACTTATTATTTATTTACCTGTCAAGGATTCAAGACTAGGCGTACGTTATCGTTACATGATACGCTTATGTCGCGTAAAAGGTAACATTATCTATGGCCTTTGAATGGTGCGTTTTCCATTCAATGCGGCCATTCATGGAAACTTGCGTTATTTAATGAAAATCGCGCCGCTTATCGGCCCCGCGTTATCGCTGTCCGCCCATCGTGCTAACGGCTTCTTAACAATTTACTTTATTGAATGGATTGGGATTACAATTAACTAACCGATACTTATCGATTTTTTAAATTCGTTTGCATGGATGATTAGAAATAAATGTAGAGTTTCGTATAATTATATATAACGGGCTGTTACAAATTCATTAGATACGTCAATATAGCATATATAACAAAGTCGCTATCTGCGGTCTGTCCGTTTGTGCGCTTAGTTCTTCTAAACTACGCAACGGATTTTGATAAGGTTTTTATTACCATTTTGAGCATTTTTTCTGGGAGGTTTATAAGTTAATACACGCCAATTATATCTATAGAAAGTCGATGGATAGTCGATGTTTTACGGAATTGTATATTTTAAAAAGACCTACAGAAAAGTTTACGATGATATATGTCCATCTCCTAGGGATAAACCACACAAATTATTTTTTGCTTTTACATCAAAGCGGGGATGAAAGTAATTTAGTTAAAAGAAGAGAGGAGAAAAAGGGTTTCCCCTTCTCCTACTAAAAAGTGATCAAGTTTAATTGTGCGAGAAAAAACTACTTTTGGATGTAACAAGATGTAGATGCCTAAATTATATAAAAAAATATAGTCCACGCGGCGGGCGGTCGTTAGTATGAAATGTTATGAAATATTAAACAATACATATATATATCAATAAAAACAAAATATTTTGTCGCTTTATCAAGAAAAAATATTCTTAAAATCCACTTTTCGCTGTTCCTATAAATTTATTGTGTGCACACGTCTCGAAAATGTTTTAACACCTTTATCTCGAAGCAACCTTCGCCACTTATCGCTTTTCCGCTTCGGAAACCTTATCGCAGCCGACACCTCCGCGCATCGTATGACTAGACAAACCGACGGAAATACGCCTCTGTTTATAAACTGATGCCAAAATCAAATCACAAAACAGAAAGATGATGCGGATTAGCTATGGTGGGTTATTGGGCTGTTTTACATTGGCCGACACAACATTGTTTTCTATTTATTTATTGCGTTTTCGCGCCACGTGGCGGTGAGCAGCGATAAATACGCATAACAACCAATACGGAATCCTCAGCGTCCGACTCGCACTTGGCCGGTTTTTATTTTATTACAAAGCATCTATTACCTTTTGGTTGTATATGATGACCGAATGATTTGACATTTTAATATCCAGAGACATATTTTTCATTACATATTATAATTATTACGATTGGTATGAAACTGTTTTTTAGTCCTTAGTCAGCATTGTAGGTACTTAAAAAAGATTTCGATCTGATAAAGTTATATAAATAATGACTAAATATATTTTTTCCAGAATTTTTGTATCGAATTTAATTAGTGAAAAATTACAAAAACTTTAAACCTGGTTATAAATACCGATAATTGGAGTACTAATGTTCGGTTGTGCGTTCATTGGATTCAAATAGTCTACGAACGTACTCGTACAAAATAAGATACGCACATAAACAATTACCAAAGCTATAAACAATTAAAATAAAATCCTGACTTTATTATTTATAATTTATAAAATAGTTAAGTTTTTAAAATAAGGTTTTTTATTGAGAGTTCAATGATAAGACATTTCAGTCTAATTAAGTTTAATATTCTACTTTTTATTCATGAAACTTTTCGTAACTTTGCAACGAGTGATATTGTATCGGCAAATTACTGTAATACCGACAAATTTAATTTTGCGGTTCTTGAAATTAACTTTGATTCATAGCCAAAATATAAATAAGGTTGTAGTCTAAAAATGCTACGAAACCTAAAATTGTAAAAGTTTTCATCATCTCAATGATCACTGTCCACCAGTGGATATATACGCCTCTTTTAATGAACTTCACCCAAAACTGCCCTGAGCCTTCAGCATCCAACCGTCTTTCGCTGGCGCCTCAAGCCTTCTACGTCTATCTGATCTGGTTATAGTCCAGTAAAAATAAATTTTTGGATTGCATTAAAGACACCTTAAAAATTTCTTTTTACAATAGTAATACTGCTGTATAGTTATGCACTCATTATGCTTTGGTTGAATTATGAGTGTTGCATGTTGAGAAATACCTAAAGATGTGTTTGTCTAAATTTCACCCTTTACATTAAATAGTGGGTAGGTGACAAATTAACTGTATATCTATGGTAGCAATATGAATTTGATTTAGAAGTAATCCCTAATATACATGTTATAAATACTAAATATTACGAGATTTTATTTAATTGAAAAAAAAGTTAAACTTACAAAATCGCACTTTTGGCGATTTTTTGTTTTTATACTCTAGATGTAAGCCATAATAGTTTATTAAATTATCACCTATGTGACTTCTCAACAACCATTAAAATAAGTCTTTTTTATTAATTTTTACGACGCGCATTAAAGACACTCTAAATATTTTACTTAATATGAGTCAGTTTTAATATTCTTCATCATAAATTAATATAATCCCTTATTTATGTCAAAAGCGTTATTCATAAAAACGAATAATTCTAAATTACTCCCTAAGATATGTAACGTACTTTTAAGTCTGACTATTTACGCATGACCTTGGTCGTCTGCCGCATCTCGCTAACATTGAGAAAAAGGGACGGCAATATCTCATATCAAGTACCTATTTTTTTGAGCTATTTGTTAAGTTAGAAGCATGTCGATCTGTGGTTAGAAGTATTATTTATATTGCGTTATTATTATTCTTCATCATAAATTGATATAATCCCTTATTTATGTCAAAAGCGTTATTCATAAAAACGAATAAATCTAAAGTACCTATCCAGCATAGGTAACGCCCTTTAAACTGTGACTATTTATGCATGACCTTAGCCATCTGCCATATCGCGCTAACATTGTGAAATAGAAGTTGCAATATCACATATTTCTTGTGCTAAAATTTGTTTGTCGTTAATGTTAGTTAAAAGTATATTGTTAAGAATATAACTACTGCACTTAGTGTCCTTTGAAACGCCGCGCGCCGACACCTCACTGAGACAAAAAATTCACAAAGAAAGCCGCCACACGTGCCGCCGTCACCAAGGAAACCGACAGTATTAGTTATTACAGGTGCGGCGTACAAAATCGGTCAATATAAACATTTAATTCGCTACTTAATTTTACAAGACATTTTACAAATTTTCATAACGGGTGTAGCAAACTTGGAACCCTTATAATTTTAGAGTAATAAAAATAATAATAATAAAGCTAGATAACATTAAGATTTTTTTGTAAGTTTTTTTTTTCAAAAGTCAATGGTATTTATGCGTTGAACAAATCTAAGTTTAGAGTCAGACCCAATGATTGGATCTGTCTTTGTTGGCTAGGATAGAAAACAAATAATTTTAAAAAATTTAATATTTCTTATATATATATAAATACTTATAATATTTTTTTACGTACGAAAACAAAACGTTAATTTACGGGACATAATTCAATATTTGAAAGAAATACAACACATATTGTAACACCGACTTTATATGTAAGTACATATTTTAAAAATATATTTTGCATTCTTTTTAAACAACAACTAAACGTTAATTTTATTTACGAGACTTAATTATATAGATATTTGCGAAATATTTATATATACATACTCGTATAAATATATAGTGAAATTATTTTTGCAAGGACGACTTTAATGTCCTATAACTTCTTTATTTGTAGATATATTTACACAAAACAAAGCGTCTCGAGGAACATAAAGCGTGGTGATCTCTTTTTTGTGCTCAAACTTCATTAATATTATAAACGCAAAAGTTTGTATGTATGGATGTCTGGATGTTTGTTGCTCTTTCACGCAAAAACTACTAAATGAATTTTAATGAAACTTTAAAAAATATAGCTTATACATCAGAATAACACATAGGTTATAATTTATAAAGATACTGGCTTTCTGTCTGTGCACTCCACTCGCGTGGACTACACAGTTACACGATGATTTTATAAATTCTTTCACCTATAGAAAGCTACATTATAAGTGAGTAACATGGGCTATAATTTAATCTCAAACTAGCTTTCCGCCTGCGGCTCCGCTCGTATGGACTACACAGTAGTAACGGAACGGCTACAATTTTTCACATAGATATAGTTTATAAACTGAAAAATGACATAGGCTACTTTTTATTCTGGAAAAAGGGGTCCCGGTACGACTGCGTAGTCCATGCGAGCGGAGCCGCGGGCAGAAAGTTAGTTAAGTTACTAAATAAAGCAAGGTGCGGTGCGGGCGGACGGCCCGCGATTATTGCTTCGACGTAACCCGCCCCGCGCCACACAGCACCGCCTGCCGCGTACCAAGTAGGTTTTTAATAATTATTTTTGTAAAATAGCTTGTAACGCTCAACAGATGGATAAGGGATTTCTTTTAATTAAAGTTAAAGATAATTGTTGGAGCATAAATATACAAAAATATTCAAGGTGTAATAAATGCTAGGACCCAAAAATTAAATAATATTTCACCAAAAAAAAAAGTAATGTAGTCACGTAGGTGATAATTTTCTATATTGTATACAGTACATATTTACATGAAGTGTCAAATTATCGCCAATCCAAAAATTATTGTTTTGGAGTTATCATTTATTTTATACAAATATATAATTACCTACCACATATTGTGAATAAACCTGGGGATTCTTCTGAATTTACACAGAGTGTATTTAAAAAAGCTGTCGTATAGAAAATCACCGGTTTTTAAATTTTTGTTCACACATAAATATATTTTTTAAATCTTATCGGTTGATTCTATAAAAAATAATTAACATAAATAAGGGATTATTACATATTTATTATACGTGAATATTTTCTTTATGATCTTGTAAATAATCCCCTAAAGTGCAATTAATGCAATGTGCTCCTAACTAACTTTGCTATATTGACTGGAGTATTAGGGGTGGTCCCACAGTTCGTTTTCCGTACATGTATCGTTCGGGAATCTTTTATCCCAAGCGGTTGTCGGTTCTGCGAGCTACGTGACCGTTGCGTTGGTATAGTTTTACATAATAGTTACGATTTTTACGTATAAATAAATGCTTTGATGACGAAAAGCCACAAAAGCGTTGTTATCAACGCCGTCTTTTGTCGTGTGTATTCAGAATTAAATAATTGCATGAACGGTGTATTCACTAAAACTGGGCAAGTGGGCGATTTTTGTTTATTCCCACTTCGTGTGCAAAGTGAGGCTGTTTTATGTGATTTCAAGATTAATGTACAAGTGACCGAGCACTTGATTAAATAATAATAATAACATACATCACAACAACGTCTAGGCCCCAAACTAAGCATTGTGTTTTTTGGGTACCAAGCGAAGACACCACATACATATAACAACCAAGACCCGGTACCAGTATCAATATTTATCATATAAATACTGACCCGACCTGGGATTCGAACCCGGGACCTCCAGCTTCGTAGGCAGGGTCGCTACCCACTAGGCTAAGCGGTCGTCAATATTTAATGTAAGCGTTACAGTTTATGCTATCAGCGGAAACGATTGTCGAGGTAATTGAAACAAATTCTTGTTTCATTCAATTATGTGTCGGATTTCTACATCCACTTTTACGTAGAATATTTTCATAATTTAAATTAATATTATCGAGTAATTAATGGCCAATGGTGTATGCACTATTGTGTAGTACCAACCTTACGCGTGTACACCTTAGATCGTATCTACCTCATTGTTCGCGTGGAATGTGCGTATCATTACACAGGTAGAGCCGCGCTGCCGCCAGCACGGCTCCGGGTCTTATTACAGCGGATGATTGACGGCGTCGGGCGGTGTAATTCAGGTTAACAAACGACATCAACCATTGTAACTGGACTACGCTTTCGACATCCGCATCGAGAGCGCCGCTGTACTTTTAGCTTCGGGTACCGCCGCCGGCGCCGTGCGAACTCACTAACGTCGACAACAATGTTGTGCCTGCTCTACACGATGGGCCATGCATCGCAATAGCTATCGTATAAAGAGTACAATATGTAGCTTGGCTGAGTGGCGCGTTGTCGATTTTACATACAATATTGTAAAGGGTGATTGGGCGACTTAGAGTCCATGCGTTGGCCTATCGTCGTTCGCTGGGGTAGTGTAGTGTAGTAGAGTTGGGTAGTGCACACAAAACAATTAATAGCATCACGCCCGCTTTACGTACACGCAACTTGGGCCATCCCTATAATAAAGGATCGCTCTGTGTAGACCAATATTATTATAGTGGCGTAATAACTAACGGTGGCCCATCGTGTAAAGGGGCTTTATTGGACTTTGGCTTATGAAAAAAATGTCTTCCAACTACGTACCGTAAAACTTGTCTACTCTCGATTTCTAAACGCGTACCCGCATGTGGAAACTACAATTATAACCATTGTGACAAGACAGTGGTACATTTCCCGAAGTACTGTTTGTCCTCTCCCACGGCACGATTTCTCAACGTGCGTGTGTTACTGTCGCGCTGATGATGATGACGGTTGTTTTTGCATCAGCAATTATGTACAGTTTTGCCGTGCGTTCTCTCTAACGCTCGCCGGTCCAATTACGGCGAATTTGTGGGAGATTTGTTCAGAAACCGGATTGTCACCCTTACAATGAGGATTTCTAACCAAATGAAACAAATATTATTTATTATATTTATAGTATTATAATTCCATTATAATCCATTATTTATTCAAATTATTTTGATTGTTGGTGATGTCATAGCATAACGGCTATCATTCAAAACATTATTCTGAACGTGAGGTTTATAGTTACATGGTATTTTAAGTTTCGCCTCATTTCTTTTTAGCATCCAGCATGTTTGATGATACACATGTTATTTGTAACATGCAGTTGTATGTAGATAATATTACTTCATTTTATTGTATGTTGTATTTATGGTTTGTAAAATGAAGTCTACGATTAAAACTTCAATAAATTGCGCGCTATTTGATCTAAAAGATAAAAATGTCAAGCAAACAATTGTTTACACCAGCTAAATTTATCAAAATTAGATATCGAAAATCGAATAGGGCGCAATTTTTTCCAGATGTAATCAATCATAGGCTAATGATAATGACGTATACATCACAACAACGTCTAGGCCCCAAACTAAGCATTAGCTTGTATTTTGGACACCTAGCGAAGACACCACATACATATAACAACCAAGACCCTGTACCAGTATCAATATTCATCATATAAATGCTGACCCGACCTGGAATTCGAACCCCCAGCTTCGTAGGCAGGGTCGCTACCCACTGTGCTAAGCGGTCGTCAAAGTGTTAGATATTTTAAAACAACAAGATTAAGTAACGAACCCTTCACACTACCTTGTAACAATGAGTTTATTATATATGATGAGCTGGAAAGCGGACACAGAACTCATCAGTAGCTACCAGTAAACCTACTGTAGTGGCCCTCGGTCGGCCAAGGAAGGTAGTGGCATGAAATGTGGTAACCATGTCGCGAGTAATTTACTATATCTAAGCTCTGGGGTACGTGCTGAGGAGTTGGATGACAGGAGACAGCAAAAATTCACTAATGTACCAACCTCTGGGCACTAAACGCATAATCGTACATGCAGATAAAAAGGTTTACTCAAAATACATATAAAAACCTTTCTAAAAACGAGCTTTTATTAAAAACGATAAGATGAATAGTAAAAAAATATTTTCATTGTTTAAAGCTCGAAAGTACAGCTGTTAAAATATATTTTAAAAACGTAATGCTACTTTAAAATTTTCCATTCGAAACAATGCCTCCAGCTTTTAAAATATGTAGTATTTTATGCTTTAATAGGTATCCTTTTACATAAGTGGTACAAAAGGCTAATGTAATTTCTCAATCGAACAAAACGATAGTTCACCAAGTATTTGATATTATAATATTAATTTAAACCAAACCAAATGTAAGTTTTGTTTTGCCTTTTCATACACTTTGAATATTTGCTTTTGGTGTAATATTATGACATTTGTGGAAGTTTTGCCCTATATTATACCAACAACGATGGAATGTTTGCGTCAATGATCTGTGTTTGCGTCATTATGATCGTGGTTGCGGATATTTGCGAATGCAACTGTCGAACTTACCGGCCGGCTTTGGCTGCGATGAAGACATGTGCGATCTCATTCCCTTGCCTAAGGGTTCGTATCGTCAATCATAATATATGTATATGTTTGCGTTAAAAACTGCAATACCTAAGTATACACAAAAATAGCTATCTTTATAGATACAATGTTATGGCGATGGGTATAGAAATCGTCGACTTTTCACGCTTGATGGATGACATTGTGCACCTGGTTTTGGAATGTAAGCGAATACTAGAATGAAGTATATAATATTTTTATTTTTTACTATATTGTGTAGTATAATAGGAAATATTAATTATAATTAACTTTTTTTTTCTTTTTAAGTATATTACATGTTTTGTAATAGTCGTTTTTAGAAACGTCTTAGTGTTTTTAGTGCACTTTTAATACTAGTTATAGGACTAGTTTCATTCGAAATTCTTTCATTTTTCTCACAGGCACAATTAGTTTTTGTGATAATTTTTTTAGCGAAGAATCTATAACCGCGTTAAATGAAATTAAAAAAAAAAATTGTGTTTTTTTTTATGAAAAACTCTTTCAAACGATACCTTACTTGACCGCAAATTATTTATCATCTACTCAAAATTTACAGTATTTTTTTTTAAATTTGAACTATGGGATTAATAACGATATTAATCTAGAGTTGACTTCATTAAACCAATCGTCTCGTAAGACGTAGGTACATTTATTACCTTTTTTCAAAAAATAAAATAATAATACGTGTCTATGCCCAAATGTAATATTCTTTTCATGAAAACATTACCAAAATAAACATAATATTATTACAGTCGGTCACGTTTCCATTCTTGTTATGGTAAATGAAACATCTAAGACATGGTCTCAATTATATGTAAGTAATATGGAATCTCACAAACGACAGCCGGCCATGTCATACCCGTGCCTCACCTTGCTGTTACGTACCACCGTATATGGTACATACATACGAACGAGGTCATGCATTGCGCAACCATCCGACCTATATGTATAATTAGCCCTTCCTTTTTAGTGTTCATTGTATACTAGCCACGTACCCCTGGTATGAACGCCATTACACTAAATTACCTACGCCTTGATGTGCCCTAGTTTCTAGACGATTATAAATCCAAACTTTTTGCTGAAGTGAATAAATAATACATCCGCTGAGCCAATTTGACCACGTGGACATAGACAATAACCCTTTCTCGCAGCGCTTCACAGACGATGAAGCTTTGCCTAGTGGGTAGCAACTCTGCTTACGAAGTTGGAGGTCCCGGGTTCGAATCCCAGGTCGGGTCAGTATTTATATGATGAATATTGATACTGGTACCGGGTCCTGGTTGTTACATGTTTGTGGTGTCTTCGCTTGGTACCCAAAAAAACACAATGCTTAGTTTGGGGCTTAGACGTTGTTGTGATGTATACATTGTTGTTGTTGTTGTATAACTTTTGTCTTCATTGTCTGTGACGCGCTTAACACTTTTCTAATTCGCTCTTTGAGATCTACTTCTATCTCGAAATTGAAAACTTTGCTTTGCGTAATTCGAATCGGATTTTGATTACTTTTGTATTCTAAGGGAGCTTTCAACGAGAAAAAATTGTAGCGCTTATGACACCCCATAAACTATGTACGAGCAAAATGTTACGTCTTTTTGTTGCTCCGTTATTACACATGAAGAGAAGAAAACAAACGCTATTACGAGCTAGGATTTGCACAAACACTATTTTAATGAACTGTAATTTTATTGCCCGATTACCTTGAAAATATAGTTTCATTACTCGCGACGAATTGGCAGCAAATTGGCATTTGCCACCGATCTGTGCGGTTCTGAATGTAGTCACAAAAACAACCCAGTAACATGATATCGAAGCCCTGCGGCGGAAAGTATGGCGGACCTGAACCACTCAGATCGGTGGCAAGTAGGTACATATTAGCTGTGCACTTTACGCTCTATACAAAGGTCGGGTAAACAGTAAACAATAGTTATTTAAGAGCGTTAATAATAAGCCATCTGAATTGTTTCTTTTAGTTACTCATTTAATGAGATCTTTACATCGTAGTTTTTTTTTATTATCATTACGCACAATGAGGGATTGCGAACGTGAGGCACTGTTTGACTGTAGTACGCAATCCTAGCGGTCAACAGAGGAGAGGCTGACTCCGTAACGAGCTGTGTTGTGACGAAATCGTGTAATCAAAAGGCGGGTGCGTGCAATGGCCCGCGTAATTGGACAGACGCCTCGTTAACTTTAAAATAATAAATGTATATCTTACCAGACCTACATGAGTTGAGCCTTAACAGTGCTAGCTTTTGCCCGCGGCTCCGCCCACCTTGAAGTAAAATAAATTCGTCATTCCGGTTCACATATGGATTCCGGCCCCAGTCCGATCCTTTTTTAATCCGATCCTTTAATTTTTTAAATATTTTAATAAAATGCCATTTTCATTTTTACTTTTGTAATCTTACTGGAATTTCCTGATTATTACATACATTGGTTAATTTTATATTTCTCTTTTTAAATTTTCGTTTAATTTTTTTATATTAATGAAGAAATACGAACAAAGCAAAAAATAAATTCGTTAGTAATAAAACAATCGGATTTAAGATAATAATAATAATAATAAGGAAAAATTATAAAAAGAGAAAAGGAGAAAGGAAAGTGGATAGACTGAATCACATAAATAACAATAAGTAGGATAATAAAATTAACTTTCTACGCATACTCGAGAATCATTGGGAATGTACTTTATTTATATTCTTATTGACGTTTCGTATTCCGTGCATTTTATTGACGTTTCTGCCGTTTCTCATGACGCGCATCCGGTGTTTTTTCGATTGCGTATATTAAGGAGGCGTACGACGTTTTCTTTTTCCAATTTTAAAAAGTCTTTCATTGGTCAATTGCCGTCACATTAATTTTCCTCGTCCAAGTATAAAACGAACTCATTGGAAAAAAAGCGAATTACCAGTGGATGTTGCCAAACATGTAATAATAGAAATAGGCTTCCCCAATTACGTTAATTATTATTAAAATGAAACTGGCAAAGGCTTCGCGCCTTTGAGGTTAAAAAATAAAAAAGTAAAACAGAATACCCATTAAATATTTAATTAAGTTTCATCAAAATTCATTTCGCCATTTCAGTGTCTTTTCTGGGCAAATATTCAGACAGACAAAAATTAAAAAAAAGTCTTTTGGGTATTTTAGAATTATTTAAATATTGCATAATATTCCTCTTAGAAACTGATAATGTGAAATTAAAAACAAAATTTTAACTTTTATTTCTTTAAAATAGATTTCCATTTAAAGACCAGCGCAACCATATTTTCGTCAATTGATCGTCCTTGTCTGCAATACCTCATCAACATTTAAATTATATTGTAGTATATTTTACTATTTGCTTAAATAGGTAAATTATATAAACGATAGAGGTTGTTTGTCTTTTAACAGATTATTATTTTTTATGTAGTCGGTTTTTTTTAATATTTTTTTTCTCTCTTAATGTGTACACCACAAAAAGGTGACAATGGTATCTATTAATCTGACTGATGCGTTCGTCCGACCGTCTATTTGCTAGAGTTTGTATACTATATCTTGACCGTCCTCTCTACTTGAAACTTAGTCATTTTATGCCTTTAAAAATCTATACTTTGGCTTTTTGTACGTAATCCTAACCTAACCTAATTTAATTCTCTGTGAATGTGATGCACTAGGGGCATCACGTATGAAGCATCTAGGGGTATGCTATCCCAAACCGGATGAGTTCTGTGACATGCAAATTGGTCAAATCATACAATACATGAAATGCGTATTTGAGAATGACAATTAGTAGGGTCGAAGGATGGGGACACAATAGATCTAAATAGGTCGCAGTGTAGGGTAAGCCCACCCCAATCAAATAAGATAAGATAAGATAACCTAATTGCAAATAACAGTTTTTTTTTAATTACATACATTATACGGATTTTAACGGAAATGTGTATTAGGTAATCAGTTGAATGTTTTTTTTTAATGGTTAGTTAAATTAATTAAAATATAAAACAATGACACTGAGAATCTTACATTTTCAGGTTAAATGTGATTGATTGATCGTAAAACACGGCTTCCGTGTGCCATTTAATGTAGGTAATAATATATTTAAGTTAATAATTATTTTTTTATTTTTACTTATATAAAATACTAATAACCAATAATTACTAATTAAAAATAAAAGCTTATACCAAATTAAAAATTATTTAAGAACTAAAAATACTTACAAATAAAATTAATAATTTTTAATTATTTCATTTATATTGCGTAATAATTATATTAGTTATTCCTTAGGACAAGATAAGAACTTTATTGAGAAGTCGGACGTACCGGAGTTACCTTACGTATGTAGTTACTTTTAAAAATTACGTAAATAAGTTACTTATATAATTAACATATGAATATAAACTCATACAGATTTGAAACTATGAAAATAATCTAGGGATCACATCAAAACAGCTTAATTGATAAAATAATAATTTTTGGGTATTTTACACTGGGTGTGTATACACTTTGTAATTGTCTCGTTAATCATTAAATCATTATCTTGTTTGTTGCAGGTGAAGCAAAAAATCTACCCCCGCGTAATCATGGCGCCCCTTACCACCGCGACACGTACTGCGTGTTGTCCCTCGACCAAGAAGAGATATTCCGCACGTCCACCATCGAGCGAACACTCAAGTGAGGGGTTACCTATTTTTCATATTCATACGCGACTACTTTTTGTCCGCGACGACCGTCTGCGTCAACGAACGCGCCCTTACAAAATTAAAGTTTTTCTCCGTATTTACTTTTATGTACAGTTACAATCAAACTTCATGGCGGATCCGAAGACTGGTACAAGTCGCGTCGCAGTAACCAGTTTTAGGTGTAGCCGGACGCAGTGGATCAAGGGTTATATATATATGACTGTACCTGCGCAAGCACGCTTACTGCCTTGTATTCCGATCCGCCATAAAGTTTGAGGCGAACTATACTTCACTGCGTGTTCACTGCTCAAAGCATTGCTTGTCATTCGTTTTGATTAATTTTGTATGCCATTGGAACGTAGGTTATGTTAACCGTTTTTCCAACTATCTTACATGCGTACAAACACTTTCGTATTTATAATATTATTCAAACTGAACAAGTAAATGCAAAAAAAAAATATAAAGACAAAACTATAGTAATACTAATTATACAGGATGTCCCAGAAATCAACGTCAAGCCGGAAACGAGTGATGAGGAAAGTAGTGAAAGTTATCAGAAAAATTAAAAAAAAATCTTAGTCGTGCACTTTTAAAAATATAAGCACCAAAAAAAAAAACGATAAAATTGACGCTGTAAAGATTTGAGACAGTTGTCTTAATTTTAGACTAATTTACGGAAAGGTTATTCAGGGTTAAGACGCAAAAATAAAATCGGAGAAATATTTGCAGTCACAGTACTTGAATAATCACAGAATGACAGTTTTCTCGATTTTTTTTTAAGTTTTAAGAGTTTTTTTTTAATATCTTATAACTGTCACCACTTGCCTCATCACCTGTTTCCGGCTTGACGTTGATTTCTGGGACACTCGATATAAGAATATTTGAAACAACGCTGAATTTCGATTTCGTTTGTCTGTAAGTTTATGGAGGCGAGGGAAGCGTTTAAATATATGTTCTTTTCGTAAAATATGAATTTCAATAGATCTATCTATCTATCGGATGTGGTTTCCGCGCTTAGTCCTTAATGCGGACCATTATAGGTACGTGACATTTTCAATAGATTCTGGACTTTTAATGTTTTTGGTAAATGGACGATCCGATACTTTTAGGCAGCCCACACCGCACAGGACGCTAACGTTTGAAGGTCCGATCCGACCCTTCGCACGTTTCCGCCGTGTGAATTGACACAATAACGGATCCTTTGTCCGGCTTCCGGCCACGCGTTTCCGGTCTTATCGGGTGGGAACGGGTGACTCGCTCCGCCCATGGGGAATGCGCTCGACGCACGATATTATGCCAAGGCCTGTTTGCATATGGCTATTGTCAGGGGAATCGCGTGCAACTGCTGCTATTTCTGATATTGGGTTAGTATATACATAAAGAAAATACTTATTACAGTAATGTTACTTCATCATCATCATCATCAGCCCATTTTTACCCCACTGCAGGGGCTTAGGCCTCCCCCAGGGTGGGGAGGGGGGGCTTGGAGCTTAAGTCCACCACGCTGCTCCACTGCGGGTTGGGAACTGTAACGACCGCCATCTATTGACAGCGTCCGGGCTTAACGTGCCCTCCGAAGCACGGTGTCAGTGATATAGTGTACTTAAGTCAGAAAAACTCATTGATACACGCCCGGATTCGAACCATGGCCCTGTGGGGCCTTATAAATTTAAGACAGGTTCGTTGTGCTCTGGGCTATCAGGACACGACACGACGAATGTTACTTGCACATGGTGTATTAGGTATAAAATTCAAATTAAAGGGGTGGGTGGGATAAATCCGTAGAAGAACGAAAGTGATCGACGTAGCTCACGAATTAGCAAGTTTTAGTTGCAACGGGCGGGCCACGTAGCTCGCACAACGGACCGTTGGGGAAGACAGGCTCTTGAATGGCAGCCACAAACTTACTGACTGACGACTTTATAAATGTTATCAGTCCGCCAAGTCCCCTTTGATTACGACCTCCTAGACAAGAAGCGTTATGGAAAGCTAGAGGAAGGCCTATATCCAGCAATTACCTATATACCATGTTATGATCATTCGAATAAGCCTAATTAAAAAAAAAAAACCTAAACGAATAGTAATAGAAATGTCCGTTATTTTTTTGTACTTTACGTTAAAGTGAGTTAATTTTAAAACGGTGTGCAACAGTGATAAAGTGTCGCGGCGAGCATTGCGCTCTCTTTCACGCGCCATAAACTGGGACGACACAAAGGGAAGACTTCCGGTGCATTAACGTGTTGAAATGAAAGCGAGGCGAGGCGCGCGCTACTCTGCCTGTCTGTGCAACTCACGGGCACGCCTACGCTCCTGATTCATACTTACCTACTAACTATTCACGCTATTTTATTGATCGACCTCATTGATCTATGCTACCGAGAAATACCACCTACTCGGCATAGGTCCATGTACGTGTGTACCTAAATAGTTATGTAATGTAGTACATTCTACTGATTTGAAAATAAACCGTGTTTATTGGCGAATATTTCGCACAGTATCCTGTTGATGATAAAAAAAAATTAAATGCATATATTTAAATATAAATAAATATTTTATTTGGAAAAGGAGTACCTAGGTACATAATACATATCTTTGTTATCATAAAATTCGTTCGTTTTATAAAACGTTTAATTATAAGATACGTAGAAAGTTGACTATTTGTCTATTTTTCTTCAATAGCAATATAAGCTTTAAACTATAACAGCTGCTGGTTTTCCCACAATAAATAAATAAATAAAAATATTTAAAATTGAATAATTAATTTTAATGAAGAATTAAGGGAGATTTGGTGTTGGCACATCAAAACAGCGTTATAAGATTATATAAGTTTTTAATCGCATAGGTTTATAATTTATCATGTTGGATTTAATGTTATATTTTTAATTGACATCATACATTGTATGTATTATTTTATTATTATTAACTTATGACACGTTTAATAAACTAAAAACAAATTATTTATGGGTTGACTTTCTTTGCGAAACGTTTGACTACCGTATAAAAGGCCAATCTTAAGTTGTATGGGTAGTTTTAAATACTGACGTATCATAGGTATCATCGCAAAAATATTAAGTGACCTTAGTGTGTTAGGTACTGTTTCGGTTGAGATGAGACCGCTTCCAAATGTTCGTGGACGTGTTTGTAATAAAAGATGTTTTTTGTTACCATTATCAGGGTTTATTTCGTGTTAGAGAGGGTTGTCTCTTATTTAATACAGTAAGGGGCGTCACATGCGGTGAGCCACGTCCCGGATGCCGGTGTCCGGGCCGCCTCCTCGCCCGGAACGACCCTTCCGGTAGTGGCACGGGCGGTGCTGTGACGCCGCCGCGCCGCGCCCGCCGTGACGCGTCGACATGGAGCTATAAATATTTTCGCGCCGCGCTTTTCTCGAACTAGGACAAAATAAGTTTGGAGCGGTCAAGTCAAAGACCCTCAAACATGACGTTTTATGACAGCTGCCTCGTTCGGTCGCTTCCGAATGAACGCTTCACCCACCTGGAAATTATCAATTGTGCTTTGATAAAAATAATTGTTTTTATGTTACCTCCAGTATGCGCCGCAAAAACATCAATAGCTCCATGCACATCGACGCCAGTGTACGCGCATGCCCCCCTTTCGTACTGGCGCCGTGCCTCACACGTCGCCCGCCATTCATAAACGTATTTTGTTGTGTCCATTTAAAATTGGGACACATTAAGCGGTAGCTCTGACGAAAGCTAGAGTTTGTCTACGATACCTTGGTATAGTTCCTTCCATAAAGCAAGTATATTCGTAATGATATTACGTACGCTACAAGCATAAAACTTTGATGGGGGAATCTCAGTATGTCGTTGAAAAACTCGTCTCGTAACAGCTTGTTATATACTGTACCTAGTACGTACTTAAAAAAAAAATTGATAACTATTTGCGCTCGCAATTTACCTATCTGCAAATAAAAATAATATTACTAATCTCTATAGGTATACAAATAAGAATTGATAAGTAGTTTGTAAAAGACAATACAGAGATTCGTCTCAAACTTGTTCGCGATACTGTCGACGGAAGTCATGATTTTTGTGACCCCAAACAGGATGTGTCGCGGTAATATCGAAGGAAATGTCATGTCACATCAGCCAGCGGGCGCCTTAATGAGTTCTTTGTCTCGTTCGTCGATATCTTATCGCGACCTTTGCTGTTCTCCAGCTGTCTGTATTGAAGTTAAAGTTTTCGATCTCTCTATAGGTAGAAGTAATGTTCCGTTTTGGAACTAATGTCTGAGACATGAGATTATTAATAGCGTTAGCTTTATTTACTAATTTTAGCTTGCTTGTACATGCATAACGTCCCTATTTTCCGGTCCCCTCCCTTATACTATTATTACCAACTTTATTTCTTGAGATCTATTCTCCTTTATGGAACTTCATGGGAATCTTGCAAAAAATCGAGCTATTTCATTCCTCTATTACGACGTGAAGAGGTGACAACATTTCACTAGACTTTCCCGTTAATAATATTAGTTAGTGTTTAAAGGGTGAAACGAGCTTTTTATTAATTCGATCGGCGACAACTAAAACTGTACTAAAATAAAAAATATATAATACTATGAACTCGAATATAAGAAAGAGTCCATTAATATGTCCGGTAAGATTTTTATTGTGTCGGCGGGATGTGGGCCGGTCGTTACCATCGGAAGCACTTTACGATACTATATTCATCGAGTCCGGGATCGGGAGGCGCGAGGCGGCCATACGCGTGTGCGTTCGCCCTGCGCGTAAAATCACATCGGGCGCATCGCACTGCTAGTCGACACAGCATCGCCGCATCTCGATGCGGTTCCTAATTTAAGGGCATTACCGATCCAATAAAAGACCATGTGGGCGTTGCATTACATACCGCATTCGAGATAACCAATCAAATCAATCAAGAAATTTATTTTATAGATTCCTCTGAACGGCCCGAACGTCGCGTCGGCGAAAACTTTTTTTTTTGTCGCTGGTGAAGGAAAATGTTTACTTATATTTTAATTAAGTAGATATTTTGTAATTAATATTAGAAATCCATTAAGCATTATAAAATTTTATTTATTAAAAAAAACAATCAGGTTATTTCAACATAGGTTTAGATATGACTAAAGTTTATATTTTTTTTGACATCTACGAACGTCTCCAAACGTAGTTTTCAAATTCCAGAAAAAGGTTAAAGACCGACTGATATTTTTTTTCGGAGTGCAAACTTTTAAATATACAGGAAGTTACGAAATTTGAAAAATTAGGAATTTGCGTCCGTTATCCCCTTAAGTATTTTGCTCTCGTTTCCTCGCGACGTGTTATTTTGTGCGTCGGGATGTGAGTAATAACTTGCGTCGGCTCTTAAATTAAATTAGATATATTCAACCTAGAATATATCTAATTTAAGTATTTTCTACGAATGATTCTGATGTTATCCAAAAGGTTTTTTTTAACTGTACTATAATGTATTAATAATATCGATTATCATAAATTAAGTGATACACTTTACCGAGAAAAAACATAACAGTTGGATAACATCTACCTTAATTATATTTGGAACGTATTCATTTACTCACATCCCAAGAATACATAAATACATATCGGCTTTTTATTATTTGCCAGTTGCAAGAAAGCTACTTAAAGTTAAGGAAACCATTAACCAATAATGTGTCTTGAATTAGAATTTCGACGATGTGTAATGGTCATATAATTTCCTTTAGTAACACACCCAACTTTATGTAGCCTTCTTGCAACTGGCCATAAAACAGTATAAAGCTGTATAATCATCCGAATGTCAGTTTTAGCAAAAATTGCACACGTACGTAAATAAGTGTAGTTTTAGTTAATTAACTAGGTATCACAAATATTACATGACAGCAATAAATATAGATTATTTAATACATTTACAAATTTCAATATCTAGTAGTGTCCTGGTAATTTCATATATATGTGTGTTCAGAAACACTGCTATATTTATTAAAAAATGATTTTCAAAAAAAAATAAAAACCGACTTCAAAAACATAAACTAAAAAGTTAAAAATAAAATTTTCACTTTAAAGAAAGGAGCATTAACAGGCGGCATATAGTTAATGAAGTCGGTGCCAACTCAGACACTTTAAATGGGTACTTACCAGGTAATAACAATTACAACAACTATATATCTATAACTATAATAAATATAGAAAACAATTTAAAGTGTCTAAGTGAGTAGGCACCGACTTCATTAACTATATGCCGCCTGTTAATGCTCCTTTCTTTAAAGTGAAAATTTTATTTTTAACTTTTTAGTTTATGTTTTTGAAGTCGGTTTTTATTTTTTTTTGAAAATCATTTTATTTTTCAATTTTTAGTTGAACGCATCTGTAACTTATTTGTATTTAGTATCAATGGGGCTTCTAAACGTGCTACTCAAATGAGACAGCGCCACGATTTCGCAACTTTAATTCAGTGTCAAATTGAGGCATCAGCATGCCTAGTAGGTAGTGGTATTCCTATGTAACCCTTCAATTTTAATTAAGTATTATTTTTGTGCGAACTGAACATTTTGGCATATTGAACCGTATGACGTAAGCCCAACAAAAGGTAACTGCTGTAAATCGTTAAGGAGTTCCTTCGACTGTGTATGGTCTCCATCATCAGACCTGTAATGGTACTTATAACCTTTATGGGTGCAAAGATCTCATCAATAGAAATGTATCAAGTCCAAACACCGGGTAATTGCTATAAATCGTTAAGGAGTTCCTTCGACTGTGAATGGTCTCCATCATCAGACCTGTAATGGTACTTATAACCTTTATGGGTGCAAAGTTCTCATTAATAGAAATGAATTTAGTCCAAACACCAGGTAATTGCTGTAAATCGTTGAGGAGTTCCCTCGATTGTGTATGGTCTCCATCATCAGACCTGTAATGGCACTTATAATCCATATGGGTGCAAAGATCTCATCAATAGAAATAAATCAAGTCCAAACACCAGGTAATTGCTGTAAGTCGTTGAGGAGTTCCCTCGACTGTCTTTCAGCTCCATCATCGGATCGACTCCCGACCTTCATCAAGTAGTACTAGTAGTAGTACTTTATCAAAATACTTAAAATACGATACTTTAAAATACGATTTTCTGGGATGCTATGCCCTCGATTTCTCTGGGATGCCATCATCAGATCCTGGTTTCCTTATCATGGTACCACTCCGGAGATATCTCCCTTCCACAAAAAAAAATCATCCAATTCGGTTCATAAACAACGAAGTTATGCCTGAACACACAAAAAAAAAAATATATACGGTCGAATTGAGTAACCTCCTTCTTTTTTGAAGTCGCTTAAAAATATAATTGAATTCTAAAAATGTTTTAACTTACAGTAGATGCATGGATGCAAACTGTTTATGGGCTAGGCGAATTTGTAATATGTATTAATTTTTAAATAAATAATTAATTCCAAAAGAGCATAAATTTTGAAAATATAGTTTTACTGTATTATTATTTCCATATATATATTACATGTATTTGAACAGTGCTCATTATTTAAAATATACGATACATATTAAACGAATGACGGCGCGTTTCTCTCTAATTAATGATATTGTCCAGATAGATGAGCTTCACCTTAAGTGCAGCTAACGAAATAAACATTAAGTATTCATAAAGTTATATGGCGTAGGTATGAACTTTCACTTTATACTGGGATCGTACGGCATAGCCCACGCTCGGCGCGCCTCACTCACCTCACACTCGAGCGTCGCTCTTGAAAGATATAATATCGTCGCAACAACCACCCACAGTCTGCACCGGACGATGGAATCTTTGCAATTAAATAAACCTGTTGCAAAGACAGCGTTGGTTAATTCACTGCAATTGAAACTAGGTATAAAATATTGACGAGTATTTCTCTGATAATGATTGTCCTTTATAAAATCTTTATTCCGACCTGAATTAATATAATGACATTGCTGTCTCAATATATATTCGAAAACATAATGTACGAAAAAAAATTGTGATCGGCATAATGTTAATACTAGAAACAAAGATAGACTTGCTAGCCATGTCAGTCGCCTCAATAAAATCACAAAATCTTTTAAAGGGCAATGTATACGCTTTTACAATAAGATCCCGGTTGGTATTCAAGGTCTACCCCCTAACAAGTTTAAAACTATAATAAAACGAAAGCTTTATGCAAAAGCTTATTATACAGTATCACTTAGTACTCTTAGATAATAAAAATCCATGGGTGTAAGCCGCTCGCCTATCGGTTATTTCGATAATATTAATCTTTAAGCACGTATTGTTAATAATTTTGTTAAAAAAGAGCATCCCTCAATTTCTTGCGTATTCTTCTGAGAGGAACCAGTACTTTTGAATGCGCCTTTGTTGTGACGTTCTTCCACAAAGTAATAAAATTTACTCTTGTGACATATTTCAAGATTATGTTACATAACTACGAAATAAAGATATTTGGTTTGGATACTTCATAGGCACGATCTTAAAATCTTGAGACTGTAAATTAAAAAAAAACTTATAAGCCTAAAATTACAGATACTGGGTTATTTATAGTATATCAGATAGGTTTATACTAGGTTATGTTTTAAAAAATATAAGTTCAATAACTATGCTCGGAAATTTTGTATTAGGTACAATTTACGAAGTTATTTCTTAGGTATTAAACAATACCCACAATATATAAATACTAGAAGCAACTGAATGTATAATAGCTATACGAGGGGTGATAAAAAAGTGTCCAAAATTAGTACGAAGGAATTAATATTTTAATTAAATTATTAATTTTTGAAACCTGTTTGAAGTGTAACTCGTTTGTGTAACGAGTGTAACTCGAACTAATAAAAAAATGTTATGAGTCTGAGCTAGAAAACGTATAGTTATTCTTCTATCATTCAAAACTAGGTCATCAAGTTTTTTTATGTTTTCTTCTGTTAGAGAGATGGAAGGTCTTCCTGCTCTGTAGGTACTCGCCTCGGCAACTTTTTTTCCCACGTCTAAACTCCGCACACCAAAAAAACACTGTAGAATATGAAGGGCAATTGTCCCCTAAAGTAGACAGTAAGTAACTCGTAATAAATATTTTTAATCAACATTTTTTTAACTTCCCGCTATTCATGGGAAGTCATTGATTAGGGTCCGATTTTCGAAAATTGACTTTTCATCTGATCTCCACGTTTTGAGGTCCTGAGAAGCAATTCTGACCATTTTAAGCTGGACGTCCGTGTGTGTGTGTTACTTTTTTTGTCTTACGATATCTTGAGAACGGATTGACCGATTAAGACCCGCGATACAACGTTTGAAAGGGTTTATCGAGACTTAGATCTGATTAGATTTTGAAGTCAATCGGTCGAGCTGTTTCAAAAATATTCAAAAAATTAAAAAATATGTTTTTTACGTTTTTTTAAATATCTTTAAGATTTTCCAACCGATCTACTTGAAACCTTATATACGTTTCTTGTACATAGAAAACTGCGTCGAATGCCGCTAAAAATATCAAAATCGAACGACGCGTTCATAAGATATCGCAGTTCACAAATTTCCAAGAACGTGTTTTTTAACATAACTTTGAGAGTTAAAGATCATTAATTAATCATCATCATTATTATTATTATTATATAATCGATTTTTGGTTTTACACTAAAATTTTGTACTTACAAAATTACATATAATGCCGTAAACTGCATTAAAAGCAAACGAATCGTTCAAAAGATATCGCAGTTCTAATATTTCCAAAATAAAATTTTCTTTGATATGCCCTCGGTTTCTGAGCTTGAAGAACTCTAAATGTATAGAAATTCTGTGTTTGGGCTTGGAGAGCTCGGAAAATGAATATCATGAGCTCGAAGAGCTCAAAAACCACAAAAATCGATATTTTGAGTGCAAAGAGCTAAATAGATTTCTAATTTTTCAACACAGAATTAAATTACGCCCTGAATCTCAGTTCTCTCCACTAACAATAAACGAAAGATTTTGTCTTAATTTATAATATCAACAAAACTCTCTTTTTTATATTCTGTTCTAGATAGTTTTTATTTCTCTTCGTATATTTCATAATCATAATCATTTAATTTACTCATTACAGCCCATTCTTCGGTGAAGAGTTTCAATTCGAGGTGCCTCGTCGGTTCCGCTACCTGTCTATATACGTGTTTGACCGCGATAAACATCTCAGACAGGACAACGTGCTTGGCAAAGTCGCAATTAAGCGCGAAGATTTGCAACCCTACAACAACAAAGACCATTGGTTCGCCCTGCGCCCAGTCGATGCCGATTCAGAGGTTCAGGGTAAGGTGCACATCGAACTCACACTCGAGGACTCGAGGAAGAGGTTGCGAGTCGAACCCAAGCCGCCAGACCCTGACCCGACCAGCCAAGAACTCGCGACCGCCGGTCGGACTAAGGCCAACAACTTGGCACGGCTCTCTGAGTACTGCAAAGAAAGCATACCCTTCGGCTCGTGCTCCAGTTCCACCAGCAAGAAGTTGTTGAGCGCCGCTCGCACCGAGCCTTCTTTAGCTCTTTCTCGTTCCGAGAGCCTTAAAGACCGGGCACAATGGCCTTCGCGAAGCAAACCACCCCTGCATGGGATGAGCATAGAGTCTCCTACCCATGCACCCGACGACTACTGGTCCGATCCAGAGCGACACTGCGCCGCCCGAGACGGCCCCGACACGTTGCGGTTGCGTGTACTCGAGTGTTCCGAACTCACCACCAAGAACGGCCAATGCGACCCCTTCGCGTTCGTCACGCTCATCTACACGAACGGCAGGCAGGCGACGGCTCGTACCAAACCGCGAAAGAAGACCGTCAACCCACAGTTCGACGACATATTCCGGTTCGATCTCAACATCGACGCCGACAAAGATTCTTCGAAGTCGGTGAGTAAGCCAGCAATAATCGCATATCTTGTGTATTCCCTTCAAGTTAACACGAAGCTTAATACATTTAGGACTGGATATGGCAAACCGTATTATTCTTATGCAAAGTCCGTCTTAACTGGCAGGGTGAAACAAATATATTAAATTAAATGTAAACATAGTACATTTTATTTTTGCCCTTCACTATAACTTATACACAAGTAATTGGGCCATCGCAACAATTTCACACAAGCCTTAAGATGTATGTCACTTATAGTAAAATAGTAAATCAAACTAGTTTTAGAGACGCCGTGGATCATTTGACTTATACTTGGACATGATTTCTCCAGTCCTAAGTGGTCTAAGCAAAAAAGCGACATAAGACCCTTCGTCAGGTACAGTACGTGCAATCGATCTTTGCGGCTCAGAAGTGCGATGCGCGTGCTCGATTGCCTAGGTCTGACTAAGACGTAGTGACTAAGTTCAAAGCAACGCAGATCGGTTGCACATACTGTATTCACGTGCCGCTGAAAAGTTCTATAGTTGCCACGTATCTATCAATAAGTAACTTTACGTAACGACGTTACTTTTTTTGCTCAGACAGGCTACCGTCGTCGTCGTCTGGATAATTTACGATTTGATTTGATTATCTTTCGTTTGCCTACCACAGGAGGGAGTGGCGTGTGAGGCTCGCGTGTCGGTGTGGCACGACGCCACTTCACCCGTTTTCCTCGGAGAGGTGCGCCTGCAGCTGCGACAGCCAGCGCCGGCCAACCTTGAAGCATGGTTAGTTAGATTCCTAGGCTGTGCTTGTGATGCAATCTTTTATAGATGAGATGAAAATGGAAAGAATTGAAAATCTTACTACTCTTTAAAATACTCTTTGAACAATTAATTAGTCAAGTGTGTTGGACCACGCGCAACGCAGGGTTCCGTAGTAACGCTGTATGTATTTCCATTCCATCAGCCTATTTTACTCCACTGCAAGGTCTTAGGCCTCTCCCCAAGGTGAGGGGGCTTGGAGCTTAAAGCCACCACGCTGCTCCAATGCGGGTCGGTGGGTTGTATCCGCCATCTATTGACAGCAGCTGGGACCGACTACTTAATATGCTCTCCGAGGCACGGAGATAGTTATGTACTTAAGTCAGAAAAACTCATTGGTACACGCCCGGATTCGAACCACGGCAGTTGTATGCATATAGTCACATAATAATATAGAGAGCGTCGTTTTTTTTCGCTATTAGGGTTTTTTTCTCTATTCCGAAACAAATGTAAGTTATTGTAGACGATTTTGATTGAACATCCTATTTGATGCCTACTTAGAAAATTTACATAAAATAAAAGCTATTTTGAAGCTGAATATTTCAGGAATGGGGGCTAAATTAAAATGTGTTCTATAGAACCTCTAATTCATTTTAAAAGAACTCTCCAATGGTAGCTTACATGATGGTATAAGCATTCATCCCCACTTTGATGCAGGAGGAACCAGGTACTGCGTGTTCATCATACATGTGAACTCTTTCCATCACTAGACTTGACAAAAAGTGATTAAAAGCATTTTAATAAAATAAATATTATTAAATACATATTATTTATTATTCTATGTATCGTATATGAATCATATAACATGTAGTAAAGTTAGCCTGTGTCATGTTCAATCTATAATTAAATACTATACCATGCTACCTCTATAAAAAGTTCGATTGGGAAAGACACGATTTTGAAAGTAATTCGTAGTCTTAGAATGTGCCTTTTAGCGTTACCTTTTCCTTGTCTCTCATCCTTCCAAGGAAGTTTTCGATTCACAGCTTCCAAATGTTGGAACGATATTTTGCCTCCAATTAAAATTCTCGCTACATCGAAATCTTTTAAAAACGAATGCTAACTATTGATCAAAAATAATTAATTCAAATTGCAACATCTTTGGTTTGGTATTTCACATGTTAGAAGTTATGGCTTTTTATGTTTTGTGCCTGCTAATTTGTTCCCAGTGTAATTAATGCACGGCAGTCGCGTCATCAGGCTGTTGCTAAAAAACAGCGTTCAAACAATTTGTGTCTCAGCAAAAGCTGAGCTCCAACCTTTTTGTACTTTTTTGAACTACAGCGGTACAGACAAAAAGAAGACACATTTCACATTTATATTAGTATGCTATATGACATTTTTCTTTTATTAATTTAAGTATTTTATTAAAAATTAACTAATGAAATTACAGTGTAGGAATTACCTACCTTTTGTTTTTGTGAAATGAAATGAAATTTATTTTTATCGTAAAAAAGAGAAAGCATTGCATGCAACACTAACAATAAATTATTATTAAATATAAATATTAATTACTAGGATTCCCTGTGTTGTGAGAGATAGTCACTTCTAGTGGTACTTAAATTATTATTATTATTTTTTTGTACAATGCACTTAAACCAATATACACGAAGGAAATATATAACCAATATTAATTTAGTTTGGATTGACAATAATTGATTTGAGCGATGTGCTGTGTGGGTGTATGATGAGGGTGTGAGAAGAGTGCATGATTGTGCATGATGAAGTTGTGATTATTTTTTTTTATTTTAGCATACACATGTGTTATTGTACTAAATAAGTTTCTTTATTGTTATTATTATAATCATTATTAAAAAAAAAACAAAAATGTTTTAAGCTGTTAATTGTGTATGAATTTAAAATCATGTTTAAACCCCTTTACAAAATGTATGTATATTATTTCACATGCAGACAACAGAAAAATTTATATTGAACAGTTTTGCATATAACATATTTTATATACAAACACTCTACAGGTATTTTCTAACGTCACGTACGCCGGGAGCACTGTCGCGTGGCGCGACGCCACCTGGGACCCGACTGTCAGCAGCGGGTGCTGCGACCCTGGGCTCGTTACGGCTCCAGTTGCAATACACGGTGGACCATGTGTTTCCTCTCGACCACTACGCAAAACTCGAGCAGCTGCTTTTACGCAGCGTTGACCAGAAGGTGAATAATTCCATCTTAAATCTATTTACGTAAACTAACACAGCGGTAAAAGAACCAGTCCTGAATACACAGTGCCCGGCCAGAAAAAGACTAAAACGTCAAACAATGGCGTTTATGTATTCGAATAAAGAATTGTACGAATACATATTGTTTTAAATTTATTTTTACTTAGCCTCTTTCTAGTAACTACTGTAAGTTAGGTATTAAAATAAAAATGCCTCATAGTGCAGACTACTAGACTACTCACTGATTTACGTGACATACGACCGAAGACCTATCTTGCGGCTATGAAATATTTTAGGAAACAATTGTTTGGAATCTTTGTTTTTACTTGTATGAGTTCCTGGTAATAATAGAATACAAAACACGAAATACACAATAAATAATATTGTATATTTCAATCTCATATTTATTAAATCACTTTTCAAATTTTTTATTTCCACAGAAACAAAAATCTTGTTCATGGATCTCACAAAACTCTGCTACTCTAGCTAAGACCTAGTTGTTATTTAAAATAATTAATTGCCTTAAATTATAAATTAAAATATTGCATAGTTGAGTTTTTCATTGGGCCTCATAATACATTTTACATTGAAAACTATAATATTCCAACGTATTTAATATTTAACAGCCAATAACAGCGTCGGCGGTGTACATATTGGGAGAGATAGTATCGAGTAAGACTGACGCGGCACAACCGCTCATACGGCTGTTCACGCACCACGACCGCATAGTTCCCCTCGTGAAGGAGCTCGCTGATGCCGAGATATCTGCGCTTACGTTAGTATTTTCGTCTGTCTATTATTTTTCATTATTGCTATAGTTTTTCTCAGAAGATCCATTAAAATAAATTAATCTCAGTAGTTTTATGGACAAATAAATTGATAAATAAAACCACCTTATACTTTTTACATGTAAAAGCAAAATGTATGACCGACTTGAACATGGCATCGCAGGTGTCAACGAAGTACTATTTCGCTGCAGACTCGCATTCGCCTCAGGTTTAGATCGGTTATAAAGTTTAAATCGATATGTACCTCTACCATCGAATTGTTATGTTTTTTTGTAAGCTTAATAAACAAAGTATTTTGCAATATCCTTAATGTAAATTTTTTTTTTTCATCATATCATTTATTGTACAATTCAGTGATGCGACGACCATATTCCGTGGCAACACTCTGGTATCCAAAATGATGGACGAGGCTATGAGACTGAGCGGCGCGGCGTACCTCCGGTCCGTATTGCGGCCAACTTTGGCTGCCGTGCTGACGGAAAGGCGGCCATGCGAGATCGACCCAGCGCGAGTCAAACCATCGGGTGCTATCGCTGGCAATCTCGCCAACTTAAAAGATTACGTTGAAAGGGTGAGTTAAGGCGGCTATGCACGTAAGGTTGTTTCATGCAAAGTTTTGCCGGTACAGTTGAATTGTGTGCATAATATAACACGAGAAAAATGTATTTATTCTCATCTGTACTACAGTATGTACTTCTTATTCAAATATGCTACCGGAATTTCGATACGATACATAAAATATTATAGTTTAAAAAAAAAAACTAAAAAACACGCTTTAATAGGAAATCGAACTAAAAAGCAGAAAATCTTAAGTATAAGATATAGTGATCAATGAGAAAATTAATGTTATTGTGAAAAAGCGTGGGGTGCTCGATATCAGTTGTTATAAATATTTCATTGCATCCCAAAATTATTTTGAATTTAGAATTCACAGCCAATCAAAAATTTTTCTTTGTTTGTAATGGCCAGTATTGAAGAACGGCAACTTTATAGGTTAAGACCTAATATAAGCGTATCAATATAAAAGAAGCAAAATATGAAAAACATACTTAATTAGTTGGTTTGGCAATATAAATTTACCAATAAGATGTTATATAATAGTAAAAAAATCACAATCAAATGACTGTAACTAAGCAATCTTACAATTTCGTAGCCACGGGCCTGGGTTTCGCGGGTCTTTGTTTGTTTGCATTTATGCAACTACCACTTAGGCCATTACGGCTAAGGTCAAAGGGTCTATTGTATGAAATGATTGTGACAGGTGTTCGCGGCGATCACGTCGTCGTACGCGTCTTGTCCGGCGGTGATGTGCCGTCTGTTCGACGCTTTACGACAGTGCGCGACACGACACTTCCCGCGAAACGGCGAGGTGCGCTACTCGGTCGTCTCGGGATTCATATTCTTGAGGTTTTTTGCGCCCGCCATATTGGGACCAAGACTTTTTGACCTCACCACCGAACAGATTGTGAGTATTTTTTTTAATTGTTTTAAATTATAGAATGAACATACTAGAACGACACTTACTGGCTACAAAGTAGTGTGATTAAAGAAATCTGTTGTCGTGTCTGTAATGAAAGGGCCGGTGTCGCGGGTGAATGTAATGAAAGGGCCGGTAAGGAGGGACTTAAAACAACCAATGAGCTAGGATGTTGATGAAGTAAAACAGATACATTTATAAGGACCATACAAAGTGAAGATCTTCAGTGTCAGCCTATGCATCTGGGAAACTGGCTTGAGTTTATATGCAAACCCAAAAATGTTATTTTTTCTTTAATGGATAATAAGCTTATTTGTTTCCAATTATTTTCCTTAAATCGAATTATTATCAACTCTTCAACTAAATCATAAAAAATATAAGAATAATTGATCTTGATCAATCCATCAATCAAGATAAACCACTACATAAATGTTATGTATCAATTTAACATAAGTCAGAAATCATGGTGGTTAATGATTGATGTGACAGTTTCATTAAGCATAGAAATGTCATATTATCATGAGTCTAAAGCAATAAATTATTCATTAGTGATATATTTAAATACAAAAGATTGATATCTGCTATTGGTCAACTGGTCATTATACATGAATCAATTGGCAATTGCAGGATCCTCAAACGAACCGGACTCTCACACTGATCTCGAAGACTATCCAATCACTGGGCAACTTAGTTAGCAGCCGTTCAGCGCAGCAGGTCTGCAAGGAAGAATACATGGCTGAGCTTTATCGCAGCTTTTGCACTGACAGACATGTAAGTATATTTTTTATTAATTTTGTATTTACATCAATGAACCGTCACAAAGAAAGAAATAGTTGTCGTTAACGTGACAATGACGTGACGATAATTTTAGATATAAAATTGTTAGAGATTATTACCAAGAGTTTGACTACTTCTTTTTATTTAGTTGCTTTATGGCAGTTTCTCGAAATGATGAACGTGATGATATTCTGTTTTAATTCGATCCACCACAGTTACGAAAATTGCCGGTAGCGGAATGGCTAATTACCCCGCCTTTGACGCAAAGGCCGTACGTTTGATTCCCGCCATAGACGGATTCATTAATGACTTTTTATTTATAAAGTCATTAACCTTTTAACTAGTCATCAATCATTATCAATCAATTGTCTCTGTTAATTATATAAGTCGTGACCTTCAAACTGACCAAATATGATTTATAAGTAGTGAATATGTTAAATAAGAAAATTCTTTTAATCTATTGAATATCACAAACTCTGCTGAAATCATAACTTCTGTGATGGTGAATGTTTATAGCCCCCAACCCCTAGATGAAAGTGATAGCTTATTGCTAAAGTAGGATTGTAACTCCAGAAGTGAAAGCTTGAAACCATAATAAAGATGAAACTGAAATATGTGACCCTAACTAGACGTTTTGTCGAATTATGCGAGTAAAATTTTTTAGCACTGAATGGAGTGGAGGGTACTCATCATTTATGAGTAATATAATCATTTATCTGTAATATATTTTTTTTTACTGTACTTTATCTTATGATATAATACTAAAATAAAATTACAGTATTATAATATTACATATATTATATTATTATTATTATACTGTACTTTATCTGATGATATACTAAAATAAAATTTTCCAATCAGGTGCAAGCAATCAAACAGTTTCTAGAAATAATATCCAGCAGTTCGGATACACAAAACAATAATGTCCAGGACACACCAATCCTACTAAAAGAGGGGTGAGTCATCTACTTAAATATTTGTGTGGAAATGAAATTAATAGAAGCTTTAAACATTAATCATTGTTTACTTTTTTTTTTCTGCATCTTGGAATCAGTTATGGGTATGTATGTATGTAATAAATTTTATGCAGGTTATAAATTAAATCCACGATTTTATAAAAAAATCATGGAATTTAAAGCAAATGAAAGAATGTGATAATAGGCTATTTTACAATTTTTTTTATATGAAAGAGCTTTCTAAACATATAACAGTGAAAGAATTTTAAAAAAAAATCATTATTAACAAAGTTATGGAAGTTTGAAATGTCATGTTAGACAGAGAGGGCAATACCGCACGGCGTAACAATGTGTGACGTCAGGCCATTTAAGATGTTAAATATTGTTTTGCAAGATAGAGACATAGATAAAATTTTAATAGCTTGTTATTTCCATATTCTTCCACCGAATATAATTTTGTTTATATAATAAATTTTACTATAATATATATTATTTTTACACAATAGTCAAACATTTGATAATGTGTGGCACAAATAACTACTCTTCAAGATAAAAGTCTAGTTAATATTTTGTTGATAAATATAATGTATATAATAGTATTCAAATACCTTATTGTATATGATTAATTATACTATTAGAAGGGACACACTTTTCATTGATATGTATTCTTAGGACGATCAAAATATTTATTTTGTTTTGTTGTCTGCAGAACGATGATCAAGCGTTCGGAAGGAGTACGAGGATCAGGCGCTGGAGGAACGCCTCGTCGCCGTTGGACACGCGCCGCTCATCCTCATGCCAAGCGAAGGCATTTTAGACTTACTAGGTTATTTTACTTATGTTTTTTCTTAATATTATTTGAATTCATACATAAGTAATTCGTCTTGACATTGCCTACGCTGTCTTCTTCTTTCGTTATCGTAATTTAATCAAACTCAAAACTTTTATGCAAGTAGACTTTTAGACGCACTTTTGAACATTGAAAATACTATCAATTTTAAGAGAAGAGTGCAAAGCTGCCTTAAATTAAAATTGGCAATAAATTTTTGCACTGGTTATACAAAGAAAAGTGACAACCTCTTGTTCTATACTATCCGATCGATCTTGCAATTCCATTTATTCTCCCTCCGATGCTGTAAGCATGTACTATAAACAGGTATTTTATTATGATTTTTATATGTGTAGCGGTGAACTGTCGTGGTCTCGTGTCGGCGCTAAAAGTGGAGCTCACCGACTGCCGCTGGCCGGAGTGATTGCGGTCGCACCCGTTGAACATCCACCACCTGGTGCGCCGCTCGGTGCCAACAACATCTTTCAAATAGGTATATACATATAATGCTTTATATGCACTCTGTCACAGAATACATTCTTTAGTTCTAGCTTACAAATGTGCATTCCTTTTATCTTGCAGCCGCGTTTTAATAGCCTACACAATCTCACATAGTGCGTACACGATGTCATTCGGCATCTTTGCCATCTTTGTTCACATTAGAATGTTTTACGCGCAACGACATCCGATTTGAATCGAAATAACTACTTTAAAGCGCGAACTATGGTGCTATTATTTATTCGATCATTGTAAAACACCGTCGAGGCTCGAAAAATCGTCAAATTGCATTACATTACAAATAACTATTACAATACAAACTATTTATCGCACAACATTTACTAAGTGTTAAAATAAATAAATATGATGTCTGTCTTTTGTAAAATGTAGACTTTTTGGCTAAAATTTATATTTTCAATGTGAATTTTTAATTGTGTCTCCGATACAGGTTTTTAATTACTACACAATGTTACTTAAATTATTAAAAAAAATGATGTTTTTATTTGTATTTAACTTGTTTTGTGCAGTACATCGGGAACGTGTGCTGTTCGTTCAAGCGAGCAATTGTGTGGAACGCGCCGAGTGGGTTCGGCTATTGTCGGCGTTGTGCCGGCGCTCGCCTGCGCATCGAGGTTACTACTGCGATGCTCGTTGGACATGGTACAAACTTGTTATTATTGGATATACAGTAGTTGGATGAGTTTCACTATTCTAGTTAACTTTACATTTTTATGCTTGCTTTGGTTTCTGAACAGTTCTGGCAATTGATACTAAATTATGTACAACTTAGGTACGCATGTACAACGTGATAGTTTGCTATAGGCACCTATTTTTGTTCTTTTAATAAATATTTTTATAATATTCTTATACTTATAAATCAAAGTGAATGATTGTTACCTAATTACTAATTTTAATAACGTAAATTATTAGAAATAAATCAGATTTCCCATATAAATTAAGAGATATGCCCATCGCATGAGTTATGTAACCTACATGTGACGGCAGCATGCATTTGACCTTCTACGAAAACCCGTTCACTGCAAAATTTATTGATATAATTATTTTTTTTACGTTGTTAGTTGCGGACGCCCAGAAGCGGATGCCGAGGGATGCGACAACGGAATGGAAAGTGTGATAAGTGGACAGGGTATAGAAGGAAACGGTGCGGCGCGTCTAGGTTTAAGATTGGACCCGGCTCGAGATTTACAGCGGCTGCACGCGCTACTCGTGCTTCATTGTCCGCAACTCGACGAGCGGTTACAACAGCTGCATAAACAACGTGGTATGTTATGATATAACACGCATGCGTGATTCAAATATCACTTTTAGATTGTAACAATTTATGTGTATGCGCGCGCCTACTTTGACAAGTTAGTGCTATTATTATTCGTTAATATTTTTAATCCCTACGGACATTGTAAATAAAAATGCTTCATGTTATACAATTCCATAAACGTGTTATACAAAAATTACGTTGTCATACACTAATAAAAAATCTGTGTTTTGTTTCAATTTTCTGAAGTACCTACAAAGTACATTAGCTATTCCTACCGTGACACATAAAAAGTAATTTCAGAAATTTTAATTTTTATTCTAGTTTCACACAAAAATCTGCTTCACACTGAATATTTCAGAACATCAGTGGAGTATATTTTATTGTCACAGCGCGGTATCTCTATGAACATCCATGAGTATTACGTACTATTATAAACAATTGTATTTATTCATATAGTGAATCATTTTCAGAAATGACAACCCCGTCGCAACTAGACGAGATCGACGCTGAGGTGGTGACGTTGCGCGAGCTCCAAGAGGCCATGTTCGACCTCGAGTATCGACACCGGCTCCATCAACGGTCTCTCGCCCGTGAAACCAAGTACGGCAGCAAGTAAGTAGTGCTCCTGTGATATCTCCGTTCCCTGACTTTATTAGAGATTGACAATTTGTTTGTTTCATAGGCAAGCACCGATAGGTGATGACAACTACCTACGACTAGCTGGCGCCTCGAGCAATGTTGAAAGTGGAGCTTTCTTATGGCGTTCGTGGCGCAGCGACATATCTCCCACCGTCGATCTCGATGGCAAGATGTTACCTGTACAATCTTCGTTCGATGTCGGCTCAAGCACAGAATCGTTGAAGCTGTCGCGACACGCGGACGAGCGTTCTTCTGGCAAGTCGAACAAATCGTCTGGCAGCGGCTATCTTACCATGTCCTGTCTCAAACACGAACCTTCTGAGGATAGTGACGCGTCCGCCGAGAAGCCGGCGCGCCCACCTAAACCGACGCGCATAGTTTCTACTGGTACGCATGCCGACACACGGCAGCTGTGCGAGTACGTGGACGTGGAGCCACGGCCGCCCGAAAGAAGAGCGCGTTCCGATGCCGCTTATCGCTGTAAAGAATACGAACTGATGGCCAATTTCAGAAGCTGTGCACGTCTCGACGACATACCACCGGCTGTGCCACCGCGGACTCATCACTCTAGTCACAATGCTCACAAACGATCGAGCACTAGAGTCGATGATACCCCGCCGCCGCCACCGCATCCCAAACCGGCGCCACTCGATAATGACAAGCAGCGAACAGAGGGTGAAACCCAATCCACCTCGTATGATACAAACTGTAACGCGACGAGCGGCAGCGCCGGTTCGTCCGCTGATAAGTCACTCAACGCAAGCCGTAACGATGCGCATAGTAGCGCGTTCGATACCGTGTCCAACGACGACAGCTTACTGGACGTCGTCTTAAAGATTAGCGAGGATGAGGTGCTACACACGGACGCGGACAAAACGCATGAGTCCGTGAGCCAAAAAACAAAAGACGATTATGGCATCTTTTCTAGGGTCAGTTTTCAAAGAAAGTCAAATCCTATAAAAACTCAGCCGAACTCGTACAAGCCTTTAAAGACATCAAACTCGACCTCCAATGTTCACGACGCGGGCGTGAACGGATCGAGGCCGATCGCGGAAAGATTGACTCCGTTCTTCCTGAAAAAGAAGTTGAAATCTCCCGAAGAGTCTCAAACGTCCAAATCTACGAAGAAGGAAGACAATCTCATGGGGCGCCTGACGCCGCGGTTCGGGCAGTCGCGGCTATATGCACGCGGCCAGTCGCTCGAACTGAGCACGCCTCCCACCGCGCCCGCGGAGAAAGCGCGTCTTATCGAGCGGTCCGCGACCACGGTAAACATTCCCTCGCGGCCTATGAACTCGTCCATAGTGGGTAGCCTCAAATTCTTCAGCCTCCACCGGTACGGCGCGCAAGAGCAGGCACCATGTCCTCCAGAGAGAGGCGAAGGTGCGCGGCCCGACTCTGAAAAGCAGCAAGTACTCGAATACGCGAGGGGAGGCGAAACGCTCACGCCGCGTCCGCTCCTCGCCGCCTCCACTAGCGATATTAGACTGTAAACTGTGTAACCTTCCCTATATGTGTTGATATCTCACTAACTTAATTGACTTCCGTTTGAGATTGACGGCGTGACGAGGATGTATTGCGTGATCGTGAATGGAGTAGATATTTATTTTTATGGCATTTTTTGGAACTCGAGTAAGTAAAGTGAAAGTATGTGCCTCGTTTTAGAGTAGTGTAGTGAGGTGGTGGGGTACGCCCCGCTGGAGATGCGTAGGGGGCGGGGGACAGCATAATACTCAAACAGTGCCAAGCCTTGTGATGAAGGATTTTTGCAACAAGTGACTCTCATTCCTTCACTATATTATTACATATATAATTGATTTACATTGACATATTGTGCTATGCTCATTGCAAATATATTTCCAATTTTATTAACAGTAGGTGGTATTGATTAAAGATTAACGATATTTTCATAGGACGAATGGATTATTTTCAATTGAAAAATATGTGTTGTGATAGAATGTATTTTGAAGTAAGATTTGTCTCGTTTTTTGAAGTAAGGCCTATAATAAAAAAAAATTGTCTGTATTTATGCGAAAAGTGAAAGTGGTTGTAGCTGCATTCGTTTACACTCAACACAGTTTCTGATGTTTAATTCTGGCAGCTATTTATAAGTCTTACATTTTTTAGTCTAAATGTATCAGTTATACTAATTTTAAACAGAACTATTTACTTATGTCTGTAGTGTACTTAATAATGTGTAATTGAAAATATACGAGTACTAACTGTTGCCAAAGCAATGCGCGTTTTTAAGTGTCCTTTTATAGTCTATTACAGATTTCGCAAAATTTTTATGATCTGAACATGAGGCGAATGAGTTTGCGGTGTACGCTTATAAAAGATACTGCGACGCTACACGACGTTATATTCGGATCGTTGTAAAATTTTGCTCGATTTAAACCTGTCACTTTGTGAGTACTGTTTTATGCTGATCAGCTAATGAATTTGTGAGTAACGAAAAGTTCAAAATTTTGAATAGAATCTACCAATTTGTGAAAAGATTTGTTTGTAAATTTAGGCGAAGGGATTTCAATTCAATTAAAATATATGTCTTATCCTATGGATTTCCTGACGGTGCTCTTGTTTGATTGAATAATCATAAGATTTTTGGTGTATTTTATTAATAATTTTCTTATAGTGACTAAGAATTCGGTTGAAAGTATGCATCGAAAAATTATTTATGAAATTAAAACATGCTCTGAAAGTTACAACGCATGGCCTTGTTACATATTAATCTTAAAGAAGGGTAGGCAACAATCATTTCATGCAAGTTTTTAGTTTCGGGTGCATATTATTTGGCTCTTCTTTAAAATGTCGCCAATTCGGTTGACGTACGTTTTTCTAGGGCACCCATTACCGATCCTTTAAACCCTACTAACGTGCCTGTCAAAAACTCGGTAGAAAATCTCCAGTATGCCGAAAAACTGATTCAAAAAAGCATTCGCAGAAAACACTGATTTACACAATCACAAATAAGTATATGGTCTGTTTCAGGATATGCGATGGAAAAGGTATCAAGAATATAGGTTTTTCTGGCAGTTTTTTTATTCTTGGAACAATGGTAGGTTTACTGTTTGTACATTTTGTTGTTTTTACGAATTCTGATTTGTAAACCGATACTACACTACACCGTGGTGGTTTACATTGTAATAAATCACCGTGAGTTCAGAAAAAAGAATGCTAATAAAATCAAAACCAAAAAGTTATAAGAGCCTCATTACAAAAGCTCTGCCCTCCTTTTATACATCTATGAATATTGTTTGAAAGGTTTATGTGCCTATGATATTTATTAGCCACTTATTTGATCACTTTCATTGATTTCAGAAAGCACAAAAGTTATCAATGCATATTTTTGTTTAATTTTGATTGTTGAATAAAATATTTTTATCACAAGTCAATTGTAAAATAAAAAAGACTATGTATATTTATGTAAATGAAAAGCAGTATTAATTTAAATTGTCAGTCATTGAGTGATATTGCATGAAGTAAACTATACATAAAAGCAGCTCTATTCTGTAATGTTTTCATCCACATAAAAATTCATTCTTATGAAATGTTATAACTCTTCTAGAGCTAAGCGATTTTCTATGGCCTTATAAAGTCAAGCCTTGTTCGGCCTATTTCACATTTAAAATTATATATTATTATTATTATAGTTCGACTTTCTACAATAAAATAAATATCAGTTTAATTTTAATCGCAAAGGCAGCGTTTGGATAACACTGATATTGTATTATATAAACTAATAAAATACTTTTAAATTTTATTTTAAACAACGAACTAATATAATAAATAAAAATGACTCAATTTGGTGAAATACTGAGATTCTATATGAATAAATGTAAAATCCTTCAGATCTTGTAAAACTGACTCCGACTGTTAGGTGTAAATCTTAAATTTTACATATAGGTTGACATGCATGTGGTAAACTTATGTTACATAAAATTTTGTACAATTGTTACTTTTTTAAATAAGAATACGGTACTATTCTAAGTAAAAATAAATTAATGTACAAATGAATAATACTTCATACAAATATATATATAATGTTATTTATTTCACTTATTAGAATTTTGTTGAATAAAATTTCACATCATTCAATTCCACAAGCGATCTGTTATTTATGCAATCCCAAGAACTTCAAACCCTGTAATTTGGAAAATATTAAGCTGAAATAAAAAAAGGTAATTTTTTGACCTGGCCTTGAATCACCAGTATGCATACATGTACACTCATTTAATCTATTCAAATTGTCAGTGAACAAACTATTTAACACAGTGTTGTCTTTCGTTCTGTTTAGTTCATTATCCTCTGGTATCAAAGTAAAAACACATGGTTAACTAACTAAAGGCTGCTGGCAAATTTATTTCCTCTATGGGTAACTATTACATTGTAGTAGCTATTACATGATATTGAAGATTATATTTTTTTAAATAATTTTATAATATAAATATGGTCCTTTTATTTTGTACAAAATCTACAGCTTGAGCAATACGTTATTGTCAATCCGAACTACCTACCGTATATTATGTGCTTGATTGCGCATATGTTTAATTGTCTATATCGCCCACTCACTTGCGCTAAGTAAAGCGAGTCAAATTCATTCATAATTTTTAAATAAGCGCGCACCAAAAAATATAACATAACATATGTATACATTACAACGTCTAGGCCCCAAACTAAGCATTAGCTTGTGTTTCGGGTACCAAGCGAAGACACCACATACATATAACAACCAAGACCCGGTACCAGTATCAATATTCCTCATAGAAATACTGACCTGACCTGGGATTCTAACCCGGGACCTCCATCTTCGTAGGGAGGATCGCTACCCTGCTGCTGCTAAGCGGGCGTCAATAATCGTCATATAAATCAAAGAAAAATTATATTTATGTACCTGGTGTTCGACTAACATAGGTATAGTCCAAACTTTTAGAGCGTGTAAAGCTTACCAAACTAAAAAATGTAAACTTTCAACATGTTTTTTCGGTAACTGTTTGTGCCTTCTGCTCACTTCAAATGAAATTTTTTGTTAAGTTCGGTAAGCTCTAAACGCTCTATGAGTTGATGCTACGTTCAGCCGAATACGCGGTATATTATAGTACCTATGAGCTGTTCGCCTGAATGTAGTTCAATTTTAAACATGTTTTTCTCGGTAACTGTTTGTTTGCGCCTTCTGCTCATTTGAATCTTTTTGTTCAGTAAGTTTTGAAGTACGTTTAGCCAAACACCTGGTATTTATAGGGTTTTTATATAAACATCTGGTTGCGTTGCAAGAAAATATGCTAATTAAAAACAACATTCTTTAAATAAATGACAATGTTTGCCTGTCTCTGTATATTTAAATGGGTTTTTCCTATTGTGTAGTGTATTTATTAAGAAAGGTTTTAGTAAAGAAATATTACTGGAAAATTTAAAAAGAAATTAAAATATTTAACACTGAACTTAGCAACAATACTAATTGGATAATTTTAGAGAAGTTGCTAAGTAACAATTAATTAAATTATCTTGAGTTCTACCAAAAATTCGAGAAGTTTACATAGTCTCAATATAAGTTTTAAAGAACTTTCTGGGGTATTCTCAGTTCCTCAGACATTTTGTAGGTAGGTATATTTTTTATCACTCGAGCATAGAAATATTTTTCCTACTAAACATGGAGATGCCTACTGATACCTACCCTATTTGCTGCGCTTTTTCAGGCTCAGCTTATGTTGGCTAGGCTAATAGATCACTTTGAAATCTACATAAAATGCACAACCTTTAACATCTGTGTCCATTTCGTGCAAAATATTTTTGTATACTTACTGTACTAGGTATGTACCTACCTAACTAATGCAAAATTCAATTTTCATAAAAACTAACATTTTATTGGTGATAAAACTAAAGCAGCTGTGAACAAATATTTAAAGGTAGGTACAGTTACAATCAACAGTGCCGGATTTAAGGATAGGCAACATAGGCAGTTGCCTATAGGCGGCCACCACACCACAAAAAAAAAATTAATTAAATTAATTCGCTATAGGCTCAGTAGAAACAAATAAATACTGAGTTTTTTTGTCAAACATATAGTTAGACGAAAACTTTTTTTTTTCTTTGAGCGGGAAAAGTTAACATTTAAAAATCTGCGAGATGAAGCAGCACGAAATATGACCACCAATGGCGCTTTTCGCGCATTCTATCGCGCCTCGCTAGCCCAATGGCAACAGCGAAAAATGGCGTATCAAACGGCGCGTGAATGATTTTTACATTAAAAAAGCAGGCCGTTCCCAACTTTACCTAACTTATTTAGTTGCTCTCTTCTTTACCTTGACCTTAATAGAAACTTTGAACAGTTAACCACAAAGGATTTGGAGGCCTCCACTACAACCTCTGCTTATGGGCCGCCGAAGTCTAATAACGGCGCTGACGCGCTGACAAACTTTATGGCGGATCCGAACATAGGCACAAGTCACGTCGCAATAACCAGTTTTAGGTGTAGCGGGACCCAGTGGAGCGAAGCGTATATAACTATACCTGCGCAAGCACGCATATAGAAGAAATTTTTTAAAAACATCCGAAAAAATTCTAGATGTTAGGTATCAATAGACCTCATTACTTACGTAAATAAAAGATATACTTAGGTTACATTTTCATAATAAATTATGTCATTTACTAATTTACTACCCGGATGATGAGATGCTATTAAGATTGGACCTGTGGATTGGACGTTCGTTAGGTAGTTGAATGTGGTTAAACTTGAACACTTGAACCACGGCTTTAACTGTATTGTACGTGACAGTGTTTCCATTTTGGGTTTTTACTATTTGGTAGTTTTAAGACTTTAAATAAAAATTTTATGTAGTATAATAGTTTTCAAAAATCAAACAATAATTTCGTATTTAATTAATAGAATTTTGTAAAACGTACTCCAACGTTATTTTTCATATAATTTATCCTATTTACTTCTATCTTATGGGTTTTAGTAAAACAAAAATAATGACAAACGGCTTAAAAACACATATATATGCAGGAACACAAAAATTAGATTTCGTAAATGAATACATGTATCTTGGAAAGCTAGTATCTTTTAAGAAAAATAACAATGAAGAAGAAGTAAATAGAAAAGTAAATATAGCATGGAAGAAATTTTGGTCACAAAAAGAAATACTAAAAGGGAATTATAACACCGAAATGAAAAAAAACAGTAATGGAAACATGTATTCACCCTAGCTTGTTATACGCTTGCCAAACTTGGACGTATACAAACAAAATACGATGTAATATCAGATCTTGCCAGAGAGGAATGGAAAGGAGCATGCTGAAAATAAAGAAAGTACAAAAAATTCATAGTGAAATTATCAGAAGGAAAACTAAGCTGGCAGACGTGTTGGCTCAGGCATTAAAGCTGAAATGGCAATGGGCAGGACACGTGTCGCGCTGTATTGACAACAGATGGACTATACAGATACAGACTACAACATGGAAAGGACCGAAAGGGAAAAGGAGCGTGGGAAGACCATATAAGAGGTGGACCGATGACATAATAGCAATAGGCGGTATAGACTGGCAAGAAAAAGGAAAAAATAGAACCGAATGGAAGATACTGGAGGAGGCCTTTACCCAAGCGGGATCTATTTCTTAAATATAACGTTAGGAATAAAAGTAATAACTTATATATTATATAATAACTTTGCATGTTGTAAATAAACATAAGTATATACTTAAACAATGTAAAAGCAAAACGCTGTAAAAAGGAAATTTTTAATAAAGGCTTTATTATTATTATTATTATTACTTCTATCTTACCATAGCAGCCCATTATACCCCGCTGCAGGGGCTTAGGCCTTCCCCCAGGGTGAAGAGGATTGAAACTTAATTCAGCATGCTGCTCCAGGGTCCAGGGCGGCTTGGTGGATGTTAACGACTGCCATCCTGTTGATGGCAACCAGGACCGAGGGCTTAACGTGCTCTCCGAGGCGCGGAGGCAGTGATAGTTATGTACGTAAGTTAGAAAAACTGCCGGTTTCTGGGATTCAAACCACGACTTTCTAAATAAGAAACGGACTCACCACCAGCCGGCTATCACGACACGAAAATATATACGTATTTTTATGCAATTAGACAATTGCAACAAATTGTTCGCTCTACCGTCATCATCCACAATATTACCAAATTGACGACAGTTTCCCCGTCAGATCTAACGGATCACGATAATGAAAAGTAGGAAAAAATATTGTTTTTAACGCTGTCATTAGTGCTCAGATACAAAACGGTCTATCTTAATAGCATCTTAACCGGGTAGTAAAATGTTATTTTATAAGGTTTGGTTGCCTTCTTTGTGGCAACGTGCTCAAGACCTTAAGACAGACTGGGCGGAGCGTGCAGCGGCCGTGAATAGTGACTAGAGTTATTGGTTTTTCGGGAAATGTTTGTGTATCTCAATATTTTTCTATTGAACGATACTAAAAGGAAATAAGACGGCCATCGGTTTTGTACCAGAAACCATTATATTAAAATTTGGATGTTTGTTAAAATTTCCGCTTGTGGGTCAATCAAATTCTAAGGTACTCTTTTCGTGTCCCTGACAAAACAATTTTAATATATACCACTACTCAATTAAAATATAAATTTCTAGCATGTCAAAGTCGAGGTAGATTCATAACTGATTACATATTTATTTTGACTTTATCTTTCGGTAATATATTTCACTGCATTTTGGTAACTCAGCGGAACAAAAATGGTTCACATACAAAAAAATAGTGTCCTCAAGTAGAACACAACAATATGCATTTTTTTAAATTCCGAAAATAATTTACGTAAAAGCATACTTTCATTTTACTGTGAGTAAAAGCACGTTGAAATATGCTTTTTAATTTTTCTAGCACCAGATTTTAGTTTGGTATTTATACATCTTTTTTAAAATTTTGAAACTTTGTCCCAAATACTATGAGAAAAATCACTTCTACAGCATTACTGCCCGAATTCGTGCCCATCAGTGCCCATAAACCGAGAGATGGCAGTACACGTGCGCTTCTACTTAGCGACACTACTTAACCGTTAATTTATGGCGAGTTCTCGTAGTGTATGCGTGGGTTTTTTGTGATTCTTCTGCGTGACGGTCAAAATCGCGGTAAGTTATTTTGTTTTTTTAATATTATTATTTAAAGCAAATACCATTGATGTCTAATTTCCAGATGGAGTAGGTACAAATAAAAGGATTATATGCAATAGTTATTACCTATTTTATTTGGGATTTCATGTAAAATATTCTCTTGCGTTGACGGTAACGCCAGAGGACAAAATTATAGATAATTTGTCGTCAAAGATTGATTCATCTAGACAAATTTTCATAAAAATATTGGAGTTTATTTTTTTTATTTAAGATTGTAAATAATGTTGTCATTCCTTCATTTGCATTAGCAAATGTAATACAGCAGAAATATTTGTTCATTTCTGAATTTTGATCTGAATTGAAGAACAATGTCACTCACCGCCGCAGAAAAACAAAGGCGATATAGAGAAAGATTGAAAAACAATCCAGAGAAGTACGAAGAAGCCAAACGGAAACAGAGAGTACGGTATCATAAGACCAAAAGATTAGTTAAAGATTTCACACATAAAGAAAAAAATAATGCAAACCTGATTTGGAGACTAAGAAAACAAAATTTAATACATACCGTGGAAGCGTATTACTTGAGACATTTTTAAAGTTTAAGGATAAAAATCTCCACATAAACACATATAATTTACGTAAAACTTTGACAATAAACAGGGTCTTGATATTCTTTAAGGATATATTTGCACGTAACTATTGTTAATAAAAGTTTGACATGAAATTTTTTTCAAAATATTTTTGTCTCAAGTTACCAATATACAGTGGTATACTTGAGAAATGGTTCAAAACACGTACTATACCAAGTTAGCCATTACTGGTTCTACTTGAGACAAAATCAAATTAAATATACTTTTAATTAAATTTAAAAAAAATTCATATTCAAGGTAATTTTCGTAACAAAATTAAATAATAAGAAACCCTCAAATAAAAGTCTGTAGGACGAATAAGTATCTTTTATTGGCGTAATCAAAGGTTGTCACAGTAGGCAACACAAGCATTTGTAATCTGATAGTGAATTATAAAGATAAAAACGAATAATTTTTCGTTAACAAAAAAAAATATCTGAAATTGTCGTAAAAACGTAACTAATATATTCATATAAATTTCAAGTTTTATTGTAATTAAAAACAGCACATCAAAGTGATTACAAATCCAAAACTCTATTTTAAAAAAAAAAAAATTATAAAGTTTATCAATACGGGGCAAACTTGAGACGATTCTCATGTTATCATTAAGTCTCGAGTATGCTACACATTTTTACCTAATTTCACAGTATCAGTACAGTCTTTTAAGTCGGTCCGTTAGAATTTAAAGCGTTTGTTCAAACACTTATATCAAATTGGGTTAATTTAGTTACTACAAATTAAATTTAAGTATAAAAAAAGAGTTAGAACATGTAACGGCCCCTTTTTTCCTGTATGGGTCGAACACATTTTATTACGTTATGTCTCTTAATGACCATAATGTCATCTACATCAGGAAAAACATATACGTTTTTGCTTTTAATATTATTTCTTATTATTATCTTTCATAATATGAATCAAAAATGAGACAGCGATTGTAAGATGACACATCATAAAACTTGAGACACTGATTGTAACTTGAGACACATGTCTCTAGTTACCAACAAAATACAATTATTTACAAAAAACAAAAATAATAACATCACGAAAGTACTAATATTTATGAAAAACACTTTAAACTAATCTTGATTAACTTGAAGATACGTTAATTGCAGATAGGGAAAAAAATGTTCGTAAATTTTGAAGTCCCGATCTAAGTTTCAACCACCTTTTATTGTTATCTATTTGGTACCATAACATTTAGTCATAATTATAAGAAAATGCTTACGTTTATCAAATTTCTCCAGTTAAAATCTAGAACACAGCTCTAACCACAAACACATGGGACACAAACTACTACAGTGGTGCCATTGCAAATTTTAGGAAAAATATTTTTACAAACGGTTGATTATGTCTCATGTTAACATACTGTATCAAGTAATACGCTTCCACGGTACGTATGCAAAACGTTGAGTAGCTAAACTAGAAGAAGACGGTGAAATTAAAATAATGTTTTTGCGGGTAGTCAACAAAGACGCTACGCGTTTTCGGGTAGCCGAAAACGATATTTGTTATAATGTGGAGGAGGATGACGTAATTCAAAGATTGACTACTCCTACCGACGTCAAGAGAGCACAAAGCACTTATTATCAGTTCCAAGAAACTGTAAATGTTTTTGAACAGTAATTTTTATTACAAACACCTTTTTCTGATTATAATTATTACTTAATCAATCAATCAAATATCTTTATTTCGTAGTTATGTAACATAATCTTGAAATACGTCATAAGAGTGATCACAACGACGCATTGACGACCGCTTAGCCTAGTAGGCAGCGACCCTGCCTGCGAAGCTGGAGGTCCCGGGTTCGAATCCCAGGTCGGGTCAGTATTTATATGATGAATATTAATACTGACACCGGGTCTTGGTTGTTAAATGTATGTGGTGTCTTCGCTTGGTACCCAAAATACAAGCTAATGCTTAGTTTGGGACCTAGGCGTTGTTGTGATTGTGTGTGTTTATTATTATTATTATTATTATTTATTAAAAAAGTGCTATTTCTCACATTATAAAAAAAATTTTAACAAGAAGTTCTTAAAATAAATATTATTGAAACAAACCGATAGGTTTACGGGAAGCAGTATCTTTTGTCTTTGTAGTTTCCAATTTCTGTTTTACGGGATTGACTGTGCTTTAAAACGGTAACATTAGTCACTACTGCTAGGGCCATGCGCGCTGCGTCCAATCAATCCCTCAATGTCAATGCATCAATCGTTAATAAAATTGAACTAAATTGACAGAATCAGTTTCTAACCTTCTACTTCTGGCGTTAAAATTGTTTTGATATAAATTTGTCTAAAAATTCTGTATTATTTCGTATATAGGCACGAAAAAAAAAGAATTATAAAATGTCTGATACAATTAATATGTCTTTAGGTGAGTTAATTAGTCTTCCGCCTACGTGTTGATTGTTGTTCTATTTTCGGACGAATAACATATTTGTTTAGATTAAAATTACTCTAAAAATATATTTTTCATTTCAAAATATGTCTTGAATTCACCATGTTGTCCTAAATCATGAACGATACATATTACGTCATTGGAATAGTATTATTTTTTGGCACACTTGCACTTGTATAAACAATCTATCGCTCCCATAAATTCGGTTGTACATGTGTAGTATTATGACAAATGAAATTACTTTGCAGATGAAATTATAAAACAAAATCGAGCTAGTAGAACACGTGGACGCGGTGGCGGGCAAGGCCGTGGTGGCGGTCCAGGTCGTGGCGGTGGATTAAATCGTGGTAGTGGATTGAATCGTGGTGGACTCATTCGTGGTGGTGGCGTGAATCGAGGTGGTGGCGCAAATCGTGGTAGGGGACGAGGCAGAGGTCGCGGTAGTGGAGGCCGTAGCCGCTCACGTTCACGTTCTCGCCCTGGTACTCCGCAAGGCCGACAAGTGCGCTCCCAATCACGTGGCCGCTCACAATCCCGAAACCGTTCGCAATCACGAACACGCTCCCGATCGCGTCAACCACGCCGTTCGCTCTCTAGAGCACGTTCAATGTCAAGGTCTCGCTCACAGCAAAGACCACTGACTCCTCGTGGAAGAGCTGGCTTGGAAATCTTTCAGACTAACATGCCCCAGTCAGTCAGAAACAACAGATTTGCAAACAGAGGTTTGTAATGTTAATTTTCTATATCTGCCAAAATTTTTTAGTAAATGTGTGTTAAAAATGTCTGATTGTTTCCATTCCAGGCAGAAATGGTTTGCGTCGAACTAACTCAAATCCAAATATACAAGCAAATAATGTACATAGCCGGTTAGGAATGACTACTCGAAGAGGAGCAATTTATAATGCTCGTAAACCACTAGCAGTAGCGAAACGAGGCATCTCCAAAAGAGGGAGAGGCCTGATGTCAGCAAGCCGCTACAGCAACATTGGTTTACGATCTGACATGATTTTGCAAGAACAGATGCAGAACCGACTCACTCGGAATGACATTATAAAAAGTCAAACTTTCACCCGCTCTAGGAATTCTTTTAATTCAGATCCCTCACAACTTACAGTTAGTGTGGCTAATGATTTTGTTAAACGACGCCGTAACAGCGTTGGAAGCGCGGGGTATTTGAATAAGCAAAGTTTGGCGCAATTCAATGTTCAGTTTGATGGATACAACACAAGACGCGGGCCAGGCAGTGTTAGGTCACTCGGCTCGAACCAGTCTGGACGCAGTAACACGTCAAACAGGTCGACGCGGTCACGAGGACGGGGCAGAGGCCGTGGCAGAGGTGGAGTTGGACGGAAGTTCAACAACAAACAGATACTGAATCCCAAATTGCAAAGGGAAATTGCAGCAATACAAGGAAAAACATACACAGGTAATGCCCCCTCGGATGCACCCAGCGGAGTTAACTTCACACCGACACCAAGCTCTACCAACACAACGATGAATCAGCGTTTTGGTAGTATGTAGTGTGTTTCAGAGTTTAAATGGACTGTTTTCAATTTTTCATAAGGTTAATCTGTAATTATAGGAGGAAAATGCTTTATCCAGTTTGTTTTTATGTTAATTTCTTTTAAAATAAACCCTAAGACTGGAAAGAAGTCTAGGTTACTACTAATTGCTAAAATTTACCAACCCGCACTAAAGCAGCGTGGTGGATTAAGCTCCAAGCCCCCTCACCCTGGAGGGAGGTCTAAGCCCCTGCCGTGAGGCATAATGAGTTGGTGGAATGGAAAAAATTGCTAAATTGTATTATATATAGTCATAGACCATTCTTTGACTTGTTCACCTGTTTAAGTAATTACAGAAGTTAATGTGAAGTATAAAATAAAAATGAAGGATCAGTTCTGTTGACTCCAACATTGTGGAAAAATAAATATATATTTGAAACCATTGATCAGGGTGACTATATTTACGATAGAAATGATAATGAAAACTGAAATATTTATCATTTATAAAAAAACTTTAGAAAATGACCATTATTTTTATTTAAAATTGCTTAAAATGTCTGTTTATTTCAATTGATTGGTTGACTTGAAGCCAAACATATTAAACTTGTTCTGTTGTTTTAATCATGTGCATATACTACCTGACCACTCTAATTCTGCGCTTATGACAGTCGTTGTCATGACAGACTGTCATCCTAGGCCGGTCCATGTAGTATAATAGTGTTTGTACATACATCAAGAATTTATGTAAGTTAATAAACAGATCTTGTATTCCACAATGAGATAAATTGCAGTTCTGCATTGATGTATTGCCCTGTATCACTTCTATAGAGCGACATCTCAATATTTTCCCCATAGGAGCAATGTCCATTTTACTGCTGCACAGCTGTTCTATAAGACATCTACAGATTGCAGTATTACAAGTAATCAGTGCTAACTTCACAAGTATGTAAGAGTATACCTTCCCTGGTCATTAGATATTAATGACAATATTGTTATTGCCAACAGTTTTAAGTCATGGCTTTGCGTTGTTATTAAAAATCTACTGGTTTGAAATAAACCTATATGACTAAAAAGCCATTAACATATTTGGTTTATTAACATTGGACAGTGTGTCCTTTCTTGTTTTTTTGACATTAAAATAATCTCAACTTGTTTTGTGTATAATTTTTTATTAATTCACTCAATATGAACTAATGTTCAATATGTGTACCTAAATAAAATATCTGCCTTTGAATGGCCAATTTTATGTTTATTGTGCTATCTATAAAATCTTAGCACAAAATCACAGATGGTGGGTAGACTGAAAAATTTAGTCTACACAGATAAAACAGCCATAACTATTGATTGATTTTGCTCGCGTTTCTACTAGACAGCACTATATAATATCCATTGGACGGTACGGAACCGTTGTTCGGTTTTCCACTGAGCTCGGCACATCATCGCTCTTTCCTGCCTGCCCCGCGTAGACCACGCGCAAACAGCTATAGTACGTACACAATGCGAATACGCACATTCCGGTTCCTGCGTCCGCCGCGATCAGACGTGTTCGGTCCTGCGAACTCCCTTCTGCCCCGCGTGGCCCATGTGTAGCGGCCCGTTGCCGAGATCCCAGTGACGGCTACGTAGTAGCTGTGTGTGTGTTTAGCGTTGTCGAGACGTTTGTCGCGCAGCGGCAGTTAGCCTTCGTGGCGTCGTTCCGGCACTCCGCGCTCCAACCTAGGCACATTCGCGCTCCGTAGTTCTTTCTGTGTTTTCTGCACCCTGGTGTGCTCTATGGCAGCTCACGCCTTACAAGCCGATCGCGCTCCCTATTTCGTGAGTTAAACTCACCTTCTGCCCCGCGTGGCCCATGTGTAGCGGCCCGTTGCCGAGATCCCAGTGACGGCTACGTAGTAGCTGTGTGTGTGTTTAGCGTTGTCGAGACGTTTGTCGCGCAGCGGCAGTTAGCCTTCGTGGCGTCGTTCCGGCACTCCGCGCTCCAACCTAGGCACATTCGCGCTCCGTAGTTCTTTCTGTGTTTTCTGCACCCTGGTGTGCTCTATGGCAGCTCACGCCTTACAAGCCGATCGCGCTCCCTATTTCGTGAGTTAAACTCACCTTCTGCCCCGCGTGGCCCATGTGTAGCGGCCCGTTGCCGAGATCCCAGTGACGGCTACGTAGTAGCTGTGTGTGTGTTTAGCGTTGTCGTAGACGTTTGTCGCGCAGCGGCAGTTAGCCTTCGTGGCGTCGCTCCGGCACTCCGCGCTCCAGCCTAGGCACATTCGCGCTCCGTAGTTCTTTCTGTGTTTTCTGCACCCTGGTGTGCTCTATGGCAGCTCACGCCTTACAAGCCGTTCGCGCTCCCTATTTCGTGAGTTAAACTCACATAACCGTACTAAGATTCCTGCGCAGCGGGAACCGCGCAGTCGACAGTTAGCCACGTGTGGGGGCACGTGGAGTCGCTCCGAGTTCCGAGCTCCGGGTTTTGGGTGTGCATTCACCAGTAACTCCATAACTCCTATTTATTCGTTTACAATCACTTAATTGTGAATTGCAACTTGTTATTATAGTAATTACAATTAGTCACTTCAGGGATTACTTCCCTTCTGAACCGGAATCGTTATTACTCCTTCATCACCTCTCCAGGTGTTAGGTCCGTCCCAATTAGAGTCACTCCACGTTATAATAATAACGAGAACCCCAACCGGGGGCCCGCGCCTCCGGCATTATTTCGCCTCGAGTAACCCTTAGGGGTCACCCGACAACTTCGCGCCGGCGACACCCTAGTGTGCCGTCTGGCCGCTTCGATGAAGTCGTAGGAGCTTTCGGGCTAACGACACGCGTCCCTATTCTGCTTCAGGCGGTTGCTTAGTGGGTGCAACTCCTACATACCCCGCGCGCCCGGGCGCGCGGAAGCTCAGCAGTTTTATCCGCCTTCCCGTCGCAAGGAAAAAAAAAAAAAACGAATACGCAGTTTTGCGTCCGGCATTGAGCGGGAAGGGAAGTTTGCTATCGTCGGGGACGGAACCGATGGGACTCCGCCGTGCCGTCACCGGCAAGTTGAAAAACACGTCATATACCTATTTCATATATTTTCGCTCCTCCAGCAGCCGTGCCGACAAATGGAATAACGCCCTTAATTGTAATATTCTTTTTGCAGTTTTGCTACACAAATCGGCATTTATTTAAAAACACGCGGCACGTCAACAGGACGCAAATTGCCGACGGACACACAACAATACCAATACACACAATACAACACAATAACAATAATAAGCACGACTATGCTTTCTTTGCTTATCATTTTGCTACAACTCAACTTGGTATTCACTACAGTTTCCCAAATTTGTAAGCAAACATTTGAGATGTCGACTACACAAATAAATATCTAAAATCGAACGATTTTTTTTCTTGTAATCGTACGTGATTGCACAGTTAAACTTCCTCTTACTTTTAGCTGATACTTATGTGACGCAAAAAACCGCGTGAAGATCCTCACACCAGCTTCAAAGAAACATACCTATTATTGTCTGAGACCTATTGCAGCGCCCCCCCCCCCAGTCATACACCCCTCGATCCACTGCGTCTCGCTGCACCTAAAATTGGTTACTGCGACGCGACTTGTGCCTATGTTCGGATCCGTCATAAAGTTTAATTGGAACTTTATCTATATAATGAAAAAAACCGCGTAGAGATCCTCTCAGCTGTTTTAGAGACACATCTATTGCAGCGTCCTCTGGTGACGCATGACCACACAACGTATTTAATTATCTACTCGTGATTACTATGTAACACAAAAAACCGTACCAAAATCAGTCTAGACGTTTCGAAGATGCGCATTAACTGCAGCGCCCCCTGGTGGTTCATAGCCATAAAACTTATTTAAAAATCAATTTTGGATGATACCTATCTAAATACAAAATTGCGTCCAAATCGTCAGAGCAGTTTCCGAGATAGCTAAAATACATATATGTATATATTATAAAACAAAGCCCCCGCCGCGTCTGTCTGTCTGCGATAAACTCAAAAACTAGCGAATGGATTGGCATATTATTGACACCAATGGACAAAATGATTTGTGGAAATTTGTTGAAATATGAAGGTTATTGTTGAAAAAGTCGGAAAAAAATCAAGCCGGCTGGTAGCTTTCATCGAAAACGCTGCCTAATCCTTTTGAGATATAATAAAATAATGTACGGAGGAATTGTGTCTCTTTTATAGGACTAAAGAAAAGTCCGCGATGGCATATGTCTATCTTTTATGGATAGCTGACTATACCTATTTTTATGTTTAAAAAAATGGTGTCCATGATGAGGTAATTGGAAAGCAATCTATACGGATACTTTATTAATCCTTATCAAATTAAATACGTTATTTACTTTCAGCATTTCTTGCATATTATGATTGCCCTTTACACTATACAATTTAAATCAGTATCTTAGGAATTAGCGCGAAATATAAATATCGCGCGACAAGAAACCAGGCGCCGCGGCCAGCGTGGTTAGGCTGAAGTTATCAATGTTGTATATGTTATAGGCAATGTGTATAATGCAGGCATTCTATACAACATCTAGGAAATGTATAGAATGCCGGGTTCGTTCAGGCAATGTATGAAATGATGTTTAATGTTTAAACTATTTTACACTTTACCTAGGAAATGTATAGAATACCTAGGCATTGTATAGAATGCCGGTTGAAGCATAGGTAATGTATGCAATCGATTTTTCTTCTCTATGATTTAGTTAGGTGGGTCTTTGATCTTTGAGAGCTAATCCTAATTTCAACTCCCACCAGCAGAAAGCGCTGATAAGACATGTGTTCTATTGGTTGGCATGTCTAAGTACCTGCGAGTTTTTGCGTCGAGAGCGTTTCTCACATAGCAGTTCCCTTCGGATAAACGTTTACATTTACAACGTACCAAAAACAACACAACGAACGAGTTGCAACTTGTTTACGGGGTAGTCCCGCACGCCGCACACGCGTCTCCTTCCCGTGGCCGTTCATTATACACATTGCCTGATGCGCTTCGGGCATTTTATACAATACCTAGGCAATGTATGAAATGAATTGTATTATATACATTGCCTGAACGTTTTAGGCAATGTATATAACGCCTAGGCATTCTATACAATGCCGGATTATACACATTGCCTATAACATATATAGAGAATTATTGTAATTTGTTTTTATGTATATATTTTTTACTTTTTCAAATATTTATAAAATTGAAAATAAAATACATTAAAAATATTCCAAGTAGGACGAATTTACGTTACATTTGAATCTAATTAAGTCCAATCCACATGTTCGACGCAACAAGCTGATAGGAAACTACGCAGAAAAAACACTATGGGTTATATGCTCTGCTACAGAATGTACAAAAATGTAGGTTTTTTTGTAGAATAAAATTTAACTCATTTCATAATTTCAGGTTTTACTTGTACAGAGATCATATCTGTGGTATTTAATTTTCATGACAAAGGGGACTTAATTTGGTGCTTAATTGTAATCAAATATTGCAACGGATATAATAATATCTGGGATATACCACACAGATATGAAATTATTTTGTAAATAGTGACAGAATTTTAATGTAATATAAAATAAATTACTGAAGTATTTCAAAGCTTAGAAGGGTTGAAAAATGATTTTTTTTTTCTAAATTTTGCATTTACGTGGCTTTAAAGAGTTTGAATGTTGCGTTACATCAGCAATTATATTCACCACATTGAGGGAATTTAAATTCTTCATAAGTGCATCATTACAAAAAATTTAAAGCTGTTAAAAACTAATTTTTATTGCATTACAACACAAGGAAATAGTTTTTAAGGGTTGCAAACAATGCAATCATAAATTACATAATTCTAAAAAAATTGTTTATTTAACAAATATAAACATGATTTTAAACGATGTAATGCTTAAATCAATGATTTTCTAATTTCCGTCACAAGGAAAAACAAAACGCACACATTGGCACAATATGAATTTTGTGAGTAAGATAAGATTAATTACAACTTATTGTCAAAATCGGTGCTATCTAAAAGAATTTTCCAGTGATAATATATTTTTATCATCAAACATTGAACTATATAAATGGCTTCTACTTAGCCAACATTGTCTCTGTCCATATAATTTTGTAAAAATTTGACTTAGAATCAGGTACCAGATAGTCATGCTGTGGCGTGAACTAATTGGCTGGGCTGATGAGAGTTATTGCGGTCATAGTCTAAGAATTTTTAAATTTCATTTTAATAATATTAATTTATTTTAAAATTATTAAAATCAAATTTAACATGTGTTTTCTTAAAACTCATTGTTTTTACTTTCATAATAATAGTTATTACCTAGTTTCACACAAATTACAATATGAGGTGTGTGATCATGAAAAAAGTGACACAACAGATGCAGCCCACCAATGCAGTGTCAGGGACAACAGCTAATACTATTATTTTCATATAATAATATAAGAGTTCTTTTTTAAAACATTTTAATACATATATTAAAAATATTTAAATTTAACTTTGCACAATAACATATTTGTCTCTTTCATGTTTCTTATTCATAACTTGTATGTCTTAGGCAACATCATAAGTGAATCTGTGACTGCAACAATTAAAAATAATTTTCATTTAGAATTATAGTTTGTTATATATTAATTTATAACAAAAATTAATATAACACTTACAATTTTCACCTAAAATATTGCTGATAATGAGCCCGTAGAATGTGTCAACATTGTCATTTTGACCTACTGGAGTTCGGCTATTTCTTTCAAACGTCCAACCCAGGTGCTGGGCACAGTATGGGCAAGCACATATACGCCATGTATAACCTGGGAACCATGAATCTGCTCCTTGTCTCTGAAATTTTTTCAATTTAAAGTATTTTTTTTTATTGTATGCCCATAATGATACAGATTATCAGTACCAAATGTGAGAAAATATATATATCTATACTTAAATTCGGTATTTTCCATAGAAATAATGACTATTTATGGCTACCCTTGTTTCGTACGGCGCGTGAGCGTCTTCGCTATAACAACGGCACGACGTTAACTGGGCCAAAAACTAGGTCAAGGCGAACATTGACCTAGTTTCATTGTGCTACTGACCGATAAGACACAGGTTGGATACTTCCGTTTCATTCATCACTGCCAGTTGTAATTGATTTTAAATGACATGTGATGACTTGAGAATCTGAGGCCATGTAAACCTGATTTGGTCACATCACAGTAGTCCTACATGTTAGCTTCTAATGATTGCAGTAATGAAAAGTACTTGGAATGGGATTTTTTATTTTGATTGATGCTGATGCTGACAAATAAATAAAGTCTTCATAAAGAAAAGGTGAATTTACATGGTTCACTTTTGCATTTCCACTTGGATGAAGTAATCAAATTGCATCGCTCAAACTCAATAATGAATAATTTAACACAAATAACATCGAACTAATATAGCAAATTGTATTTTGTTTAGTTTATAAATCAATATTTAATGCGTTTAAAATATACGAGACTGTGTATACACAAAAATTGCACAATTCAATCTATCTGTGATTCAATCGCTTGTACTGTACTGTGAGGAGATCATTATCATATCTTATTATTTTTTCACTGGAATAATATTCAAGAACCATTTTTAAGTGGAAGGGAAGTATACTCCCATGTTTCTAATATTGTGAAAATTATCAATGGCTATGGAATTATAAACTGGATGAACAAATGAACCATGACATGCATTCAAAAGCAATACAATTAATGATAAATGATTTAAAGATAGTCATGGTGACTGTAAAGGATATCAAATTAAAAAGTATTCGTGTTCCTTATACTCAATTTAATTGATTTGGTTAATTGATATAAGTCATACAACAATTAACTAAAACAAAATGCTTTACTAAGAGTGGCTCCTCAATAGATGACAAATATGTATCAAAGTTATTTTAAACAAGCAGCAGATTTTTTGAATAGTGTACGCTTGCAACGTAAGAATGAGTCAACACAAAAATGAATCAAATCATTCACTCCTCTATTTGTCTATACAAATCTAGTATTCACTTCTGTGCCTGTTAACCAAAGTACTACAATGTCATTGAACCATCTTAATTTATCTCGGTTAGCTATGCCTGAGGCAATGACAATGTTTTAAGAAAAAATGAGAGCCAAATAAATTTATTCAAATAATAGACTTTAGTACTACAATCAAACAAGTGAATCCATGGTAGTTGCCGTTCTACATGAACATTTCACATAAAAAAATGCTGTGTTTTATCAATTTAATCAACATGAGGCTAGAATTTTACATAGTGTTGCAAAACTAGCAGTTAGTTGATTGGTTTCATCAGTTATTGGTAGTATGGCAGACCAAAAAAAAAAAAAAAATTATTTACTGTATACATTATTTACTTTTTGCAACTTATTGTCTCATGTTCTATTACACATGACATTTAACAATGAAATGAATTTAGCTGTGATTTGATGTTTACTCAGAAGTCAAATGAAATTCATCAATTACGAATTACTGTCAATCAATGCAAAGAGTAAAATGGGGCGGATCGACAAGCCACGCAGAAGTCTATTGATCCATTTCAAATTTGACTAATGTAGGTTAATGGTCTACCATTTTCAAATTGGCAGGTCTGGTTAGGTTATGTCAATGCGAAGAACAAATCAGAGCTGAGCGGCGAGCCATTCACCAGTCTATGGATCCATTTCAAATTCAGTTTATATAAGTTAATGATCCATCATTTGAAAATTGGCAGATTAGGTTATGTCAATATGAGGAGCAGAATGAAAAGCCACTCAGAAGTCTATTGATACATTTTGAATTTGGGTTATACAGGTAATGGTTCACCATTTTTATTTTAGTTGGCTATGTTAGGGAAGGTAAGTGGTTCTGGCAGGGGAGGGTGATATGCGATCACTACCTCCCCCTCATCGTTCTGCTCCTTTCTTTATGTGGTGTATTCTGCAACACTGTAAAATACTGACCAAGCATAATAGACATGAAATAAATTTCAGATATTAAACTAACCGGGCCAACATTTTCACATCGAGCTTTTTCGGTTGTAATTATTTCAAAGTCAATACCGATAGGATTTACAACATATTGTATAGTGACATTTTGCTTGCCAAATACATTCTGTTTCTTTGTTTTGCGAGCTCCTGGGCTCAATTTATCAAATATGTAATAAGAATCTGCGATATCAGCCCCGCATTTTCGACACAGGAGGAGTTCTGTAAAAGAGAAATATGATTAAAAAGTTGTTGGTATTTAAAAGCAACAAAACTTCAAAAATAAGCAAAAACAAATTTATACTATTACCTTGTCCATTTTTTATTGAATTTAGGTTCTCACATAACACCAAGGTCAAACCAGAAAGCAGAAAATACAAAATAAAATAAAGAAATAAACGCATGCCTTTTGGAAATAAAAATATAAAAAAATTTCATCCACTTATCAATTACGATGATTACGTTCTTAAATCTAGTTATTGGCAAAAATATTAACTAACACATTGAAAAATTCAAACAATTTATTCATTGCGCGTAAAAAGAGTAAAAACTAAAAACCATCTGTGAAAACATCAAAAGTCAAAACAAATCATCAAATCATACACATCAAAAATATTTGTTTTTTTTCCTGACATAATTTTATGTAACCTGGATACAACTTCCTTAAGCTAAAATAATATGTTCACATTAAATATGTTTGACCGAAAAGTGCTGTATAGAGATTATGGCCGACGTGTGTGGCGCCGGCGTAAACTTAGAAAACTCTACTTTATCTTATTAACCATTTCACTACTCACTAACCATATTTGGTCAGATTGAAAGTCACGAGCCATTTAATTAAAACCATGATTGCTGAAAAGTCAAACGGTTGTCTTCAATCGACGACCGTTTAGCTTACTGGGTAGCGACGGACCCTGCCTACGAAGCTGGAGGTCCCGGGTTCAAATCCCAGGTCGGGCCTTTATTTATATGATGAATATTGATATTGGTACTGGGTCTTGGTTGTTATATGTATGTGGTGTCTTCGCTTGGCACTCAGAACACAAGCTAATGCTTAGTTTGGGGCCTAGACGTTGTTGTTATGTATAGGTGATTATTATTTTTCAATTTCTTTTTAATTAATTAATTGTCAATTTTCTCTGTCAATTAAATTGTGCGTGTCTTTCAATTTGACCCAATTGGGTTAATGTGTAGTGCTTGGCTTAAAAGAGTGCATGACTGCCCTTTTCTGCGCATGGGTGACTGTACTCAATTGACTGTCAGTTTCATACAAAAGTTGGTTTTTTTCAGTTCCATTGATTTTTATAAGCATATACTACGATGCACATGGATTTGGACGCACATACGCATACATATAAATATTTTCACAAAATATCATGGACCTATATAAACGAGAGCGCCAAGGTATTATTATTTTGCGTGACATTTGTGAAATCAGTGACGTTTGTGAACTGAAGATTTGAAGAACATCACATCAACGTCATTGAACATCGTCAAGAGAGTGTCAGTTGAGCGTCAAGCGGTGTGTTACATTTTCTCGTTATTTTTTCCTTTTAATTTTAATCATCTAGTTCAGTGAAGTGTTCAGCGTTTTATGGTTAGTCTGTTCCATTTTATTTAAGTAATTAATATTTTTTGTATTATATTTCACACTGTCTCACTGCTTTTACATCATTTCTCCATACTTTTGAAAAAAATATGGCGGATCCACCGGACGACACCGGTGAACCTCCGCCGTCTCCCGCTGCTTTCATAAGTGTTCCTATGGATGAAACTTTTTATTCTGACAAGTTCAATAATAAAAGTTGTTCAGAAGACGAGATAAAGAAACCTAGGATTTCAAAAAAAAGATCTCGTAAAGAAAGACATAGAGCCAATTCGAAAATTCAAAACGAGGTGACCCAGTCTAATCATACAAAATTAGTTTCTTTTTTACCTGACCCAAACTCTTTAGAAAATGATTCTAACCCGTCGCTACCGTTTTCTCCATCGTCTCCTTTACTACAAACAACCACATGTCAACTGTCAACCCCTCCTCGTCCAGCAGTTGGACGCTCATCCTACGGAGAGAATGACAAAGGTCCATTCGTAGTTCATGTTCAAAGAGTTGAATCTTCTCCTGCTTCTGGTAGTACTCTTCACCCCGTCACTTTTGGCCGATTTTTAAAACATGCAAATGTTAAAGACGTCATCAATGGAAGCGTTAAAAGTATTGGCAGAAATCGCATTACCATCTCGTTCTCAAATGCATTAGCTGCTAATTCTTTCGTTACTAATGAACTTTTAACTTTTAAAAATTTACATGCCTTTATTCCAACATTTAACGTAACTCGTTTAGGTTTGGTAAGAGGCGTTCCCAATGATTGGTTACCGGATGAAATCATTGAGAATATTGTTGTACCTGATGGCTGCGGAGTAGTTCTAAAAGCCCGTAGATTAAATTATAAAGTTACATCCGAGGGTACTTCTATATGGAAACCATCCCAGACGGTAGTGCTAACTTTTGATGGACAGAGTCTTCCCGCAAAAGTATTTCTCTGTTATAATGCTTTGCCAGTCGAGCTCTACACTTACCCAACAATTCAATGCTTTAACTGCTGTCGGTTTGGTCACACAAAATTACAATGTAGATCCAAAGCAAGATGCTTTAAATGTGGAAATTCTCATTCGGGAGAGGAATGCTCAGTGGCGCAGAATGATGCGTTTTGCATTAACTGTAAGGGACGTCACTTTTCTATAAACAAATCTTGCCCTGAATTTGATAGACAGGCTCGCATTAAAAAATGTATGGCCGAAGACTCCATTTCATATGTGGAAGCCTCCAAAATACAACCTTCTGTGTCCAGGTCTTATGCAGATATTACAGCTACTGGTCCAGTTAATATTCTCAACAAAGTTTTCCCTCAATCTACCCACTCTTCCTCTTCTTACAAAAAAACTGTTTTTACTAAACCCCGTACCCACGCTCCTCTTTCTAAAAGCTATGACAAATTCGCTCATCAAAATATAATTTCTAACAATTATTCACCCAGCCCCAACGGCTGCGCTTTAAATCTTTCCCAACCTGCAGAAAATATTTGCAACGAGCAATTGCTTGTTGAAATTCTCTCGTCACTCCTGAAACTTTTATCCCCAACTTCAGATATCTCACCGTCCAACGTTGCTTCTGTTTTGTTCTCTCTTATATCTCCTAGAAATGGCTCCATCAGCCCTGGTTGTCCAATGGAACAGCCAAAGTATTAGAAAAGATAAGTCAAACCTTATTTTCCTCTTCAATAAATACTCCCCCATCATTGCTGCTATCTCTGAGACATGGTTAAGACCAGGTTCTCCTTTCGAAATTTCCGGATTCACTTGTCTCAGAGACGACAGACTAGATGGATTCGGCGGCTCCGCCTTATTCATCAAAGATGGTGTTCCTTTCTCCACACTTATTGTCACTCCTCACAGCAATGGCCTTCAAGTCGTTGCTGCGAAGATTAAAGACATTACCTTCATATCTATATACATTGCCTTCCCCTCCCCTTCGATTCTTAATGAATTAGATTCCATTCTTTCTACATTTTCTAAACCTTATATCGTACTCGGAGACTTTAACTGCCACCATCATATATGGGGATGTTCGACCACTGACATCGCTGGCAGAATGTTGGTAGACTTGGTAGACAAATTAGACCTTTGTATTCTGAACAGTGGCGAACCGACTCGTCGTTCTAGACCTAATACAATCCCGAATGCTTTAGACCTGACACTTTGCTCTACTGATTTAGCATCTCTCCTACTCTGGAAAGTCCTTCCTCATTCTTATGGTAGTGACCACTTCCCTATCATCGTTGAACTCCCGTTCATCCGCCCTCCCACTCCTCGAAGAATTCCACTCTTAAAATACAACTTGGATAAAGCTGACTGGCCTATTTTTACGGCGCTTCTTGACAGCAGAATAATGAGTTTGCCACATTTGTCTCAGTCTGATGCTTCTACCTGCTCTGATGCCTTAGTACAATCTATGACTTCAGTGGCTAACAGAGTTTTTCCACTTAAGAATACTTCCGTGGGCAAAACACCCTCTCCACCTTGGTGGGACAGAGAGTGTACTGAGAGTATTAAGGAGAGAAATGAAGCCGAAAAAACGTATTGCCGGGTCATGACTGCTGAAAATTACACAAACTTTATGAGGGTCAGAGCTAAGTCTAGACGTCTACTTCGTAAAAAGAAAGTGGATGGTTGGCGTAAATTCTGCGAATTTATTTCCCCCGACGCCTCCTCCAGCCTTGTCTGGAAACAAATTAGAAAATTCCGTGGGGCTTTCCGTGATCAAAAAATCCCTTATCCTGATTCTTCGAATTGGGTTGATCAGTTAATGGACAGATTAGCCCCTCCCTTTGTCCCAAATGTTAATGAAATGCCACAAGTTTTTGCCGCTCCTCTTTTCAACGATGTTCTTGATGCTCCTTTTTCCTTTCATGAGTTAAAAATTGTTCTATCTTCTGTCAGGGACTCTGCACCTGGTATCGATGGAATTCCGTATTCATTCCTAGTTAAAAGCTCTGACTCAGTTCTTTCTTATTATCTTGACGTTGTTAATTTTGTTTTTAACTCCGGCATCGTGCCTAAAAGTTGGAAGTCCCAAGTAATAATTCCTATACTTAAAAAAGGCAGAGATCCTGAGGATGCCTCAGCTTATCGTCCTATAGCGCTATCTTCTGTCCTAGCGAAAATACTTGAACATCTTGTTAAAAATCGACTAGAGTGGATTGCGGAGAGTCGCGGGATTCTCTCTAATTCGCAGTTTGGTTTTAGAAAGGGTAAAAGTACAATAGACAGCCTAAGCATATTCACAACTGATATTCGATTATCTTTTTCTAAAGGTGAATCAATTACGGCAGCTTTTCTAGATATATCTTCAGCTTACGATAACGTCCAGCTTCCAATTCTCAGGAAGAAACTGCATGAGCTGAGGATCCCAGAGAGGTTAACTCAGTTTATTTTTAATTTGTTCTCTGAAAGAGAAATTCTCTTACGTGTCGATGGAGTGGTTAAAGCGTCTCGATTGGTCTGGAGAGGCCTACCTCAAGGGTCAGTTCTGAGTCCTTTATTATACAACCTTTATACCTCTGACCTTGATTCATCCCTAGGTCCTTGCAAAATTCTCCAATATGCTGATGATTTACTACTGTACTGTTCTGACCCCTCACTTCAAACAGCGGTCTATTCGCTGACTAGTTCCTTAAAATCTTTGCTGCGATGGCTCGATGCTCATAGTCTAGAATTGTCTGCTTCAAAAAGTTCTGTCGTTGTTTTCTCTAGGAAACGTAGGATTCCAGCGGTTGACGTGAGGTACAATGATATCACGATTCCTTTTAAAAACTCCGCCAAGTTCTTAGGATTAATATTAGATCCCAAATTGTCTGGTGTTGATCACTGTTCTTATGTAGTCAATAAGGCCGAAAAAAATATTAATATTTTGAGATGCCTCACAGGAACATGGTGGGGCGCACACCCTTATTGTCTTAAACTCCTTTATAACGCGACTGTCTGCAGCCACTTGGATTATGGGTGGTTCCTTTTGGAACCAGCAAATATGTCTGCTCTTCGTAAACTGGACAGAGTTCAAGCCAAGGGCCTGCGAATAGTAGCGGGATGTATGAAATCTTCGCCTATAAACGCGCTTCAAGTAGAATGCGTAGATCCTCCTCTTTCTTACCGTCGCCAATACTTATCCGATCGTTACCTTTTCCGTGCTTTGCGTTTTTCTAACCATCCCTTAATATCTCTGCTACCAACGCTTGCTAATCAAGTTGAATCAAATTTATTCTGGAGGTTTAAAAACCCTCCGTGTCTTTTTAACAGCTTTCAAAGACACAGGGCTATCGAAACTCCTATTCACAATATGCGTTGTCTACCTATATTTAATTATTCATATGATATTGTTGTATTTAAACCCAAAATTATTTTAACCTTTGGTATCGTGAAGGACGATCCTAATGCGAATTCCCGGTTTCAATGCATATTGAATTGTGATTGGCAAGGATGGAATACTATCTATACCGATGCTTCCAAGTTATCTGATTTGGACTGCGTTGGTGTGGGGGTTTTCCACTCTCAGTATAACATTGTTCAGAAAATACGTTGTCCGCCTGAATCGTCTGTTTTTTCCGGTGAATGTCGTGCCATCTTGGAAGCTGTTAAATATGTTTTAATATTTAAACTTCGTTACTCTCTTATTCTCTCTGATAGTCTCAGCGCCCTTCAATCACTTCTTTCGAATCCTTTCAAATCGAAAACTCACAATCCATTAATATTAGAAATTAAATCTTCATTATCGCAATGCTTGTCGAGTGGCTTTGATGTTATTCTGGGTTGGATACCAAGTCATTCGGGTATTACAGGTAACGAACGCGCAGATCAAGTGGCCAAAGAGGCTATTTCGTGTGGAGACAAAATACCTTACATTAATTATCCCCACGACCTACTCATGCTGCCACAAAAATATTTGACGGAGTCATGGTCGCGCCAATGGTCTGTGACCAGAATATCGAAGGGTCTTTATTACTTTCGAATTCAACCTGTTATCCCCGCCAAACCCTGGTTTTTCAAATGGAGACTAAGCAAACGCTCTACGTCAACTATATGTAGGATGAGACTTGGTCACTGTTGCACTCCGGTACATTTAGCAAGATTGCACATTAGAGATTCATCTCTTTGCGAATGTGGCTTAGACGATGGAGATTTAAACCATATTTTTTTCTCTTGTCCTTTAAATGACCGTACCTCTTTTTTAAATTCACTATTAGCTATAGATATTAATTTCCCTACCAATATTCCTACACTTCTTTCTTATTCTTCCAAAAATGTCCTCTCTATTATTTCATCATTCATTTTTCAAAACAATTTAAAACTGTAAATATTAATAATATCTTACTTTAACTATCACTAATAAATGCACTTTATATGTTCATATTATGTTTATTTACTTTTTTGTCTTATATTAATTTTTTCCTTTTATAGTAAGAACACTTTACTGTTACGTTGGCTCGTTATTAAAGTAGTTTCCTTTTTCTTGACGTGACGCTGGCACAAATGTACTAAACTTAGTACAATTGCCATTAAAAAAAAAAAAAAAAAAAACATCGTCAACAACAGTCAACCCTGTGAGTCAACCACTGTGCAATTGGTGTGATTGCGATTTGTGTAACAAAACAAAAAAAATAATTTACGTATAGTTCAATATTATTTGAGTGTTTAAGTTGAGTAGTTTAAATTGTGATTATAAAGCAAATTACATAGTCAAAAATGTCTTTTTTTAGAAATGTAGCCTCTGGGTTTACTGGCAAGAGTCGGGACACAATTCTTAAGGAATCGTTGATAAATAATTTGTCCGAGTGTGTAAAAGATATCCAGTACACAAATCAATTTGAAGAAAACTTTCATAGCGTATTGGGATCTTCAGATTCGACCAATACTTTGTGCATGGCATTGGAAGCTATCTTTCTTCACGGATTAAAGGATACGTTTTTGCGTAAAGCAAGAAATGCTCTATCGGTGGACCCTGATCAGCGACCGCAACCCAACTTTTGGCCTCTAGTGTTAGTACTATCTCACAGGCAAAACATCGATCAGATTTCATCTTTACTACAAATCAACACAGAGATTGGTCAATGCAGAGCTTGGCTTCGAACTGCTCTCAATGAATGTCTGCTTTCATCGTATATGTCGACCCTTCTAAAAAATATTTCTGCAATCAAACCTTTTTACAACAGATCAGCATTTGTTTGTGATTCTGAGATTTTAGAAGTTTCTCAAAAATTGATAGAAGGCTTGGAGTCTTGTGTACAGTTTAATTTACCCATAAATTCGAGCCTACTGAATCAGTGGCCTGAACAAGTGTTGATGTTGGCAGGCATTTGGATTCCAACCATGAGAGTTGCTCCAATCAGTGCAGGCTTAGATATTGCAAGCGCAATCAATGATAATGAAATGAAAACAAAGGTGACTGAAACTCCTACGAATACATCTACTATCACAGGTCTTGGTCGCATGTTAGCCCTAAATGAAGATGAGGCCTTGAATTTCATTTTATCCAAAGAGTCCAGCCACATAACACAAAATATTAAAGATACAACACATGATGTTGAAAATGCTAAAAAGGCAAAGGAGATTGATAGTAATTCACATATAGAGTATTTAGAACAGCAAACACAACAAGATAAAGCAATTGAAATAGTAAAACCTTCTACTAGCCATGATTCTAATGAAGAAATTCTATCGCCATCACATTCTTCTGTGGATTCTCATGATTTTGTGACCCCAATAGATGTTGTCACAGGGAATTCTTTATGTGGAAAGGGTTGGTCTACAGATAATAACGACTTTAATGTCTCACTCAATTCGAACTCGTCTCATGGCAGTAGTTTGATTAAAACACCAGAATTTAAAAGCATGTCATCACTTATAGATCATTCTACTACCTATGATAATGCATATGTAAGTACGCCCAATCTACGCGACATAATGAAAGATATACACAAAGAGTTGAAACTCAGTATAGATGAACCGCTTGATTTCACAGACTTGAAACAAGAAGTAGCTACACCAGAAGACCCACTGTTGCAGGGGATGGGATTTGAAATCATTCCCAATACACTGTCAGGTTCTTTTACTGTAACCCAATTACAAAAACTAGTTCAGCAGCTGGGTGTTCTCTCTAGAGAATATGGCCTCGATCACCAAAACTACCAATGTAAGCGATGTCAAGACTTATTGGGTAGTACAATTTCAAAAGCTAAAGTGTGCGGTTACACTGGAGACTACTACTGCTCTGGGTGCATGGATCCAAATGTTTTTATAATACCTGCAAGGGTAATACATAATTGGGACTTTAAAAGATATCCAGTGTCAAAAGAGGCAGCATTATTTCTATTAGAGTTTCAGCATCATCCTTGGATAGATATGAAGAAATTGAATCCAAAAATATATTGTGGAGTCTCAGATATGGCACAGTTGCAAGAGTTAAGAATACAGTTAAATTTTTTAAGAGCGTACATCTTTACATGTAGGGAACCCGTAATAGAGGAACTCCAGAAAAGAGTGTGGCCCCGAGAATACTTATATGAGCATGTACACTTGTACACTATATCGGACTTAGCGCAGATACCGAATGGGTCTCTTGCATTACAACTGGAGAAGGTGGTACAGTTTGCCAAAGCTCATGTACTGGATTGTTGGCTATGCAGTCAGAAAGGATTCATCTGCGAAGTGTGCAAAGATCCTAAAATATTATATCCTTTTGAGACAGCCACCACATACAGATGTGATGACTGTTCCAGTGTATTCCATGCAAAATGTCTCAATTCAAGCATGCCTTGTCCAAAGTGCAAGAGAAAGCAGAATCGCTCTAACAATGTTTCATTAGTTGATGCTGTCCATAAGCATTTTAATAAGTAGTCTATTAAAATAGATATCAACATGTAAAGTCTATAGTCTGCTATTATAGTAGTATATCCATGAAGGTTCACTATTAAAAAGTAATAATGAAGTATAATCTTAGAGTGACAAATCAACAGCAGCAATGGTATTACAGAGATGCAATAGCAGTTTGTACTATGAATCCCACTATGACCCAATGTGAACGAAAATGGCGGGTATGAAGTCAGGTGCACAATACCATGAAACTAGTGTTTAGGTATTTAGGTGGAATGTTTGAAATGCTGCCTCTGCTGTAATAGATGTTGCTGTCAATTGTTTTGTTTCTTTATGGGTACAAACAATTAAACTCGTCTTGATATTACAAAATATTTTAATTTGTGAGACCATCGTCCAAGTAACATCACTTTGTTGTCAACAGATATAGTATATTTTATAGATTTTAAATTAGCATCCAATAAATCTGCTCTCAGATGGCAACTTGCTGTTTGAACAATGTTTGTAATCCAAGGCTACAAATGTGTAAATACTTGTCGATAACATATCAATAATTGAAAACTTAAATAAGGATCTACCCACAGACCCACAGACAAGTCAACCTTTAGACCACGCTTTAATAAACGTCAGCACGAAAACGAAATCGCCAAATTGTGGCGAGTTGCGGGGAGAGGTCGGCTAGTTTTCATTGGCTCGTTCAAAATTGACAATTTAATGGCTTTCGACGTGCTTCCAACTGACTCACTAGTGACGTAGTTATGTAGTGTCACTACATAGCCTTGGCGAATGCTACTCCCTGTTAAAGCGTGGTCTAAAGGTTGACTTGTCTGGGATCTACCAAATGTACTGATTTGATCAGATCTAAATGGGAAATATGAAATTTATATGAAAATAATTTCTGTAGCAGCAATCTAGTTACACTGTTTAACTTAACGTAATTATTTTCCTTAAATTTAAGCAGTTGTGTATTTAAAATAAAAAACATATATTTGAGATAGATTTGATATTTACATTAGAATCAATATGCATAGATATTAAATTGTGTACCTTTTAAAACTTAAGGCAAAATATATGTTGGGACAAATGGAAAAAAATCTATATTACTGTATTATATTTTATTTTTGTACATACCTAGGTAGGTCAATCTCCTAATAGTTCATAATCTATAATATAAATAAATTTATTAGAATTTAATTGTTTCAGTTATTTAAATCATATTAAGGTCACCATTGGCATTGATAAGGAACCTGCATGATGATAATTGAATGTTCTCATTTGCATATTGCATAGCAACCAAATAAAAATATCTTCTGATGAGAGTCAAGTGGCTTCATACAAAGTCTAAAGTGTTTAATTAACCCATTAGTTTTGACCTTATAAATTGTGTTATATAGATAAAGTATGACCAAGTTACCAGTAAGAATCAACTGATTTGATTTTATTTTATATCTATTTAGAGAAATGTTTTTTCTAAGTACTACAATTTTCCTTTGTGCTTATCTATCATTTTGACATTTAGGGTTGACAGAAAAAGACAAAAGATAGTTTCTAAACTGGGTGTAAATACATGTTCTGAATTGGACAGTGATAGGTATACACGCTTAGATTAAGACTTGCACTAGCTGGTCACTTCCCAAAATAAATGTGATGATGACTCAATATTTTTATAGTTACTGGTCCAAACCCAAGCTGGTTATCAGTTTATAGCTTCTATAACTAGGTTTGACACAAAAAAAAAATAATTAAAATATGTTTTCGTTTTCAAAATTGTGAGTGTTGAAATATCTGATTTGTAGCACATTTTATTAGACATTAGTTAAATTATTAATATTTTCGAATAACTTTAGGTTTCTAAATACATTTATTATTTTCTTCTTGATAACAGTAGAGTGAAAGATCCAGTTCCAGAAGTGCGAAAAATGGGACGCGACACATATTTCACACTAAATGAAGAAGTTGTTTTAGTAAAATATGTTATTGCAAATGCTAAGAAGGGTATACCTATTAAAAGAGAAACATTGTTAGAAACGGTTGTCACACTACTCCTCTTCGTGTTCCTGTTTTTGTTCTTTTTGTTTACGGTGAGAATTTGTATAGGTTGATCGACCTTTGTGGAGTAGCTTATGATTTCTGGAATTTTAAAATTGAAATGGATAAAAAATGTGGTGAGGATTGGACAGCTGTCAGGGTAGAAAAATGGATGGAAATCAAAATTAATTATTTTAGAAAATTGATTATGTAGTACTTAAATATAAAGTAATGGTTCCTGGCAATGAAATAGTTTCAAGTTTTCTTTGTATTTTAAAGTAAAATTTGTAATGTAAAAATATTCATATACTATTTCTTGAACATTCATTTTCTTAATGTCACCTCAGGATCTTGGACCTGTTCCTGGTTGAATTGACTAAAATTAGCAACAAAAGCGATGGAATGACTCGCTGGAACGTTTCTGCAAAACATCTCTTGGCGCTCAGTGCAATGACAAAGTGACTTCACACCTTCCATGTTCATTACGTAATGAAGAGCTTGAAAGTAAGACTGGTAATTCATCTGAAGATAAAATCATGTCATAAGAGGTCGTAACATGATCGTAAATAATATTTAAATAATCTGTCTGTGTTAAATCACTGTAGTAAATGACTGACCTAACCTTAGTCTCACTTTTTCTTTATCTCTTTTTTTTATGTCACAACCCTGAGATCACTACCTTTCTCCATTTAATTTATAACGTGACACGGTGAAAAAAATATTAGATGACGATGAGAGAGTAAAGCCATTTAAAAATAATTAGCCAGGAAATAAATGGGTTACATTATTTTACAACCGACACCTTGAAATCACTGAAAAATCGGCTGATGGGATTTCCACAGGACGCGCCGCGGTTTCTGAAAAGGACCTTCAAAGCTGGCATGAATCAATGAAAGCCTATTTGACAGAGGAAAACGCTTTGGACATACTTGAAGAGCCCAAACGTATTTTCAATGCAGATGAGTCCGGTTTTCGAACATGCCCCGAGTCAGGTAAAGTGTTAGGACCGGTCGGAATGAATAATTTTTACCAAATTAAATCTGGAAAAGAGAAGGAACTGACCGTCATGGTAACCATTAATGCTGCAGATCAAGTAGTCACACAAATGATTGTTTACCCACTAGCAGGCATTTCAAAACAGATATCCTCGAATGTGCCCGAGGAGAAGTGTGGGGGATCGGCAAATCGCAAAAAGGTTGGAGACCACACCGTTATACTACGAATACATCGCAAATATCTTCGATCCATGGATTAAGAAGAACAATGTTAAAAAACCAGTCTTGCTTTTAATAGATGGACATCCCTCCCACTTGACATTGCAAGTGTATCAATACTGTGCTGAATCAAATCATAGCCTACTCCCTCTTTTTGAATTCAACGCATGTTTCTGAGCCAGCGGACGTATCCGTATTCAAATGCATGAAAAGTGGTTGGAAAAGCACAGTCTTTGAGTATAAAAACAGAACCGGAAATCGACAGATAACCCGTGCTGGATTTGCACCTTTGCTGGCTAAAGTTTTTGAGGAGAAGTTGACTCCATAAGTTATTTCGAATGAGTTTAAAACATGTGACATTTATACCTTTAATGTGACTGCCATAGATATGACGCGATGCAAAGAACTGCGCCTGTATCGCCACCCTCACTAAATATAGGAGTAAAAACTCTGCAGCTATTTGAGTCCTTTATGCGACGAGGCCGTATAGAACAGTTTAGGCGTAGCAATGAAACTTGGAACGGAGGGGAGAGTGCGAAGGAGTTATTCTATGTATGGAAAAAGTTTAGCAGCACGGTTTGTGCGTTGCTTCCACATACAGTGCTGAACATGTCGAATCTCCGATCTAAGATTTGCGATCCGTTTCAAAGACGCCGCTAGTTTCGAATATACTGTCCATCCAATCAACATCGCCACTGCAGAAGTATTGTTATGCCTCTCTTTCCGAGAAGAGAAAGACTCCCACCAGGTGCAACACTCCACTTTTGACAGGACCAGATGTCCTAGTGAACTGAAGTTCTTCCGTTGGAACATCTCCGCTCTCGAAATTACCAGATCTTTCAGTAGAGTTTCCACCAGGTGTAGTACTCTTAGTCTCCTTGGCATCAGATGCCCCCCAAATTTTGGAAACGCCGGCCAGGTCCTGCACTCCAGCCATGGTCACCATGTCAAATCTTGTACTCCTCCGATCGCGAAAGCACCCAAAATGCACTTTGTAAGCCATGCTCTAAAACTCCAAACCAAAAACTCTGAAAGCCCCTCAACGTCGGAAAAGCAATCCTTTAATCATATCCTATTGTCTAAGAAACAAAAATAGCTTAGTCCTGCTTTTGGACACCACATAATTTGGTCTTGGATTCCCCCATTAAAAAGTCTACAAAAGAATGTCTACCATTTGCAACCACATCAAAAAAAGTGGCAAGAATACTGGTTAAGTAAAAAAATGAAAAAAAAAACAAACAAACACCTACAAAAACAAAAAGAGCAGCTAAAAACGAAACCAACAAAAGGAAGAAAATAAGAATTCTCAGAAGTGGTACCAGTAGTAGTGATGGTGAAGAAAGCTCAGATGAAGTAGTACTACAGGACAAGACAGAACGAGTATTCATAAGTGACAAAGAAAATGAAATTAATAGAGAAAATAAAGAAGAGAGTGCTCATGAAAATTCAGGAAGTTACGAGATGGGAAGTGGCAACTGTGTCCCATTAGAAAATATATCAATCTTGAATTGTACCTACTTCTAGTCCCATTACAATTATCAACACTACATCGACATCTTATTGACATGAAGAACAAGAAGAACAAGAGGAATTAACTTTATTGCAGTTTCTTCGTGAAATACAGACAGACACAATGAATCTTGTTAGTCGACTACATGTTGCAGAGTTTGATGATTGTAAAACAGTAATGATTGGATATATAGCCGGTAGAACTATACACTACATTTATAAATTTCTCAAATGTGAAAAGTGTCTCAGCGCTCTATTGTCCCATGATAAATACGACTTTCACAAATTAATCACATTAAAAAATAAAGGCGGATTGTGTTTCCAAAGATGTTTACGATATATCTGCGATTTGTGAAATTATAATACGAAAAATTACCCTCAATAACATCAATTTGGTTAAAGAAAACCAACACACATGGCATAGTTACGACAAATTTAAAATCATCGGAAATGACAAAACATTTAAAGATTTGAAAAACCACCATGATTTTACTGGCAACAAGCACAAAATAAATTTGATAAAATTGGTTATTAAAAATTACTTGAAGACAAGACTGCATTACATTTCTAAAAGAAACAAATTTATATAATTCGATAAATTTAAAGCGTCAGAAATTGAAGAAACTAATACAGAAGAAAGGATTATAGGATGATTGGTGTGTTGTCTTATTTTGTAAATATGCTACATTTTTTCATGATACTTTCATATTTTATTGGTGGGAAAAGCCCAAAAATTTATGAATGATTCCTTATATGACAGGTTTTTTATAAGGAAGGTACTTTAAACATATTTTTTTATTGCCTTGAAAGTATTCCTACGGCATTCTCTTGTAGATTGGAGCCGCTGATATAGACACAATTTTCATATTACAAAAAAGAGCCATGCGAGCAATTCATAACTTGGGAGTCCGGGTTACTCTTAAGGAGCGATTTCGGGACTTAGGTATTTTGACTGTGGCATCTTAATATATTTATAGTAACGTAATTGAAACGTACGTGCATGGAAATATAAATAAATTTAACAACGACGGTGACATTCACAATGTTAATACACGGAATTGACATTAGTGCTACCATGACATCTCCTGACAAAAGTCCATAACTGTTCCATGGGGCATGGTGTACGCATTTATAACAAATTGTTTCCAGAAATATTAAAAATGCCATTACATAAATTTCAAATTGATGAAAAATAAAAAATTATTCACTGACTGACCGAGATGACTGGACGTCGACCTAAGGAGTTGGCATGTATTTACTTTCTTTTTTTATGTACTTCTTAATTTAGTGAAAGTATTAAGGTTTTTGCTAGTTGTATATTGTTGATAGGTACTTGTAAGATTTTAAAAAGAGTAACTGCTGAGTTTCTTGTCGGTTCTTTTCAGTAGAAACTACATTATGAACCAATAGTCACTAAAAGATAACATAAAACATCAACTGTTACTCAATTTTGATGATTCAAAACTACTTGCGCAAGTGTAGTTGAATAAAAATTTTTTTTTTTTAAATTTATGTTTTTAAGAGTTTATTTTTTATTTTCTATAAAAGAAAATGTGAAGACAGAACTGTCAGCTTCAATTAAATAATTCAAACCAAATATTATCTACATAATTTTTTATGATTTCGGATTTTATTCATGCAATTTTTATAACTAGGTATATATAATTGAATTGAAATAACTAAGTAGGTACCTATTTTAATAAAAATACCTATATATATATATGTTTCATTATCTCTCCACATTGTTCACAAGACTTCTATATGAGAAAATATTCAATAAAATGGCGACATTATTTACTCACACATGTTTTCAAAAGTGGACACAGCCATTTCTTTATTGTGTCCTATCTGTATATTCCTATAGCAGTGATATTAAGATATTATAATTATTTTATGCATAAATTCTTAGTTTGCTAGAGGTAGCATACTGGTCGTTGCGTTCAGTCTTATTCACACCATAGTTTTTGATGGTAAGTTTCCGGGGCGGGGGCGAAAAGCTGCCGATGGTAAGGCATGGGCCGTTCGCAGATTCCACTGCGCCCGTCTCACCAGTTGTGATTTTGGTTATTGCCGCTGTTAATATTGTTAAGTACATTGTCCATAAATTACAATTTCACTGTGTTCATATTATCAGCTGTTTTTATCCAAATTTAACAATTCCCTTAAGTAGTTATCCGTACCATTGTCAAACTTAATTTTATTTTTTTCAGGATTTTCGACATTTATGATTTTGCGATCAGTAACCACATCATCATAACTGGATATATATTCTTTACCGAGTTCTGAATCCATTGGTTCTTGAGTATTCATAGAACTAGGCTCTTCGTTCTTGGAAGTTTTGCTTTTTTTCCTGGTCTGATAACTTAGGGCGAATTTGTCAAATTCTAATGGCACTATACCTAGGTCACCACTGTATCTATTTTTAGCTACTTGCAGATATTTTTTACCTCTCACCGCAGTTAATCTCTTGTCCTGTGTGAATTTAAAAAAATTAGCATAGGAAACTGGTTTTCAAAAGAGTACAATACGCGCCACCGATGTAAAAGGCCGCCGGCTGTACGCACTCGCCGATCGGAGGCGAGCGCCAGAGGCCCTTCTCTTTCACCTGCACTGTGTACAGCCGGCGGTTTTTTACACCGGTGGCGCGTATAGTAACATGAAATAATAATAACATACACAAGTACACACCTGAATTATTAGAACGTTATCCGCTTCTTGCGAAGCTTTAGCACTGCCAAATATAGAACTAGTGGACAAATCATCTGCATCCCTCTCCTATAAAATAAACAATTTATATACATGCCGAAACTACAACTTATTTGTTGTACGACACCAGTTCAGTTACCCAAAGCCAAGTATTTGTACTGAATGAATTAAATTATAAGCAATTACAGTTTAGAGAAGAATTAATCGAATTATCAGTTTTAAAGTGACATGTGGATTTTACAAAACTAGATATCGAGATCAGAGGATTCATTTTACTGCTTTCACAACTAGGGAAAGAAACTTACAAAATCTATAATCTTACAGGCTATAAACGGAAAAAAAAAACCTTTCTCGGATGCATGACGAGCGTGACGTGGCAATGTCTAGCAGTGGCAAAAGTTCGAAAGGCGGCGATCACCGCGTCCTGTTTGTAGTAACGGTCATTAGAGTCGTTACCCCCACTTCCGACCGTGCCACCGACCCCCAACATGAATTGCACGTTGTCCACTATCACGTGGGCGATGTCGTGCATATAACGTGCGTGTTCTACGGCCTGAAACGTAAATAATAATAATAATACCACGGACATCCCATACAGCGCCATCTAGTTCCAAACTAAGCAAAGCTTGTACTATGGATACCAAACAACTGATATAAATACTTAAATAATCATTATAATAATAAATATAGAATATTATTTTTAATTTTTTTTACACTCAGACATGGAATAAATAGACATGTTCATGCGCACAAATATTTGTCCCGGGCGGGAATCCAACTCACGACCCTTGGCTCCGCAGTTAGAGTCTCTAAACACTCGGCTACCGGTCATCAAATCTATCCTAGTTATAAATACGAACGCAACATTACATTGTACAGTCATATTATTATAAGGAGAAAAAATGGGTTGAACCTCTGTAATGACAGACAATGAGCTATAAACTTGTATAAATAATAATTTTTATATTTTATACATTACCTTAAAAGTTTCATAGAATCTCGTATACGCGAGTCAAGATATTTAAGGTCAACGGTCACAAAACCTGGTTTTTTCCTATTCGATGGATTTGGACGAAATAAAGTGTATTAGTATAATCATAATGTGTAATAATCCATAGTATAACGTAAAAAATAATCAATTTTTTCGTACCACCATACAATATAAAAAAAAAAAACAAATTTCTTGTATTTGCCCTATTAATCCCTATTAATTTTTAAATTTATTATATTTTATTATTTGTTATTATAGCGGCCAATACACATCATCATCCTCCTGTCCTTATCCCACTCTAAGCAGAGTCGGCACAACATGTGTTCTTCTTCCATTCATCTCTGTCAGTCATCATTTCAGTACTCACACCTTTCAGACACATATCGTTCCTCACGCAATCCATCCACACCTTCTTGGGTCGTCCCCTACCCCTACATCCCTCCACATTCATACTCATCACTTTCCTTATAATATGCCTTTCATTAATAATATTAATTAGATTAATAAATTAAGTAATACACAATGTGGAAATCTAATCAAGTGTCAATCTATTATGGTTCAACGATACATCCCTGTGACAGATGGACAGACAGCGGGGCCTTAGTAGTAAAGGGGGGTCTCATTGGTACCTTTTGGGTGTGGAATCTTAAATATTTTTATATTTCTTTAGTAAGTTTGGTTACCTCTAAAAATGAATTAACCTTCCTCTACTTATTGTTGTCTAGTTGGCACGTTTTTCAAATGGAGTAGTTGTTCCTGTTAGTATTAAGTTGCTTGGTCGAGAGTTGCTATTTATTTGTATGTTTTTGTAGAGTTAATCTTCTGTAATATTATACAGTTTGGACACCAACTGTCCAGAGTCCCGTTGTATTTAAAATCTGTTGGTATTCAATAACGATTTCGCCGAAGAAACTATATTTTTATTTGTAGTCGTTTTCGAGAAAATAAATTTTTAATACTACTTGGTTAACAAATAAACACGCATCCCTAATTGCACTATGACCGCCGGGTCACACCGGGGCACACGCCGAAAGCCGGAAACAGCCTTGAAATTCGTTTGAAAATTACTGACAGTCGCAGCGACCATTGCGGGGTGAAGCGGAGCGCGGCGCGGCTTGCTGTAAATTGTGTAATAATTAGTAGTAGATCACATAGCGACCGTGACATTGCAAAGGTTGTTGTACTTATGAATCGAGTGTTCTTTTTTTTACAAAGACTGATTATTTCGTCAGCGCTGATATTTTTCGAAATGTCGCGCTATTTTAGAGCTACTGAAAATGCAGATATACTTTATTAAATGAGACTCGTATCCGGATCGTTGACACCCGCGAACATCAGCTGTTCGCAGTTTAACGTATTCTTACGTAAGTAGTTTAAAAATTGCTTGAATAAAATAGTGAAGGTGAATTATTAAGAAGAGTGCACGAGGCTTATTAGGCGAGTAACTAAATGTATACAACAAAATGGACATCACGCAGAAAATTCAAGAACCATTAAAACCTAATATACACGCGGCGTATTAAAAAAAAATATTTATATTATCGTGTAATTAAAACTTAAACAATTATTTCATTAAATACTTTTTTTAATTGGATATGTTCAGCACATCAAACAAATTAAAAATTAGTATCCGAAAAGTTAATACGAACGACGACGTTGGTATAGTAATTGTGAATTAAACCTGTGATAATAGAGTGTTCTGTGGATTATTGTGACTTCGTGGTAACACCATTATGAATGAATCATCCATCGTTCCTGATGTGATTTACAAAACCGAGGATTTTTGGTAAGTCTAATGGATATTATTCACAAATAAATGTACCTAAGCAGTCGTTGCCTGGAAGCGCGCGCGCGGACGCGACATACCTAGTAGGTAGATATATCGTTTACGTTACGGTACGCATGCGCTGTACAGAGTTGACGAGACTGGGAATTAATTACTTTTTTCATGTTTTTCATGTACGACATTTTTTCTTGCACTTGTTGTCTAAAGGTCAAGAAAATAATCAGTACAACACGTAAAATTTGGGACAAACAAACGATGGTATCCATACTGTACGAGTATATTCTGTGACACAACTCAAAAATGGAGTGGGAAAAATTCAAAAGCGTATATTACTTTCATTTTTAAAAGTATGTATATATTATGTAAATTACTTCTCACCTCCATAACAACTTTTATTGGTTGAGATCCATGGAAGGCCAAATAATATATGGGTAATTTCTGAAATTCATCCGCATACTTCTGGAAGTCCTGTAGATTTTGTTCTAGAGGAACGCCCGCGAACTGCTGTAGCATGGTACGAGCTAGACGTGAGTTTCGAATTTCGAAGCTGCCCCATAGTGTAGTTACCTATACACAAAAGTGAAGATTAAAAAAATCGACCAAGTACCAACACACAGTTGTGAGTTCTATAATCAGTATGGCTAGGCAATATGCATATAGTCGCGTATCGGTTTTCGGTACAAATATAATAAATAACTAAAAAGTAAATAAACTATAATAACTAGTACATAACAGTTCAGTTATGAGATGAAGAACTAAGGACTGAAGAATTTAGCATAGATGAAAAAGCAGACGACCAACGGATTGGTGTTAAACAGATCGACAGCGTTTCCGTCACGCAAAGCATTAAACTTGTTATATAATATCAGAAAGAAGGAATTTTATCTATAGTCTATAGTTTGTGTTAGCCTGAAGGATATACGACGAACAGAGAGTCCCGGTTAATCAACCGGGGACTCGCAAGGAGATCTTACCTAGTAAGTTAGGGCAGTCAACTGTGTTATCTGCAATATTAATTAGGTAGGTACCGTCGCTAACCTCACGACGCAGCGACAGCGGTAAGAGTGTTGGATAGGAATCGTAGATAACGTCTTTGTACAGATTCGATACGCTCCTCATAGATCTTGTAGTGAGGATTTTATACCTGTGAGGCATACTCCATGTGGATTGTATTCTATAGAGATGCACAGATTACAGTACCTTCCGAATTTCATGTGTAGAGTGCTAATAATCTTCGAGTAAAATGGCTGTGCCAGACGGACGGACAGACAGACAAAATAAAATTATAAAGATTTCGTTTTTTACTATTTGGCTAAGGAACCCTAAAAAGTAAAACTTTGCACATAAGGCTTTGATGGATTCGAAACAACTCATGCTATATGTGCTAAATAATAACTTGAATTTATACCCCTTGTTGCGCCAAATCCAGTGACATTTCAGCGCAGAGCGTTGTCTTGCCACAGCCAGTTGGTCCCGTGATGACGGTGAGTTCGCCGTGTCGATGCCCACCCAACAGCCGCGTCAGTGCAGGAAAACGGCGCCATTTTACACCACGTACCTAAAACATGTAAAGCACATTATTGACAGCTGGTCTAGGGTAATGAATGTAATAACTAGTATCTATGTTACAGTGGTTGTCCGATGTTGGAGAATGTTAAGATACACCAATGTGAAATCAAAAAGTAGTGAGAATGAGATAGAATATAATGACTATTGATAACTTAACAATTCATTTTTCTACATAGTCTCTGAGTTTTTCTATGCACCGAGTCCAGCGCTTTTCCAAGGTTTCAATCCCTTTAAAAAAAAGTTTTGCCTTGGTCTAGAAATACTTATTTTTAATTTTAGAACAGATAAATCCATAGATATATTATAACTAGAGTAGGCATGCTCCGTAAAGACGTATTCCCTGTAAGTAGCGGTTGGACGTCAGTTGGGCATGGGAGAAAAAAGGATGGATAAACATAACTGTACCTTATATAAATCCAGGTACTCTTATTCTCTGCTCTTTCTATTGAGACCCACATTTCGGACTGTCTTGCCTGCTCTATTCTATTATATCTATGGATAAATCATCCAATTAGAATCGCTCAGTACATAGGTCAAGTATAATCAAATCGTACTATTCTATAATAGTGAAATATAACACATGAAGTTATTTCAAGGAGGAAAATTTAGACCGGAGTACTTGTATTTAATCGATTCATTTTTTACTTTCAATAAGTGTGTAAGTATAAACATCTTATATCGAATAAAAACTTTTTCAATTTGTCATAATGCAAAATGACGAATGATGAAAATTTATAAAACGTTATCAATCTAAATAAATGACATACCTTATCAATATTAGTGAGTTCAGCATAAACGTCATCTCTAAGAGCAGCAAAGGTGGTAATAGAACGGTGAGCGGCCGGCTTGGCTTCTGCCACCAGAGCCTTCAAGGAGAGGCCAGCAGATGCCGCTTCAGATGCTGTCACCAATCCATCTGTTGGTCTTATATTACATGATAAAGTTGATACAATTTCTTCATGGCAATGGCAGGTTTTTAATGTACATTTTAAAGGAAGTTAAAATTCAGAACAACTGAGCTATCTGAGTGCTATAAACACATACTGGTATGTTTTAATGCTAATAATTTAATTAAGTAACACAATGTACAGAAACCACTGTAATGCTGATAAATAAAAAAAACAACAGTAATTTAATAGTCCCTGGCTTTTCTATACCTTCATTGTTGGAGTATAGGGATTTGTCAACATTGACTGAGTGACTTTAGACTAATAAGCCCAACATGCTGGTCCAGTGTGAGTTTGAGTCTGTTGACTTCCACCATCTCAGAAGTGACGATATCGGTAAAACTGTGATATTTGATTTATATCAAATTAAAAGTTCATTGGTCACATAAAAGTATGAATTGACTAGAATCCCTCTTCTGTATTTACAGTCTAAACACTCATACTATAGCTAGCTCGTGTAAGATGGCGTATGTCAATCCGAGTTTCAGTGCGCGAGGTCCCTGCGCGTCGGTCATCGCCCTCGCGAATTTGCGGTTCATATTTTCGCTATTGTATAAGTGACATATAAGACTATTAAAACCAAACGCTGCTGTCAAATTTTTTTACTCTATGATTGGTCAATATGTCTGTTGATGGGATAGAACTTGCGACTTTCATATTTAAAGGTAAGAGCGCTTAGCCACTCGACAACTATAGCATCATAGTCACTCGGTAGACGCAAACTAATGTTAGATTTTTCTTTAGTCTTTCAGTAATTATGTTAATCAAGAAAATGTTATTTCAATTAAAAAAAATGTTATTAATTTTAATTTGGATGCATAAACTGACCGAACAAAACAGCAACGGTTTTCACCAAGTTTTTCAGCAACACTGCGCATGTTGTTCCAGTCACCCCATAAACATAACTTCTGGTATACATCTAAAGCTGGTAACATAATCGGTGGTAGTGTGCAATTACTAAGCCATATCAGCGTACCTGCAATTTAATATTAGTTAGTAAAATTTGTATTTGTGATATTCTGATTTTGTATTTCCACTATGACACCAAAGGTATTTATTTAATTTGATCTTTCACATAGCGGCAAATGAACTGCACTTTTATATTCCCAAGTTTGATTGTTTTGGATCAAATTATGGTCCATGATTAAGGTTATTAACTTACAGTTTTCATTGTGCAAAAAATATATACATATTTATTTTTTATATAATTAAATATATATTTGCTACGAAATTAGCAAATGGTGTTATATTTTAACAATATGTGTATTTATTATATAAATTTTGATTCTGACCTGGTACTTTATTTGCTGCTAAATTTAAAATATCTTGAACGGTTGGAACAAGAATTGCTTGATCGTTGCGTTGTGTTCTCACAGCTTTACATTTGAATAAACCTGCCTGATGCAGACCATGACATTCTACTTTGTCTTCATTACCAGCTTGAACGTTTCTATATCCAATTATCTTGTCTAAACAATTTTTTAGTGGAAATGTCAATCTCGTGCAATCAGCACTTACTCTTACATCACTAAAAACTTTCATAACATCTTGATGAAACTAAAACAAATGTTATTTATATGCATTTGCTGTTTATTATTTATATATCTTCAAGAATTGTTTATAAAAAGTACTCATAGTTGATAATTTTATTTTAATGAATATAGTTCGCCTCAAACTTTATGGTGGGTGCGTGCTTACGCAGGTACAGTCATACACCCCTCGCTCCTCTGCGTCCCACTACACCTAAAACTTGTTACTGCTATGCGACTAATGCGACTTGTGCCTATGTTCGGATCCGCCATAAAGTTTGATGGGAACTGTATCACATGAAAGTTAATTAATTATAATTACCAATAAAAAAATTTTACAAAATTTCATTAATTACTAAAATATATTATACTTACAGGCAACTCAAAAAGTTTAAATAATTCTTGTACTTGCACTTCTGTGAGAGTATTTAATGATGTAGTATTTTCTAAAATAGTCTGCCAGTTATGTGTGAACTGATCAGATTCATGACGAATTTTATCTATGTACTCTTTTGTGACAGGATCAATTTTAGCTTTTTTCATTAAGTGTTCCAATATCTTCCAGTCTCCGTGGATATTACATTTTGGACAAAGGAAATATCCTGAATTTAAATAAAAATATAAAATTAATTTAAAACAATACTTTATGGATGGACAAAGGAGAACAAGAGCATATCAGCCAACTTTATATATAAAGTACCAAAAGTAGCCAAAAATTTAAAAAGTTATTTTGCGAAGATAGGCAGACTCAGTATAGATAGGCAGTTTTGAATTATTGATATTTTTTTAGAATTCGTTAGAAAAAAAGTGTAGATAGGTATTCTTTAATCATTTCTAATAGCAATGATGATAGAAAAGATGAAACGACTATTTACAGAATGCCTTTCATAGAGGACACACTTGGACCCCCTAAACAATAATATTGTGACGCCTATCTACAATAGCACGTCGACAGGTCATCGAACTTACTAGAAAAATTCCCACTGCCATTCAATAAAACAGAAAAGTCCAGATATAGAATTAAATTCCACAAATTTAAAATAGAGACGGTGTTGTACAAAGGAATACTCGCGATATTTCGAAAAATCAACACTCATTTTTATTAGACGCTGTGGCGGCTAAATTTTGTTCCCACGGTCGAAAAATAAAAATGTAATTGATAAATTAAAATGTTCGAGATATAGAATATTCGCGACGATGACTAGTGGGAGAGGGCTATATAAGGCGATGATCAGAGGCGAACAGAGTTGATTCTTGGAAATAAGTCAAGCGCGATAAGTTGCAAAGTGCGGAGTGCTATAACGTTGTAATTTGTGTTCGATATTTTTGTGCTCTTAAATTATTTTGTGAATTGGTCTTGTAATAAAGTAAAGTGAACTAAAATCAGTGTTTTAGTGCATCAACAATATCCGAACCAGTAGTTAGTAACAATATGCAACAAAATCAACTTCCATTAATGGATATACCTACTTAAAAATTAATATTCTATTGTAAATAAAAAAAAATGGCTTCTCTGGTCAACTATTTCATGGTTGTCTGTGTCATTTAATACTTTTAGCCCAGGTGGTAGTGATAAAAAAAAGGGTACATTTATTTACAGTATGTATGCTTTTGATAGAGGATACATTTGAAGCCTAAACAGTAGTAGGTAGTTATGCAATAAAATAACCTGTATGAGTAGATTTTGTTGCAAAATAGTATTGTTTAGGTATGATATACTGTAAATAATTGTTCTATTTTTTCTATCACTATCGTCCACCCTGATCCTGCTGATATTACTAACTAGGTTTGGAGCAATATCCTGTTAGTTAGAATGCATTGGACTTCTAATTATTAAAATTTCATTCATAGATATAATAAAAACTCCAGACTCCCTTTCACTGAACAACCAATGAAGCACTGTAATGGCGGCCGCATATGTATTCCTGAGTGGAACTTCGTAGCATACTGGCGGTCAGTAGACATACTATGGTATGAATGTGTTCTAGCTGATGCATATGTACTTAGCAAGTTGACATACTAGGGGTGCATAGATAGTTAGTTCGTGACACAATATCCGGTAGTTCGTAGGTTTATGATTTCACCAATAATGTTAATATTTTGAACAGCTACATTCAGACTATTATAACATATACAGAAAAGTAGACTTCAATGATGGACTAAGTCTGCGGTACTACATCACCATAAATTTACCATTACCAAATCTGCTACAAGAATGAGATTACAAATGAGAGAGACTAGCTAATGTTAAGTGACCTAGTGGTGTTCAGTTGTATTAGGAAAAAGATAATTTAGATTTTTTATAATTTGAGCTCTTTTTAATTTAAGTAATTTGTAATTTAAATCCAATACTTCTAATTGCAAGAATTCATAAATTTGGTAATTAAAATTTAATGAAGCATTTTTGAAATTTCCAATCATTGACTAAAACAGCTAAGGTCTAGTCATGCATATACTAAAACATATTTGTAAATGGCATGATACCACAGACTAAAATAAGGCAACTTATTTTACTTTGAGGTAATATTATGTGCATCCAGAAGCATAAAACGTGGTTACAAGTGCATTATAAACCCGGACATTCTAAATGCTCAAGAGCACAAGACTACTTATGACCACTTTTGAACCTAAACTTAGTAATCGTCAGTACTCAGAACCATGAAACTGTACTCATGAATACCGTTTCAACCTAAACCGGTCTAAATATATTTGACCTATATTTTGAACAAAATAATGATAAAGTATTTATGTGTGAAACACAATATAAATAACTTTTTAAATGATTGAGACAACCGTGTTTGTGCTAGTGTGGGCAGACTAGAATAAAGTTGTGCTACTAGTTTAAGTTTCCTATGCTGTGTAAGGATCACCAGTTACATGTTTACATATGTTTAGTCAATGTCTTCAGTGCATTATTTGAGAATGCATGCAACGTTGTTCTTTTAATTTATATAATGAAAATGGGGTACTAAATCATCATAAACTACCATTTATGATCGATCATATTGTTAACTTTGTCAAAAGAGTGAAAGGCATGATACTAGAATAAAGATGTACCTGTTAGGTACCTAGTGATTACACAGGGCACATACTTAACTTAGGAATAATTTCCCTGCAGTTTCCATATCAGATTTAGATGGTTACTCAAAAAATCTGGTGTTCAACTATAATTAACTGTAGTACCAATTTGTATAGGTACATATATATATTAGTGCAGTACAAATAGCAGCCCTATTTATTAAATCATTTCACTAGTTACAACTTTATACTGGTCATATCCACCTGTAGTTTTGTTGATATAAACTTTACTTTCTTCTTCGGTTTGTTTTTCAGCGCAAAGGGAACATTTAGTAATGATCGATGTGCAATTATCGTGGACTGCAAAACCTTTCTGCCGTAATACTTTTTTGATATCGGCCACAGATATACTTGGAATATCGTTTAATCCTATATTTTGAACATTTCTGCAAAAGTACTTTAGGAAATTATTTCTGTTCGTCTTTTTAGTAAATGTAATACTAAATACTTTTAGAAAGGCCATCATTGTACAAAGTAAAAGTAATTAAATAAAAGTTTACAAAGCAACGACATCGATATTCGTAAACATAACCTGAAATATCCTATAATAACTTTTAATTTTTAAATTATTCCGTCAGTCCCCTCCACTCCACCCACAAGTCCCCTCCAGTCCCCTCAATCAACCATTATCACATCGTTTCCACCAAGTATAATACAGTGTATGATACAGTGATACAGGTGACACAGTATGGATATGACAGTATAATACAGTGTATTATACTTGGTGTAAACGAGGTGTAATATTACGAAATCATACGCCAGTTGTTGCTGTATGTGCTGTACTTACTCCATTGCACTTAAACATACTCGCCGAGCGTAGGCGAGCGCTAAAGAAGGAAGAAATCCCTTCTCTTTTACCAGCATAGCGCTTTTCTGGCACTGGGCGAGTAGTATGCTTCCATATATATTGATGATGCGATGCGTTTTCAAAGTGTTCCTACCGGGTTCCTACGATTACCTACAAACACCAGCAGTACACTAAGTGTTACTCGTGCCTTCCCACCATAATCTTTGTTGTCGTTATTGACGGTGATTGAAAACATTAAAAATCACATTTTTTGCGAGAGAAAGGGGCAGTGATGCACCCTCAGGATGCACTTCATTGTGTATGGCATCCATTATATATGTCGCGAAGTGAACGCGATATCAGTCAGACATGACATTGAATACTCTGGCAACACTAAACAGGAAGTGAAAATATGGTATAGTTAGATTGGTAGTAAATCAAGATTTATATCGACTGGAATGGTTTGCAGAAAATCATGGCCTATTGGCTGATTCTCAGTTTGGATTCAGAAGGGGTAAAAGCACAATGGACAGACTCAGCATATTTACTTCTGATATACGTTTGTCATTTTCTCAAGGAGAGTCTGTTACGGCGGCTTTTCTTGATGTTTCCTCCGCTTATGACAATGTTCAACTTCCAGTTCTCAGGAAGAAACTTCACAAACTGAGAATCCCTGAAAGGCTGACCAATTTTATTTTTAATTTGTTTTCTGAGAGGAAAGTCATGCTCCGCATTAATGTGGAGGTTAAAGCCTCTCGGTTACTGTGGAAAGGCCTCCCTCAAGGCTCTGTACTTAGCCCTCTTTTATATAATCTATATACTTCTGACCTAGAGTTGTCTATTCGTTCCTGTAAAATTCTTCGATATGCTGATGACTTACTATTATACAATTCGAATATCTCGATTGAGAACTCAGCCACTGGGCTAAACGATTCCATGCGATCTTTACAGGAATGGTTAGCTGCTCACGGATTGGAGCTGTCTGTCTGCCTCTAAGAGCAGTGTAGTGGTCTTTTCTAGAAAAAGAATTACCCCATCAGTTAATACCATAGATATATATATACTAGCGTAGGAGACCAACTGACATCTAAACATCGCATGACCGAAACGGAAATGAGTATGTGTGCAAAATTCACATGTGGTTGAGCCAGTTTTAGTGATGTGCATGGGTGTTTTTTATATTATCGATAGCACGTAGTACTTTCATGATAATGTGTCGTTGAAATTACCGCGTTATCATAAGTCGAAATCGGCAATCCTATTTATTATTTTGAATCTGCTCTACTACATAATTTTTGTTTTGAGTAACTTTTCCTAACTTTTAGTTTTTTAAAATGACAAATCATCAATCAGTCAATTCAAATGCCATTTCCTTTACACCAATAAATATTTTTTTTTGTTAACAGTTGATAATAAAAAAATTGCAGAAGTAAAGAAAGCGTTAACATCATTATGGAAATTTTAATATTTAGTTGAATACAAGCCAAGTAATAAATAAAACAATATAAATAAACGATTTTTATTTTTAATGACAATACGTCACGTTGCAACGCAAAGCAACAAAATTTTAACTCTTTTTTTTTTTTTTATAATAACACACACAATCACAGCAAACAAACAAATGTAACATTTGTAAACAAAAAAATGAGAATGTACAAAACAAAAACATTTACAATGGAGAAGTTCATGATGTTCAAAATATACAATTTAACTCGATAGAATTGAAAGATAAACCAAAACTAATAAAACAGTGAAAGTTTTTTTTTAAATTCGTCAATAAATGACTGAGAAATAAATTATTGATATTTATTAATTTGACGACCGCTTAGCCTAGTGGGTAGTGACCCTGCCTACGAAGCTGGAGGTCTGGGTTCGAATCCTAGGTCGGGTCAGTATTTATATGATGAATATCGATACTGGTACCGGGTCTTGGTTGTTATATGTATGTGGTGTCTTCGCTTGGTACCCAAAACACAAGCTAATGCTTAGTTTGGGGCCACGACGTTGTAATGTGCACGTTATTATTATTATTATGTATTTTCGTGTGGTTTGACTGGTGGCTTCTTACTGCCCATGACGTCACATTGTCTACTCCATTGAGTGTCACGTCGTCTCACTACACCACAAATTATGCCTTGGATGCCTTGGACTAGTCTATAACATTTTTTGTTTCTTTATGTAATAGGTAATTAAGTTTTATTTGAATATAAAAAACAAGTTTTTGTAAAAGACAAAGTGATAATTTGCCTAAAATTGATATTTTCACTGTGATGGACTTTTTCTTCAAATCCATTTTATATTAGTGCTGAAATAAAGGTTTAGGCTCTAAAGTTGAAGGTCCTGGTGATATATCCCGGTAAACGTACGCTGACACCGATCGCTTGGTCTTCAGATTGACCTGTACAGAAATTACAGTTGGCATAAATGCTCTGACTTTAGATATTAAGTATTATTAGTATATTACTTAATATACCTACTTAGTAAGCACATATGAAAAAAAAGAAACCCCTAACGGCACAAATTCAGTAGGTATAGATCCTTTCTTCAAAAGTCGTCGGTGATTTAGTTAGACAAAACAGTTATCCGTAAAATGTCTACTGTAAACCAAAGAATGTTTTCGAGGAGTCCCACCTGTTCTATTTAACATTTTTCCGTGTTTACAGGAAACCTGGATATTATGAAATAGTCATCATTATCAGGAAGCATTTTTTAACACCGCAGTTTCTTGGAGGAATATGAGGTTAAACTATTGTATACAGTAGTTTTGTCATTCAAAGTTAAATTATTTACGACGTTCATAATCAGAGAACAGATAGAACTTCAGACTTTAAATCATAAATAAATAACGATTAAAATTAAATAGAGCATCAGATTTTAAATCATAAATAAATGACGATTAAAATTAATTGTGTATATATCTTATATTTTCATTTGAAAAAGTCTTGTATTTACATATATACCCTATGTGTAGTATATATGTATAGATGTCATACTTTCTCTTACAATGTGCTGCCAGGCTAAATAAACCTCACAATATGTTTAAAAACAGTTAACGACATCATTCCAGTGGAACAGGTGCAATTAGGTAATATCAAATTTACAAAATATTTATATTTGAAAATATCGACATATCGATACATTTTGTGCAATCCCTATGCTTCATTGTTTGATTGTAATTTTACACAATATTTTTGTATCGTACACATAATTGTTTAAAATAACAAATTATTTACAAAATAAAGTATTTACCGTATACTACTGATGTATAACCAAGTAAATTTAGGATCGCTTTTTATAAAAATAAGCATTAAGATAACAATATGTTATTGGCAGTACTTACCGGTGAAGTCTCTTTATTTGGATTATTAACATATGTTACAGTGCAATTTAAAACTGAACACTACACCATTTTTATCACAAGAATTAATTTTTGTAGAATTCAAAACGATTATAACACAAAATAGAAAACAAAGCTGGACCTTATTTTGACAAGTGAGTAATGAAGACTAAATGTGTTCAAAGAGGTTTTATGTCAGATTTTCTTGCATTTCTTTCTCGCATGTAGGATTTCCGCAAAGAGCTGGATGTCATTCGCACACTGTGTTCCTCTCTTACGCTAGTATATATACCTTTATGGTTAATACTAGGTACTCTGTAAAAAAAGTACCGGGAATTGTTCATTTAATTTTAATTCCAAATTCAAATCAAAAATTCTTTTTTGTCGGTGAGTTCGTGGCGCGAAGTTTGAGCACCATCTGTCATTTAGTTTGTGTACAGTGTTCGATTTTGTTAGGTCATCTCAAGTGTGTTTTGCGACTTTTATAATGGATAAAAACATTGAACAAAGAGTTTGTCTCAAATTTTGCATTGCGAATGGAATTTCGTGTTCCGAGTCGCTGAAAATGTTGCAGAAAACTTACGGTAAATCGACTTTATCAAAAACACGTGCATATGAGTGGTACAGTGCATTCAAAAGCGGTCGGGGTGTGGTGGAAGATTTGCCTCGCTCTGGTCGGCCATCAACGTCTTCAACTAAAGTTAATATCGCTAAATTGAAGGAAATGGTGACTGAAAATCCTCATTCAAGTTTGAGAGAGATAGCCGCTGAGCTTTCTGTGTCTCACTCATCGATTCGTATAATTTTAAACGATCGCTTGAGCATGAAACACGTTGCCGCTCGACTAGTCCCAAAAGATCTGAATTGTCTTCAAAAACTCAATCGCGTAAAAGTCGCCGAAGACATGCTAGAACGAGTCAGTTTCGACCCTACATTCATAAAACGCATTGTTACTGGTGACGAGACATGGGTTTACGAGTTTGACATACAAACTAGTCAACAAGCTTCAGAATGGCGCCTTCCAACTGAACCGAAACCGAAAAAACCACGCCGAAGTCGATCAAAAGTAAAGGTCATGTTGACTGTTTTCTTTGACTATCGCGGTGTTGTGCACTCGGAATTCTTGCCAGAAGGTCAGATGGTAAATAAAGAATATTATGTGAGTGTTATGCGGCGTTTGCGAGAGCAAATTCGTCGAAAAAGACCAGATTTGTGGAAAGAAAATTCGTGGATTTTGCACCATGACAACGCGCCATCGCACAAAGCCATCATTGTGAACGAATTTTTGGCCAAAAACTCAACAAATACCATTGAACAACCTCCATATTCACCGGATATGGCTCCGGCCGACTTTTTTCTCTTCCCGAAACTGAAATTACCACTTCGAGGCACCCGTTTTCAGTCGATAGAAAACATAAAAGAAAATTCGCGGCGAGAACTGAAGTCGATTCCGGAAAATGCGTTTCAAAAATGTTTTGATAATTGGATTATTCGTTGACGTAAGTGTATTATTTCGGAAGGGGCATACTTTGAAGGTGATAAAATAAATTTGGAATAATAATTAACATTTCATGTTTTATTAACCTTTTCCCGGTACTTTTTTTACAGAATGTATCAGATGTGGCACTGATGAAATTCCATGCAAAAAATCTGTAACTTTTTTAGGACTATTGTTAGATTCTAAATTATCAGGAGTAGATCATTGTAACTACATTGTCACCAAAAGTGAAAAAAAACATAAATATTTTGAGATGCTTAACAGGAACCTGGTGAGGTGCCCATCCCTACTGTCTAAAACTCCTGTACAATGCGACCGTTCGCAGTCACTTGGACTATGCAACTTTTTTGCTAGACCCAGCTAATAAAGGCGCGCTCCGCAAACTTGATATTGTCCAGGCCAAGGCACTGCGAGTAGTCACAGGTTGCATGAAATCGTCCCCCATTAACGCAATTCAGGTAGAATGTGTTGATCCCCCCCTTTCTCTTCGCTGGCAGTTCCTCTCTGACCGCTTCTTATTTAAGGCGTTACGCTTCTCTTCCCATCCTCCTATTTCTCAACTTACCATATTGACTAGATTCGTTGAATCAAGTCAATTTTGGAAAAACAAAAATCCAAAGATTTCAAGCCATCGAAGCTTACTCTCACTGTACTCCAACATTACCTTTTTACAGTTATTCATATAATGTCACCATTTCAAAACCACAAGTCATTCTAGATTTTGGTATTTTAAAGAATGATGTCAACGCAAATTCTCATTTCCATTCAATAATTGAAAAAGATTGGTTGGGATGGCATATTATCTTCACTGATGCCTCCAAACTCTCCGAGTCTGATTGAGTTGGTGTGGGTGTGTTCCATTCCCAATTCAATATCATTCAAAAAGTTAGATGTCCACCCGAAAGTTCAATAGTTACAGGGGAATGCCGCGCCATCTTGGAAGCTGTAAACTATGTCCGTCTGTTCAAACTGAATCATACACTCATTCTATCTGATAGTCGCAGTTCCCTTAAATCTCTCCTTTCAAATCCTTCCACTTCCAAAATCCATAACCCTTTAATTATGGAAATCAAACAAGATCTATACCAGTGTTCATTGTGGGGTTTTAATGTACTACTTACTGGCCTGGGTACCTAGTCACTCTGGTATCTCTGGAAACGAGCGTGCCGATCAGGTAGCAAAGGACGCAGTAAGCTGTGGGGATAAAATCCCATTCATAAACTACTCTCATGACCCAGTAGCTTTGCCTAAAATTTATTTATTTGACTCTTGATCGCGCCACTGGTTAGAGTCCAGGCGATATAGGGGTTACCACTATTTCCAAATCCAACCTAATATTCCTGCTAAGCCTTGGTTCTTCAAACTAAGGTTTAGCAAATGCTCCACCTCTATTATATGTAGAATGCGACTGGGCCATTGCTGCTCACCTATGCACCTAGCGAAGCTTCAAATTAGGGACTCTTTGGTTTGTGAATGCGGCTTGGATGATGGACACTTAAACCACATATTTTTGTATTGTCCCATATACGACCATCGCTCCTTTCTAAAAAATCTCCTAGAAATTGATATTCCTTTTCCTACTCCTCTAAGTCTGTCCTAAATATAATTTCCTCATTCATATTCTAAAACAAAATAGTAAATAGCTTTGTATAAATTATCATTGTTATACTTTACTTATTTTGTTCAATCTATACTGACGGTTTCGCTGCTTATTTTTTGTTACGCTGAACGGGTGTTTTATTTTTCAAATTGAACGCGACGCCGGCATCAAATATTAATCACAAACCTGTACAAAATTTACATTTAATAATCTGAAAGTATCAAAGCAACAAACTCGACTCTGGCGAAATTGCTATGGGCAGAGAACGCCAATAACTAAGAAGAAGAAGAAGATTTATAACTGTAACTGTCTCTGTCAATTAAATGGCTAGTGATGTTCAATCTGACCCAATTGGGTTAATGTGTAGGTAATGGGTTAATACCATGATTCAAACTTCCTGTTTAGTGTTTCCAGAGTATTCGATGTCATGTCTGATTGATATCGGGTTCACTTCGCGAGTGTTCGTCGCGACAGATGTGACCAACGTGGGGCGCTAGCGTAATATATACACTTCGTGTGTTTGAGTCATGTTTGTATATCTACTCGTGACAATAAAAATATGAGTAAAAAATATATGCCGCAGGCCAAATATTCACCAGCTGATGACGTTTACAAATATTCGCTGTGAAGTAGAATTCAGTTTGACCTACATGTAAATTTCGTAGGTACTGAAAAAGAAAATAAAGATCCAGAAACTATATTTCACGTGTAATTTAAAACATTTCAAAGATGTTATGCGCCATCTATTGATAATCTTTTAACAGGTCCGGTCGTTATTATTGAATCAGTGTTTGCCGTGCGTTTTCTATAAGTACTTTTCCATTTTCGGATTTATTTTTCTGTTATTTGGTGCCTTAACTGACATAGCTTTGAAATATTTAAAATTCCACGTGAAATATAGTTTGTGGATCTTTGTTTTCTTTTTTTCCAGTACCTACGAAGTTTACATGTAGGTCAAACTGAATTCTACTTCACAGCGAATATTTGTAAACGTCATCAGCTGGTGAATATTTGGCCTGCGGTATATTTCATATTTACATAAACGACCGTAAGCTAATGTATGCGTGGCCTTAAAAGGATGCTGAAGATCTCTCACACACGTGAGAGCTCGAGCGGCGATTCGCGTATTCCATAGGTCTCAAACTCTAACAAAGCGACATCAATCAGCCATGACATTTTTCCACGTAACAATCAATTAGACTATGTGGCGTGATGTAATTGGCTGTGGCTTCTAGTGAGCCGCTGAATGTGACCTAATATGGTCATTGAGCCGTAGCGTAAATGTTTTCTTTCAGACGACACGAGGCGGGTCTGTCTACATTTTCCAATATAAACAGAGCAGGGAAAGGCTCATCTTGTACAGTTTGAACCGGCTGTTAATCTTGTAGTTTAGACAGTCAATTAAAATGAATTATCAACACTTCTTTCAGTAACTCCCTAAAGATCATAATCAAATCTATAATAAACTAAAAAATATATTATTTAACAGATTATTTACCTACTTGCAACAAGAATAGTTTAGGGTAATAAAATATTTAAACAAATACATAAAATTTTATGTACTTTAATATATACAAAAAATACTATAAGATCTAATGGTACATTTGTGTACAATCCTAATTAACAATGATCCATCTACTAAATAATACTAATTTACTAAATAATAAATTCAACTTTGTAAAAAAAATGTACCTAAATCATAAATAATACCACTTCAGTACATTAAAAATAGTCTAAAATTACACTAAAAGGTTATATTTTCATTAAAAAATTATTGGCATTTAAATGTTGGACACTTTTACATAAATAGAAAGTTCATTCCATTAAGAAACTTCTGCTGAATTGAAAAAAAAAAAATTACTAAATCAGCTCTAAAAACATTATTTAATGAGAATGTTGAAGTTATCTTTAGACAATAATAATTTGGAACTCAACATAATATTACAATCTTTCCGAAATTCCTTGCATTACATATTTCATTTTTGTTATATCATGTTTTTAAAACAAATTGGCAATTTTAGATTCCTGTACCAATTTACTTATCTTTAAAATTTACATAGATAATTAGATAATTGATACTTGAAGAGAATAAATAAAAGTACTGTTACATTCACAATAATTATAGATGTAAATGGAAACACCCGTAATAAATTAACTACACAGAGAGGCAACACATGATCAAGGTATCCCAAAATTAATGAGAAATACGGCTTTTCTCATTTGGAAATAAGGCAATACTTTGGCCACGCATATAAATAAATTCCATCAATGTCATTTATAGCATAAAAATTATAAAATAAATGAGATTTTTTTTAAACATATTCAATAAGGCGGTTGTTGATACTGTTGTCGTTGTAAATGCTGCACTAGTGGACCTTGTTGTTGCTGTTGCATGGCTAGCATTTGCTGGCGCATGCGCTGTTGTTGAGTCATTTGTTGCTGATACTGTGCGCTCTGTTGGGGCTGCATTCCGCGCGGATAAGGTGGCGCGGGGCCTCCCAAACCACTCATTGTCACATTAGGAGCCTGTAGCAAATGACCATTGATATAAAATATATTTATCAACTCGTCGCATAAAATCTACGATCGAACAAAAATATTATTACTTAACACCAGGTAAACAACTTCAATCTAGTTTCAAATATAGATTTTTGGGAAATGTTTATAATAATCTTCGATTGTTATTGATATTGGAACGCTGAATCGCTACAAAAGTATAAACAAACGATAATCAGAAACACTATCGACTTAACTGTCAGCGCCACCTGTCTAATAAACAAAAAAATCATTGGTCGAGGACAAGGCAAGGCGTACGTAAGACGTATGTAACAGCGGGATATACATCCGAGAGATGGCGCACGTTTAAATAAATAATAGAAAAACAAGCCCGTTTAAATAAATAATAGAAAAACAAGCCCGTTTAAATAAATAACACATGAAACTAAATTCGCGTCGAGTAGGAAAGAACTTTGAAAGAAGTCGGACACGAAAACTGTAAGTGAAAGAAGCTCTTACGATTTAGAAACGACAATGGCGGACGCAAACATTGCTTCTGCCATGGCAGCTGACGCGAATTCAGACTCTGATCGGACACGTTATGGGACTTGATCTAGCAGCATGTCCGATCAACGCCATCTATCGAGCTATGAAATCATTTTTTTCATTAAGTAGCTGCCGGAGAATCACTCATTGAATTAGTGATGGGTAGGACACGGATTTCAAACGAGTTTGTATGTGTTACTCAAATCAATTAATGTAGTGGTACATTGTACCACTTCATTTGTCCCAGAAAATGAGGTACTATTTGATATTGTGACAATCGAGGCAGAAGAAGTATTGAGGCATTGAAAGTTTTATACCAAAAAGTCAAATAAGTGTTTGTAACGTGTTACCGTAGTAAGCGTAATACATTGCGCTCCAACAACGATTTTGCACTAAAAAACATTATTTTTCAATTTGAAATTAACGTTTTTATTACAAAATTTTAGATTAGTTTAATACATTGTTGCTCTTCAATCCAACAAAAAGAAAGCTATTATCTGACAATATGACATACCTAACGATTATTAAAATAGCCTCAGGTAGCTCTTTTGATACCCCAGCGAGTTCCGAGCTTGTGCGACATTCGTTCGCCACCTCAATGGTACCTACATTCATTCATTTGTAACGTTTCCGTCGCACTCATACTCGAACGACGCTACTATCTATGCATGTGACATGTACCGTGACCGGGACATTGTGACGAGGTGAGTAACGTAATACTCTATGGTGAGTATGACATTTGAATTGAAGTGGTGCTCGCACGACGTTACTACATGAACGGCATGAACGTGACATGTACCGCGACCGGGACATTGTAACGAGGTGAGCAATACTTCATGGTGAGTATGACATTTGAAATGAAGTGGTACAATTTATTTTTTTGAGGTGATGTTACAAATGATCAATTTGTATGCGACATTTGTAGTGCTTCTTGTATGTCCTACCCAACTCTACATTGAATGCGAACGGTATGAAAAGTTATAAAACGTCTATGTATCATATAACGAGCGGAGCTAGAAAGTCTAGCGACCGATAGAAAGGGTTTTCATTTCTGAAGGGGTCACCTCCTGGACTTCTCATAATATTATAGGTACCGCCACTTGAACCAAAATATCAGGCGCTGCCAACCTAAACTGTCTGGCATTACTATTAATTATCTAATAAGTGTATGTAACACTTGAGTCCTGTAATCCCGTCCTGTGTGAGTACTGATGTAACCTCCTAGATAGGAGAAGCTAAATTATCAACTTACCAATAAAACGCCAATCTTTTTCTCACGTGTTAGAATATACATGCTGCATTTGTCATGATAGATTATACAGATACGATGATAAACTATGTAATAAGTATAAAACTATACTTATCAAAATTTTTTTTTTAAATGTGAAACATCTATTTTAAATAACGACTATTTTGTATTAATGTGGTCTTTGCACAGAGGGTGAACGTCTCTGCCGGAATAACTAGCACAATAAAGTAGGTCAATGTTAGGTGTGTACTATCCAGGAAAACCAAAAAGGCATGTCTTAGATTTTTCAAAAACAATGTAATAATATACGCAGAAGTCCAATTTCACAGTATTTCAATTTCCACTTCCTCTCACTGAATTTAAAACTTTACAAGTTGATTTTACTGAGAATTTGATCCACTGCACGCCGATTGTCAATGTGGCTGTTGACCTCGTTTTTTTTTAACTCTGCATACAATTCAGTGAGACCGAATACAGCACTACTTTCCCCTTTTTGATATTTCCATATTGTATGTTTGATTATAACATTTATATCAATAAGGCAATTAATAGACTTGCCCCGTTGTGTGTTGCACCGACCTGCATATACTGGGGCCGAGCATTTTGTCTCTGTTGTGCCAAATATGCTTCTTGACTCGCGCGCCCACTCATCATGTTCTAAAATTAAAACGAAATGTCACATTTTATTATTCACGTTCATCAAAACGATGATGTATATTTTTACAAGTTGTCAGTATCTAGTAATAGTTTATACATTTATATCTCGACAACCCTGCACTATATAGTCCGGCATTTAACAAAAAAGTTATTCCCTGAACATATGTCAGAACACAGTATACACACAGTCGACATGTGCGGCTTTGAAGTTAGTCACAAAAACGTTGCAATAACATAACTTCATAGAAGCGTTGCGGTGAGAAATATAAATTGCGCAATCGAGCATGCGCATCGCACTTCAGAGGCGCATAGCCGTTGCATGTATTAATAATTACGAACTTCATTATAAAATTATAAAAAACGTCAGCCAGCAAAAAATATTTATAATAGTAGCTACAATGTATTTACGTTGTATCTTATACAGTACCTGTTGGAATGTCTGCTGTCCTGGGAAGCCGCCCATTGCATTCCCGCCTTGAGGCCCCATCCCGCCCGTCTGACTGCTCATGCCGCTCATAGGGCCGCTTTGTGCCATCTGATTAATTTGGCCCATAGTTTGACCCATTTGGCCGAGGCCTTGTGACATCTGACCCATTCCTTGAGCCATTTGATTGGACTGACCTACAGCTTGGTTCATTTGTCCCACATTTGGCCCCATGGAATTCACACCTTGTGCCATAGGATTAACTTGTTGGCCCATTTGATTCACAGCTTGTCCCATGCTCTGTAATTTTATTTATTTATTTTATAGGAAGATTAACAGCACATTTAAATACTAGACTTATAAATAAAAAAACATAAAGCAAATTATAGATCCTCACAAATACCCGTAGAATTAAGCCAGTAGATTGATGAAGTGAACAAATGTTGAACACGTATACGGTCTCTTAGTTTCTAAAATTATAATTAAATTGACAGAAGAAGAAATTTCAAATGTATTCATAAATAAATCTTAAAGTTAAATATCTCAGTACCCAAATATTTAGGTAGCCCATGCTGTAACAATTGTTTTCAGCAACCGTTAGTTTGCGCCAGCGCGTACTTGAAACTTTTTGGTTAGTTCGGTAAGTTGTGCGCTCTCTAAATTTTTTTGGATTATTTTCAGTCGAATACGGTCTAAAGACGTAATATCAAACAAATGAGTAGACTGGGGAGGAAAATTAGAGAATTTTCAGCCAACAAGTGAATAATGATTTTGATATTGTTATGTACCTGACTCATCATCTGTTGTTGTTGACCCTGCATCATTTGCTGGCTGTAGCCATAGCCCTGCTGCATGCCACCGTACTGTCCACCGAACATCTGCCCACCCATGCCTCCCATCTGACCACCACCCATTTGAGGATTACCCATTTGCCCTGCTCCCATTTGTGCCGCGCTCATTTGGCTTGGACCCATCTGTACTCCACTCATTTGACCCATAGGTCCCATGGCCCCCATACCGCCCATCGGGTTCATTTGTCTGCATGAATAAATATTAAAGCAGATTTAAGATTGAAAAAATAAAGATAAAAAAAGACATATACCTATACGAATAAAATAATTTATTATTATTTATTTATTTATGTTAAGGAGAACCAACAGTTACATATAATGAGAATAATTAGCAGTGGGTAGTTAACAGTCAACCATTTACAGGTTCCCACTAATAAAATTAATTAAAGAAACATGAAATATTTATACTACATATTATATACATACGTGGTTTGCATTTGGCTCATTTGGTTGGGATTTGGTTGCATCTGTCGCATGCTCTGCCGCGGGAACTGGCCACGAGCATGAGGCGCTCCCGGGAAACCCGCACTCTTGTAGGTCACATACAATAGAAATATATAATCTAATTTTAAATAACAAAAAGAAGTAGGAAATCATGCACCTTCATCTTTAGAACAATGGACTCCATTAGAGATCATTACAATACTGTATATGACAATACTAAAACATTCTAATAATACCAAATATTAGAAATACCTGCATTTGCGTTATTTGGTTGAACGGTAAGCGTTGTCGTAACATATTGCTCAGTGCTTGTTTAGACTGATTGTTGAGCGGGGGCGCCACGCCGCGTGGGCTCACACCTGAAAATATTAAATTATTTATATTATAAAAATAACAATAAAATTTACGGCATATTTTTTTATTATAATAAAAGATAATTTTACAACATATTTAATTAAGTCAGTGTGATTATTAAGTCGTTCAGTAAGGTAGTTTCTAGATGTTATATAAATACATTGAAAATCCAAATACCGGTAGCGAAATTAAAAAAGACAATGGCGATTAGAGCCGGTATGGTAATGTACTTATGTATACTAAAACAGCACAGGTGGCAATAAGTGATTACTCTGTTAATATAAAAAATTTAAAAAGTATAATAAATGTGGATCTATATTTCTTCTTTTATAGAAATAGTATTTTTAGTGAAGTCAAACAGACATGTCTTGGAGACAAAAAACACTATAAATAAACGGATTAATTACGATTAAATTTTATAGTACATTTAATTTAACGTTTTGGATGATATATGTAACATGATAAAAATAAATTGTCATAAAAATTAAAGTAACCAATATTTGATACTAGCCTTTATTCTAATTAGTTGAGTATTTAACTAAATGTAAACACACTATAAGATAGGTATTATTGCATATATATCTCTTCAATCACTGAAATAATGGTTTGTGAATCCATTACAAAACACCCAAAACATCAGCTATCTAAGACAGTTCTGGAAATCTGAAACCAGTGTTGTTCCTGGCATAAGGGTTGCCATATTCAAAATCTCACTGATATTATATATAAATATCTAACCGACACATAGCCCGTGCATAGGTAATGATTAATAAACAGCATATATACACCATAATGTATAAGAAGCTCACCAGGAGGATTGTAATAATTTTGTCCAGGTGGTGGGTACCATTGCTGCTGCTGCTGCATAAACGTGGGCTGTTGTGCAGGCGCAGCCGTAATTCCTGGTGGGCCGCCTGCGCCAGGCGCCATGGGTGCACCGGCATTTGTCTGTACATATTTTATGGTGCCTTCATATTGTCGACGTTTACTGTCGATAATATTTGTCGATTATCAGTTTTTTATTTGGGTTGAGCGTGTGCACTGTTCGAGGCATGGAACTTGAAGTCTGAGCGACAGTCTTGTGAAACGCGCCAGTACACGCTTTCGGCCAATGAAAACTGACCAATTGAAAAGCATGAAGCTTTGGCAGCTCGTTCCGTTCCGCTTCAAACCGCCAAACAGTCCCAAAAATAGACATTTAAAGTTTTTTTATCAGGAACAATAGCACAAACTTACTGTGGTTTGCTCTACATTTTAAGGTTCCACACATGATAATGAAAACAACTATACTCTTATAGGATTACTTTGTTGTCCATCTGACTATTCATCAAAACATTTTTTCTTTGAAACAACTTAAGGTATCAACAGCCTCATAGTCATATAAATAATTTAAAGTGAATACGATTTATTGTTAATATGTTATGTAACGTAAAAAAAAAACGAGGGTATAGATCATGTACTTAGAGGATGCAAGTTGATGACAAAATATAAACTTTGGTGTAAAACTGATATAAATACTTACGGGTGTGCTCGCTTTGGGCTTCTTAATTTTCTTCCCGGAATTGCGCTGACAGCGTCTCCCACTAGGGCTCTGATCTAGGCTCGCTGAATCCTATTTATAACAAAATTTCAAGTAATTTTTTATTTGGAAAGACACACAGCCAAATGGAAATGCATTCTCGTTTGTTGTCTAATAGAAACAAGTTTGAACTTAGTTGGATATTTGATTGATTATTAATCGCATTACACATTTGTAAAATATTATTTCAGTTTACGGTCCTAACTAATATACTTATATTCCTACTGTTTCTAAACGTCGTCGTTAGAAGTGGAATCAAATAATACATCTAGAACCTTTTTCTACTCTGGAATTGTAATTTTCTCCATACAAAATAGTGTGTACAACCTAGACATTTATTTATTCAAAGCAAACTTACAGCTACACAATCGAGACTTAAAGTCTTTCGAATATACATTTATAAAGCCAATTACAAGTTTACGCAAATTACATTTCATACAAGGCGATGAATTAATAGAAAAAATTAAAAAATAGCAATTTACAAATATATGAGAAAGTACTTAAATAAGATGTGTAATTTGGGAATTAATTATGAATGTGTGTGTTGTGTATATGTCGCTTGCATGGGCGTGTGTGTGCGTGCGGAGTGTGTGCATTCGTGTGCATGCATCCATTTGTGTGTGTGTGTGTGTGTGTGTGTGTGTGCGTGTGAGTGCATTCGTGTGCATGCATGCATGTGTGTGTACTCTGCTCACTGGTCAGACACCAGAACAGATGATTTAGACAACAGAATCATCGAATTGGAGCGTCTCATACTTAGAAACAATCAAAAACTCGAACGAAATGACAGACTCAAAGATACAGACCACATGTCATTATATCGTTGTTTTAAACATTTCGTGAAATTATACATGTGATTTCAGAATCTTTGTTTTTTTTAGTACGTAATTCACATGTGCGTCAAACTAAATTCCATTTCACACGGTTAAATCAATAATACTTCAAACTTATATTTTGTCTGTAGCGTACATTTTGTTGCTAGTTATTTTATGGTCACAACGCGGCATTTTTTTGTACGTCCATGACTAGACATTATTTAATTCTTTAACCATGTTAACATTGTCGCATGAAAAATACAATTGCATTTCCCTAATATTTTAATTTATTACATTTGTAGAAAAGTTATGTATGCAACTGCACATAATTAGGTATTATACTCGTGTGATACTATTCCTCCACTTCACTCAGCTCATTCCATAAACCCACAATTATTTAATACCTCTCATTATACGACAGTAATATAACTGATTCTGAATTTGTAATAGGTGACATAATGGTCATACGACTGAGCCCTTCAACTTTTATTTCATTACAATGCTAAATTAATATTTCTTTTCAATACATTTGCCATTGATACGGTCTTTATGACATCGAAACTTCAATCGTAATGTTGTATTTTACAGTACTAGGCCTTTTTACTTTACACCAATCATAAACGAACATTCTGTTTGTAACGCATCCGTAAACCGCGAAAAGCAACCCATTCCTGCTCTTAGCTCCCGCCATTATTACATTTGAAGTATCTACGTAATTTTAATCGCAAATGTATTGAAAAACGTCGTATGATGCTCGCACTCAGTAAGCTTGCTACTATAGTCATCGGTTTATAATAAGTACTCAGCTTCGCCTCGTGCCTATAAACACCTCGACTATAATATGCAGCTTACCGTACTTGCATCATAACGTACTACTATTTTTCAATGAGATTATATACAATACAATCTAATAAGTAAGTACGCCACGACAAGGTTTCATCCGTGTCATCATTATATGTGCATACTATTCGTTTGCTCATTGACAACAAAGGCCGCTTCAAGAATAACAGATGGCGGTAGCGATTTTAGTCATCGTTTGTATTAATAAAATTTGTATTATATGCCCTATCCTTAGGAATAACTCAATAACCTGTTTACTGTCATTGGCTTCCAAGTCCTCTGGCGGAAGAGGCAAAGGTTCTAAATAGTAGCTGAGTGGCTTCACTAAGCTATGCGTGTGGTATTTCAGCAACCTGTTGACAAATATTTGTGATGCAAATACATTTATTAAAAACTAATATCAGTGTATAGTAATATTTCAATAGTAAAATTTTTCACGTATTGCAAACTCTATCATAAATCATCGAAGGACAGCGATATTGCGCTCCTTCTCTCACTTATTAAGCGTTGGGTGTATGCGGCGCGAGCGCAAGCTCGTTGCCCGTACCTGCCCGTATCCTACTGGTGTGAGAGAGGGCAATATCGCTGCCTCGCTCTTATGATTTGCGACCTATAAATCAGCTGTCGAATGTTTGCGTTCGTGACACATGAGATTTATAGCTATAACATCATGTTTGTTGTGAGTTAACATAATAATATAATTTTTAATTTAATTTTCTGTTATTCGTGTATGTAAACGATAATAATTTTTGAAAACGGGAATCGTCCGACGGTACAAATTCACATCAACCATCCGATTACTACGCCGATTACGACCTGTCAGGAACGCAAACTCTCGACGGCCGATGTGTAGCTCGCAGCAAGTGAAAAAATGTACTATAGACGTGAATATACCGTTGGGATTGAATGAGAATTGTCTATAATGTAAATAATGGCGTAACTACAATAGCAAATACATAACGCAACAGAGCAAATTTAGGAATTTTCTTACATTTGAACTATTTATTACACAGCAAGATGGTAAAGATAAATAATATTTTGACGCGACAACGTCTTACTCCTTACATTTATAGAAAGTTAGTGACACGAAATTTTGCTCCCGGTTCTTGTCCGTTTATTATTAAGGGTGAGGAGTATGTTAAATATAAATTTTATAATACTATAGCTTTATGTTTAGGCTTCACGTTTTAAACACAATATATTGTTCTAGCGTCATTGAGCTGAGGTAGAAGTCGCACTACGAACCTGCAATTTTGAGAGGTTGGGTACAATTTAATGTTTCAAATTCCTTTTGAGTCCAAGCGGCTCATCCAAGCGGAGAAATTGTTTTGTTAGTTTATGCCCAAATTAACAGAATATTTTAAAATATGACCAAGAAAGACCCACATAATGACTTTCTACCCAGTAACAATTGTATTTGAAAATTACAAATAAAAACCGTAAAAAAAGATATCGATAACATGAACAATAGTACTGTACAAAACAAATATGACTTGAAAAGATGATTTAGCTAGCTGTATTCATTTTAAGATTATATGTAGAAGAAGAAATTAACATTTGAACCAATATCAGAAATTGGTTAAGATTACGAGTGCTTGACAAAGACAATGACACAAAGGATCAAAGCTTAACGTATCCCAGTGTTATAGGAAGAAAAAATCCACATCACAGCATTAACAATATCATACATTGTTAAAATTGCGAGTTGGACAAAAAGGATACATTATTAACTTTGTCTATAAAACTGACTAACATTGAAAGGATGACTCAGCTAGTGTAATTCATTCTAGAGTTAAATAGAAAAAGTTAACATCACACACAAATGTCGTGATAGCCAGAGCGGAGCGAACCAATTTCAGGTTTAGAAGGCCATGAGCCGTAGCTCAAATCCGCACGTGAACCAATGAGTTTTTTCTGACCTAAGTGCATAACTATCACTGACTTCGGGTCTCGGAGAGCACGTTAAGATGTCGGTCCCGGGTGCCATCAGCAGACGGCAGCCGTTAAAATCCACCAACCCGCACTGAAGCAGCGTGGTGGATGAAGCTCCAATTCCTCTCACTCTGGCGGAGGCCTAAGCCCCTGCAGTGGACATTGATGGGCTGGTGGAAGTGGAACATCACAGCCAGACCAATACCACTAATCGCTAATAGTAAAAAAATATGTGTAGACGAAAAAGGCAATAATTTTATTTACTACATGAATAGTCCTCAACAAGAGAAATCGAAACACTGAAAGAGTAACACAACTACTATAATCTGTTCCAGAGTTACATGAAGAAGTTGACAATTTTGACGCAGCAGCGAAATGTGAACACGGTGATTGAGTCGTCATCACGTGCCGATGTGACGACATAATCAGCGCAAACTGGCACCACTTATAGAGGTTGTTACGTAAAAATACCTACGGCCATGTAGACGACACAGCCCACACCATTTTTTTTAGGTATTGGTACTATGTTCATATAAAAGAAATCAATATTCAAGACACGTTGAAATTGTGTAAAAGGTTCGTTCTCAATATTCTATATTTAGACCCTATTTTTAAGTTGGCCACACACACCTATGCGCATTCTCGTACGTAAGCGGTTTTCGTTCTAACTTGGTGGCGCCAAACCATGCCCAGGACAGCGGCGCAGGACTGCGACCACCTTCCACCAGCTCCCATGCTGACACACGCTGTTTGTCTGTCAATCTTAGACCCTGGAAATATCAATATTTGATCAACCTTGAGGTAAATGGGGAAAATGATTTAATAGGCGTGAAAAGTGTCTACTGTTTAAAATAAAAATACGCATCAAGTTAAAAGTATACCTGTTTTTTATCACTATCAAAGCCAGTGATTTTGTTGCCCTTTTGATCCACCAAACAGCCAAGAGGCTCACAAGCGATGACCTTAAAAAAATATGAATCTTTAATACCATTTAAAGAAAGATTATTATTTTGCATTATTAATATTATTATAATAATGCAAAATGGTATTATTTACGCTTATAACTCGTCATCTGTAATTAAGATTGATTACAGCTAAATACCACAGACATAAATAACAAGATGTACTACAGACCATTCAAGGCCGCACTACCTAAAATCAATGCTGTCTGACATAGGTTGCTGCATCTAAGAAGGCCAACTATGTCTAGTAGCTGGAGCTTTCTTTGGTCATGGCTCATTTAATCAGCTCGGTAAACCTTGGATTACCCTCTCTGTGGCCATCGGTAAGCCAGCCAGCGTCACCGTATTGATACGTGAAAGGGCAATTGATGTCGAATCACAAAAACTGTCTACAAAATTAAGTATCAAGAAAGATAAGATGTGCACTAAGGATGGTTCGCGCTCACCAAAACGATTCGACCTGACAAGCTTTTACCAATTTAGTATAACAATATTTCATAAAAAATTATGTCCATGAAACAGCACATCTTGTGATCTATATCTACGATTAAGACACGAAACAAGTTAAAATATACAACTGACCTCTAAAATAGTGTTTTTGGGTAAAGGTAGTAACTGTCTGACACATTGAACTGACGGTCCATGTCTATCTCCTATCTCCTTTTTAAGTTTCTTCATCAGATTTTGGTAATGTTTTCGGTTGTTGTCGTCCCCACCGTCGGCGAGGGTCGAGTGGATCAATGTTGCCAGCATGTCCAAAAGTGTTGTGAACAAGTTGCTAAAACAAATCGGCTAAATTATTCAAAAGATAAAACCGTATGTGGGAAAAGATACTCGCATCAATGTAGTTAAAATCCCATATTATATCGTCAATAAATTATCGAGCTATTAATTTATTTTTTAGAAATTTTCAATGTGATATATTTTTAATAAATAAAACAATCAAAAATAGATGTAACTTCTTAATATCGCTTCAGTGACTGTGAGTTCGTGTACTAGTTTATTTATGCCATAAAATGCACTGAACATGTTTATATTTCTGTGCTATTGTGCTAAAGATGATTATGATTTAAACAAAAAATTTTATATTTAAAATTGATGTATTTTTAACCATACAAGTATCTAGGATAGGTATATATTTTTAATAAACGATAGATTTTAAAATACACTCGTATAATAATAACGTTTTTTACTGAAAAGTAGAAAATGTGGAAGTCTCAAACTGATCTATGACAATGTCAACATTTTCAGTGACAGTTAAAATCAGCAGTGAACATTATGGCCAATCAAGCTAACTATATAGTTACGTGCATTGCGTTACATTAACGAAATATAACCGAATTCATTCTTCTCACCTGTTATTGTATGCATCGATCACTTGATGAGCTACTAATTGTGCCAAAAGTACCGCCCAATCACTGGTCAATTGATATGAACGACGGATTGCATCAAACATGCCTCCAGCCAAAGAAAACCTCAGCTGCAGCGCTTCAGGCGCTGCATCGTCTTGCCACGTGTCGCTGCAAGCTGAACGTTCGTGGTCGCGTGCATGCGTCAAATAGTGTTGAAGCTGAGCGTGTATCGAGCTTAATAAGCTTTCCTGATTATACAAAAAAATACACCATGTACAGTACAAAAATACACATTTAACAAAAACAATGACCAAAATACCAAATGATTTGTTAACTCAAGTTTAAACTAACTTTTTGATCATCTTGGTGTCTCAAACACGTGAGCACTAGCGATAACAGCGGTTCATGGGCCAAACGGATGGCTTGGCTAGCACCGCACTGACAACCACCCGAACAGCCTCCAGGCACACCGCGTTTGCCGCTTCCGCCCCCGCTGGATGACCTAGAACAATAGTATTTTTTTCACACCTCGTTTACTACCACTGCCAGTTTCCCTGGGCTTACGAAGACATATTTTCTTAATGTAAATAAAAAATTTATTTATATAATTCAAATCATTTACTAATAATATTTTGACATTAAAAATATTAGTCATCAGACAGTAGTAGGGTAGGTGAATGATATTGTATATTATGTCGTAGGATGATTTGATAATTCGAGTTTTTGCGAGAACCCTAGGTATGTTGCGAAAACACGGATAATTAGACAGTGGCGAAAACATTTGCAAATCTTATTGGAAAATGATAGGGTTTTTGCAAAAACACGTGTCGCTCTAGTAACATTGAATATCCTCAACTCTGATTGGCTAGATTTTTGCTTACTGATCAAATCTTATTCTGATTGGTTCCTAGTCACCCTGTGAGCTTTGAAGTATTAGATCATTGAGTTACGAAGGGTTAGGAATAACAATATCGATTTATAGAAATTTTGCACACTTTTAACCACATTTAAAACAAAAGACTGCTGAGTTGCTCTGAAAAACATAAACTGAACATAAACTAAACAACACGCGTGAATGAATGACATTTAAAACGTCAACCAATCAGAGGTGGTCTCGATTTGGGCGCTCCGACGGGCCAATCAGCGTTCTTATTTCATTACAGCTAACGTTTCGTTTCGCAGTATTACTATAGCAACTAGTGTTTTTGTAAAAACCCTAACTTTTTTCAGTAAGATTGAGAAATGTTGAAAAGTCCCTAGGGATTGCGTGAAAATTCGAATTATCATATCATCCTGCGACATATATAATTCTTAGAAGAATGTAAAAATAGACTGGATGTAATAGCAAAACATAAAAACAAAATCACATTCAGTTAGAAACCAAATAATTTATAGGCTATCGAAGGTAATTTATGGTTGAAAATCGGTTGACCCTTTCTTGCAAAACAATGTTCTGGTTTAAATGTTTGTGTCGAGGCATGAAGTCACGCGTTTATATTTATAATTAGACAGCTAATTGGAGATTTGAAACATTCATTTCATTACTAAAGATAAACCTTAGACCTTTGGCCTTACATGCGAAACATTCGACTACGTTCAAAGCCAACCTTAAACGGTTTATCTTTAGTAATTTATTTAAAAAAGTATTTCAGTATTAATATTACTTAAATGTAAGGTAACATCCGCTGGTTGATGGTACTGAGTGATGGTATCCTTGTTCGATTAGTTTCAAAATGACACTTGCAAAACCAGAGGCCAAAAACAACCTCTGTGCCAAGATTAAGAAAATCTCGTTTGAAAATAACGACGTTAAAGCGCGAATAGACGGACGGATGGGTGGATAGTCAAATGGACCAACAAACTACCATACCAAAAGTATAAAGTATCAGTAGTACTTCATTTAAAAAAGTAATAACCTTACAATATATAGCAACAATTTACGACAAGCCGTCCCTTTTTTGTTTCGCTGTTTAAGGGATAACAGAGTCAAAAGCAAAAAATGGAAGGAACCCTTAGCTTTATTATGTGCGTCTGTCCGATCTTTTTAGATATAGGTTGATGCAATTTGGCATGTAGGTCAACCGGCAGATTGACATTATATTAGTCAGAAAAAAAAAAGAATTTTTTTAAATGTACCTCCCTTATCACAGAGTGGAGAAGAAATTATTTTCTGCTAATCCCATCACATGGGATATTATTACAAAGCTCTTTCTTTTCTTGTAATTAAATTAATATTAAATATTATGATTAGGTACCCTTTATAGCTTGGACTCTGGTGACTCTTGCAGTCTCGATGAGAGCCGCTGTTAGCACCGCCACTATTAGAACAATTGCCGCTGCAGCCAGCTCCCCATCCACTTTCGAGGACCTGCGAAGCAACATACCATAACATTGTATTTAATAATATGACTACACTAAATATTCCGTTCAGCAGCTAAATGGTGCAAATCGGCTACTTTAGATATTGTTTTGCGCAAGCAGTGTTCTATATTTAAAAAAACGCTGTCAGCACATACCTGACCGGCTTGTTTCAGAACGCGACCCTGCACGGCGGCCGGCAGTTTCGCCACAAGGGGTGCCACTAGCCACACGGAATCCGACCATTTCCCGCCGCAGACTGCGCCACGATCGCCACTTCTATGCCCATTCAAACGAGACAATAGGTAACTATAATTAGCCATTATTTTGATGGGAAACTACGCATTTATTATTCGATATTTGATTCTCTATCATCTGTATCTTGATAAGCCTACAATAAAACAACAGATTATAAAAAATGCAAGATATATTGACAATTTTCTGTTGGTAAATTAAAAAAAAAACATAATGAAATGATGGGAAAATATGAATATATAATTACTTTAAGGTTTATTGTTGTAATTACAATTATCTTACCTGTCCTTATCATTAGGGGATTGTTGGAAAACATTTATGACTGCACGTGCGACGGTGTCCAACCATGTGTTGAGTTCAGATGAACCATTTGGAAATTGTTTGAACATCAGCTGCAAATCCAACCAGGACATACGGAGCGACCACTGCTCCAAGTTCTGAATAGAAGAAATAAAACTTGTATACAAAGTATTAGAGCAAAATAAAACAATTACGGTGATATGTGATTCACAGATCCTCACACATCAGGATCAGGACATCTCCACTACTAAATGGGTCTCGGAATTGTTTACGGCGGAAATTCATCAGTTATGACTGGCTTACCGCTTGTGTGCGTGTCGCGGAGTTATGAGAGGGTGCGTTGACTGTATGTTACCATGGGTAATGAACATGGAAGTATGACTAGTTGTCCCACTATTTTACACCACTTGTGGGATAGCATTAATATTAAATGTATTCATAGTCCCACTAAAATTTCCTACCGATCGTCTTACCTCTATTACCGACTGATAATCCCACCAAAAACTGTGTAATTGGTCCAATTATAATTAGACAACGTAAATTATTTACATTAGTGGAACAACGAGTACTACTGGAACAAAGGTCCCATTTGTCGAGTACAAATGGGACCCCAAGTCATTTATCGGAACACGCTCGTTGTTTGAGCATTTCAAGAGGGCGCATTTTTGAAGTGAAAACTTCTTTAGCATCGTTGTGATTTGAAAGTCGATGAAACGAAAAAGCGACAGTAAAATGAGACAGACACCTAAATTCATAAGATTTAACGTGGGAGAAAATGAGATAGGAAGCAGTATACAGTGTTTATGTTCGTAGTTCTCTTTGTGCTCTGCTTCGTACCCCCTCCACCAAGTTTACCAAGGCGTAGTGGGAGTTTGCTTGGGCCTCAGCGTTGTACGTGTGTTAATACGTCAAATTCAAATTCAAAAAGTTTTTATTCAATATAAGATGTTTGCACACACTTATTGAAAGTCGTGAAAATTGATTAGGTACCGGTTCAAAAACTAGGAGGAGAAGAACCGGCAAGAAACTCCTCTCTGTTTATTTTATTTAAATATATGTTTTTCTTAATTGTTTTTTTTTTTTTAAATTTAAAGTCTTACAACTATTACAATGATGTCCATGCGCACTTATCATTTAAATACTCGGTAATACAATAGTAAGCTTTTTTCATGAGTTGGACTTTAACTCGCTTTATAAATTGATTTCAATTCAAGTCTAACATTTCTTTTGGAATTTTATTATAAAAACGGATACAATTTCCCATGAAAGAATTATTAACCTTTGAGAGCCTGAACCTGGGCGCGTCTTTGTGCGCGCATGCGTAGTACAAAGCTTGAGAAAAGACATCCCAACAACCGTGGTATTTTGTATACGTGTACGTACTCTTGTATTATTTATAGAAAATGTAAGCTCTGAGTCTGAATAAATCTATGTAATATATACCAATAAAATGTAAAATAATTATCTAACTTTGTATCACTATGATCATTACAATTATTCTCTTCCCGGAATTTTACATTTGTTTCATTATCTTGAATTTTGAAGGTTTCACTAAGGCTTCTACCACGTGTGAATTGCATACATGTTTTTATTGACTTTGCAGTTGGAAATTCAAAATTTTGAAAGAATAAATAAATTGAGCGAGCAAATTTGAAAGCATATAGAAACTACTTGATACAATTTTTTTTATGATCCGTGTTTCTGACATTGTAGATTTATTATTAATAATCTAATAATCTTTTACAATATTATTTGTACAACATATCTCAATATTTCATCACCTCTAAAAGTCGTGTGATCATCGTCTTTTGATCCAAGTCAGGATGTGTATGGCTCGCCGAATCCGGATAGCAAATCATGTGTAGCAATCTGAATAGATAAAAAAAAACATACATAACATTATCTTGTTACATGATTTATCAATACACTAATTTACTTGCAGTAGACACTGTATAATAAAAAATTACAAAAAAAGTACAAAAAGAAAATTGTTCAATATGTCATACAAACCCCTTTACATAAAAGACGGATCCTTCATGTAAAACATGGATCCAATCATTTCGATAGAGCTGTGACAACAGAGCTGTACAAGTTTATCCAATAATTCATAATGGCTATGGTTACAAGTACCATTTAGAAAACCCATTTAAGAAATTGTAGAATGTTGTGGTTTTAAATTCTTGTTTGATTATTCAGGAAACCTCAAAGCGAGGTGAGCTCCACAAGAATCCTGTTCTGAGTTGTTAGGGTAAGTCTTTTAACGAACAGATACGACAAAAATAATATTATATAGGTTAACCTTTCGCGTGTGTGCCGTCACGTGACCGTCGCATAAACAGATATGGTTGATGGTATGATATTGTACCAATGACTCATTACATATTAATGCTATTGATCTAGAATGTCTTTTACTTATGATTCCAATAGAAAAAAAAATTGAAAATACAATGTGACATTTTTTATTCGCATTACTTCCGTAATGTTGAACGAATGGGCATTGCTTCATTTTACTATATAGTCCAAAATTTTGTGTATTTACAGGAATAGGTCTTATTAATAAATAAAGAAATAATTATCTAATTTTTGGAGGCGCAATAACAGAGATTAAAAAAAAGGTGACGCATTCATGTGACATGATTGTTACAAGCTGCAGTCGACGACCATACAAACAAGTGCAATAAGTAGAACATCGTACATACAATTAGTGGTGACATCATCAGCTATTATTTTTCACAATCAAATATTCTTTGAAAACTCATTTATAAAATATATATTAAAATACACCTCATTGTCTAAATGTTCATAAAAAAGTTTTAAAAAGTAATGGCACAATTTTAGGATGACGCCCATTCTAAAATAAATTGGCTGACATACATCGTGTGACTAAAAAATAACTTCATTGATATAATTTCACTAATTTATTTAATAATGATTATTAATATTTTTTCTACTCTAGACTTCGCTTGCAACGTAGAAATCGCGTAATTTCTATATTTGTGCACTGTTCACAGACCCACAGTTTTTTATCTGGTTTCGTTCTTAAAATTTTGACCTTTATTTTAGTATCATCTCGTCTTAACCTGAAAAATGAAAACCGACGTCAAAACATTTATCATCATATACAACTAAACAACTAACCTCTGGGCTTGTCTCGGCGTAAGCATCGAGTCCAGTAGCATGTCAGGTTGATATAGCTCATCTGGGTTCTGTAAACACTTTTGTAGAACCCATTCTTCGGAACATATCTCTGCAAGAACCCTCCGCGCGAGTGAAGATAATGATTGCGAGGAATCTAATAAAGTTGAGCCGACTCCACCGTTGCCCCTGGCATAAAGTATTATTTCGTTAAGTGCTCTTATTAGATATATTAAACTAAAAAGCTAAGGTGCGTCCACACATACACCTATGAATAACGACAGGTTAAGTCATTAGGTGCTGTCTGTGAAATTAGATGTACCACGATACGATAGCCAATGCGGAAACAGAATAGATAAAAGGCAAGTAATGTTCATACATACAAACTTGAAAACGAGGATCACGGATGCACAAGAGCTCTCACGGGCGATCGTTTATTATGCGCGATTTATTATTGTTGAAATCGCGGATTTATAAGCTGAGCAAAGCACTGCAATGTTATAAATGTGTTTTTTTTTTAAATTCACGGTCTTCCTTGTAACGCGCCACCAAGTATATATAAATACAATTTTGTAAATCCTATTATTCATAATAAGATACTTGCAATTTATCCACCGCACGAGGTCAAAATAATATACAACCGATAATTTACGTTGCCCGAGACGGCATCGAAACAAATGAATAAAGCTGACTCGCCTTCATACACATAGCGCAAATGAATGATCGATATAGGCGTACGCGCAATGAAGCACAGATACGGTAGGTAGATATTATACAGGGTGAGGTTTTAATGACCAGCTAAATTTTTATGACCTTTGATAAAAATTCGTTGGCCGTCTTGTTTCCTTTTTAGTATCGTTTAATAGGAAAATATTCAGTTAAGACTACGCAAACCTGTCCCAAAACTACCAATATACTAGTCACCCTTCACGACGGCACCAGTGTACGTGCATGCGCCCCGTCCAGATGCCCCATGCCCCGCCCTTTCGCTCTATGTAAGTAGAAGGTAGCCAAATTTTGTTAAAAAATATTTAGGATAAAATTATTGATTATGAATATTTGACCTATATTTTTATTTACGTAATGAGGTTTATTGGTGATACCTAACATCTATAAAAATTTTGGCTGGATACTAAAATCTCAACCTGTATAAAATAGAGTGACCATATTTTGTTATGAAAATTATTAAAACATAAAATAACAACGACATCATGTAATCGTTGCCAATATGTTTTTACCGTGATACCGTGTCGCAAGGAAGTCCGCGAATTAAAAAGTTACATTGTGCATTTATGTAACTTGTCCTTTATCTATACTGTGAGGGAGAGGAAGAAGTAGGGTATGAGAGACTGATGATAAACATGTATTGATTAATATTTACATACTATAGTAAAACAGTAAAAACTTTATCATCATTCTAAGTTTATCAGTATTATAAATTAGCACATTTTTTAATTATGACCATAATCCATTTTATATTAAATTACACAGTTAAAACAGATCAGTTATATTTACAATCAATTAGAACAATGACTAGATGAGGATTTCACAGTTTTTAATGGATACACTGGAAAGCTATATGAAGTAGCTTCGTTTACAGAAATGTGAAAGGAAATTTTTAGTTTGATCCTATGTGATATAGTAAGTGAAGAGGACACCAGCAAAATAACATGAAGATAAGCAATGGGTGTATTACAAACACTTGATGTTATCCGGGTACACCCTTCACAAGCATTATGGACGAGGTGGTGATGGTGCGACAGTGAATAACAAACTCAATATCAAAATCAAAAACAAACCTAGGAGTTCTATGGCCCCCACCCATCTCAGAGTCTACCATCCTATGAAAAAAACATTTCGATCAACATTGCTAATGCAGAAATTAGATATTTATGAGATGAATGAATAACATATACACTTTATTAAATTCATTTGTGTAACTGTTCTAGTGATATGCTAAAAAATAAAATTAGTTAGTGCATTTCATATCCCCGATGGATATTAATATAGACTAACTTTTTTTTTTTAAATTGAGGAGTGTATTGCGAATCCAAGAATACACAACGCATTAAGTCGTATTAAGGCACGTAATAACAATTTTTTTTTTATTAATGAAAACAATAATTTTAGCTCTTATCTTCAATACTTATTTATAGTCTGACAAATCCATTAAATGTTCCTTTGTCATTGAGTTATTATAGACCATTCAGCATATTTTAAATTTTAAGATAGCTAAATTAAAACATGCCAACTACAGATAATAACCCCCTTGTTCCCCACTACAGGTTAGAGTTGTCGGACTATAATTTTTCCTCTGTATCTATTAGTAAGAACTTGGCGGACGAGGTATGTAAAGAAGCAGGCATATATACGAAAAAAACTTACGACATAAGATCCAACTGTGTATCGGTGGGCACGGTATCGCTTGTGCCAAGAATATGGGAGAGTTCACACGATTTTTTCCCGCCAGCCTTGCCAGCGTCGCGCGCTGTTGAGTCTCCAACCACTGATAGAGATTCCATTGTTATTTACTATATTATATTATATGAGTACATCAACTAAAGCCAGAGATATGACTGTTAACGCTTCTTTGAATGAATGTAATGAACCGTGTCTTAATCGGCTATTTGACTCAACCGTTTAAATTAAAATCTTAAAATGTTCATATCGTTGTATTAGACCGCAAAAATTTCTATTTAAATTAAATTACTTTATATTATATCGTATACAACAGCATAATAACTTATGCAAAATAAGTAATTATGTTGTTGTGGCATGAAATTTTTTTTGACCTGAGATATGGGAAAATAGAAAAGAGAAAATATTTACTTATTTTGTGAGAATATCCTCTTCAGTATATTTGAAATAATATTTTCTTGATTCAAGAAATGTTTTTTTTCTTTGTAGTCACTATAAGTCACATTAAAGTTAAATAAGCGTACTACAACGTTTACTACAAGACTGACATCACACTACAAATAGCACTTTGTACACTAAATAGTTGTGATTTTGTAATAAATAAATAAATACCTTTATCCTTATAAATAGTGTCAAAAATGGTTTTATAACCAATCAGAATTAGGGCAATAATTTTCAAGACTAATATGTTTGAAGTCCACCAATACTGTACATGCAAACGATTAATAAACGAAATGGGGCTGACCAGCGGGGCTCATTTAACAGAAAAGGCATAATGTTGCAATGAATTAGTACTCACTGAGGATAGCCTTCAAGGTAGCCAATACAGGCCCCACGCCTATATTCTTATGTGCCGCGGCTAGCAAATGGCGGTCGCAGGAGAGACGCACGCCTGCTGCACCGCCACCGGGGCCCGGTGACGTCGACACACTGTATAGCCCTGAACATAATACATATAGGGTTATGTAGGGATAATTGTGTAATTAGTAGGTAATTATACTAACATTTTAAATAAATTAATATCCTTGAAATTCAACGAGATTCTGAAGAAACATTGGGATTTTCAGAGATGGTAGTTACAGTATCACTTTTAATTGGATGCAATAAAAATTAAAGTTGAAAAAATAAAACCAACGAAAATTAATGAATTAGGTATGTGTAAACAAACCGCTTAGCCTAGTGGGTAGCGACCCTGCCTGCGCCGCTGGAGGTCCCGGGTTCGAATCCCAGGTCGGGTCAGTATTTATATGATGAATATCGATACTGGTACTGGGTCATGGTTGCTATATGTATGTGGTGTCTTCGCTTGGTACCCAAAACACAAGCTAATGCTTAGTTTAGGGCCTAGACATTGTTGTCATGTATACGTTGTTATTATTATTATAATTATAAACTCAGGGTTTCACGACATATTATAATTGATCTATTATTACAAGGATACGACATCACTATAGCTCCACACGGTGCGCCAAATTTTGTGACGACTCGTGTCATATAATTTCCAAGTTCTAAGTCTTTTCATAGCCTTTCCTTCTTTTTCTTTGCATGGAAATCGACCTATGCATAAAGCAACGACCTCACCGGTAATAGTATGTTTATAGCGATAGACGTGCGAGCAAACTAACGGAATGTTATGTAAAAGGAAAAAAATAGATACTAACATATGTTTATTATAATATTAGTTCACATTACATTTTGTACCTACTACAACTGACATTCGGATCAATACTATTCAAACAATGAGCGCGACCTCTTCAACAAAATCATGTGTTACGTATACACTATTTTACATGCTAGAGTATAATATACTGATGACAACACTTTTTGAATTTTGGGAAAAGACCAATTATTACCGGAGATATAACAAATCAAATTTTGTGTTTTTACGACTCGCTTGTGACGTCACTCGGTGCCGCTACGTACAAATTATCCACGTTAGCCCATAGTAATGTATCCGAGTGACGTCATAGCATATGTATCTTCGGCACTTTTGTAGATATTAATAAAATCCTTTCACTGGTTAGTTTTTCTTAATAAATATAACATATTTCTATAAAATGCAAAAATTACAGGACGCGCTCATTGTGCTCTCTAAGTAGGAATCCACTATAGCTCGGTACTGACGTTGGGATATACGCGATACATTTATCGATGTTAAGAGAATACAAACGTGTGTATGATAATGCTTAGGCATAAGCTACTTACAAATTCTACACTCACGGGTTCGACTAATTTTACTTGAAGCTCTATTCTAGTACATCGCGCACATCGCAAAGTGACTACTAAGCATAACATTCATTAAACGTTGTTTTTTAACAGAGTTTAGGAGAATTATTTACCAAATAACTTGTGAGAGAATGTATACATGAAATTGTTTTATAGATATGATTTAGTGTATCTATACAAAAGGTATTTGATCGAAGATTTTACCGATACAGATGACAGCAGCGGAAGCAAAACCACAGTCAGAAGTTACCTGGTTGCGGTGTATCAACAGTTTTGAACAGTCTAAGCAGCAAGTGACAGGTCAGTCTCGCGCCGGTGTCCGGAGAGGGCGCGTTTACGGGATTACCCGAGCCACCACCGCCGCCGCAAGCCTTCACCAAGGATGGCAGCGCCGCGTGCCGTACGAAGTCTTCCAATGAGAAGCAGTGCCGAGCTAATGGTAGATAATTATTTGTTTACATACTATTTTAGCGTATGCAACAGTAGAAGAAGATATGGCACAAAAACAATCATCATCATCAGCCCATTTTACCCACTGCTGGGGCTTAGGCCTCCCTCAGGGTAAGGAGGAGGTTTGGAGCTTAAATCCACCAAGCCACTCCACTGCGGGTTGGGGATTGAAAAAACAATCTGGTCCCTATAAAAGATGCTGAATTGGGACGTTTTCTCCTCAGTGTGTTTCGGCGCTACTACGAGTAGAATGAAGTTGACTTCGGATTTACGAAAAAATTAATATCGTCGTGTGTGACATCATACAGCTACATTAATTATATAGACTACAGGTAGCAGATGCATTCACTTTCATAAAGTGTATTAGAGTGAATTAGCTGTTCCAACTGGTCGTTGCTTAGTAGTATTTGGCACAAATGTAAGAAAGTCTATATAAATAAACCATGACTGATTGTAGGTATTAACAATGTTTATAGGAAAAAAATCATATAAAGCATTGCGTGAAAACTATCAGTCAATACTAGATGTAAAGTTTTTAATTTTTATATCGGTTTTTAGTTTTTATATATAAGGCTATGGCCACATTATTTTACAGTGAGCCGCTTTTCAACTAGCGCATTCAATCACATCATACCAGAAGACAATCAACCTGTCTACATTCTGGTACCTGACTGTGAGCTAATGTGGCCGCAGCCTAATACTTTGATTTGAAGGCAAAAGCTGTCACCGACATTTTGCTTTTTATTATTGAAATATGGATGTGGCTTTTGGTCTGAGACAACATTATTAGTACATCTATTAGATACTTAATTCGGTGATGTCAACAAGATTACCAGACATATTGGACCTTAACGTTTACTTTAACTTACCAACTAATATACACGTGAATACAGCAAGAGCGTCGTGGGCCGCAGCATCATGTAAATCTCTATGATGAAGTAAGTCCGGGTAGAGTGGTGGGGGTGCGGCGTGCGGTGCTGCAGGATAATGCTGCGCGCCGCATAATGCGACAAGGGCGCCCAACCACTCCGCGGCCAAACCACTGCACCAGGCTGTCATCTCAGCACACAGGACGCCTAGCTCGTTCACACTGATTATGACAGAAACATGTTAAGTTGAGAAACCAAATATTGTGATACAAGTTTTTAGAGACTTGTATCATTTATTATAATTTGTTTCCAGTCAAGGTCGCCACAGGACTTTCAATCTTGACTGGGATAAGTCGTACGTCATTGCTTGCATATCGGTTATATTGCATAAGCTCTGGATAAACGCACTGGATTTAAAAAAAAAATTAATAAAACGATCAGAGCATAAATACCAAAATTTGAAATAATGGCTGTATAGATTGTATATCTTTGCCAATCCCATGGGAGGGTTAAATTAAAAGTATTAAAATAAATATAACATTTATTTTTCTATATATTTTGTTTGAAAGACTTGTATTAGGTTGATTGTAGATATACAAGCTGAAATTTTTATCACTATCCAAAAGAATACATCGTATCAAATGCTACAACCTTACTATTGTGGTGTTGCATAAAGACGCTCACCGGTCATTGTCCACTTCGCGACACACAGCCAACATGGCGGAGCAAACGAAGCTGTAGCGGTTCGCCGGCGATTCGGCTACTTGTCGTGCCCATGCTATTTCGATTTTACCTGTAATCATATTAACACTTTAGAGTATTTGAACATATATTTAAGTAATATAGACGATAGTGTTATAACATACCTTTTCGTGTATTAGTGAAAAATTCACTAAGGAACTGCGGGTTATATGGATAGTTCGACGGTGTCGGTTGAAGCGGTGAATATAAGGCTTGCCTAAATAAACAAAATAGCATTTACATATTCTCTATACATACAGGTTGATCTTTTCATGACCTTCTTAATTTCAACTTTATAATCTTTGGCGAAAATTATAAAAGTCGTATTTTTTCGTTTAGTATCACTCAATACTAAAATATTACAATACCGAAGCCACCAAGTTACTGTACTACAAATATTTTAAAGCAAAATTTTGTTTGATTTTGTAGTAACTGTAGTACTTACACTTCCTAAAAAAAATTAGGAAAGTTATGAAAAAAATGTACGGATATATTATAAATTTATTTACGCTTACTTATTTATAAAGTGACACTAATTTAAATCAGATCTAAGTTTAAAAAAACCATCAAGTGTACCATTAAAATATACATAAGCAAGCCTTACTTGATTTTAGGGTACGCATTCGCGAAGGTATCGGCGTGCGGCGCGTGACAGAGGTGTGCGGCCGCTTTATACAAGTCGTGTAATTGAGCCAAGACGCAACGTTCAGCTGATCCGCAGTCTCCAGGGTTCACCACACATTTTACTAGACGGCACAATTGCTCGAACACCGCTGAGGTTTGTTCCACGCACACTGCACAGGAAACGATTTTTTTTACAAGCATACCAACAATGGACTACATATCTATCAGTTTTATGTTCTATGTTGTGCTTTAAGTTCACATGTCGCAATTATCAGCATGTAAAATTAGAGGGAAATCAATACATTTTACTGTGTCAAATACTGTGCACTCTAATTCTCGTAGTAATAAAGCAAATGCAAATACATTTACTTCATAAATTTTATAAGAATAATATCAATCAATACTATTTTCATAGAGTTTCTTACGTAGTAAACACGAATGGTATCGACGTAGCGCTCCCACCGTGTACAAAGCTAGCGCCGAAGTGTAAGCTCTGGGTGCGGCAAGTCCAGTGCTGAGAGCACCGCGCGCAATCAAAGCCGTTTCTACTTCCGAAAGTTCTTTTAATATCTGGAAAAACAGCAATAATCACATATAACAATGTTTTTTCTGTACCCGTTTTGAAATGATGATACAGTAACTGATAACAAATACAAAAGATATGTTTATAAAAATCAGCATGATTTACCATCAAAATTATCACTATTTATGGTTACTATCTTCTGGGACGGCGATCGAGCGTCGTATCTGATCGATAAGATACGTATTAAGTATACCTCTGATTCGTTCTGTTTTGCTAGCTCTGAGCCCGTGACAGTCGCCTTTCTCTAGAATGAGCCCAGATACAAAATGCAGCATGTACACCATATGCTTCTAATTTATTACCAGCGGCCGCACGGGCTTCACCTGCGTATCCTACACGTTTCTGTTAAAGGTGCAAGCACGATCGAGTTGGTTTCTGCGTATTTTTTGCTGGAAGCAGTTTTTCCCCGTGGGGATAAGTATTTGATATGTCAAACAAAATTATCTTAACGCTAAATTATATCAAAATTCCTCTAGTAGTTATTGCGCGATACGTGCTACGGACGGACGAAAATTGTAATAATTACCGTTTTCGCCTATTATATGGTTAGTTACTTTACGGTCACATGAAATCATAATTTTCAAAATATATTCGTAGTACAGACACAACCCCGTTACTGTTTCATTATTAAATTTATAGATTTATGATAATAATTCAGATGTGTACTAACAAGTTCAATTCTATTCGTATGAACATTAGTCTCAAAGGAAGAATTACTATAGTCTATTGATATTGGCAACTAAAAGATAATGAGCGCATCTTCTGATTTTTGTTTTTTTTTTTTTTATAGAAATTTGTTATATTTTATTAAGAAACTAATAAGTGAAAGAATTTTATTGATATCTATAAAAATGTCGAAGATACAAATTTTTAAAGTAAATCGTGCAATGGCATCATTCAGTTACATTACTATGGGCTAACGTAGATCATTAAGCAGCGCGCACCGAGTGACGTCACGAGCGGGTCGTAAATACACAGACTTTAATTTGTTATATCTCTGGTAATAATCGGTATTTTTCCAAAATTCAAAAAGTGTAGTATTCACTACGTTATAATTTAACGTGTGAAATAGCGTTTGATACATGATTTTGTTGAAGCAGACGCGCTCATTTTAGTTATATATTAAATCACATTTAATATGTAAATGTTTAGATTAATTCTTTTCTGTCTATACTAATTGTTTCAAGTTTAATCTATAAGACAGCCACAGGAAAAATATAATACAAATTAATATATACGGTACTGTAGGAGTCGAAGAAGCGATATAAAAACTATTTTAATTACAACAAATATATCCAATAACATACAAAAACAACACAAGAGTCTGTTCACTTTATATTACAACTATTTATTGAACATTCAGGATAAAAGTTTCCACTTCTCTGAGATTCTGTTCTATCATACAAATAAAAACGTCGTGGGCTAAACTTTATACTGTGATCCGATTGGCTGTAGGCGCTGCTGTCAAAATTACTGTTGCATGATAATAATTAGGAAGCGATACCTGTATACATGTATCAATTAGTCCATGAACGTTGAGAGCTATCTCCATGAGGTCGAGCGCAAACGCTACGTGTTCAGGTTGAGGCAGATACGTCGCAGCACCGGCAGCGTACGCCGCTAGGGCTTCGCATACCGCACCACCAACTGCCCATGACACAGCTCCTTGCTCGTACATTGACATCGCCTGAGAATATATTATATCTATAATTTTAAGCCTGCCTGAATGAATGAAATATCTTACAATCTTATACCAAAATGTTTATTATAACAGCTGTGATTTTATTTGTCTGACAAATAGAAGACAGTTAATATATTCAATGCGTAGTATCTACACACAATAAAAAATTTATATTTATAATGAGATAGGGTACTGTTACAATTTAATTGCCCCTGCCTACGAAGCTGGAGGTCCCGGGTTTGAATCCCAGGTCGGGTCAGTATTTATCTCAATGTATTTATCTCAAATATCTCAAATAATACTGGTACCGGGTCTTGGTTGTTATATGTATGTGGTGTCTTTGCTTGGTACCCAAAACACAAGCTAACGCTTAGGGGCCTAGACGTTGTTGTGATGTAAACGTTACTATTATTATTAATTATTATATGAATGATAGAGATTTTGCAGAGCGCATGCATCATTGCCGGCCAGCAGTTCTTTTTTATCATTGCTAATTCGATGTAATATTTCAGGTCAATACTATCTCATAGTATTTTCCATTATTTTAAGTCACTTAGCTAGGTTGTCGAATTTGCGCAAAACATCGGTCAACACATTTTCAGGCTAGCCTGTCATCTATATCCAGTAGTATAAACACCAGTCAGTCACACAGTACAATGGTCATGGAGATATGTGTAAGCATGCTTCAGGAAGATATTTTTTAACATGCATATAACATCAACATAAATAGGGAAATCTGGTTTGACAGTTGTCATTCTATTCATGTGTATTATTTATTATAAAAAACATGACTCCTTCACCTGAAACTTCTGAGTTACAGCCTCAAAGTTGAACTCGCTGCGAGAATGCTTTTTAATTTTGCCACCTTCTGCTACATCTATCGAGAACTTTTTTGAAAATAATTTGCATATTTCTGAAATGAAAACAATTAACATTTGTAGATTTTTGATCAAAGATTTGTAATGTATCAATGAAATTGCTATTACGCATAAAGCTGTTTTACATCATTTTGACGTTAGCTTTAACTAGTCTTTATTCATTAAGTTTCGAGTATTAAGTGAGTCCAATAATAATAATAATATTGAGTACTATTTGCTTTAAACTATAATGACATGATAATATTTTACAAAAATACAAATTGATTTTCATTTTAACTTTGTGACGTAATTTCTCGAATGCCCCCTAGACAGTTAAATTGGATGAATAAATTACAGTTGTTTTTTCCGGGTAACAGATATAATTGTAGTAATTTCAACAATTACCGCAACCCCAAAAGAGGCCACATTCAGTAATTTTTTTTAAAAATCGTACCTACAATAGTAACTATTGCACTAATTTACAAAATATTAAAACGGGCTAAACGTAATATATGAAAAAATAAAAATAAAAACAATATGTGGATAAAAATGAAAAATACCTAGGTCGCCAAAGCCCATTGAATACTTAGAGATACTTAATACACATTTTCAAGCTTTCGTGATACAAACTGTTATATGATCGAATTGGTAAGACTGAATTTTACGATTTCGCATATTCTAGACAATCGCCAATTTTATTCGGTGCAGATTATATGGATGCAATTACCCCCACTACCCCTCGCAGGTGTTCAATAAAAAGAAGTTCGCGCATACCCAGTCCTGTTAGCAATTTGATCAATTAGTATTCTCTATACTCAGCATACTCATTAAAACATTTAACTAAATCTATTTATCCAAGAATGTGCAGTAACATTATTTTTGAACGAGGTAAATTAACAACTCATAAAACACTTTTAAACTAAACAAAAAAGATATCATTGTATACCCAGATGGACTATGCAGGTCGGCCATGGGCAATCAATCCAACAAACTACTAACCTTTGGTCATTTTCTTGACAACGTGTTTAGCGTCATCGCGTTGTCGACCTACACCGTAGAGTAAAATATGACGTTGATTAGCGTCATGCGGCGTCTGTTCAGGCTCCGCAGGCGGCAGCGGAAAGTGCATCGTGTAGTTATAATGGCGCGACACAGGCGAAGCGCCGCAAGCGCTGCTGGGACCGGCGCTGCTAGTGCGCATACCTATAGCACAGATTAATTTTTAACTGCCCATATCTGCCCATAGAATAAGGCTTTAGTTTATTAATTATTGCATCTAAATTTAATGAAAATATACAATTGTATTTTACCACTAGCACATTTTTTTTTAAAGGTACCATTTTCAACGAGATAACATTGTTTATTTATGGCTAACTCAATACCACAATAATATATTTTTACCTCTCATTGGTATTAAATAATATTGTATTGTAACAGATTTTAATTGTAATTTCTTATTTTAAATACTCAATGACGAATTAAAAAAAAAAAGGATAGAATCATTGACAGTACTATGGCATTTAATAGAAATGTACAAATTGCCCACGATAATGTTAAATTATATTGTAAATTTAGAATTGAAATTAGCGACTTACCTATGCCAGGCACAGACATTGGTCCCATTCCCATAGAAGGAATACCAGGAATGCTACCTGACATCACTCCCATACCACTTGATACCATCATTGGTGAATTAACACTGTGAATAAAACATTAAATATAAATATTTAAAATCTGTTGAATCTCTTGGGATCTCTTCCACATAGATATATTAATACATGGATGCGGTGTCATCGTAGTTGCATATGGTTTGTTGATTCTTGTGATGGATTGTTACAAGATGTATAGTCATTTGATAGTCACCACATAGCATCATGTGTGATGCCAATGAGAAAAACCATTCCATTAAGAATGAAATGATTAAAGACGTCACATTTTATATGTAAGTACACATGATTTATTTTAATAAATTGAAGGACCATAGACCAATATCGGCGCATCGTCTATGAGGACTTGAGGATGGACATATAATAGTACTATTCTGTTTTGTGGTATTTATAAATAAGTTCATATAAAAGACAAAACTTTGTTCAACATGCAGAATGATGTGAAAAAAGAAATAGCTATACGGCCGCCCGGTACCGAAAATTCCCGAAGACACAAACGTGTTCGAAGCCGTATAACGCGATCTTTTTTTAGTATGGTAAAATTTTATAGTTCTATCTCTTTCTTTGTTCTTGTTTGAATAAAAGGCGCATATTTAGCAACCGGCAACCGATCGTAGTAATTGTATCTACGCTCTTCCATTTTTAAACCAAACTGTCAACTTGACATTACCATCGATATTGGCGTCAAAATCGCTGCAAGAAATCAATCTACTACCTACATCACAACTACAAAGTATTGTAATTTATGTATTTTCAAATATAACTAAAATAGTTATGATACTTCATGAACATGCGAACATCAGGAACTAGACATGGGTAACGCCAGCAAATTTCTTGCGTCAACGCCAATATAAGGTATCAGCGCAGCGCCGTAACGCCAGCGCAGCAGCGCACTGAATGAATGAATATCGCCCACCACGCTGCACCGCGACACGACACCGGGTTCTGTTTGGCGTTGGTCGGCGGTGGAGCAATATTAATAATAATAAGTGTAAGAAAACTGTCTTAAAATAAGTTTTTTTCCAATTTTACAATTACATAGCTATTTCCAAAGTTTTTGTTATCGTGTATTTATATTAGGTTACTGTAATAACGAAGAACAAATGTTTTTTTTTTGTTACTTTTATAATAAAGATTATAATTTAAAATTGAAAGTTCAGCGCACAGTACAGTGTGGCGCGGCCTTGATGTCATTGGTGTACAGGCGAAGGGCGACGACGCCAACAACGCCACTGCGCGGCGCGAATCGAATCGGTATCTTATAACCTACGCTTATAACGCACAGTAGCGTGCAGTAGCGCCGGCTCCAGCCGCCGCGACGAGCGTGGCGGAGCCTTGGCGTCATTGGCGTTATCGGCGCTACAGTTTTTTGGACTGCGTTACAGCGCCCGTAACGCCACCCTACTACGTTAGCGCAATGGCGCAACGCCGCGCAGCGTTACCCATGTCTATCAGGAACACATTCTATGGGCATATTATGAGATCAGTAGAATAAATGAATGTATACGAGATTACATTTTACATTGAATTTACCTATGTGAAGGTTCCCCAGGGTCTTTTGGACTATCTGGAGCGTCCATAGAATTTTGCTGGTCTTCCTTGATATGTTGAAGCAGTTTGTCTAAGTCATCATCAATTTTTGAATCATCCAAGTCCATTCTCACATTTTCCTAAAAATAATAATAAATTATCAATAAGAATATTTTTAATGTAATTACATTAACTACGAAACTGATATTATTCTATTTGAACATCGAGAACTTTGTTATGCGGGATCAGCGCGTGCGCCTGATCGTCATCATATCCACCATCCATCCATCGCCACTCATATAAATGTGTTATTTATTTATTTATTATGAAATTCAATCTAATAAGGACTAATGTAAGACTGAAGGAGGGGTGTTGTCTAGTTTTAGTTGTGAACTGTCTACATTGACTTTAGACACAGATCATATTTCGGTTTACAGAGGATCTATTAGGCATAAAGGTATTTAGCGAACATATTGTACAATAATTAATGTTGCGTTGATGTGTTAACTAATTTTTCAATACATTTGTTATTAATATGGTCTTTATGACATCCAAACTTGTACCGTATGTTGTATTTTACAGGCCTAGGCCTTCTTACTTTAAATCAATCACAAACGAGCATTCTGTTTGTAACACATGCGTAAACCTCGAAAAGCAACCCGCTCCCGCCCTTAGCTCCCGCCATTATTACATTTGAAGTAACTAGCTAATTTTAATCGCCAATGTATTGAAAAATATCGTATGATACTCGTACTCAGTAAGTTGGCTATTATAGACATCGGTTTATAATAAACACTCGGTATCGCCTCGTGCCTATAAACACCTCGACTATAATATGCAGCTTACCGTACTTGCATCATAACGTACTACTATTTTTCAATGAGATTATATACAATACAATCTAATAAACAAGTGAATTTTTCCTAATTAAAAGAAAAATATACCTCCATTTTCGTTTTGAGATCGATCCCCGCAAATATGTCGTCATCCATATTGTGAGCATTTCCAGCGCTTGTCACTGGCGGCGCCACTGAGCTACTGTTGCCATTCATGCTTGTACTAGTTGGTTCAGTTGGTGATATTAAATCACCTACAAGATGAGAAAAAAAAATGTTTTTAGAAATTAATTCAATATTTTATGGGATTTGAATGATGAACACCAATATTAGTTAAAAATTGGTCAAGTGCGTAAGTATCGAGTCGGTAGGATCCCATAGCCAATCCAACAACAAAGACAGATAATTTCTTTAGTATGATCATACTATATGCTACTTATTTTGTATATTCTTTTAGATTCTTTTAGAGTTTTTGGAATAGTGGTTTAAGAGTTAGAAGGGGGGAACATGCAACTAATGTAAAAAAGCCATTTTCTAGACAGAAATTTTGCAAACACCCTACTGTGAAAAAACCATCAAACAGCAAAATAATGATTTTGAAATAACTATTCTTCGATTCTCTATCGAGGGGATAAATAAACATTATTTTTTTATTACAATGCATGTACGAGCCTAGAGTAATATAAAACAATTTTTTAAGGTTTTTTTATACAATTATGGATTTATAATCGGTTATTAATATAGATAACCATGTAAAATTTTAGCTTCATAGCATTTATTTATTTTAGCCGAAAAACCGAGGTAGACCCGACGCTCATGGATTAAAACCATACAGACATGACGACATGAAGAATTTTAAAATTGACCCAAAGGCGACCCAGGACCGCCACCTGCAGAGAAAAATTATTAGGGGAGCCGACCCCAATGGAAATGGGAATGAGGCCGGATGAAGAAGAAGAAGAAGCATTTATAGTCTGCAATTAAAATGACTGTGACATTCGGGCATAGAGAAACTATAAGGATTCCTTATCAGACTATGGAACCAATATCTTAAAAAAACAAGCAATGTTTAAAAATTTATTAGAGCTTTGTATAAGCTTCAATTTTATGTTATGCCAAATCAACAAAATTAACAAATGAGAAAAAATATATATTTACCTCTTGAAATAAGAGTGCACATATAGGCGTCATGTGAGAATACATCCCTTCTTATTAGTTCTCCAAACAAATGCACTAGATTCGCAAACTGTTGACGGTTGCCAGGTGGGGCATTTGGACTTTCATCTAAAATGCATAAATTAATTAATGATTGTTTATTTTTCAATATGAATATTGTTAGAAAATAGCTAAACAAGTATATTACCTAAAACAGGAGCATCATTGTCTAGAAATCGTAATAGTAAATTCTGGAATATTGGCGGTCCATTATATAATCCTGTGCCGGAACTAATTGATTCCTTGTCATCTGCCCCTATATTACAAAAAAATAAAGTTATCTTCAGTCACCCCTGAATTATAAATCTAGCATAGGGTTCGTCACAAAAATTTTCCATTTGGCATTACTAAACTCACATTTATTGTTCATTTCAATAGTTTAATTTAAAGTCAATCAATCATCAATTGTTATGTGAAGTATCTACAAAGTGAAGTTAATTAAAAAACAGCTATGAGACACTTGATTGAAATACACTATTTTATTACATAAATTTCAATAAAGTCTATATATATAGGCTGACCCACTTTTTTAGAAGGCATACATACACATCATACACAGCCCATCATCAATCTAATTGAAATATTTATTTACTTAGTATATATTATCTGATATTCAAAATATATTAAAAAGAAAATTTAATATTGATATCAGTTTTTTAATATAATTTTGTGGTTTAAAAAAAATAATGTAAAGAACATTCAAAATACTTCACATACTTAATTCCAATTATTTCGATTTTAAATACACATTTATAATATTTGTATCATAAAAAACAAATAGACAAACAAAAAAAAAATCTAAAAATCGTTCATTAATTTTGGCGATAAATTTATACGTGATTACTCTACGATTGATCGATATCATCATGAAATGAATATCATCATCAACATTGATGTCTAAATCACTGTGAGAAATCCTTTGCAACCTTAAAATTTTTACAATCTTTACTCACTACATCACAACCATAAAGAATTGCATTTAGGTATACTCCAGTATCCTTAAAAAAATACGATATTAATGGACATGCAAACGATGGTAGCGCGTTCTCTCGCCGGAATAACAGTATAGTAACGTTCAGCGATAAGTTTTCTTACCGATAATCCGTGACTATGCTTTATGCCGTGACTACAGTCTTTATTAGTTCGAAATTAACCTAAAAATTGTTGCCGCTGCTCTGGTACTGGCAGTAGCCTATTGCTATTGAACGTATTATTCGTTTGGAGTTCGACAGCACCCGTTTTAATTTATTATATTCAAGAAATTTGAGTATTACTTCGGTATTCTAAGTCATTTTAATAGATCGATATCGCATCCGCACTGCTTTTGGCAACTTTCCTGATACAAAAGTATATTAATTTACATCTGAATTTTACTTCTGCCCTATAATGATAAAAAAAATCGTTTCTTGTAACACACTGATCGCCTTTATGCCGTGAATTAGTGTGAGCGTTTCTATTCACGCCTGTGAACCCTCTGCCTGGGGTCAAAATACCGACACCGAATAGAGAACGACCGTGAAATAGAACGTGAGTGTGAATGCCGAACACACCACCAACATTCACGTTCTCGGCAATGCGATACAAAGTGAATCCATAAACAAATCTCAAAGAGTAAACGTGCCATGGTGTTCGTGATGTTGATGCAATAGCTGTTGTTGCCTCCGATCCAAGAGCGCGGCGCAGGCCATGGCGCGATGTTCGCCCCAGCGCGCGCCGCACACCGCCCACTCGCACAGAACGCGTACAACCGCGTACGAACACGCCCATTCCTGAACATACACAATACAATGGGGTATGCACTCAAATCTATTGACCCCTGGCGTCGTTTCTTATGATTCTATTATGACAATATTGTCCGTCCGTCCGTCGAAACCTTTTTTCTTAGGAACGGGTAAAGGTATGAAGTTGAAATTCATATCAAATAGTAACATCTGAGGTTCCTTGTAAATTTAAAAATTCAAGCTTATAAGCAACGCATTCAAAAGTTGCAGCCATTCATATCAAACATTTTTATAATCGCAAACTCATTCTTCAACACCTATTCAGTACGGTCCCGTCAACCCAGAAATATTAAAGGAAGACGCAAATTACATAAGTAAAGGAAACAATTCTTCACTTCATCAGCCCATTTTTACCCCACTGCAGGGGCTTAGACCTCCCCCAGGGTGAGGAGGGAGGCTTGGAGCTTAAATCCACTACGCTGCTCCACTGCGGGTTGGGGACTGTAACGACCGCCATCTATTGACAGCGTCCGGTCCGAAAGGAAACAATTCGAAAATCGTTAATAGTTATCATATAAAATATTATTTATAACAAAGGTTTTGTTATTGATATATCCATTTACGTGCTACTCGGCGCGGCGGTGAGTAGCGATAAAAACGTAAAAATATGTTTATAATTGACCATTTCCAAAATTTTTAACTAAAGTCTGTTATATTTTATTTCGAAAGAATAGGCGATTGTAAGAAACTAATATATTATTATTTTTGGATCGGGATTTATGTAGATATATTATATTGAAAATTCTTATAGCGTGTCCAGATGGAATTAAAAGTTTTGCCATTGCCGTTGCATATTTATAAAAACAATGACGCCATTACTACTGACAATTCTGAGACTGACATTGTTTTTATAAATATGCAAAAGCAATAGCTAAACTTATAATTCCATCCGGTGATATCACACAATACGAATTCTCCATATATCTTCGTAAATACCGAATCAAAAACAAAAAAATTCAAATCAGATTCTTAAAATTGCCTATTCTTTCGAAATAAAATTAATAAAATAAAAACAGACTTTAGTTAAAAAATTTGGGAATTGTATGAAACCTTCAGAGTCTGACTCGCTCTTGGCCGGTTTTCGTTCTTTCGCTAGAAAAGAAATCTAGGTCATAAATGGGAATAGTATATAAGACTAATACAGAAAAAAAAATAGGTCATTAAACAATAATCTTTTTATCTGTGCTTCCTTACAGGATAAAGACTCGTAACTATCCAATAAATAACAACTCATTTAAACTAGATAAGGAACCTAGCTAGAACAAAATTCATTAAGCAAAATTAATTTCTTGTGCTACACATTTCAGTTCTCACAAAATTTAAAAAATTCAAAAGGTTGAGTTGAAAAGGTATAAGTTTTTATTTAATTATCCTATAAAGTGACAGATTTGATATTCAGGCCATAATTTCAAATTAAATTCATAAATTTGATATTTTACTCTGAAAATCAATAAAATGTAATATATTTCTGATCTGGAATGATATGAGCCAAAGATCTTAAATCCAGTGAATAGCAAAATTGTTTTGGGACGTTACAAGATAGATGTCGTGTGATATTAAACGATAGATGGATAGATCAAGTGGCTGAACACTTCGTCTTTCAAAGGCCGTGAGATTGTCCCCGACATAGGCGTTTAAACCAAGGCGTTTGAGTAAGTTTCCATGTTATAAAAACTTAAGTGAAATATATATCACAAGATCCGCCGACGTCGTCCCTTTCGTGACGGTGGTAGTTAAAAGAGACCCAACCCGCACTAGACCAGCATGGTGGGCTTACGGTCCAAGTTTCTTAATTCAATGCCAATGAAGGGCTGACTCCAACAGTGGAAGTCTGAAAACCTGATGATGATGACAGATATAACGTTAAGAACCACAGCTTATGGTCAGCTCAGAATCCCTCTATTAGAATCAATAAAGTTATAATTCACAAATTGTCAATGAAGTCACTGAGAAAAAAATGTTGTGCATTAATTTGTAAAACTAGTATTGAGTGATAGTACCTAGATTTCTAAAAAAATACATACAGGGTCTTTGATATCCGGAACAGAGTCTTTCGATGGTGACGTACAGTTTGCAAACACTTCCTTATAAAGCGTATCTAAGTTGTTGTTAGGATCAACACGGTCAAAGCAGTGCCTGTCCAGTGATTCCAAAACTGCCAACACGCGTGCTATAACATATTGATTCTAAATAAAAAAAGCAATTGTTAATATACAGTAAAAATATTGACATATAATTTAAAAAAACTACCTTGTGAACTACTTTGCCATTTGTCTGTGCACCATTTACTTTCAGCTTTTTTACTTCTAGATGCAATTTCTTGTTCAGCCACATAAACCTAAAAAACGAAATATACATTAATTGCATATGCACTCCGATGCGCATGCCTTATTGCGTAGATTCACCATACTTCCCGTCTCAACGTTTCTATGAAATTGGTATTTTTTTGTGACTAACTTCAGAGTCGTATATTCGTATGGCAAGTACTGTACGCATATACAGAAGTAACAGAAAAGTAATAGGAATCGATTAACATCGGACGCGCAGGTTTGCCCGAAGTTATCCAATGAAATAATTTTAATAAGAAAAAGTCATAAGTTATAACGAAAATACTGTAAAAACAACTTTATTACATTTGGTTCTAATTGTCCTGCAAATTGCAGGTACGTCCAGTCCCATTACTTTTCTGATAGATCTGTAGTTAGCTTGCTTACTTGTTTGTTTATTGATAAATGTTTTACAATTTTTGTTGCTATAAAACTCTAAAATTTATCTAATTAAAATTTACTGTACTGTGTAATATTATGACAACAATTAAAGAAAAAGCAATTTACGTATAAAAAAAATAATTACCATTCTTCTATGTTCTTCAGTGATCATAGAGTCCATATTTGGCATGGGCAAAGCTGATGGTGGGAGAGGCAATAAGTCGAGAGGTGAACCTTGTAATGAGGAGCCACAACCAGACCATACCATTGCTGAAGGGCATTCAATGCAGATTACCTGTTCACAAGTACACATTTTTTTTTTTCAGGTTTAATGATTCTTTTGTCCGTATTCAGTACGACGCGGAAAACCTACGCGAATATCTGCGACGGATGTAAAATGTATTAAGCCTATACAGCGCGTTCATTGTGACGCGACGCAGAGAGCAATCCGAGCGCGGATGAAAATCCCTCCGCGTCGCACTGTACATGCCCTGATTGTATCACTTTCGTCGCACTGAATACAGCCTTTAAGTTTCAATTAGATACTATTACTTGGCCGAAATATTTTAACAACAGAAATTTATATAATAAGTAGATTTTGCATTCAGGTCCACCCGTGCTGGAATACATAATGTCCTATAAACATTACTATTGAACCACCAACTCTGAAGGTTTGCTCATCATTCATGTCATATCCTGATTAGTTTTATGTCCTTTGGGAATGTTTGAGCAGGTTAAACAGTAAACAGCAAACGACCGCTTAGCCTAGTGGGTAGCGACCCTACCTACGAAGCTGGAGGTCCCTGGTTCGAATCCTAGGTCGGCTCAGTATTTATATGATGAATATCGATACTAGTACTGGGTCTTGATTGTTATATGTATGTGGTGTCTTCTTACCCTCCATGTTCTCAACTATCTATGTTCAAAATTAAATGTCATTTTGTTACTCGGTAACAACATGATGAAAGAAAAAATAAAAACTTTTTCACATTTATAATGTTAGCCAGGACAAAACTTACTTGTAATGTTGTCGCGAGCTGTATAATAACATCTCTATGGAATGGGCAATTTAGTATCTCTCCGAAACCCACTTGTATCGGATTCAATGCAGCTGTAGTGACAGCTTGTATCGTAGTTTTTTGGTCCCGAACGGTTCCAGGTTCTTCTTTAATCTGGATGTCGTGTTGTTGGGGGTTAGGGGTTCCCATAGGATTAGGCGTTCCCAACGAATGGTTAGGGTTTGGAGTTCCTTGGCTCTGATCCGCTGGTGTATTTGACCTCTTTATATTAGCTATATTTGGTTTGACGTCACCATTTGTTGCATCAGGCATCGGCGACATGGGTACACTGTTAGCATCTGGAAAATTTTCAGATGTCACTTTAAACATAAAAATTTAAGGGTGCTACACCAACATCAATCAACGTGGATTTTTTTTCTATTGTAATGTCAATGATTATTAGTACATATGAACGATTAAACTCATGAATTTTCAGTCTCTTCAAAACGTTTTATTTTATCTCTATAAATAGTAAAATAATAGGGGGTTTAAGAACGAAATTGTGAAAAACAACCTGTAGATATGGTGATAGTTTTTGATTTGCGATTATATGAAATGAAAGTCCTGTGTTCAATTCAAAAATAAAAAAAAAATTTTATAAATTGCCTTTATTAAGCATTAAAACACAACACATCGGAAAATCTGATAATTTTTAAATTCGAGTTCCGTCATGGCACTCACGCAGCAGATGCAGGCTCATGATATCAATGCTGTGTTTGGAGGAAACGTGACTAATGAACGCATCGTGCTTTTTTGGTTTAGTCACTTTTACAGTGGCAATTTTGAATTGCAAAATGGACCAAGAAGTAGATCAGCCATTAAAGCCAATAATTAAGAATTGCAAGCAATGTTGACAGCTGATCCGTATCAAACTATTAAAAAAGTAGCAGCATATAGATTGAGGTTAGCATACCTACAGTTGCATACATACAGACCATGACAAAATTAAAAAAATTACAAGAATGGGTACCAGATGAATTAAAAGACCTGCATAAAAGTGCACGCGCCGAAACTTGCCTTGCGTTGATTAATTGACACAGAAATGAGGGTATTTTAGACCGAATTGTAATGCACGACGAAAATTAGATTGTTTATGATAACCGCAAGCGAAAAGCACAATGGCTGAACCCAGGTCAAACTCCAGAACATTGGCCTAATATGAAGCCTACATATACACAGAAAAGTAATCTATTATAACTTACTCAATCCGATGCTATTATAACAACTGAAGCCTACAGTCAAGAACTTCGAACAATAATGGCGGCACTGGAAGAAAAACAGCCTCAACTGGTTAACCAATTTTAGCCATTATGGCTTCACGATAATGCAAACGTCATACTACACAAGATACCATTTCAGCACTATTGGAGTTACACTTGGAAGCCCTCTGTTAACCTCTGTACTCTCTAGACGTGGATATTGACTACCAGTTTTTTTACAATTTGGACAACTTTTTCCAAAAAAAAAAAGAAAATTCAATCCTGACAAGCAGAACGAATAGCCTTTACGAACGTCGTTGAGTTCTGCTTCCAAGAGTTCTAATGCAAAAGCATTCATCTCCTTATTTGATGTCAGAAATACATAAAGAATATGGCTAGTAATTTTTATTAAATAAATACTTTTTTCTTAGTAGTTTCTAGTATCATTCTTTTTGTATCAAACGGCAATTTCATTCTTCAACCCCTAAGTTGTTGTATGTGGAGGATTTTTATCCTGTAATTCTAGAATTTGGTCTGTTCTGTAGATTAATGGTTAATTGTTCACAAATTATTGACAGCATATTGAACTCGAGCATTCAATGGGCATATTAAAAAAAAAATCGTTTAGATTCTTTAATTATTTTATCTTTTTTACCCACCTGTGACACGCTAAAGGCGGTATAACGTTTAACAATATATTTATGAAGATTTGTGTAACTGTGCTGGCTTTTATGAATCTTGTCTTAAGGACAAAATTAATTAAAATTATCAATAGTTATCATTCGATGTTGGAGATCAAATGTTATTAATTAATGATTATTGTTTAAACAACGGCTAACCAAGATAAAATATAAAGTTTACCTGCAACAGGTAATCTGGAAAACGTCGCGGGCTGGTTCAACGTTCGCAACGTGATGTCCGAGAGTGAGGAACATATCGCCGCGGCTTTTTTTGCACATGTCGTGGCCAGACGTCGACACAAACTCTCACAGAACACGAATTCGCCCATGTGTTGCAAGGTTAACGGAAGGAACAATCTGTGGAAGGAAACTGATTATAATATAACAGATGCGATGATTCACTAATTAAATTTATGACTCGAGGGACAGAATCCTAGATAGAGTGGTAGAATGAATACAAAATAGTAAAATAGCTCAAGTCAACTACAAATGGTCTATTTATATTTTTGGTGACTTTTTATTTATTTAGTATGTAATAGCAGTTACAACTTATCAAGTTTGTTTCAAGATGTGCTATTGAAAATTCATTATGTTGATATATATTTCTGTTCTTAAAATTAACTCTTAACCACTTCCTTGAACTGAATTTCAGATGGAGAGCCATAAATATACCAGAAAATTATTTTATAAATATTTTTTTCTGATCCATAATGTGATATGGTCATATTTTATTATATCCATTACACTGCTGAAAAAAAATCATATGTATTTCTGTATTTGTATAACAACCCAAGATAAAAATCATTTTCACATCACACTATGTAACAACTTGAGTTTTTGGAGCATAACAGACTCGTGCCACCTTTTCTGATATAAGTACAATCTAATCAATTGATAATAGAAACTTCGCACTACTCCACACCCACGAGACATAGTGGGGCGGTCGTGACCATACTCTCTGAGCCAAGTGAAGTTGATGATTGTTGGGAAACTGCAAATATACAAAATTCTAAGTCCAATTATTAATTTTATTGGATAAAAATTCTAATTCTGTATACGCACAAACAAATTAAGTAATATATACTTTTGTTTCATGTATTGATACTAGGTAAAACTAAAAACTGATGTATATGAAATGAAAGTAATTTTTTTTATAAATACTGGTGTTTGAAACAACCATGAAAATTGCTTATTATTCTTCTAATATCATATTTTACTTAAGTACTATCAACATATAATAAAGTAAGAAAAATTAAAATTTACTCACCAGTTCTATGCAGATCAACCTAGATATTCAAAACATTTAAAAAACATACAATTATACTGATATTATAATGCATTTAAGTACCTCAGTAATCCATCTTCTGGAGCCCGTTTGTCTATAAGCTCGATAATCCACGTTAAAAAATCATGTCTATCAAGCAATCCTTCATCTAGGAGATATTTGGCCAAACGACAGCAATAATTCCATAGCTTCAGAGCTTGCCTCCAATCTGGGTTACCATCTGAATTTGATAAACCAATACCTAAAACAATAATATAATAATACAAGTTCGTTCTTCGTTTTTATTATTTAATCCATGGGCATTGATCATTGCATGTAAGACAGATAGAAGTACTTTTAGTAATAACGAAAACAAACTAAATTGTTAGTGTCGCTTCATGTTTATTAGATTTTATTACATCGAAATAAATTTTGATTAATCTAGAACTAAAAATCAAAACGAATATTACAGATAATAAAATTTTTGTATACCAATCAAAAATTTGATTAAAATAAAAGCAACTATAATAATTTCACTACGTTGCGATTGTCATAAAATACCTCCAGAATTTCCTGGTGAATGCATTGAAGGCGGTACAGTGGAACTGTTAGGTGTTGAGCTGCCTGGAGGATTACCTGACGAGTTATGACTTGGAGTGCCTTGACCTACCAATAAAAAATATTATGTTTAGAATGCATTCGTTGATTGTCACTTGGGAGAGGAGAAATAAAGGCTAGTAAAATCGTAAATGCTTTAGGCAATAACTAATGAGTCAGACAGATACAATTATGTGACCCTTTAAGATAAATAAATCTATCAAGAAAATTTTGAAATTAGTACTCAATTCCTAAAAAAAAAAAATAATTTCTCGATGCGCTTTATTGTTATTTTAATGCCATATAAATTTTTAGATAAACATTATTGTTTAAAAAAATAGATCACTTATCACAAACACGGTGGGGTACACCGAAATGATACAGGAATTGAGTACTATGGATTGAGCCAGAATAAAAATTTTCTTGATATGTGAATACTGACTATTTGGAATTATGATGATGTTTATACAATTAATAAAAAAAATTAAAAAATAAATATATTTCATTTTAAATTGAACAAGTCAATAAAGAAATGGAGTTCATATGTGAAAATTTCTGTGCCATACTTTATCATAACTTTTATCAAGCAATATCTCAAGATGAATGTCATTGTTGTTAAGTGGAATTCCAACAAAGTTGTGCCTCTCTACTGAGTATACTGTCTTCAGGTCAACCAAAAACAGTAGTAACGCCTGAAAACATCGCTGTTCCAAAAATCATACAAACTTACAAATCAACCAACATGTAACATACTGAGTAGAATCGAGCAACTGTGGGTATTAGAACATACTGCAATTCAAACAATTTTGGATACAATGGATACTGTCACACGTCAGAGTACTTGGGAATGAAGTGACGGACCAGTTGGCCTGTCTCGCGACATCGGATGACATAATTGTGGATATGTCACCACTATTCTGTCAACACTTTCCTAAATACCAAAACATGTGTGCCAACCTAGGAGTATTTTCAATAAATAAGCCACATGGTATTCTCAAAACACAATTACAGAGTAGGTACTGCATTTCTTGAGCTGTTAGTCGATTTACAAAATAATTATTTTACACTTAACTGAATAAAAAACGAAACAGAATGGCATTGAATAAATATTGTGATGGCATAACATACTGCTGCTTAATGCGGTGTGGTGTGACTGGAGCATACCACAATACTTGAGGTGGCCCATTCATGATCACTCCAACACTCCAAAAATCTTGCCTTGAATGTTAAAACGGTTCGATTTTTGCATGACGTCGCGCCATATACGGATATCCAGTCGTTTCTAAATCCAGTCACGCCACGCCGATGCGTCGCGCCGCGCCATCGCTCCAACATATCGTGAATGCGGAAACCGACGAGCCGTTCGCGCCGCGCCAATCACTCCATCGCGGCAAATGATCGTGAATGTGGGAATTGTGGTCCAAATTTTGGATTAGTCTGTGTAAATCCGCCGTTTAGTCATGACGTCTAGAGATTCCGTTTTGGAATTCATTGAAATCTTTTACGTAATTTGCCTTTGGCAAATCACAAATAATGATCATCATGAGAAAACAAAAAGAAGCGCAGCAATGGACAGATTGCTTTTTTTATTTCGGTCCAAAGACCCAAATTAATAAATTATAATTAACTTTAATTTAATAAAATTAATAAATTAACATGTGCATAAATTTTTTAAAGAAGCCATTTTTTGTCCATATATTCTTGGGTTTTCGTCCTTTTACATAAAGACAAATCGCAGTCGATAATAATAACATTTCGAAATCCAATGCACCTGTTTTGTTTTCGAAATCCATTGCATCTGTTTTGTGGCACGCTCGTGAGTGTGGACAAAATTTTGAATGCGCCGTTTGGATGTAGTCCAAAAGACGTGATCGTGAATGCCTAGCCTGAGAGTACCAGACATGGCAATTGTCATGGTTTGGAATGGCTATAGGAAAGGTTATAGTGACCGTTTGAGGTTTCCCAATAATCGAATGTCTAAATGATTCTAGGACTGGCCATGCAATTTCTTTTTTAGGACTTGAATGCCTGATGTCTTTTGATTATGTTTGGAAATTTTTTAGATAGATATATAAACATACAAAACAGAAAGTTAACTTTTAAATTTTCTTATAAAAAGATTTTTATATGTTCATAATATTTTTGTTATGGGCTTATAAATACCATTATTAGTTAAGCATAATTATAGTATAGCTGTTACCTGACTGTGAAGGAGGGGTTTTGTCCAGCATGCTTCCTGGAGCTGCAGTTTGATAATATTCAGCTAGTTTGGGAATTTGGTCTTTAAGAAATTTTATAAGTGTTGTAGTCCACTCTGAAATAATATTAAATTATTTTGTAAAAGGATAATTTTTACAATTATCTCTGTGATCGTGCACCCATTGATAAAGGTAACATATTGCTTTATAGGCACCTATAAAATTTGACAACTTGTTATATGCAGGTTACGACAGCAGCTAATAAGGTATAGGAGCTAGGAACATTTCATGAAAGTTATAATTAATTAATTATTTATTTATAACTTAATTTTTAAATGTAAACCCACAACAAAGTGTGAAAAGCAATCTTTGTTTGTGCCCTCCTTCTCGCAAAGTCAAGACACTCTAGTTCCATAGTTAAAACAGACACCGCAATCTCAACTGTATAATATATTGCCTACTTAATTACACTATGATATGATTATTTTCAGTCAATATACCTGTAGTAGGGTCAGGAAGTTGTCTCTTCTTTATTTTTGCTTCTGAAACGGCTACTGTGTAAGCTGAACTAAGTTTAATGAACCAAGCAGCCCTTGGCATGGCTACTTGATATTCCGTTAACGTTATAAATATTTCCTCTTTCTTGTTAAAATTTGGAGCTTTCTTTGCAAGTTGTGATAGTGGCTTGCTACCTGCATTCAAATATTTAAATTATTAATTAATTAACTGATAATGACATGCTAAGATATATTATTTACAGCAGTACACAACTTAACTAGGTATTTAAAATTGTGTACAGTTGTCAAAAATTCTTTTATTTTTTTTACCATCCTTCTTTTTTTAAGTAAATAAATATATTTATATCAATCATCTAGTATACACATGAAAGAAGTTTAAGCATTTTCTGTTATAAATATCAAAAAATAAAAAGACTAATATTTAAAGAATCAGACCTGCCAAGTCTTTAAACCATGCTTCAATCTGAGGTTTAGTACGAGCTGTGGCAGGCCAGAAATTATCTTTGGTGTTCACTTGTTGCCTTTTCCTACCGCAGTCTGGAAGTGTGTTAAGTTCTTCTTTCTTAGACAAAATTCCAGAAAAAAACTGTCCAATCTGTAAACACAGTGATCATCAATAACCAACCATCGAGTATCCCACACTCTATAACTATATTTGTGTCTAGGCTGTATGAAAATATTGATAATATTGATATCATTTTTATAGAACTAAAAGCCATTAAATAAATTTTTAAGTACTTAAAAATTCAGTTGTAATATTTGTTTAAACGATACAACTAAAATAAAAATTGTATTAGATTCCATATTGTGTCTTACTACTGTATATTAAATATCAGATATATTAAATCACCTTTGAAGCGGAGTAATTAATATGACGCGCTGTGCCAAATTCATCACTAGATTGCGGGGTTGTGGAGAAACCGTGTTTTACATTAGTAGACGTTAGTTCGTCTTCTTTCTGTCGTGGTTCCTGGGGGTATACATCGGGAGGGCCAAGTCTCGGCCTTTTTAAAGGCCGTTTTTCATACATAATCCCCATGGCGTCAATTGTTATTGGTAAATCTGAAAGCATATTGAAAAATATTGCTTCTGTAACAATGTACTGTAATGAAGGCCACAAACACAAAACACCAACTGACAGGTATACTCAATCTCGGATTACAAGAATATAAATTACTTTACATTAAAACAAGAACATGCAAATACAGCACCTTTCATCAAAATCACTATACACTATCCATGATTATTTAAACTAAGTCTAACTGTATTTCAAAATAAAGAAATAAACATACTACTAAGTATGTACTTTAATACATTAATTCTTAATTCACAATAAAAACTATTGAGTGCCGATTGATAGTAATTGACAGCTTGATCTCGAAAGTTGACAAATATATGGTGATGTATTGATGATTGATTTTGTCGGCGCGTTCATCTTAAGCTATTGAATGACTGTGAAAGCTACTTTTGGCGCTATTGGCTTCATAATCAATTTTAGTAAAATTTTAAATATAATTAGAAGCATAAGTCATGAATATACATAAAGATACCGCGTCGTGTTATGAGTAAAAAATATATGCCAGTCTAAACATATGCTATAATATATCCGCTGTGCTTGTGAGGAGAGTTTAGTGTGACGCACTTATAAAATGTGTACTAGAAAAGCAAATAAAGATTCTTAAATTACATATATTTTTTTTAAAATATGAAGTGTGAGATTTCTTTGATTGACAGTTTATTTGACAACAAATATTGATGTGCTTTTAGATGGGATAAAAGTCTGTGGTGGTTGAGTGTTTTGTGTTGCTGTACTGTAAGTTGGTTGTGTGCACAGGTTGTGTGTCATTTATTTATATGCATTGTAAATGTAAATGTGTTGCAAATAAAATCCAATAAAATCTGAGTTACAGACAGAGTATTATTTAATATTTTAAATGATTGCACACTTCGTAAAATATAAAAATACATAAATGCCTCCAAAAAAATCAGAGAAAGGTAAAGCCGCCGGTGGTAAGGGCGGCGGGTCGGCTAAACTTAGTGGCGATTCAAAAGGTGACTTTTTGAACACGACTCGTGCCAAACTTCTTGTTCGCTCAAACGTTGATGCGGGTGCGTTTTGCGCAGAAGCCAACTCTCCTCAACCCATTTTTCCTACTGCGGCGCTATTTGCTTTCACTTGAGAGCGAACAAGATTTTTGGTGCAAGCTGTAGGTACTTACATTCCCTCTGACTACATACTACATAAAACGCACAAGTTTTAAGTTTTTCTAATTATGTTTTCCTTTGTGCATATCTTTTTTAAGCAAAATATTTAATACATGTAGAAACAGTCATATTTTTATATTTGTGTATCTATTGCAATTTTTATCTTTTGACATTTTGTTTGAACATAGATTCAGTGACAAAGGAAAAAAAAGGAGGTACTACTGTCAAAGTCAGACACATCCTATGTGAAAAACAGTCAAAATGTTTAGAAGCACTTGAAAAATTAAAAGCAGGGCAAAAGTTCCCCGATGTAGCCTCTGTATATAGTGAGGACAAAGCCAGACAAGGTGGAGATCTTGGATGGATGACTCGAGGTTCTATGGTCGGGCCATTTCAGGATGCTGCTTTTGCCTTACCAATATCAAACGTTAATAGCCCTGTATACACAGATCCACCAATCAAAACAAAATTTGGGTATCACATAATAATGGTAGAAGGGAAAAAATAACTAATCGTGATGTTTGAATTTGAATATTTTTGGGCAATTCTTTTACTTTTCGTCATGGAGAGAATTTGTTGTCTCCAAGAGCAATTTGATAAAGACTTGATAATATTACCTGATCCTGAACACTCAAATGAAGCCTTGGATTCTAATATTGATGAGTTTGCTGACAGAGAGTGAGTATGATAATTTAATCTGATCTTACAGTTACTTTCTTTTTCAAAACTAAATTGAATTGGAAGAAGAGTTTGTATAAAATTATGGTTGGAATTTTATAAAGCTTCTATCGATAACCAACAAGAGGGTAGGAGGGGGGATCGTAATTGTCATATACAGTACCTTCCCCCTCTAGGAACCCCTCCCCTCCCAATATACACAAACCTAACCTAAACTAATGATTTAAAAAAATAGATCATTAACCTAATTCGAAATTGATTAATAAGCTCCTGAATGGCTCTGCTCTGCTCCGCTTCGCTCCTCGCATTGTCATAAATAAACCTAACCTAATGATTTTAAAAAATAGACCATGAACCTAATTTGAAATTGATCACCAGACTTCCAAATAGACCATTAACCTAAACAAAACAAATTGAAAATTGATGAATAGGCTTCTGAATGGCTCATCGCTCCGCTCTGCTTCACTCCTTGCATTGACATAGACGAACCTGACCTAATTATTTCAAAAAATAGACCATTAACCTAATTTGAAATTGATCAACAGACTTCTAAGTAACCCTACAAATCAACAAAAAGTAAATTACAAAAGTAATGTAACTTACAAAAAGTAAATATTTAATTACTACGAAAAAGTGTGTTCCTAAAAAAAATAATTACAGTGGTTTCATCAGTCCACTACTAACGATCGATAAACACCATCAACTAACCGGTAATCAATAGAAGCTATATAAAATTCCACCCAAAATGATCTAAAAATATTACCTGAAGGTACAAGATGTCTACTCTATTAAAATGACCACTGTATTGAAGTGTCAAAAAGTGATAAAATGGCTAATTTAAAATGTTTAACAAAATGTGACCCATACTTAAATATCCACTTTAACAGACAGACAGCCAAAGGTGTCTGTCTATCATATATATTACAAAAGATTTTTTTGAACTTAGCAAAGAGAATGGTGCTTACAAAACAAGGGGTCCAAGGGAGGACCTCTAGTTTTGTAAGTGCCATTTTGGCCTTTATTGGATATGTCTAATGGCCTAAAGTGATAAGTTCATAATATAAGTCAACCAGTAGTACCTACTCACCAAATTCTAATGTCTTAATCTTAATGTCGTTCTAGTGACTTATTTCAAACATACATTCTTTACAATATTGTTGAACACTTGAATAGGTAGTTAGTTTAATTTTATTTTTTTATAACCATTATATTTCATTTACAGTAAAGGTCTGAAATTGAGTTTTCTGAGGCTGTGTCGAATAATGCATGTAGTCATGCTCTTCAGCCTGGTGTATTTCTGTCATATCTCCTTCTGGTTCATAACAAGTAAAAAGAATATGCCCAAATCTCTGCGTTATAGATTAAAAATGATAATCCCTATTTGAAATATTGTTTACTTTGATACTATCTGTTCTTATCATATGCAATGGACTTATTTTGTTAGTTTTTACACTGATATTTTGTAATTAATGTTTGAAATAAAATACATCCTGGAATATCTTGAATATTATTAGTAGACCTAAGTTTTAATTTCGTCTAAAAAGGAATCAAAGCAGTTACGTAATGATTGAATGATGCTTTATTTGGTTGCATTACTTAGTAAATAAAACTTGAATTCTAAATATTAGTTCATATTTCGTAGATAATAAAAAAGTTTCTTTTGGCCACGACACTACTAAGCGCATTGCCAGTACTGTTTTGGGTAATGAACGGTGGCACTACTCAAATAATATAGCATAACCACAAATAAAAAATGTGCCACTGGTGGTACTGAATGGTGACATTACTGGAAAAAAACTTATTTTTTTGTAGAAATCCACAGTCAATCGCAATTTTTCTACCAAGTTCTCGTTTAATAGTGGCGGTTTAAGGAAACTGGTCAAGTCAGTAGTGGCTTTGCTGATGAGGCAAGTGAGGCTGAAGGTAATAAATATTTGGTCTGAAATTGTTCTTACTATACATATTTAGAAACAAAAACTGTCGAATAAATTTTAAAGTGATGAGCGCGTCTCCTTCAACAAAATTATATATCATACGGAAAGACATTATTCATTCGTTATTTCACACGTTAGAGAGTACCTATAACAAACTGATTATTACACTTTTTGAATTTTGGAAATGTATCTATTATTACTGGAGATATAATAAATCAAAGTTTGTATATTCACGACCCGTTCGCTACGTCATTCGGTGCGCGCTATGTTGAAATGACCAGTAGGTATACTCTATGGCAAATGAACCACGTTAGCCCACCGCCATAGCCCATATAAGTCGGTGAACGCCCATAGTAATATAACCGAGTGACGTCATTGCATAAGACTTCGTGGTATCGCGAAAGTATCTGCCTTATTCTGAGTCTTCGCGAAATTTTTTGATTTCCCATACACAGCTTGACTTCCACTCTGCAATTCATTTGAGTGAACATATAAATTGAAATTGAAGTGTAGCTGTTGATTTTAGGTGTACCTACAGCTTAATGATTTATATCTAGATAGAGCTACGCGGTACAATAAGAACAAAAAAGGGCCAACTTTTTTATATGCTTGTTGTGTGACCGAACGAACAGACCACACACTCGCCACGCCATACTAACTGGAACAAATTAGATTATATTTTTATCTAATACGTTTTATGACGCCGAAATTCTATCTAGACATAATCAAAGGTACACAGTTTGTAATAAAAATCAGTATAAATTAAAGCAGTCTTTATTGACATAATTTACATACACTTAATAAGAACAACGTTCACACTGCATCATTCATAAACATTTTTACATAAATACAGATTGACGCATAATTAAAGCTACAAACCCAAATTACAATTTAAAAAACTGTTGGATTTTAATGATTAAAAAGGGCAGTGTTATTTAAAGTTCATTTTAATTAAGTAAGAAATTAGACTTTGATATGAGGTTAATTACACCCTCAAGTTGGGGTTGGTGTAGCGCACGTATTTGAGAAGAGCGTCGTTTTCTTCGCAGACGAAAGGTTTGCGGTGATGGCAGGCAACGTCATGCCAGTGCACGCCATCGTTGTAGAAGTTGTTCAAGATAGCTAAGCAGTGCTCTACCGCGCCTCCTTGGATCAGCTCCTGGAATTACAATTTTAATAATTTGTCAATGACAAAAGTTACGGAGATTGACGTATAATGACGTATACATCACAACAACGTCTAGGCCCCAAACTAAGCATTAGCTTGTGTTTTGGGTACCAAGCGAAGACACCACATACATATAACAACCAAGACCCGGTACCAGTATCAATATTCATCATATAAATACTGACCCGACCTGGGAATTGAACCCGGGACCTCCAGCTTCGTAGGCAGGGTCGCTACCCACTAGGCTAAGTGGTCGTCAAGATTGAACGTTCCCATTCAATTGTTGGTTGAAGTAAGTCAAGTTTTCCCGCAAGGCGTTTCTATTTTATAATTTAGATTAACTTTATTATAATAATTATTAAGTTGTGTATCTGTTACATAGACATTACCTATCTATTAGGTGTATATAATGATCAAAGACGTAAATTATTTGTACCTTTGTTTAAACCTACGATCAAATGCCGGCAAATTATATCACACCTTTTACCAACATACCTAATACAGAACTATTTTAAAAATAATTATACAATACAATAAGAAGTTACGTCCATAACGAATCGAACCTTGAACGCATATTCACAACAAAAACCGGATACGGATGGATCTCGCGTTTTAAACCGCAACGACACGAATGCGAAGGCGTCGATTACGTCGTTGTTTATTATACTTTACACCAAGAAGTTTTAGTCTTGTCTGTTCTATAGTGTTCTAAGGGAAAGTGAGTTTAAAACACCAACAAGGCGTGCGTGACACCACGCAACCGGAATAACGATGAGCTTTTGTTGTACAGTACGTCATCGGCCGGTGTTTATAGAAAGTGGGCGACTTGACTGGGTGGCTTGCGGGTACGCCCTTCGGCGGATATTTCGCGCGTCCATAAATGCCGAATGCGCTTTCGATTACGTCAAGTGGTGTCAGTTTTCGCTTGCGAAAAACTCGAACGGCACGTGTTTCTCGGAATTTTCGGACTTTCTAGAGAGGATGAACGAAGACAAATATGGCGTCATCGGTTGTGTCGTAGGTACAGCACCATACGAGAAAATGATTTAGTTGCACAATAATATGTTGGCATTTCTGCTACAAAGAGGAAGCTGACAGGGCCCTAGCCCAGGGGTCCGGGAGTAGGTGGGACCTAACATTGTACGTACAGTCAAAAATGTAATTGTGACAATCGTACGTTCGACCGAGTTCGACATACGAGGACGGAGTGAGCGAGATTTTGCATACTCTGGTGCACTCTTAGTGTTGAATTAACTTCTTTTAGAAAACCTTACAGGGGCCTCCCAATAATTTTAGCCTGGGGCCCGGTTTCTGGATGTGGGGGCCATGCATATATGTTGGTCACGTAGGCCTACCAGAATTGAAATTCAGGAAATTACAACAATGTATAACACCAGGGTCGCTATTACGTTACTTAGCAGAATAAGTATTATTATTTGCTAACTAGCGACCGCCCGCAGCTTCGCTTGCGTAGACTACACATTCCTGTTTTAGGTAGTATTAACATTCGAAATAGTTTATACGTACTTTTTGCTGAAACTAATATTGGGTACACCCATTCAAACTTTCAATCTTCACTCTCCCCACTCCTTTAAGAAAACCGATACTCCCATACTTTTCACCTCCCGTTTCCCACCCTTAAAATGTGGAAATCCAAAAACCCTGAAACACGTCATTATTTATTTATGTTAAAAATTTTATGTTTCTAACTTTAAAGAACAAAGACTCTCATACAAAGCCCCTCCATCCCTCCCTCCTTAAATTTGAAATTTCCAAATATTCCTTTCTTAAAAATTAATACTCACTTTATAAAGTAAACTACTGTTTCAAATTTTGGCTTCCTAGACTTAGTAGTTTCGGCTTTATCTACGCCGATAGATCAGTGAGGACAAACGACAGACAGCCACAAAAAGTAACTGATGTCACTCTTGACAACCTTCTTTCACGTCCGCAAAGTTTCATTAAAATCTGTTCAGCCGTTTTGGAGATTAGTTCGAATAGACACATAGACGTACAGACAGACAGACAAACAAAAAGTAGCGTATGTCACTTTTAAACACCTCCTTTTCATAACCGTGAAATTTCATTAAAATCGGTTAAGCCGTTTTGGAGATTAGCTCGAATAGACAGATGGACGTACATACAGACATACAAAAAGTAGTGAATGTCACTTTTGGCCACTTTCTTTCCATATCTATGAAGTTTCATCAAAATCAGTAAAGCCGTTTTGGAGATTTGCTCGAATAGACAGACAGACAGATAGTATTATTTTATACATATAGCCTATAGCCTTCCTCAATAAATAAACTATCCAACACAAAAAGAATTTTTCAATTCGAACCAGTAGTTCCTGAGATTTGCGCGTTCAAACAAACAAACAAACTCTTCAGCTTTATAATATTAGTATAGATATGTACATACATTTAATTTTTCTACTGGGTGTTAATTCTGGCAGGTACTGGGCAACATTAATAAAATATCAAAGTTTACCCACATTGAAAAGTATAGGGTGATACATATTTTGATAAACTATAAATTAAATGTCTGCTATTTTGTTAAGTAAAGGTTAAACAGTGCTTTTATTGCGCCATAAAGTCTCTTGACTGTTTGTTCACGTACTATAAAATTATTTATTAATTTACGTTGATGTCATTATTTTTTTGGTTCCTATTTAAATTTAAATCATAGCTGATTTAAGTAAACAATATACACACCCTATTATCTGGCTGTGGTTTGCCAATGCCACCGCCTTCAGACCAGTCGTTCTGTTGTCTGTTGGTGGTGGGTGCTAACTTCTGCAGCTCAGCGGTCCAAAACCAACCGTTGATTTCATTGGGCAGCAAGTCAGGTCGGTTGCAGCCCTTAAAGTCGCACAGCCTACCTGACGTCCAGATATATTTTACCTGTTGATGAAATTCATATTTATAAGCTTTATAAGTTTTGTAAAATCTTAATAAGTGGTAGGTACCTATGCGTGTACGTACAACTTCACGTACGTACGCGTATCACACGGAATTTCGACTAAGTAAAACATTTAATTTTTTATTTTAATAATTTATAGATTTCCATGAAAAATATAAACTGTAAATGTAAATAGGTAAATGACAAAGAAATGGGTATGTAAATAGATGTATTAAAAATAATTCTAATTTGGGTAATTGGACTATTTATCATAAACCATACATAATACAGTTTTGAAATCAACACACAGTTCCAGTAGATAGTTAGGTAATTAGGCATTGGCATTCATCGTGCATTATACTTACTATTGCAAAACCTTTGCAAATTGACACTAAGCTGTTCTAGGATTATATTGTATCTAGAGGATAAGTCCCTATTTTTTACTGTTTGCTATTGCCCTATGATAATTATGCTGTGCCATTTCTGTATGTACATTTTCGACCTGATACATGCAGCATTCTTTTTATAATCTTTGTCGCTATAGACTGTATTTCCGTATACAAAAACTTGTACCATTATTTTTATACGTATAAATGTTTTCAACTAGTTTAAACTGTTTGTATTTTTATTGTTAGATACCTATTTAATTTTATTGCTACGTAACCTCATACTCACTTTGAAGAAACTTTATAACTTAAATGTTACTTTGTCCTAAATCGTTTCTATGAAATAATTCAAAGTTCTTTCAGCGGCTATAGCGTAAAAAGCACTTGCTTGTAAAATTTATTTACTGATTGTTAAAAAGAGTAGGTAAAAACAAACAAACTGCTATAAGTATCTACATCGTATAATTTTTATATATTAGTAGGATTTCGTTTTGAGGCGAATGGACAAAATAGTGCTGAGAAGTTCGATGCTGATAGCCAAACTGACAGCCAAAGAAACAACACATCGGCGTCGTCGGCTCTGCACGTTACACAGTGACAGAGAAACTTCGAACTCGATGATATTGTTGTATTCAATGAGTAATAACATTTCTATTAAACGAAATCTCTATTTTGGTTGGCTAATTATGTACTATTAAATTGAAAACTGTTTACCTAAGCCATATGAGGGAGTAAATCTAATACTGTAATTTGAATGTGAAGACTACAGACCACAGATTAAACATTTTTCGATTTTTTTTACATACATGTCTGGTTAGAGAAACGAACTCTTACATTTATCTATTAATATCACGGAGTTACCAAAATGTCAAGAGACGCATGTAGTGCATGTTTGGTCGAGCAAAGGTTTGACCAGGTGGTGGGAAGGGACGCTTCAGACCCGCTGTACCCCTGATCGTACCCCTGGTGATGTTGCCGTGACTCGACCGTCACATATATCTAATTTAAGCTGACGAAGTATCTCATTACCTACGAGTCTAAGTTGTTACAATTATAAATAAATAAATTTATAAAAGATTACGTGCAGAAAGCGCTTAAAATTAAAAAAAAAAACACTACGTGCGTACTGGTTTTATCTATCTTTCTTCTCATTTTAATGTCTGTCAATACGTATCTCTTCCCGCCTAACATTGATCAAAAACGGGATCACAACAGTAAAAGTTGATCAAAAGCATCAAAATGTCTTAGTGCCTAGGCTAGGGTAAAGTTTTAGTTTTTACAATCTTGGTTTACTTTAGGGACACTTACTTCTTCACTTAGGAAGTTGAAATTTTGCGTTAGTGATTCGAATACCTACTATACAATAAATCTGGTAGCCAAGTCCTGATGGTGTAGCTCTCACGAACGAACTCCTCAACGCTTAATTGAAACGAGGGGAATAATATAAATTATAAAACAGGTAGTTATTACAGGCGGACAAACGAAAATTAGAAGGCATATTAGTTGTAAAAATTAAAATGGGATTTCACTTTAAGACTACCACCAAACATATTTAGCTAATTTTCATCACAGTGTGACAAGAACATTATTTATTATTATTTTTTATTAATTACTAATTAAAACATAGCTAATTGGTTTCGCCCGTTTGCAATACCTTTGGATATTCATAGATATACGGTGCATTATGACAACAAAAATGTGAGGGAAAAAAATACGCCGTATGTAAAATATACAGCAGTTGTTGTTTTGAAATATTCGCTCTGAAGAAGAAAGTAGCATTTTGTAAAAACAAAGTTTCTGACCAATTCTAACCAATGAGTCCTGCCCACAATGACATACGGTGCCGAAACATGGACTCTCACGGCAGGACTGGTCCACAAATTTAAAGTCGCTCAGCGCGCTATGGAGCGGGCTATGCTCGGCATTTCCTTGATGGACAAAATCAGGAATACTGAAATCCGTCGAAGAACTAAAGTTGTCGACATAGCCGAAGTGATTAGCAAGCTGAAGTGGCAATGGGCCGGTCACATTTGCCGTAGAACCGACAACCGATGGGGTAGACGGGTTCTCGAATGGAGGCCACGTATTGGGAAGCGAAGCGTTGGACGCCCTCCGGCAAGGTGGACTGATGACCTGAAGCACCATACCGGGGGTAATTGGATGCGGAAGGCGGAGGACCGTGTGTGGTGGCGAGCCTTGGGAGAGGCCTATATCCTGCAGTGGAGAGACACGGGCTGATGATGATGATGATGATGATGAAAGTTTCTGAATTAAATCTATATGAGGTACGGAGAAACGGACGCGCGTAATATGCCCTCCGTGATTCCCACGTGTAATTTAACAAAATTATTGATTAAAACAATAATAATAACGTCTAACCACTGAGTCTGACATTTTGTTCACGTTTACGATCGTTTCAAAGTAGAGACGCTCCACCCTGAATAATATGCTATCTAATTATAACATTCGAATCATATTTATATGAAAGTGTATTTTATTCACATTCTATAGATTATAGAGTTTGTTTTTTTCTTTTCGGTTAATTATTTGTTAGGTTGGTACGGTGTCTATGGTTTTTTTTTTTAATTTTTTAAGATACTGTTTTTTATGATTGGTGTTTTGAAAATTTGCAATTGTAGTAGGTATATTACACGCCCGCTACTTAAATACTCTTGAAAATATGTGAATGGAATTATATCACATTATATTTGATAAACGCACCATTAGAGAAAACGCATGATATTTTTTAATTTAATAAAGTTATTTTAAATAGGTCTGTTTTTATTATAAAACGTAAAGAAAGGTTGAAACATTAATAATGATAATATCTAACGGGTATAGAGTATTTTTCATGTTATGTGAAAAAACTGATCTTTATATTCGAATTAAATTTATATTTAAAACAAAAATACTCAAGAAAAATAAAAACTAATTAAAAACTAAAAACATTTACAAATTAAAAAATACTATGAAAATATAATTATTATTTACATATTTTATTGTATTTATTTTACACTTATTGTAATATTAAAACGAAAATAAATGTTGAAGAGCACTGTTTTTCTTTAACTCTAGCGTCTCAACATTTAGTACTTGGTAACATAAATATAACTAGTCATAATGTCACAGTTGAACAAACACTAACGTGAAATCGATTAATCAGCTAACACAAACTTTTCTGTTTCTACTGTCCTGCATGACTATTAAGAGTTTGATTTGGTTTAATGTGTCGACACGGATTTGACGTTTCAACACCAACACATTGGAACGAGAAGAACTGACATTCACATACAAATCTTTTGTGAATCCCTAGTGAATGTCGACGCATTGTATTAACTTAAACTCGTACAGTCGTAAATTCCCTGGAATACAGATTTATAAACTCAGAAAGACAGAAATGATTTCATCTTACAGTATTTGAAGTGGGTCAGTTGTCTTATAAGTTTCTTTAAATCTATCAGAAAAATGTGAATTTAAAATAGCCCGTCGTCCGTTATGGAACCCTTATAGTTTCTCCATGTCTGTTTGTCTGTACGGACAGTATGTCACAAGCCATTTTACTTGCACATTATTATTACCTACTATAAAGTTGAAGTGTCGTCATAGCCCAAAGCGCAAATTTATAAGGCCATAGGGCCATGGTTCGAATTCGGGAGTGTACCAATGAGTTTTTCTGACTTAAGTACATTAACTATCAATGACTCCGTGCCTTGGAGAGCACGTTAAGCAGTCGGTCTCAGGCGCTGTCAATAGATGGCGGTCGTTACAATCCCCAACCCGCAGTGGAGCAGCGTGGTCGATTTAAGCTCCAACCCCCCCTGGGGTAAGCTCTTGTAGTGGGGTAAAAATGGGCTGATGAAGAAGATAAAGTTGAAAAGAATGGTTATGCATATTTGTAACCGCTACATAGTTGTGTATTAAAATTTGATGCTCCCACCCCTCCCCCGAGTGGGATCTCGTAGCATAGCTACTTTCAAGTGAAGTTAAGTATTTAGGCTCTGTTTACGAAATATATGGCTTTATTATGCTTTTTTCGTGAATCGCATGTCAACCTGTTTTAATTCTTAAACTACCTACTCACTCTTCTGAAAAATTTAAACAATTTACAATAATTTTAGCACATAGTTTGAACTTACTACAAAAATTATTACGAATATTTTAAGTAGTTTCTCCAGCCGACCGAGTTAATACTTTTTGGTCTTAAACAAACATTGTTTAATATAAACTTTTGTTGTTGGCTGCGGAACCCTGCTTTATGCGTGCCCAATACACACTTGACGAGTTTTTTAAAGTAAGATTTAGTTATTCAACTGAATAGGACTATAATAGAATCGAAAGTCGAAATCCATCATCGCATTTACAATACGTATAGTTACTTAACTTCTTAGCCACGACTTTGTCCATTTGTCGCAATCACTCAAAGTTGTGCAGTTGGTTTATCTTTGCCTCATTAACATGACAATGGCGGTTGCACCGGGCATTGGCCAGTAGGCGTCAGAACAATCGCATACCACACCTAAAAACCAATTATAGTAAAGTAGCTTTCCGTCCGCGCGGCTTTGCCCAGGTGGACCTTAAGTTTGACCTAGGTAGCGGTTCCCTCGGTGAAAAGTAGTCTCATTTCCTTCCTCAGGGTGTAAGCTATCTCTATCCGTAAACGTGGTCCCACCGATTTGACCTACTGATAAGACCACGGTGTACTACTATGTACCCGTGGTCCTACTGGACTACAGGCGATTTATAGTATCGATCTTTTCCTGTATTTTTATTAAGGAAATAATTAAAATTGACATTTTTTCTCCATTTACGATAAAATTCACTTTGAAGTCGAGCACCTTCAAAATCATTTTATGCTCAGGTTTAGGTCCAACAGGGGTACATAGTAGTATATCGTGGTCCTAACCAGTAGGTCAAATCGGTGGGACCACGGGTCTTTGTGAATGTGAAAGTATGTATGTTTAAATGTTTGGCAGTCAATCCACACAGCAATAGTGCAACGAATCGATGTGTGACATAGGCTACTTTTTTTATCCCGGAAAAGGTACAGTCCCTCGCTAAAAGAAAAAATCTTGGAAAACACACAATTTGTACAGGATAGCCATTCGTCATGCTAGAATTTGGTCTAGAAGCGGAATAAGCTCAAAGCTCAACCGTCCAGTTGGCACAACAGGACAGGGAGAATTTCAACGACAGATGGAATTTCATAAATAGCTGACAAATTCGCTAAAAGAAAAAATAGATGTTTTAATAATTTTTTTAGCTGGTGACCCTCTTATATAAATATAGGAGGAATTGTCACAAAGATAATGCGAGCTGGAAAATCTGAAATATTCACTGATCTAAAGAAACTTATGAATGGAAGAAACTCTACAATAGCGGTGGCAAAAGGGGATTTAGTTTTTATTGGCTAGATGGAGTGGACAAAAAGTGGTTTTCCCATCAATAGACAACCGTGGCTTGTGATGTCACTCGGAGAAATTGGAAAGGGATTACACGCGTTGACGGTAATCGAATTGCGTGGATGGTTCACATCAGCTATTGTATTTTACGAGATACGTTAAGAGCACTTAAAGGTACCACACACGCAAGATGACTAACTCCGAAATAAATTGTTTCAGTACCGTGATATTAATAAAAAGGATACATTGTTGCTCAAGCTTTGATTAAACAGGATTAAACAAATCTCCGAATGACACTCTTTGACCGACCGATTGGCCGAGTGATTAGAGACCCTAACTGCGGGCGGAGCCAAGGGTCTCGGGTTCGATTCCCGCCCGGGACAAATATTTGTGTGCATGAACTTCTCTATTTGTTCCGTGTCTGGGTGTAAGATATCTATAATTAATATTTAAGTATGTATATCAGTTGTCTGGTAAGTACCCATAATACAAGCTTTGTTTAGTTTGGGACTAGATGACACAGTGTGGGATGTATAATAATAATAATTATTATTATTGTTATAATGCTCTGGCGGAGATGTTCATTTTCTTCTTCAAATGACTCATGAATGGGTAGAGCCAACTGAGTTTTCAACTGATCTCGTCGAACACAACCTATCCATGTTATTATATCTATATCTGTTGCTATAACATGAATTGAATATCGGTATTGGTCTATTTGAGATGTAAACTTATTTTTCATATAACTTTGGAACTGGTTAAGGCAGCTTAGTTATTTTTCAGACTTTTGTCTTATCAAACTTAATAGTAGTTTTATGATTTAAACAATAATTAAAACTGAAAGTATTTACAAATTAAAAGATACTATGTAAATTATGATAAATGACAAAATTTTAATTATCAAACACAATTCATGGTCTTAATATTATATTAATATAATGTTTGCCCAACACGCAATTTTAGCTAATTGGTGGTTTTGTGGTATTGGTCTGACTGGATTGTTGATTCCTTTTTTTAATATAATTCTGGAACTGGTTGTGCCAACTGAGTAATTTTTTCTTTGTTATTTTTCTCTTGGTAGGCACTATTTATGCCATTAAGATTATCATTTATCTGTTTGCCTAACATGCACTTTTTGACTATATTTAGTTGAAATCTGCAAATACAATCATTATTGGTGAGAAGGTCGCGATGGGGGTTTGTAATATATAATACTTATACAGAAATTGAAATAAAAACTTCTCGATGGGATAAGCCTTAACTCCTTATAGTGCTTTAAGCTTGCTAAAAGATGCCAAATCGCTCGAAATTAGAGAAGTTTGCAGTGCTAATGGTTCCCCGTTAATCATAGACAACGACAAGTTGCGGTGCAAGTTGGTCCATTTAATGACCTTTTCACGTTCTCGCTACCATGTCTCTGCACGGGTTACAAGGTAGACTTTAGTTGATTCATAACCTCATAGATTCAACTAAGCTGTAAATAAAAGAACTTTTACTTTCACAGTAAATAGTTGTTTGTCAGTCATGTAGTGGGCTGTGACAAATATCACGCATATTCAGCTTGTGGACAATGGACGCATTTTGCTTTAACTTGCGCTCACAAAAAGCGGCCTCACGGTAGGAATTCTTAAAGGAACGCTCAAAGAACATCGCAAACTTTCTATTTAGTTTTCATACGTAGGTAGTTAAAACGCGTCAATCTAAGTATTCCTTGTTGGTAGTAACTTGCTATAAAACCGCTAATAGCTATTGCCAAAGCCCAAATGCTGGCTTTATTTACTCTATGGCCAAGGCTTTGAGTTAATTCGGTTCAAGGTATTTATAAGTTTATGGGAAGAAACATCATCGTTTGGCAATAAAAAAAAAAAGAATTATTATGGTAACTCTTTTATTGGATTGCGGTGGTGATGTAGTCAAAATGAATGCGATTAATTTGAATTTCTCATAGGCCAAGAGACGTGTGCACGAAACATTCCCCGATGGAATAAAAAAATAATATTAAGAGTTTTTTTAATATAAAATTATTTAAGTTAGTATAAAAATATTAGAAAGTACTCCTTAAAAAATGGTGAATTAAATTTTATTTTATCTTATAATCGACCTCAATCAGTAAAATTTAAGATGTTAACTGATCGTACGGTCCTCGTAGACTGTATAGATAAATTTTAGTTCTCGCCACCACCGTACTTATTGTGTCACTATTTTCAAAATAGCACCTTTTTAATAAATTTTATTTACTCAACGGCTATTCGTTTTAGGTTTTTAAATTTTTTTACATTATTTTACTTTTTTTTTAAATGACTAATAGGCCTGTGCCCAAGAATGGCATAATTATTTATAACTACCAGCCGATGATGATAATGTAATAGCTGTTTTCTATATACATACCTATTGAAACGCCGTACGGTATTGCCCTCTCAGTCTAACAGGACATTTTAAACATAACTTTGTTAATATTGCTTTATTAAAAAAAAATCTTTCACTGTTATGATACATTCAGAAAATTTTTCATATAAAATAATTTAAAAAAAAAAATTGTCAACTTGCGTAATCGTTTATGGCTTAGGTTTTCTTGTGAATAATGAGTATGGCCCTACATCCAGTATTTTTCCCAAAGTTTTAGGCTCATTAGTTTCGGGTAGTAGGTATAAGGAGGGGAATTAATGCTTGAACTACGTATATTTTCCTTAATATACTTCTCTTTCTCTTCATCTTTTAAACTATGCATTTTAAAATTATGAAAAGTATTTGTATTTCTCATATTTTGCATTTATTTTTGATATTTTATATGATGCACTCGATGAATTTTTTATAATTTTCCAAATTGCTTCCCAAAATCAAAACTTTACAATCGTAATAGGGTCACCTAATTCTGTATATACATCAATTTTCATCTTTTCTCGTCTTGTAGATTCGTAGAAAATAGACTGTGACGCAAGAACAGACAGACACCAAAGTGATCATATAAGGATTCGATTTTTGCATTCCGGATCTACGGAATCATAAAAAAGATGCCAAACTATGCGGCATCTTAAATTATCATGACCTATTAGTTATTAATTTTATTACTTAATATTATATTATAAGACAGCAAAAATTCTAATACTACCTCATAAATTGTGTTAAAGGACAAATATTTGTGTGCATGAACATGTTTATTTGTTCCGTGTCTGGGTGTAAAAGTATATATAGACGGATATATATATATATACACAGTTTTACATACCTATATTATTTAAAAAAAAGTAAATATTTAAGTATGTATATCAGTTGACCACGAGGAGGTGCTAGTGTCTAGTACCCCATAATACAAGCATAAGACTTGCTTACTTTGGGACTAGATGGCGCTGTGTGGGATGTCCCAATTATTATTATTATGTTCTCTTTAGCAACTACTGTTTTATGCAATTATGTGACTTGAATGTATTACTAAAAATTAACAATAGACTTATTTGTTGAGAAATCGAAAAGGAAATATTTTACGTATATTCTTTTGCATGTTATTTGTTTATACATGCGTTTTGAGATTGTTTATATGCAATTGTGCAAATACCCTTTTGTAGACGTTTTTCCTAATAAAATGAGCCTTCAACCAACCTTGCGTTGTTCGTTGGGAGAATTTTTTTGTCAGGGAGGTTTTCATGTAAGCAAGTCGTTGAAGCCACAGGGTGAAGCATGCTATAATTATTTAAGTTTTTACTCAACGTCTTATTAATTACGTGCGCGAAAAATAAAGTCGATTGCGAATAAGCAAATCACATCTTCTTCACTTCTTCACTTCACAGAAGAAGTAGAAGCAAATCACATGCAAACATGCAATTCATAGGTATAGGTATTTTTGTTGCACGGCGCGAAAATAAAGAAGAAGAAAACATAAATGCCAATCCGCTGTGACGTTGTGATACATTTTGTTATGAATTCATGGAATTCTTGTGCCTCGAACCAACAACCGTAACAGCATTTGGCCTTGTAACTTGTAACTGATAGTCAATGATAGATCAACTTTTTTAACAATATTGACAATTTTCGATATTTAAAAAAAAAAAAAAAAGAAAATTGATCAGCAGGCCAAGCGGACTACGGTAGAACTTCAAAAATTGACATGTATCAATTAGCATACATATATGGCAAGTATGGCAAACACCATCAGTATTTTGAAGATTCGGATCCTATTAATCAGATAACTTACATTATCATTAACTATGCGCGCTTTCACCCACTCGTTTTCGTCGCTGGTTTCCAAAGACACGAGGTCCATACAGCGTTGGCGACAATAATTGCGAGCTCCCAGCCAATCCTCTTCTACGTTCCGGAGTGCGGGATCACGCCATGAGAAGAAGTATCCTTTGTCTATATAAAAAATATATTTATTAGAATTTATTTTATCGTTTTAACAAACACCTATAGTGTGCTGTTTGTTAAGTAATGGTTAAGTATATGTCCAGTCATTGTAATATTTCACTATCGATTGTGTGATGAAAATAGGTATAATATGAATCGATGTAAAAATAAAAGTCTGGAGTTCATCTAGAAAACCTTTACAATTCTACGATTTTAATACAGTACCTTGGGAATACTACCTATATTTGTCAATTCACGAAAACAGTACATTATTTAAAATATCAATTTTAATATTTGAAATGTAATGTATTTGAAATGTATTTATTTAACCATCATGCTTATACAATATAATTTTACCAATGACCCCTACACTAGGCTAGGCCTGTCCTGTAGGAGTCAAAAATCAAATTAACAAATGACAGTAAAGATGCGGCTAAACAATAAGTGGACAATAAATATATATAAAATTACAACTCAAAGGTCCTCCTGTACCGCGAGTGGACAAGAGTAGCTGCGGCTCCAAAGCCGTTGCATGTATATATGAATGAATGAGGAGATGAATATGGGTGTTTATGCGTGGGTGTAAGTGCGTGTGTGTGTGTGTGTGTGTGTGTGTGTGTGCGTGTAATAGTATGTATACATCTGAAAATCTATAATCGAATCTACTTTCAAGTTGAATGTAATGATTTACCTATTAAATCTCTTACGTTGCCACTTCGTAGATCCGAACTTGCCGCACTGCCGCCGTTTTAAAAACGTATATCTATGTATATAGTAATATATAAATAATACAAGGGGTTTTCACAATCATTTAGTTAACTTCTTTAAGACGGTTTACGCATAGTTTAGGTAATATATCAATATTGTAAGGATTATGTAAGGATAGGAGAAATGTAGACGATTTTAGATCAAGTTGGTATATCAACCCAAATTATTTTACAAACGTCTTATAAGTACAACAAAGATGCGACAGCATGATATGTTTATCTTTAAAAGATGACCCACAACAATCATTTTTATCATTCACCCATTTATACTCATCGAACTAAATAAATTAGTTATTTTAAGCATTTAAGATTTTAGATGATTTAAATCAAAGTCCGACATAGCAGAAGTGATTAGCAATCTGAAGTGGCAATGGGCCGATCACATTTGCCGTAGAACCGACAACCGATGGGGTAGACGGGTTCTCGAGTGGAGGCCACGTATTGGGAAGCGAAGCGTTAGACGCCCTCCGGCAAGGTGGACTGATGACCTGAAGCACCATACCGGGGGTAATTGGATGCGGAAGGCGGAGGACCGCGTGTGGTGGCGAGCCTTGGGAGAGGCCTATATCCTGCAGTGGAGAGACACGGGCTGATGATGATGATGATGATGACATCAAAGTCCTATACAGACTAATGCGTACCTATATATCCCGTGGCGGTTTGCTAGTACAGTTCCAATTAAACTTTATGGCGGATGTGAACATAGGCACAAGTCGCGTCGCAGTAACCAGTTTTAGGTGTAGCGGGACGCAGTGGAGCGAGGGGTATATCACTTAACCTGCGAAAACACGCTTGAAGCGTTGTATTCCGATCCGCTATTAAGTTTGAGGCGAACTATACCTATCAGAGTATATATCTAATATATTAACCTAAGTACCTGTATAAAAACATGAGTCTTTGAGTGATTATGCATTGCAATATCCAGTATGAACATATTGCTACGACATAATTAAAAAAAAAATTATTCATATAGTTAGAACGGCCATTCTTATTATAAGCGCTGAAGAGATGTTAGAATATCTAAGAAAAATTTAAATTGTCATGTTTTTTTTTAAATAAAGACTATTTTCGATCAAATTGACCCTGTGAGACGGATGGTTGTTGGCGTGACGTTGTAGGTGCTGTAGACGACTATTTTTCGAGGCTCGATGAAGCCATTTTATAGAAGAGGTATTTAAACTTTAGAAGATCGTTCGACTAAGTGCATACAGCTCAACCGGCACTAAGTCGTATAATAAATATAGTTTTAAAACGATAACATAGGTATTTTATTGTTAGGCTAAGTAGTAGTTATCAACCCACCCTAGTACCAGTTACCGCCGCATCCCGTCTAGACGCCCGTGCGCCGGCGACTCAAGTCTTCACAGAAAATATTAACCATAAACAGAAGTTGTTTAAAAAACATGTCTGTGTCATGGAAGTAACTAATAATATATAAATTCTTCGTCTAATTTATGGTTATGTATACTTATACCACAAATATTAAAAATATTTGCCGCCCGAACAGGGACTTGAACCCTGGACCCTTGGATTAAAAGTCCAATGCTCTACCGACTGAGCTATCCGGGCTTTGGAATAGTTGTGAAATAACAAGGTCACTTTTGAAAACTCGTTAGTCACAAACTACCACCTAATCAAATAGACATTATACGCAATATATTGTCATTAAAATTCTTTGTCTCTATTCTTAAGGAACCAATTAATTATTGCAATATCTGCGATTAAAGTTAGTATATTAATTAAATAAAAATAATTAGATATAAAACAAAAATCGAAATTGCAAATACCAGTTTATAAATATAGGACTGATGTCCTTAGGATAGGATAGAATGTTTTTACTGATGTCAATAAAAAGTTTTTTTAAGAACATGTACAATTAGAAGCTCCGAAACAGCATGGCTGAACACAAAGGGACCAGATTCATAGTGTTGTTTTTTTTTAGTTTAAGTTGTAGTTACTACCCACGACAGGGATCCGAAACGAAAATATTTCTGAGGATATGATTGTTACTTTTTTAAGCTACGGGGCTGTTCGTATTCGTCTGTATTTTTGCATCTTTGAGCTTTTGAGTCACGCACGTTGTTTTATTTTAGATCCTTAGCGATTTAAGTTACCGCGTACCCCCCGTACCCTAACCTAACCCCCTCGCTCCCACCTACGGGCGTTACCGCTGGGAACCGCGCTCAATCTGATTAGTTTTATCCAGAGAACACGTGTGCCAAGTTCCACGCTTGTGTCGCAAAGTGAAGGTTCCCACACAAGAGGTGCCAATATCAATAGGCCCCGGGTAATTCACGCGTGTGTCGAGCGTAAGCTTAATTTACCCTGAGCTACAGCCATCGATTTAGCCACAGCGTAAATATGTTCCAAGTCTATATATTACTAATTTTACCAAAAAACAAAAATAACAGGGAGAAATAACTAAATAAAACGTAAAACAAGAAAAAAACATTTTTCTGATATTTGTCTGTTTGTCGTTTGGTTTGTTCGTTTTTACGAGCTACACGTGAAAGCCATTTATTATATTCAAAATATAATTACTATAAAATATGAAGCTTTATTCTGAGCAACATTTAGTGTTTACTTCATCAAAATCGACACACAGAATCAAAAGATATTCAATTTTTAAAAACCTCATTGCACCACGCTGCTGCGCCTCGAATCGCGTCACACGTGTCCGATGTTGCGTTGCAGTGTGTCGTGGGGGACAGTCACATTGCGTTTTATAACTTATACTAACTTAATATAGGTCAATGCAGACGAAGTCGCGGGCACAGATAGTATACAATAAAATATGTTGTTGGTTAAAAATACGGCCAGACACCAGTAAAAAAAAGGTTTAACTAATAAACGGAGAATAGGTAACACAAGAAAATGGGACATAATCGATGCGACGATCTACCGTAATATGACTTAAGAAGTGTGAAATGCAAATTAATGAACTTTGAATGCTTTAGCTGGACATTTTTTTGTAAATAGATTTTTTTGAAAGTCAGTAAGTACCTACAAGCAAACATACGTCCCCGAATTCCAGAGACTGAAGTAACGTTTAAAAGTTTAGTTTTTGCTTATCTCCATAGATAAGATACCACTGGCGCTGGAATCACTTATCGCGGTAGAATATTATGCTGTGGTGTTTTTAGAACAATTTGTCAAACTTAGAAAGCACATTGATATACTGAAGTAGGTATCATGTACTTAGGTATACAGTCAAAATGGAATTCCGTAATGACGGATTAAAACTTGTTCTACAATTTGTAGACCATACTTTTGACGACCGCTTAGCCTAGTGGGTAGCGACCGTGCCTACGAAGCTGGAGGTACCGGGTTCGAATCCCAGGTCGGGTCAGTATTTATATGATGAATACTGGTACCACGGGGACTAGGTCTTGGTTGTTATATGTATGTGGTGTCTTCGCTTATTACCCAAAATACAAGCTAATGCTTAGTTTGGTGCTTAGACGTTGTTGTGATGTATACGTCATTATCATTATTATTACCTACCTAAAGAATATAAACTGATTTGTTCAAAATCGCAAGCTTTTTTAGACCATTTGATCGGTTTTTTTTTTAAATTATTGTTGAAAATATTACAGTTTCGGCACCCTACACTGTAGAGTAAAATAAGCGTAAAAGTGAGCGAGGAAAAAAGAAACGGTCGAAACGATGGAAAGACTCTGAATTTATGTAGATAACTTAATATTTGTACTGTCCCATTCAGAAATGTTTATATCCTTTTGCTACGTTAAATCTGACGACCGCTTAGCCTAGTGGGTAGCGACCCTGCCTATGAAGCTGGAGGTCCCGGGTTCGAATCCCAGGTCGGGTCAGTATTAATATGATGAATATTGATACTGGTACCGGGTCTTGGTTGTTATATGTGTGTGGTGTCTTCGAAAAAAAAATTATATATGTATATATTATAAAGAATATTTAAGTATGTATATCAGTCGTCTAGTAACCCATAACACAAGCATAATACTTGCTTACTTTGGGACTAGATGACGCTGTGTGGAAAGTCCCATGTATTAGTATTATTATTATTATTATTAAATCTTAAAAAAATAAAGTATTTTTCTATTCCATATTAAAAGTGAATCGCTCACTTAAATGAAATAGGTAGTTCCGTTTTAGAAAACAAGTTACATGTCTATGCATTTAAAATTCTGTAATAAATATTGATTGATACTAAGTTAAATAAATCTATTGGTTGCTAGATAATTTTGTTGCGCATCTTAATGTGTAGAGGTGACTTATTTTTGCGCGAAGCAATAGGGGTAAGTGGGGTAGATGGGCACACCTAACTTAAAATACTCTAAAATAATAAAAACAAATCATAAATATAATCAACTTCTATTGCAAAAGTAATGTTATTTATCTATCTACGTATTAATGATAATAAAATTCTTCGAAATGGACTATATAATACAAATATAAAAGAAAATGAAAAACACCGTCAATCCTATTTACCCGATACCGTGTGTGGTAATTAAATTCAATCCGCGGAAGAATTCGGAACAATATAGAGTACTGAAAAACGACATAAATAAATCTCTAAAATAATACAATTAATTTGATTGGCATAGATCACACACGTAAGCTTCATTAAACATGTGGTACATTTTTCAAAGGTTATTGCAAATGACGTACATGATCCAATATTCCCTACTAGGGATTGATAATTTTTGGCTACAGATTATTGAGTAAAAGTCCTCTTTGTTTTCAGTATTTCCATCTTCTAAGGCTTTCTTCAATTTTTTGAGCCCTTTACTTTTGACTTATGGCTTATTTTTTATAGCTATAATGTTCTATGCGGTTTTTTCAGTTGAAACTTTTCTTTTTTAATTTTTCTTTCAAATTGTTCTGTTTTTCTTTTAATTGGCATTTAATAGGTGTGCTAGGTAACATCTGAGAATATTTCTTATTTTGTCGCTGGGAAGTTGTTTTTAGTGTTTTATACAAGTTCAACTAACTAATAGAGGTAATAAGGGACGTTCTCATTAATCCTCTTTACACCGTTCCTGGTTACCTGAAGAAGGCAATTGAAAAAAGGCCGTTACTAGCAACAGTATCTTCGGTCAATTTGAAACTAAGTGGAATCTATAATTGGATGGTACATGCTAGATGGTAACGAAATATGACGTTTTTGAACTCAAAGTGATGATGTTCACTTTGATTGCTTCTCACAACAAATATTGTTACAGATGTACGAAATATATTCAGTGACTCAATGTGACAGCGGACGCGCAGCACTCTCTCCCCTCTCATTTTTGCGGACGTACTGAGTGGCGCTTTAAATAGTTTGTTATACATGTGGGGGACGGTGTAGTGTGGGAGAAAATATTTGATATCTAACCGTTTCCAATTACCCCACTCTCCCTTACTATGTAGAGATGTTACAATTGAAATAATTAGAGTAATTTTTATATGCATTTTTTTTTACTTTTCGTATTATCAACTTTTATTCGTCGTTTCTCCACGATCTATAGTAAACATATATTTTTTCATAAGTGTGATACTGAAAAGAAACGCTTGAAAACCATCGAATTCAAAGCGTAAACTGAGACAAAATTACAACCGGGGTCTTAATATAAAACAGGTGTGATCATGGTATGATGATGTCAAATAGATCAGGTTTAAAAATTTTTCCTTGAAGACCGAGTCGAATCCCAATTTTCAAGTTCACGTTCTATCGATCATTTGGAACCTTGTCTTTACCAATATCAAACCGGTTATATATCAATGACCGGTTAAACGCTGAGTCGGAGTAGCACAATTATTTTCCGTACCTATCGAATCATTTAAACAGATAAAGATTAAGACATGGAAAATTCTAACACCGTTAAACTCGAAAAACGTTTGACCAAACTTAAACAAAAATTTGAGCTAAGACCGAAACGTTTATTACTTACAAAAAAAAAAAAACAAACTACATAGCACAGCTAGGTAAGTAATACAAACAGTTTTTTTCCCTCTCGAAAATTTTACCGTTTCGAGTTACACGATGTTAAAACTTCGACCTTCACTATGTGCCATTGAACTCTGTGCCAGCACAACTTGAAAACACGCTCTTTCATCTCATCTAAAAATATGGTATTTATGGAATTTCAATTATGTCCACTCACTGTCTGCATATCGTTCGTGTACCACTCGCTGCACACACTGCGACGGTATCGGAGGCTCCAGAATACGGCCGTTGGGGAATTGTGCATGTGCAGCCGTTACGAACACCGCCAGGAATGTCACCAGATGCTTCATGTTCGTAGAATTTTACTAGAAAGTTGAGACTGTCCTAAACAAAAAAAAAAAAAAAAATTAAACGTTATTTATCTATTCGAAATGAATTATAAAACCACAATTCATCAAGTACTTGCACATATTTATTGGGTGAATATATTACGTGACATATAAAGCTAAAATATAACTTATAAATCTGATTATCTGACTCATTCGTGTGCCTTTACAGACCTCTAATTTGACATTAAGTATAAATATTTATGACACACACATCATTATATAGTCATTGTCATGAAAATTTGATTCGAAATATCCTTGGTCGTCTGCAGTAAACGCCGTGCATTTAAAAAAAAAACATCCATTGTAGAGATCTGGTTATTATTTACGTTATAATAGTTTTGTTTTATTTTTCCGAGATACGGTTCAATAATACTTTTTTTTTCATCCTAGATCATTCTTGACTGACGTTTTGATAAAATCTATGATATTTTTAATTCATATTTATTTCTATTTGAATGGGTTGTGATAATTGGGAAAGCGTGATGTATTACATTAGCTGCATATTTTTATTGTGCAATTCAGAGACGTTTAATTGCTTCCAGTTTAGTTATATTATGTTTTTTCCTTACGCATATTTTAATTATGACAATTGGGCGGTATATATTTTTAATCTCGTAGTTACGTAAGAATCCTTACACTGTCTCCGGAATGGGGGCATCGAAAGTGCGGCCTTTGGGACCGGTCCTGTAGAAAGTGACCTTGTAGGTACCTACTGGGGTGTCGATGTCGATCCAATGGGAGAAGTTCGTTAACCCTACATCACTAAACTGTCCTGAGTGTGTCATTAGTAAGCATCTGTTATAATTACTAGTTTAAAATAATTATGGATAGGTATCAGGATATTATAAAAAAAAAAACGTAAGTCATACGTAAGTATGTACCACAATATATTTTATTTATGAATAGAAAAACGCAATTTCATTATGATTAGCCCAAAGTAGGCGTTTTTTTTAAATCGCCAGAATATTTTTTTAGGTAATTTCGTATAGATTAATATTCTATGATTAAATTTTATGTAAGCAGGCATGATAGTTTTACTAAGTAATTTTGTCAAAGATGTAGAAATTAAATTGTATTAAAAAACAAACGAAGGGACAGATTTTTTTTTATTATACCTGCTCATATAATATACACATAAAATATACTACCTATAGGTGTACACGAAAATAATTCTAATATTATAATTGTAATAATTGCCCATATAATAATCAAATGAATAAGTTTGATCTATAGATTATATTTTTAAAAGAGTGATAAAATAACAAGCATTGTGAATTTATTTAGATATTTAATTACGTGTGTAATTATTTTCGTATAGAATATTCAGTTTATTTTTCTCGTTAGACTTCTGATAGGTCACGACCTTTATAGGTGTTAATTTTCCTTATTTTGGAGTTATCGAAATAATACGTTACATCAAAAGAAAAAAAATATGAATAACTTATTATTATATTACGTACCTATATTAATACTACATATATTTTCAACAGACACTGTTATTCATTTGAATGCTATTGTGTAAAAAAATATAAATAGTAAGTAACTTAAATTAAAAGTTTACTAACGAAAAAATTTGTACTCACTTTAGTCGTGTGTTCACACGTCAACTGTTTTAACACACAAGGCAAGGCTAACTGATGCGCCCGCGACGCGCTTCTCTCTTATATGCAGGAAGTGCCTGACACGGGAAGTTTACGCGATGTAAAAAAAATAATTATCATCTAAAATTGATAGATTATTGTCTAAATACCATAACAATATTTAAAACATTTCAATTTATTCAAAGGTTATTATGTGATAAAATTTAGAAATAAATTAATTGGTAAATATGTTTATTGTTCCGCAGTCACGACCATAACGATAAAATCCGGCCAAGTGGGTGTAGGATCACGCACAGTAACAAACTAATACCTATCTCAAAAACTATTCAACATATCTTGCTACAGTATCTTGTTTAAAACCTGTTTTATTGAAAGCGTTTTTTTAGTTGTACTAGGTTAACTTTTTTAGCCCCCCCCCCCCCCCATAGTTAATAAGTTAAAGGGAGAGGGACACTTAGGATTTAGGAGAACTAGGATCGCATATCTCAAAAACTATCATTGTCTTAAATATAAAATAATTTTGGAACTTTTATCATTGTTACAGACCTATTAGTCCAATTAGACTGAACCAAAAGTAATCAGAGGCATAAACTGTTTCAAAAATTTCATGATTGTGTAAGGGTAAATCACCAGAACAACGTTCAATAGGTAAAGTCCTCTCGATTACAAGATTGTTTATGGTTTTAGCTCGTAATTTGAAAACGATGCGCCTTAGTGACAATACTTACAAAATATAATTCTAAAGATTAGTAAATTTTCTACAACTTTGTTCTGGCACAAAATTACGGGGAACGCATTTCGATGCATGGTTTTCAAGATTTAGCCTATCGAAAGGAAGTAAATAAAAAAAAATGCGGCACATTTTCCTGTAATCAAAGGGCTTTATAGGTATAGTTAAAATACTTGCAGCCAGTTTGAATCTAAAACAATTGACATAATACCTTCTAACATGTTTGGAATGTTGTTTTGCCCGACTACGGCAAAGCCAAAGAAAGGAGAATGTTTTTTGCGAATATGTATGTTTTTTTGTGGGTAATATTATTATACATCGGTCGTCGAAAGTTTGCGTTCCTGACACATGAGATTTACAGCTATAACATCATGTTTGTTGTGAGTTAACATAATATAATTTTTAATTTAATTTCGTGTCATTCGTGCGTGTAAACGATAATAATATTTGAAAACGGGAATCGTCCGAGGGTACAAATTGACTTCAACCATCTGATTACTATGCCGATTACGACCTGTCTGGAACGCAAACTCGACGGCCAATGTATAAATGATACCTCCTACACACAAACACCCTTTAACCGGTTTTATTATATGCTGCCTATATCGATACGTTTGTATTAACATATAGGAATGTTATAATATACTTTATTGGCGAGTGATATTTTCATTGTCTGATAATCAAAATACACACATAGAAATGTAATGTGCATGTATCTACTTCTATAAAAATTATCACTGAAAATGTGTTAATAAAAATATTTAAGGACCTGACTATGGTAAAAGAGAACTAACAAAGTAAAATCTGTATATTTAACTGAATTCTTATTTTTAACTTTTAAGTCTTTTTTTACAGTTTCGCAATGATAGTTGATATTGCAGTTAATCATCTTTACGTAATGAGTTTTATATTTAAAAAATAAGTGGTTTTCACAATCACACAGAATGTTGTTGAAATGGTAAGGTATGTTTATGATGTGAATTAAAATTATGTTACCTACATAAATAACTTGTTATAAGTACGTCAATGTTTAGTATGTTTAATCAAGTCCTGTAGACTCCGATCATGAATCTGTGGTCTGAATTGAAAAAGTTACAGCAATTTTGAACCTTTTAGTTACTGGACCGATTGCTTTCAAAATTGATACCTCAAGGGTCCGCGAGGACTCCGAACACGAATCTGTGATCAAAATTGAAAAAAGTTACTACCGTTTTGAACTTTTTAGTCACTGGACCGGTTGCTTTTAAAATCAATATCTAAGGGTCCGGGTGTACTCCGAACATGAATCTGTGATCAAAATTGAAAAAAAGCCCGCCATTTTGAAATTTTTAGTTACTGGACCGATTGCTTTCAAAACATTTTCAAAATCGATATCTAAGGATCCGCGTGGACACCGATCACGAATCTATGGTCAAAATTGAAAAAAAAACTGGTCGCCATTTTGAATTTTTCACATCAATATTCGATTTTGCATTTCTGACTACGTTTAGGGATCTGAATTCCTTTAACAGCAATTTACAAATCTAAGGTAAGCTGTATTGATCATAATGGCAAAGTCGTCATTATGCTTGCTTTCGACTAAATTTTGAGTTCTAAATTAAAATGTTTGATTGGGGTTCTGAAATCCAAGATGGTCCATCGATTTGATCGATCACACTGTTGATAGATCTGTCACGTAGATTTCGCTAAAACATGAAGTTTGAGTACGTTCATGAAAGGTCTATGACAAGTAATTTGAAAATATGAGCTTTTGTAAAATTTGGTCACGAAGTCATAATGGTCTCGCTAAAACATAAAGTAGAGTACAAACAGCATAGGCCTGTCACTAATAATTTAAAAAGTATGTGCTTTTCAAAATTTGGTCACGGGCTCACATAAATCTCCCTAAAACATGAAGTTTGAGTAGGTACAAACACGATAGGTCTGTGATTAGTATTTTCAAAGATATGTGCTTTTTAAAATTTGGTCACGGGGTCACATAGATCTCGCTAAAACATGAAGTTCGAGTACCAACACCGTAGGTCTGTGATTAATAATTCCAAAAATATGTGTGTTTCAAAATTTGGTGACGTGATCACAGAATCACATCACATTAGAATAATTAATTTTAGTACCAATATAAAACTTTGAACTCGACGAAGGAAAGTGACTATATTTTATATTGCTTTCATATTTCCATACGACATTTTTCATTTTAAACCATTTTTAAACAGTGGAGGTATGAATAGTGTCATGATCAAATAAGCATTTCGGCAGCATTTTAACATACTCATGTTAAAACAAGGTTATAGGTACATATATGGCGCTGTATATCTGAGTACCTATCGTATACTACGTCAGTAGAGAAGCCGAAGCAATATATGACAGCCCGATTTTGATGCGCTTTTTTGCATTACATAAATATCACATCAGAACGGGTTCATAGACATATTTTCCGGTTATGAGCCTCCGAAGGGCGCTACAGTATAAATGTAGGTTAGTCCAATTAGGCATGGCATCTTCGGTACTAGTGGAGGTTTTATTATTGAATTTATATTACCTCCTTTTTAAATTCAGATTTTTTTTATTGATAATACTTAGTGTTATTTTCATTGTGGGAAGCAGTTTCTTTTACATAATTTATTGCATAATTAAACGAACCAAAAAATAAGAATCATCCTACCGTTAGTGAGTGTGCTGAGTGTTGGCGAGACGCCCGATGAAAAGTGATGAAATTGCTGTTAAATTTTATTACAAATCACCTATTTCGTTATTGTTCCATATGACTCACCTATGATATTAAATGACCTTTCCAGAGACAATACTTTTCTATACATAATAATTATTACGTTGATATAAAACTAATCCTAAACAGACAGCATACACTGTGTATTTAAATTATATTATATCACGCTCCAATTTTTTAGGCTAGAGCAGGGAAAAAAAGCTAATGTACCTATGTAAATCGGGATTTCACATCAAAGAGCTGATGTGAAAGAAAAACAGGCTCAATGAAAACAAAATAATGCAAATCTTGTAAACCATGAAGGCGAACAAGCAAAACTAGTCTACTAGAAAAATCAGCTTCAAATAGAAATATTCATAAAACATATTTCTCTATAGTTAAACACTTTCTTGTATTCACCGCTTAGTTTAGTTAAATTAAAATTCAATAAACTAACGCAACCAACCCGACATCGTTACTTCTATGATGGGGGAGGTCAACAGCAGCCAACTAGCGTCCGACCAGCGTGGTAGGCTTATTATGATTTAAACTCCTTAACTTATGTTGAATATATGTTCTCTACTAATAATAAGTGTTGAATAAGTGTTGTGTTCCAGCAGTGGCATCAAAAAGCATGATGAAAAAAAACCTAACGCTCCGAATTTTATAGAAAACTATTTAGTATAACAACAATATTACATGCCAATAGAGCAATTACTGTGTTCCATAGTCTGTTATTTTTATTGCCTTCGTTTAGCATGTTTTCGAACGTATATTACCATTAAGCTGCATATTTCGAAAAGGTGAAGTACGATACCTGAATTGGCAAGTAGAAGTTTAAACCCTGGATATTTCTGTCCGCATTGTACAACCTATTTAGAACGTTCTAGGTTAGTTTTACAACGGCCAGGCGAGCGCGGTGTGATTGTAAGATACGTGCGGGAAATAGTAAATAAGTTATGTATGCAATCGGCGGCGTGTGACCGCCAACGAATGTCGCTTGTGTGAGCAGAACATGACAGGAGTCAGGGACTCAGCTTGACTATGTGTTGTTCAGGTAGTGGAATATTAAAATGAAACAACCTCTGTACTTCGACCTACGTGTCATCACGTCGCAATTCATTATCCAAAAATAAATTAAAACAACATTGTGGGATCTAGTAGAGAACATATACTGTTTTTTTTTTTAGAAATCGATTAAAAACGTTAAAGAGCTCGAAAAACAATTTGGATTGAATTCAGAGCCCTCTGGTTGTTCTAAAAGCAATTTAAAATACAACATGTATAGATTCAACAACAAATACAAAATATGTTATGACCTTATTATATATATCTATGGAACATAAATAGCTTATTAACACGTTCACTGCGTAACAGGCCGATATCAGCCTGCCGCGGTACTTGAGCTGGTGCGGACGAAGAAAACTATGTCCCTCTCGCGTGTGCGAAACGATTATCTTAGGTGTTTGTAAAAATTCGACAGAGACAAATATATATTTCATCTTGCGATCAAAATTGTAGGTGTTCTCCATCAAAACATAACGGCAGGCTTCTATCGACCTACCACGCACTGACGGTGAAAAAACGTCCGCGAGTGCGGCAGTGGGCCTATTTCGGCCCGCCCTCCTAACAGGCAGCTGGCGACCCGATACCGCACAGACTGCGCGCCCCGCCATTTAGTGTTGTGCTATCTAACTGATCTGACGTAGCGTTCGATATAATCAACGATGTGCATTTGGAATTACACGTTGTATAAGGTCATTTTAAATTCAGTGCAAGTATTTTAAGGGTGTGCTCTACACATGAAACTGAACACCTTTCCCCAAGGAATATGGGTCAAATATGAAAAAAAAATTGGGCCTCCTATACAAAATTGCCGACCAGCTGCCTGATTTAGTAGATAAAAATATTTTTTTCATTTTTCGACCCATATTTGTTGGGGAAAGTCGTTTAGTTTAATGATTAGAACACACCCTTAAAATATTTTCACTTAATTTAAAATGACGTTATAGAGCGTGTAACGGAAGGGGGGTATCAACCCTGAAGGAGGTGAATGTGCTCATGAAACTGAACAATTTTCCCCAAAGAACATAGGTAGAAGAATGAAAAAAAATGTTGGACCTCCCATAGTAAATCAGTCAGCTGGTTGTCAATTTTGTAAGGGAGGGCCAAATTTTTTTTTTTATTTCGACTTATGTTCTCTGGGGAAAGTTGTTCAGTTTCGCGAGTTCTGTGGTAAAACTCATAAATGGTCAATAAATCACACGGAATTAAGCAAAAAAATTCATTTCAGAAAATCAAGTAATACCTAACGACAATGACCATGTCCTTGAGATGAGCGCTAAACGAAGAATTTGTGCAGGGTGCTACGACAGACTGCGAAAAACCTTGAATAGTACCCAAGCAAAAAAAAGTTAAGAAAATAAAAAAATATTGCAGAAAATGCAACCAAAACCTTTGCGTAACATGTTTCCAAGACAGGTATAAGTAAATAAAAACATTTTTCATTTGTTTTACGATAATTCTGTTTTATTTTTAATATCCCCTCATTTTTCTCATGTCCCATCACTACTGAAAATACTTTCTAGTGCGGTTCAGGTCGATATCGGCCTGCCGCTTTTCCTGCTTTATTTCTCATTTCCTGTTTGGCAGATCCCGGGGCGAATCAAACCTAAGGAAGTTGGGTTCAAGGTCATTCTAACAATATGAAAAAAAATGTATACATTATGTTTCCACAAAGTTATAGCAATTTAATCTGTCCTAGTGCCGGTGGGTCTAGAAAGACCTGCCACGCACTGGCGGAAATATCATTGGGGGCGCATTTTGGCCCGCCGCCGCACCAGATGAAGAATTATGATTTTACTTGCCGCAGTAAACGTGTTAAAATAGCAAGATGGCTCCTCCCATACTTCGAAACGATCGAAAACATGAGTAAAATGTCGGACTCATTGATTGGATAGAGTATAGGTACTACATCATTATTATTGTATTAAAGGACATTAAACATTAAACTATCATTAAAAGTTATTTTGTTAAATTACACATGAAATATAATTTCAAAATATTTATTTTATTTTCCGGTAGGTTTAAAGTATACCTACAAGGGGCATATTTTTTGGTTCATACTTTTGTTGTCACAGCGCGGTATCTCTATGTAGGTATATCTACCGTAAACTACGGTTAGAGCCTTAGAGGGCAGAATCATCAAGATGGAGCGTCATAAACTTCGAACGTCAAAAATTCTGAGATTAGACTGACTATACGTCATCATTATTGTAGATATTAAACATTTTGTTAAATTACAAATTTATTAGCGTTTCCAGCAGGGCTAGCATGCACACCGTGACAAATATTTTCGACGCATTCTCTCTTGCCGAAACGAGATAGCATTATAACGTATGTAACTATAGATATATCTCGTTTCGGCACGAGATAATGCGTCGAGAAATTTGGTCGCGCTGTGCATGCTAGCCCTGCTGAACGAATTTTATACGTGGCTCCACATGCCTCACAGTAAACTATATTTCATAGTGAATTTGTCAAAACATTAATTGGCGTATGTTTAGTTTGCGGCGTAAGGTTTTATGCTCTTTTTTTATGGTCACGACGCGACGCAGTATCTCTATGTACATCCATGGTTATAAGTTGGTTGCTACATCTATTTTTTTACATATTCGTACAATATTTAACCATTTTAATTAAATAAATTTTACTGTACTTTATACTTTACTGACTCCTAAGATAATAATTTAAATTGTATGGTGTACAGGGCAATCATAATCTGCATAAAATGCTAAAGTTATATAACGTATTTAATTTGATAAGTATTAATACTGTATCCGTATAAATTTCTTTCTAATTACCTCATCATACAACACCATTTTTTTAAACGTAAAAATAGGTATAGCAAGCTATCCATAAAAGGTAGACAAATACCATCGCGGACTTTTCTTTAGCCCTATAAAAAAGACACAATTCCTCCATACATTATTTTGTTATATCTCAAAGGAATGAGGCAGCGTTTTCGATGAAAGCTCCGAGCCGGCTTGATTTTTTTCCGACTTCTGCGACAACAGTCGTCATATTTCAACTAATACACACGTAAACCTTCCTCTTGAATCACTCCGTCCATTGGTGTCAACCATATGCCAATCCGTTCGGTAGTTTTTGAGTTTATCACGTTCAGACGGACAGACAGACAGACGCGGCGTGGGACTTTATTTTATAATATGTAGTGATTTGTTGTAAAAAAATTGTGTGGAAGCTTTTTATTTTATGTTTTTAAATGTAAATACATAGCTAAAACTATAAATAAAACGCAATTCCAACAGAACTACCACAGCTGTACCAGAACCGCTATATTTTTTTTGCATAGATATAGTTTATAAGCTGAAGAGTGACACATAGGTTACTTTTTATCCCAGAGAAAGGAGTCCCGGTGCAACTGTGTAGTTCACGAGAGCGGAGCTGCGGGCGGAAAATTATGTACTTAATATAAATTTGAAAACTGTTTACCCAAGTCAATACCATATAAGTAAGTCAAAAACTGTATTTTAAATGTGAAGACTACAGATCTCAGGCATTTATTCAACCTAATATTGGATAATTTAATTTATTTGCAATTATGGCATATAAATAAAATTATCAAATACGGGAACATCAAAGATTGCAACATCACGGTCATGGAAAGCGCTAACTGTTTTATCGTGCTATTGCGTTATGCGGGTGTGAGTAAATTAGAAATAATTTAGTTATTTAGGTAAAGTTGGTAACCTTCGGCAGCTACGGTAACTCGTGGACTAAACACGTGAAACGAATATTGCCTGTAAATGTTAGTTGACAATGTTTTGGCAAATTGAGCAATGAACAGTATTTACATAACGATTTAACGTTTCTACGTTTGTACGGGCCGAGTGACTGCTAAGTCTTGTTGGTATTTATCATTGATTAAACAAAGGACCAGTGTTTGTAATATGAATAAACTATCAGGGATGAACGAGCCCCTGGAGGTAGCAATATGACGAGGTAGTTAAACCTCCCTGCGGCCTGCGGCCTGCGGCCCATAAAGATATCTGCCCACTATTTGATTGATAAAATAAGGTATAGTTTGACCGAAACCGCTGTACCGCCGCCTTAGGTATATGAGGAGGGAAAGCAGATGCTAAGCGTTGACGACGGACTGACAGAGCAGAGGTGCCTCCCTCCACACCGCGCATATACCTAAGGCGCAGTACAGTGGTTTCGGTCAAATAAATAAACACAAAGGAACGAAATTGACAGCAGCTTATGGTTTTGTTGGACTGCATTCTCAGTTTGAATTAGGTATGGAAATTAAAAGATGTCGTCGCATAAGACTTCTAAGAATGCTTGGAATAGTAAAAAACGTATAGGCATCAGAGAACTGGCATTGAAAGGAATGCAAATCTAAGAAGCCTCAAAAGTCCAGACGGAGAATTATACATTCGCCGTCGAAAGTTTGCGTTCCTGACACGAGATTCATAGCTTTAACATGTTTGTTGTGAGTTGACATAATAATAAATTTTTTAATTTAATTTTGTGTCATTCGTGCCAGTGGCGTGTCCAGGATTCATGTTTGGGGGGGGGGGGGGGGGGGGGGCACATTTATCATTGAACTTAAAGCCAATATTAGTGCGATATACATACAAGCACGGATGCAAGATACGTTCTACGATCTTAATACGGAAGCTAGGGAATTTTTGTTAATTCATGAAGACATCTCTTTTTATTATTATTAATTCTAATAAATAAATTAACCTATTTGATACTAATTTTAACTTGATACCTCCACGCGTTCCGGAGAAATGGGGTCTGGACAGACCGATAGACTTATGGAAGGACAACGAAGTGATTCTATGGGGGTTCCTTTTTAGGGTCCCGTACATCAAAGATGAAAAAACGAACCCGTATAGGGTCATTCTGATGTCCATCTGTCTGTCCATCTATCACAGCCTCTTTCTACTGGATACAGAAGTTGAAATTCGATACATGTACAGAGTTTGGTGGCGCACACAACGAATGTATAGCGTAAATGAAATATTTCCATTTTGGGGAGCAAAGTAGAAAATAATAAAAAAAACTTTTTAAGGGCTCCTAGTGACGTGTCAAATGAAGGTGCTTATTATAAAAAGTACAAGCATATTTTATTTATAACTTTAATATTCAGTGTTTCAAAGATGTTAAAGAAAATTGATTAACCTCCCTTAACTCGAAACTGTAGTGTATAAAATTTCGAAAAAAATACGGATTATAGAGCTTCATTTCAATTTTACAGGAAAAACTAAACGATAAAAAAAATTATCACTGGGGAAACTTACACAATTAAAAACAATTCTCAAATAACTATGTCAGGGTTCATATCAAATGAAAGTGCTCCTTATGAGATATAGATATATTTTTCATAATGTTTATTACAATTTTAAAATGCATAGTTTAATAGACATTAAAGAAAATATATGATTATCTCTCATTGCCCCCTTTATCTCAGAAACTAGTATGCCTAAAATTAAATAAAAAAATCCGTAATATGTACGAAAGTCTTTCCTTCCCGCAGGAAATGGGAAATATTCTTGAAGAGAAAAGACATAGATATAAAATGTGTTGATTTATTTTACCGAGAGTTAAAGAGAATTGTGTAGTGGTCATGTAGTGGCTAATATCCATACAAACCGGTTGCACCCTATTAAACCTTAACCGATTAGCGCAAAGAAATATATGGTATTCAGATCAGCAAAAACAAGGTTTATCTTGATTTTTTAAATATTTTGGTACATCATAAGAAAAAAATTTTCTTATAATAACTTGAATGTGCAAGATTTTTTTTCAATTTCTTTTTTTTTTACAAAATGTTCAATATGAAATTAATTGCATTTTCACATGCCGTGACCAAAAATATTTAAAAAAATGAATTTTGATGAGATGTGAAAATGCAATTACTTTCATGTTGAACATGTTGTGAATGGCGAAATAATTTTGAGATAAATTCCACGCATTTAAGTTATTTTTTCGTGCGATGTATTTAAGTAAAATGTGGTCAGCATTCAATTAACACTATACCTATTTAATGGTATTAGGTACTTTGGTGGTGTAAATAATTTACTATTACTTATATATATATATATTTTTTTAATTTATTCAGGAAACAAAAACAGACGTTTACATGGATTACACATACAGAAAATAAAAGTAAAGTTTAGAATATTGTAACGTCGAACAAAATGCTTCCAAATATTTAAAAACTATAATCGCTACAGTCACACAAGAAAACAAAGAAAAAAAGAAAATTAAACAAAAAATAAATAAAAATCAATTAATACAACTAAAACCATAAAACTAAAACTAACAAAAATAACAAACGAAAACAGTGTTAGCAACAACAATATTAAGAAAATTTATATAGAATCTTTGATAACTTTTTTGAAGGAATTGAAAGAGTGAGGGTGTAAGTCGATATGCGCAAAATTATTATTATAATTGTAACTAATTCTGTGCAGACGTGCACGCACTTGATATTGAGTATCTATACTAATATTATAAAGCTGAAGAGTTTGTTTGTTTGTTCGTTCGTTCGTTCGTTCGTTCGTTTGTTTGTTTGTTTGTTTGTTTGTTTGTTTGTTTGTTTGTTTGTTTGTTTGTTTGTTTGTTTGTTTGTTTGTTTGTTTGTTTGTTTGTTTGTTTGTTTGTTTGTTTGTTTGTTTGTTTGTTTGTTTGTTTGTTTGTTTGTTTGTTTGTTTGTTTGTTTGTTTGTTTGTTTGTTTGTTTGTTTGTTTGTTTGTTTGTTTGTTTGTTTGTTTGTTTGTTTGTTTGTTTGTTTGTTTGTTTGTTTGTTTGTTTGTTTGAACGCGCAAATCTCAGGAACTACTGGTTCAAATTGAAAAATTATAGTTGTGTTGGGTAGTCCATTCATCGAGGAAGGCTATAGGCTATACTACATCACGCTACAACCAATAGGAGTGGAGCATCAATGAAAAATGTTGCGAAAACGGGAAAAATTATTCCTTTTGAGAGCACGCGTCGCGCGCGCTGCGTAAACGGTTAATGTTAAGCAAAAATAATGTATTACGAAATTGTTCCCCTTTAAATGTTCTAACTAAAAGTCCGCGACAGCATATGTGTATCTTTTAAAGTTAACTTACTATAACTTTTTTTATGACAATCAAATTTGCTCTAACATAATGTACTATTTGCGAAGATGTTTTTTAAACTTGATATTAATCCTTATCAAATTAAATACGTTAGTTGTCTTAAGCATTTCATGCATATTATAATTGCCCTTTACATAATACAATTTAAATTAATATGTTAGCAGTTTTTATCAAAATATGAAAGCTATAGCGGGAGAAAATAAATTCGCTATCTGCCTCTGTTCGTTAACTTTTTACTTCCGATCCACGCAATAGACTTTGATACGGTTTTCAGTAATATCTTATTTTCTTATTATCTTATAATCTATATAATAGATTATTATACTTATTATAAAGCTGAAGAGTTTGTTTGTTTGAATGCGCTAATCACTGAAACTACCAGTCGGATTTGAAAAATTCTTTTTGCTTTTGATGGCCTGAATTTAGCGGAGGGTTATAGGCTATATATATGAAAACGAACTGTCTGTTTATTCGAGCAAATTGGCTTCGGTCAAAACGGATTAACTGATTTTGATGAAACTTTACACAAATGGAAAGGATGTAGTCAAAAGTGACATACAGAACTTTTTGTATGTCTGTCTGTACGTCCATCTGTCTAAACCGATTTTAATGAAACATCACAAGTATGAAAAGAAGGTCGGCAACACTAACAAATGTTACTGTGTTCCGTCTGTCTGTCTGTACGTGTATCTGTCTATTTGAGCTAATTTCCAAAACGGCTAAACAGATTTTAAGGAAACTTTGCAGACGGGAAAGAAGGTTGTCAAGAAATTTGACATTAGCTACTTTTTGTCCGTCTGTTTGTCTGTACGTCTATGTGTCTATTCAATTCAATTTTATCTATTTGAGCTAATTTCCAATAGGCCTGAACATATTTTAATGAAACTTTGCAGACGTGAAAGAAGGTTGTCAAGAGTGTCATAAGCTACTTTTTTGTTTGTTTGTCTGTCTATCTGTCTGTCGTTTGTACACACTGATCTATCAACGTACAACCAAAACTACTGAGTCTAGGAAGCTTAAATTTGAAACAAAGGTTTATTTTATAACGTGAGCATTAAGTTAAGAAAGGCTTTTTTAGAAATTTCGAACTTAAGGATGGGAATGCATGGACTTAAATAATGACGTGTTTCTGGGTTTCTAGATTACCACCTTTTAAGGGTGGGAAACGGGAAATGAAAATTTGTATCGGTTTTTTTAAAGAGTGGAAGGGGAATGAAGATTGAAAGTTTGAATGGGTATAAACAAAATTGGTACCAGCAAAAAGTACGTATAAACCATCTCGAACGTTAATAGTGCCTCTAACAGGAATTTGTAGTCTACGCAAGCGAAGCTGCGGGCGGTCGCTAGTTAAATAGAAATGCATAATTTTCCAATTGCAGCGTAGATCTTACAGAATGTTTTTAACTGAATTTATGTCATTGTGGGGCCGGGCCCCTATTTAGAAAAAACAAACAGTATGTATTTTTGTATTGTTTCAAATACATATTTTTTTTTTATTTTTTAGGGTAACTTATAAATTTAGTAGGTATTATTTTTGAAGGGTACGTAAACCTCGGTACATTCATAATTAAAACTAAATAAATGGGAGCTTATTTTTAATTAAACTTTTGTTGTTTCGCCACTTTGCTTTCATTTACAAAAAAGGGTTTTCCGTGACACAGAAAACACTTTTTCAGTAAATGCAGTAGCATAGACAACAAATATGATACAATTTTAAATTCATTTCGATGATTCATCATTTACTAAAAGATGTTTCCACTTTACACGTAAGTATTCATTTCAAGAAAGTCTTTAGTTTCAATTCAAAATTAAAAATTAAAAAGAAAAAAAAGGTGTGAAAAACTTGAAAAGAAGTTATTTACAATAGCATACGGAACACGACTTACAAACTCACAAGTTACGACCTCAGAACAACTCACAGAACAATTACTGAAGCATAGAAGGCAGTCTTGTATTTACATATATTTGTTTCATTTTCACATGTTTTCCACATGGTGAATTTCAATGTGAGTGAAAAAGATGTAAGTATATATATGGGGTTTGCTTCAACCTGCTTGTACCGTGACATTAGTCTGACTCTCAGAATAATGACTAAAGTACTAGAAGGAATGTAAATTTTACACATGGTTAACTTGTTCCAACATGTAGAATAATTAAGCATTAGAAAGAAAAGATATCTGATACAAAATCATTGCTGCTTATGATCAGAACGTAGCCCCCAAACGATGAAGGTAAATAGTGCGTAGCCAACAACGTAATCGACATATTTAAAGTTAAATATTTTTATTGATTGTAGTAATAAAATATATAGGTACGTTTATTTCTTTAAACTTTTACATTATTTTCGTTTCCAATAAGGATCATGGTACGGTATATTAGTAATAAGTATTATGGGTACAACAAACAACGACAACACAAACACTGAATAGGTATAAAGTGTCAAAAAAAATACCATAGTTAGTTTAAAATTTTACTAGTTTCGTAAGAGCCAATACAGCAAATTATTTTATAAATCATGTGTTATAGGTAAATCACAATTTCATGAGCGTTCTGGGTGGCTTGTTTCTTCGGTCTACTTCGCTCCTCTAATTGGCACAAGCAAAACCTATATGTCCATTTAAAAGCAAACGACCGTTTACTTGGCGTCTAGTTTACTCTTTTAACGGCTTTTGTTCATTCGTATCTCTGGATCCAAAGAAAAACTACAACAAAAATTTGCTAAGCATTAATTGTGGTACCTGGAGTAGCTTAAAAAATACAACTTTGACTTGCATTTAAAGTGAGGAATACCCACTCTATTTTTCAAGCATGCAGGAACATAAACTGAAATAATCCGGGAGATAAATGTTAGAGATTGTGAGCACATTACAGAGGAATAAAGCGGTATATTTGGAATTAAATCATATACATAATTATTTTATAGCTTCGGATGCGGAACCGTGTTTATACGAGTCAGACTTGCCTTTGACCGGTTTTTTATTATGATAAGATTATTACGCCGAATTGGACATTAATAAGATGTCGATATAAAATATCGATAAAAACAAACATATGGTGTCAATCTCTATAACAAACGTAATTATGAAATTGAATTATTTTTTACTTCTTTTAAGCTGTTTTATCACAGTTTAGTAATTTTAATAATTTCAGTGTAATGCAGGCTATTGTTCAAAAATACATAATAATAAAATTGTTCATTTCTTATTGTTTAAAAGCAAAATAAAGGCATTTGGTACTTACCAATGGACCGAAATTCTTTTATTTTCTTTTGATTTTGAGGAACTGTGATTGTGGCAGTTTACTGCAACACAAGCCATTTTTGTGGCAAATTTATTTCGCACCAATTCATTTAATAATTTACTTCTGAATTATCAAAATATTTAATAAATTGATGCAAACGTCAGTCTTATGTCCGTCTGACTAGTCAGACTAATGTCACTGAGAAAGGGGTACAATCAGGTTGAAGCAAGCCGCATATATATATACTTACATCTTTTTCACTCGCACTGAAATTAACCATTTGGAAAACATGTGAAAAATGAAACAAATATATGTAAATACAAGACTGCCTTCTATAGCTTCAGTCACTATTCTGAGGCCAAGAGAATGACATGAAGTTCATTGACACGATTGCATTATGGTTCACTATTATTGACATTTGTCCATATTGATCAATGTGAAGTAAGTAAAGTGAAAGATGAGTGAAAGTGAGTGACAGTGAGTGAATTGAAATAAACTAAGAAAACGTCAAATAAAATAAAATAAAATGATGTTTTTATTCCGTTCTAAAAGAAAATGAGTAATCGTAATGTACAAAGAAAATTTCAACAATATCTGTAAATTTACGTAATACAGATACTATATAGTCAATAATAAATTGATATATCAATTTTTTTTTGTATTAGCACTATGTTTTGTTGTCTCAGAGGTTGCTTGAATGGTTTCTCGTTAACTCCAAGTGTGCCAGTTCGCATCAAAGAAAATCCTGTACAATTAGACACATTGCATATGGGTAATAAATAACTAAGTACTAACATTTCTTTCGACAATGTATTTTGCGTGCATTTTAGGTGTAGTGTTGCTTAGATTCTTCCAGTATTGATTTTTAGAGTACAGAACACAATCCACTGTCTAACATTATAAATACATAAATATATCGCATTAGTAATTTTTGAATACCTTACTAATAAAAATTTGACAGGCCATGAGGTGGTTGTAGTGAAAGGCGGTCAACGTGTATGTGGGTCTGGTTGTGCCTTGGGATCAGCTCCACTTGTGCAGAACAAATCATACTTTGAAGTGAAGTTGCAGCAGGGTGGAGTATGGGCAGTGGGTGTTGCCACTCGGGAGGCAGATCTCAATCGAGTACATGGTATGTTAAAATAGTTTTGTATTACATTACCTATGTATCACTCAAAATAATTATTAAACAAACTTTTTTCTTATTTTGTTTGTTTTTTGCTGCATAGTAAAAGAAACATATAAGCCTTGATTACACATACCGAGTATAATGGCGAGACAGTACTCTCGACCGAGTGCTCGGTACATATAAACACCAGCGAGTGCTCGGCCGAGCGCTCGTCCGAGAGATAGGGCGAGACAGTGACTCGGACTCTAATCTTTTTACTAGACCGAGTGCCCACCCCCGCGCTTCCCGCACTGACTCGCTCGCTCGCTCGGCATGTATAAACACGAACAACTCGGTCGGTGTGCACTCGCCACTAGGCACATTTAATAATTTTTTTTAAGATCCATGTTGTGAGCATGCTTCAAAAGTGAAATGACTCACCTCCAAATATTAAAATACGTGTAAACACTACTCGCACGTTGCTGCTGTCTCGGCCTAGTACAATTTCACTGTCTCTCTCATTTACTCAGTCCGTGTAATCAAGGTTTTAGCCTGTTAATGTATCTACTTGTTATTAGTGGTGTATGTATGTAATTTAATGTTGACATCCAATTTGGTTGTGTGGGAATGGCAAAGAATACAATTTCCCACCACCACCGGGAAGCGTGTTGTAAGAGGTGACTAACTCTGGTTAGCAGAAGATGGGCAGGAGCATCTCTCTGTGAAACTATATACTGCGATCACCAACTCGCCTGCCAAGCGTGGTGATTAATAATAATAATAATAATACATGGGACTTCCCACACAGCGCCATCTAGTCCCAAAGTAAGCAAGTATTATGCTTGTGTTATGGGTTACTAGACAACTGATATACATACGTAAATATTCTTTTATAATATATACATATATAATTTTTTTTTTTTTTTTTTTTTATATATATATAACAACCAAGACCCAGTACCAGTATCAATATTCATCATATTAATACTGACCCGACCTGGGATTCGAACCCGGGACCTCTAGCTTCGTAGGCAGGGTCGCTACCCACTAGGCTAAGCGGTCGTCGATTATTGGCAAACCCTCCCAATGCGGCACACGAAAACGCAATGGCCCCCAGTCTCCGGCGGCTCTTCTATTCCTGGCTACGGCAGCGGTCATGGTAACGGAGGGGCAGGAGGTGCGAAGAATCCCCGGATATGATTCGGCTGCCAAAACAAACGTTTATTTGTGGCAACTTTGAACAACAGGACTATGATGCAAGACGAGCATGTTGAGGAGCTAGAAGTAGAATTTAGCAGGATAAAGTGGCATATCCTTGTGTTATCTGAGGTTTGAAGACAGGGGGAGGACATGATAATCTTGAGCTCTGGTAACGTACTCTACTTCCGAGAAGGCGATGAGGCCTCCCAAGGTGGTGTTGGGTTTCTTGTCAATGTAGTGGAGATCTCCAGTGTGTTGACGTGGGTGGCATACCTTGTAGTGCAACTAGCCGACTGGTACCGCCTGAAGGTTATACAGGTATACGCGCCGACCTCGACTCACTCGGACGACGAAGTCAGGGCATTGTATGACGACATAGCGAAAGCTATGCGCCATACGGGCCTGACTCAGTTCACCGTTGGTATGGGGGACTTCAACGCCAAAATGGTAGTACAGAAAAGTGACGTATCCAAGATGGGGTCGTACGGCATCGGACGGAGAAACGACAGGGGGCATATGCTGGCAAACTTTCTCGAAATGAAGAGTTTGTTCTTGATGAACTCTAACAAGGAGACGCCACAGAGAAAGTGGACCTGGCAAAGTCCCAATACAGTGACCAGGAACGAGATTGACGTTATCATGACGGATAAAAAGCGCATATTCAGAGATGTCTCAGTGATCAGCAGGTTCAATACCGGAAGCGATCACCGACTAGTCCGAGGCACTCTGAATATCAACTACAGGCTTGAAAGGGCCCGTCTGATGAAGTTCAAACTCCGAGCAACGCCGTCGCAAGCCGATACAGACTTCGAAGCTTTTGAAGCTTTTCAACTGGAGTTGGAAAACCGATTTGACGCACTGGGAACCACGGCAAATGTTGACGACATGGCGGGCAACTTAATCAATGTTGTCAGAGCAGTAGGTAGCAAACATTTTCGATCGAGGTAAGAAGAGGCAATCGACCGGAACAAAGATTGGAAAGTGTTCGTTCAGCAACTTGGTCGAAGCCAACTGGCGAAGCTCAGAACTAGCGACAACAAAATCGTCTCCTCAAAACCAGAGATTCTCGCTGAGATTTCTGACTATGCCATACAAGCACCTCTCCCTGCAACCCGCGACAGCAGAGCCCGCTGACCCGGCACTACACAGATGACATTCCCGACGTCAGCCTGAGCGAGGTCAGATTAGCTCTTAGGCAGCTAAAAAATGGCAAAGCACCCGGCGCCGATGGCATCACGACAGAGCTTCTGAAAGCAGGCGGGACACCAGTCCTGACAGAGCTTCAGTAGCTGTTCAACTCTGTCTTACATAGCGGTGTTACGCTGACTGCATGGAGTGAGAGTACGGTTATCCTATTCTTCAAAAAACACAACGGAGACAAAACACAACGGAGACAAAACGCTCCTTAAGAATTAGAACTCGTCAGCCACGTGTACAAGCTGTTCTCGAGAGTCATCACAAATCGTCTCACCCAAAGTTTTGATGAATTTTAGCCCCCTGAATAGGCCGGGTTTCTAAAAAGCTACAGTACCGTAGACCACATACATACTCTGAGGCAGATTATTCACAAAACAAAAGAATATAATCAACCTCTGTGCCTAGCCTTTGTGGACTACGAGAAAGCCTTCGACTCCGTCGAGACTTGGGCTGGTCTGGAATCTTTGCAGCGATGTCGAATCGACCGTTGTTACATTGAGGTGTTGAGATATCTATACGAAACCGCGACAATGACTTTCCAGGTCCAGGACCAGCGGACGGAACCTCTACGATTGCGAAGAGAAGTGCGACGGAGATGTGATATCCCCGAAACTGGACTGGAAATATCGTGGCATCAATGTAACGGCGAATAAATCTCTCACCTACGTTTTGCTGACGACATAGTCATCATGGCAGAATCGCTGGAGGAGCTCAGCGGAATGGTAAACGGCCTCAATATCGTCTCTAGGCGGGTGGGACTCGGGATGAATTTGGATAAGACGAAAGTCATGTTCAACGAACATATTCTCCCGAGACCGGTGACCGTAGAGCGACTCTTGAAGTTGTGCAAGACTATGTCTACTTAGGACAGACTGTCCAGTTAGGCAAACACAATTTCGATAAAGAGGCCAACCGAAGAATTCAGCTGGCTGCTTTTGGGAAGCTTCGTCATCTGTTCTCGTCGCCACTACCACAATGGCTGAAGACCAAGGTCTTCAATGAATGCGTCCTACCTACAATGACGTCCGGTGCCGAAACATGGGCTCTCACGGCAGGACTGATTCACAAATTTAAAGTCGCTGAGTGTGCTGCAGCGTGTAAAATCAGGAACACTGAAATCCGTCGAAGACCCAAAGACCAGGCGCGGGTCTTCCTTGAAAGCCAAAAAGCCATGCATGTCTAAAATTTTCCTACAATAATGATGGAAAACGCTAGAGTTTGTACTCTTTTGAGTGTTTGAATTTCCCGCTCGCGCATATAATGCAATGGCGCGCTATTACTGACTGTTACTGACCTATCTTAATACCCTATCACCGGCCTCCCTCTCTTTCCCGATCACGACATACCGACGCCAACCGACACGTTGCGAACACGCCGTGAGGCAAGCCAAATGAGTTACGTCTTTTATGTCTGTCTTCTTCTTACATGTAGTGATGAATGGCATCTATCCCTCTTACGTTTCGAGCATCATCGGTAGGTACCTACTGGATTTTATACTGGAATTAAGCCAAGCATAACGACATGAAATTCGTACGTAATTAGACTGCAGGCAGAACTTTGCGAATTCTGCGGCTAAACTAACTTCATTATTGTTTTCAATTATTGTCTGTGTTCATTGCATTGCATTCATTGCGATTTGTTGTGTTTTATGTTTTAAAGTTGTATTAAAGTAATGATGAATTAGGTGAAATTAAAGTGTCAAATAACGAAATGGAAATTTTGGAGGATTTCAATGGACTGAAACAAATGTATTTCGCAGTCATTGCACAGTGACAAAGTAAATAGGTAATTAAAATCATACAGAACATAGTTACCTATCTCTTGCTTTATAAACCAATTAGCTTTTATAAACAATGATTTTTACAAACGAATCCACACATATTTACGTAATATTTCAGGTCTGGGTCAGGTTTATTTTATAATGAAATCATTGACGAGTTTATTATATATAAATAAGTATTTATGATGTATTTAACTAAGGTGAAATCATTAGGTAAAATAATAGATATTTTAATAATAGAGATTTTTCGTTTGTCTAATAGGTTAGGTACCTATTTTATTTTATTTTTTGTTTGGATATTCTCACAATTACCTTGATTTGCTTTTAAATAAAAAACTAGTTCTGTTGTATTATCTTCACACAGCACACAATTTGATTATATAATTTTGCCAAATAGCGCCATCTGCTACGTTATTACTAAACTAATAGGTTAGACTAGGTTAGTAAAATTTCAACAGATGGCGTAAAAACGCGCAATAAAAACTTACTTTCAGACATATTAAGGTAAATATCTGAACTTTAAAGATTCCACCAAAATGATTTTAAACTTCATATGTCGTGTTGGCGTAGCCATGTTCCAAATCCACCACACGCCACTGCCAAAGACATAGCCGAAGCGGCAGCAAACTGAAGTGGCAACGGCCGGTCACATTTGCCGTAGAACCGAGAACCGATGAGATAGACGAGTTCTCAGGTAGTTGGATGCGAAAGGCAAAGGACCGTGCGGGACAGTGCGGTAGCGAGCCTTGGGAGAGGCGTAAATCCTGCAATGGAGAGACACTGGCTGATGATGATGACCCAATTTGACACGAAAATCAGAAACCCATTTAGAACCTTCAACAATGTGTTTCTTGGAGTCTCAAAAAGTAGGTAGTAACCAATACTAAGACATATACAGAGTGATTCAAAATGCTACGATCAAACGCAACCAGCGCATTGGGGGAGTCTTAAGCTATGAAAATAACACCTTTTTTACATTAATGTCATGTCGAGCCATTTTTGAGATTTTTGAGTTAATTCAAAAATTTTAGTGTTTTATACCTGAAGCATAAAAAATTTTTTTTAGCTAATAATAACATTTCCGTTTGGATATTTTTTTTTTAATAATACTCTAAATAATAAACAAAGAGCAAAAAATGTGAAATCCTCAATTATCATAATACTAGTTATAAAAAAAAATTACTGAATCCTGCTTTCAAGGAATTTGTGAAATTAACTAAAATAAATAATTGTTTTAAAAAAAGTACTCAACCCAAAAAGTACCACGTTATAGCAAAAACTTCTTGATACATCAGACATTCAGATATTTAAAAAATAAAATAGTTTTGTCACAAAACAAAATTTGCATAGAATGATCTTTCATTGTATAATATGTCAACCTAATTATCAGAATGCCTAACTCAATTTTGGCAACTTTTACTGGAGCAAGTTAAAACTGATTACGTTTAGTAAGAATTACATTGTAAAGTTGATTTTTTGAGTAAAACTTATTGATTAAATATATATTTGTGGGAAATAAGAAGTATTCCGTCAGATTGTTTATGACATTCCCCACAAGATGGTACCAAAAGCCTATTTTCGTAAATCTATCTAATCTAACTATGCTAATTTGGTGTTTGTTAACATTTTCTACTTCAGGAATAAGTCAATATTTATTCTGTAACGAAGTTTGTTTTATATACTTATTTATTTTTTGTTTTAGTGGTCCTGGTTCCTTAGATGGCTTTTTGGTTTTCCTTTACTTCATGCAATTATCAATCTATGCAATTGCATAAAAGATATCGCAGTTTAAAAAATTCCAAAATAACATTTTCTTTGAATATGTCCCTGGTTTTTGAGCTCGAAGAACTCTAAATTTATAGAAATTCTATTTTTGAGCTTTGAGAGCTCAGATATATATAGTGAGCTCGAAGAGCTCAAAAAACCATGAACATCAATATTTTGAGCTTGAGCAATAGCTTTCAAGCTCAATGACTTTTTAATAGGGATATTGTAGAGCGCTTTGATCTCGAAAATAATGGAAAGTTTGAGGGATGGCTTGTAGGATCAACCAATTTTTTAATAATGTATACATACATAAATATTTTCCACCCAGACCCAGAACAAAATAAACATGTTCATGCACACAAATATTTGTTCCGGGGGGGAATTGAATCCGCAGCCCTTGGCTCCGCAGTTAGGGTCTCTAACCACTCTGCCAATCGGTCAGTTAAGATTAATTAAATTAAAAAATATTAAAATACAACACTTTTTTTTTTAAATTGTAAATAAAAATAGTGCAGAAAATAAATTTAGTATTCAGTTAACATGGTGACCTCTTGAGTCCCTGCTGTCTGTTAATAGATTCAAGGTTGTTAGTATGACATAATTTGTTTCCTATTATGGACCTTCTTCTAAGTTAAATACCGTTTGCTTGACCTTCTGCCTCTTTAGTGATTTTATCAATGTAAAGACGTTCTTCAGTAATTCATTCCACAAAAAAAATAATTAATATTTGAGAAGTATAAAATAAGCTGTAGTAAATGTAGAATAAGCAATTTTTTTGCATGATGTTTTTTGCTAAATGAAAAAGATTATTTAAATACAGACCATTTTGTTGTTATGTCACCTAATAAAAGGCAGAAAATGAAGTAGTAAGGTCAGTTATCTGATCCTGATGCCTTTAAGGAACAAAATGATATAAATACCAATAAACCTGTATCATTTCACACTTTTTAATGTTATCTTTTTTGTGTCGGACATTTTTATATAATTTAAATATGTAATTATGGAAAATAACTATAATATAGTATGTTGTTCGTGTTTCAGGTGGTGTAGACAAAGAATCATGGTGCTTAAATAGTGATGGTACAGTCCGACATGACAATGCAGAATTATATCATCTCTCACCAGCACCACGAGATTCCCCTACAGCAGAACTCCTAGTATCAACAGGTTCACCAACACATAAAGTGGAAAATGATAATTTGGACGATGGCAAAACAGAAAATGGTATCACAGCTATCATGCCAGTAGAAGGTGATACGATCGGTGTAGCTTATGACCATGTGGAATTAAATTTCTTTTTAAATGGAAAGAATTTGGAAATACCTGTGAGAAATGTAAGGGGCACGGTATATCCAGCTTTATATGGTGAGTTTTTATGTGTTCTCATGTCTGTCTCGTTTTGGTGCTGCATTAGAATGAGTCCAATATAGTATTAAAAATTCTATGTCTTACAAAAGTTTTTTACAAAAAAGTTGATCTTTTAATAACCGCAGATCCAAAGGTCTCGGGTTTGATTCCCGCTCAGGACAAATATTTGTGTGCATGAAAATTTCTATTTGTTCCATTTCTGGGTGTAAAATATTTATATATTATTATTATTATTTAATAAGCTAACAGCTTCCGCTGATACGCTTATATCATTCCCTTCTCACTTGCTGCTCAAGTAATAAGTAAATATATGTATTATAAAAAAATATTTATGTATGTATATCAGTTGTTTACTACCTATATTACAGGCTTCTGGCTAGATTGGGACTAGATGATTGTTTGTGAGATGCCCCAGATATTACTATTTTTCTTTTGAATGGCATGGATTACTTGAGTAACATTTGCAGCCTAATCTATTATATGAAGCGTCAATCTTCAGAATTCAGAACAGAACCTAGTATTCAGATTTCAGGAAAAATAATTATATGAAATAAAACTATGACATTAAGGTAAATATTAACATCTTAAGAAATTTTACTATTTACGTAAAAATTCTAAACATGGCAAGAGCTTCATTTATTAAAACATTAACATTTTATGATAAAGCAAATATTTAAATCGGGATACATGGAAACAATTTTCTTTTTTTTTTTTTGTTAAAAATGTTTTTTTTTGAACTTAAAGAGAAGTTTAGTTTGTCAGACACTCGTTACTAGGTCACCCAAAAATGAATCAGATGGGAACAAATTAACACATTATATGTAAATGACTCAAACTGAAAGACTGTGTTTAAGTGTAAAATGAAGGCAAAATACATTTGAGAGAAGGCAAAGATAAAAAAATAAAAACAATATACCTATTCATGTCAAACTTAATAAATAAGTTGGGCAGTTAACCAAATCAAACATTCCGAAATTGTTACTATTCTAAATTAATAATGTTTTTTAATGTTTTGCAGTGGACGATGGGGCCATTTTAGACATTATATTGGAGAATTTCTTATACCCTCCGCCAACGGGCTATGAGCGAATACTTGTTGAACAGTCTCTGCTTTAACACACACCGCGTCTTCGGTTCCTGCCGTCGCATCCGCCCACCGCGCCATCTGACTATACGCGTTAACTTATGCGAGAATAAAGTTGTTGCAGGATTTCGAACTCGGTCATAGGCTAGGCTCGTGATGTCAAAATCGTAATTACTAGAGGTTCAACGCATGGTTGCTAGTCCTACATACACCATAATGAGTGCTCCGAACTTCATCTTGCTGTCAAAAGGTGCTTATAGTCTATAGCCTTACTCGATTTTTGTCGCTTGAGACACTCAATCGACAAAAATCGAGTATGTGTAAAGGGAACGCTCGGTCGATATTATCGAGCGACAAAATCGATCGATAAAATCGAGTGGAACTCATGTGTTCTTAAAAACGGATCGACATTGTCGGGCTACAAAATTGATCATTAAAATCGCGGTACAAAATAAAACCATAAAATTGTACGTTTTGTCGATCGATTTTGTTGGTTGACAGAAGCGAGGCAAAGGCATGCTTCATACGCCGCTCGCATGCGCATGCTGTCCCCCGCGGCGGGACACGTCGCCGTCGTTCGGCATCTTGAAAAACAGTAGTCAGTTCGATTGCCAAGTGACAATATCGATCAATAAAATCTGACAAGTCTGTAGAATACTGATAGATTTCGTTTTTCAATTACCACGAAACGATCGAGCGATGAAACCGAGCAAGTCTGTAGGCACCTAAATATTAACTTGTTCATCACAACATTCTTCACCGTGCCAAGTCTTTTGACCAAGTTCCAGATTTGGCGATTAGTTTAGAGTGTGCTCAGAAAAAGATTGAATTTTGCCATAAAAAAATTCAGTATCACAAGTAAAAAAGATTTGCATTTTCAATTTAAAAAATGTCATTCACATTGGTAGAATTTTACTATAATGTCTATTCCGCTTTTCTTTGTACCTACATTTTCATGTGTGATATAGGATCTTGCACATTTTGTTTGAGAAATTATTTTCATTGATTGGTAATTGTTAAGTTGGTGCTAGTGTAGTGGTTGTCTTTCTGAGGAGTGCAAAAAATTATATATTTTATATTAAAATAAGGGTAACTATACTAAACTGAAGTGAAATTATTTGATAGGTTAAAACTATAATCTGGACAAATATTTTAAATCGACATATCAAAAATTAAGATTTAATAAAAATACATCCAATCTTATAAAATAAAACATCGATATGAGAAAATCATTCAAACTCTAGACGTTGCTTGTACCAACAAATTCGTAAAACAATCTTCTTGCGTTATCTTAAAGTTCGTATTTTAATAATAACAATAAAAATTTCAACCCTATCATGCAATCTTCATCCTCCAGATAAGATGGCGCTTTTTTCAGTATAAATAAAACAACCAATTCTAGATTTGGTATTTTCTGCTATTTGTGTTATAAAAGTATATAAATAAAAAACAAAATCACCGACTTTCTAAGGAACCTATTATAATCTCATGTGCTTTCGGCTATCGCTGGCCATCCTCATTGATAAAATTTTTGCGCGCCTGGTTTATGTAGCGCACCATATATGTATTCTAAATATATGTTCATTATATGTAACCGAGTTTATAGCTAAAGAATTTGTTAACTATTTCTTTCATGTACAATTAAAAAATAATTGGCCTAAATATAATATTCACCAAAAAATGAAATTGATATTTTCATTGAAATTTATTTCCCAAACAAGATGTGCGTTTTTTTAGTTAGATAGGTTCTGGTTTCTATACTGGAATTTTAATTATTTACTTAAAGTCGCATCTTAATGGATGGACACAGGAAGAAAATGAGATTATTATGGTTTCCACCATCATGAAATGAAGCGAATTGAATTTTATGTAATATATAATATTGTAAATGAATTTCTAGCATGTATGTTTTTATGATGCTCCATGATCTCCTAGTAGCATATGGAATGAAAGTGAAAACATGTTTGCGCTGTGATGCTTTTGTCGGCTGAATAAGTCATTAACTAAACATGTCTATAAAATGCTATGCATGATCAAATAATATGTAATGTAGATATGAATTTTCTGAGTTAAATAATGCTGCTGGTTATATAATACAGTGAAGAAAAATAAATGTAAAACGAATAAAAAAAATTACTTGACTTAAATATATTGGTTGAAAGTTTTTTTTGGTTTATACGTTGAAAAAGAAATAAATTGCCAATGTGTGGTAGCTTGTTTTATGTGAAGTTAAACTTCACCATATATTTTCAGTAAACTTGTTACTTTGGTCAAAATAATAATGGCAGCAAACCAGTCTAAATGCGCGACACCTGACAGGCAGTGTTCGACTGTTACTAGAATGCCATTTAAAACCACGATTACGAGCGGCACGATTTGCGAGGGCGACAGCGACCGCGAATACCAGCAACACGCTGTCACGCTGGGTACCGCGTATGGCATAATCAATGTATGTTCCGTTCGTTTCCTCACGCCGACGACGACGTCGCGACGATCGTGCAGTCGCTCCAGAATTGCTCGCCGTGCCGCTATGCTTTGCCGCAAGACAAGCGATCATATGTCATGTTCATTTTTATCGCTCGACGCGGCATCCTCGGAAATGCTCAGCTGCACAAACGTACACTCGCAGCTGTATCACATAACTCAAAGTTGCAATCATGTCATAGACCTACTTATATCGATCACTACTAACATTGCAATGTCTCTTGATTTAAGTACAGTTTTCGCTATATATATATTTACGACTCTGAAGTAAGTTACAAGAGAACGTCGCAGTAACCTGATTTCATAGAAGCGTTGCGACAAGTATGGCGGACCAGCGCAATGAGGCATGCGCATCGCACTTCAGAGCCTCACAGTTATGGTGCAATAACTGTATAGTTGTGTCCATAGTTACAGAATACTTAAGTCTTTTTTTTTAAATTTATAATGTTTTTTAACGGACAATTATTATGGTTACAAACTTCAAATTTAGCACATTAAACGTTATTGTGTATCGAATTTGAAGTTTTTAACTCTCATTGTAATATTTAATAGTTATGGTCAAATATATAAGAGGCGTCGATTTTATACGCCTAATTTTGTACGGAACTTGTGTTGTTTTATCAAATCTTTTTCTCGAAAAATTTTAACTTACCAACTTATGTTTATAAATCTATTTGTAAATTGTTTTTTTTTTTTTTAATATTTTTATAATATTTTATTTTAGGTTTCGTCGAAATTAAAGTATGTCAGTTTATAATGTTTAATTAGGTAAGTAAGATAATTTATTTAATATTTTAATTCAGCTGTTAAATCCATGATTTAGTTACATAGTGAAGACGAACTTTTGAAGACTATGATATGAGGAAATATTAAACTAAAAAGCAATGTTCGTGTCAGCGAAATTTATCAGCTATAACATTTGTGTGAACTAATTTAAAATCATGGACTAGGAAGCGAATGAACAGTTGCTGACTTCCTGGATCGAACATATTTAGTAAATTTTAGAAGAAATAGGTTCAGCTATGTAAAAATACAAATTTTTCACCATCCAAACTTTTAATCTAAGTGAAATAAAATTCATTTAGTCTAATTAACAAAAAATACTTATGGATTAAACTTTTCAAAATTTTAGTTATGGGATATGATTAACATGATTGAAATGTATTTTATCGTTAACTTACAATTGATTGGCGCTAAATTTTGACGACGGACTGTCGATTTGAAAGTGTAAAGAGTTAAGCCTAATTCTTAATTGTCTATGCATGCTAACGTTAACACATGAGCGCGATGGCTCATATATTGTATGCACTGATTATCAAAATTTGAAGTTTACAAATTGTGATTATGGACATTAACAGTGTAACAAAATTAATCTTTATTATATTAGGAAGTAAAATCTATATACACAAGGAACAAAGTATTTTGTGTAACTATATAACAAATATTAATAAACAGTAATGCAACTCATAAATTGTCATTTTGATTAATTAAACATTTGTATGAAACAAGTAGTATAAAATAAGCGAGAAAAATATAATCCGTGTGTAAGAGATATACCTAATACATATTTATAATTCGGATTTAGGTTTTTTGGGTGGTTTTGGAGGTGGTATCGGTGTTCGGTAATATTTGCTGTAGATTTCGTCCCAAAGCTCCATGCGTTCAGGCAGCAGTGCGCCGCGTAGCTCGCTGGTCGTGTTGAACAGTACATGGTGGGGCCGAGCCGGCGACGTTGGTAGCCATTCGCCTCCAAGGACTTTCTCCGCCAGACTACCTTTAGGCGTGGGTTTACTGAAAATAGATGTTAGTAGATTAGAGTGATGTTAGGCTCAAAGATTCATCGCTGATTTGCTTTTTTTTAATCGATCACATTGCATTCTGGGAAAATAATATTGTCACTTTTTGGTGATAGGCGTTATTGAGCGTTCAACAAAGCAACCATGATGGACGATAAACATCTTTATTTATTGGTTTCCAATATATATTTGTGGTGTGTTTTACAGCTACATTTATATTTTACAAGTAGCATTAACACAGGGAACCCTAGTGTGAGAGGTACGTACGATACGAGATACTTAATAATAATTTATTGTTAGTGTTGCATGCATAAAGTTGAAGTGTCGTGATAGCCCAACGCGCAACGAACCTGTCTCAAATTTATAAGGCCCCATAGGGCCATGGTTCGAATCCGGGCGTGTACCAATGAGTTTTTCTGACTTAAGTACTTAACTATCACTGACTCCGTGCCTCGGAGAGCACGTTAAGCAGTCGGTCCCGGACGCTGTCAATAGATGGCGGTCGTTACAATCCGCAACCCGCAGTGGAGCAGCGTGGTGGATTTAAGCTCCAAGCCCCCCTCCTCACCCTGGGGGAGGCCTAAGCCCCTGCAGTGTGGTAAAATGGGCTAATGAAGTGAAGTGAAGTTGCATGCAATGCTTTGTCTTTTTTACTGTAAATATAAACAAAGTAACTAATGCATTTTCAGTATATCATATCAATCGTCTAATCACAAACTAGGCGAAATCTGTATTTGTTACCAGACAACTGCTATAAATACTTCAGATATTTTACACCTATGCAGACACTCGACTAATAGACATGTGCATTCGCACAACTACCTCTTCGTCCCGGACAGAGATCGAACCCGCGATCTTTGGGTTTGGGGTTTGTAGTTGGCGTCATTAATTACTACCAATCGGTCAAATGATAATTTTAAATACGATTATTTTTAAATGTGACTCACCCTTTAGTTATAAAGTTAATCCAGACATCAGCAACTAACTGTTTAACTTTCTTATAATTGTCGGATATAGTATCGGTTTTGGGTTGCATATCAGATTCGCCCAAAGCCATACTTTGGGCACAGTGGGTCGCTCCCGTCACGCCAGGGTACGGCACGGGGGAACCGCTCTCTACGAACGCGTACATGTAAAGGTATATAGACTCACTGCCGGCCGCCGCCTGCAGCGACACCGAGCGGTATGCCGGGTACACGAACATGACGTCCGAGAAATAGTCCACGTAACCCACCACGTTCTCAGTGTTTATTGGTCGGTCACCAAAATAAAACTTCTTTAATCTCCGTGCCACATTCTTTCGCTCACTTTCATCTGTAAATTGTAAATCGCCAGGCAAGAAGTCTGAGAAGTTTTCGTTCATGTCATCTTTCCAATTTTCGAAATGCATTAATCTCAACATTCCCTCCATATCGGCGAATCCCGTTAATACCGGTAACTTTTCGTAATTACCTTTCTTCAGTATATTCACTGGGTCATCGGTCAAGAAGGGCTCGTGTGTACCTTCGCGCTCGACGCACGCCGTAAACATGAACGTGCTGTCGCGCAAATCCAGAAATGAATACTCTTGCATTACGTCTAAAGGTAAGTTTTTTAAGAACTCCTCCAAGGCGTAAATGTTGTTGACGTCGGTGAATCCTTTCGAGCGGGCATAAGAGTAAGCGAGATCTAATGGATTACTCTGTGTGGACCAGACCGCAACACCGGCACCGCTCTCCGGGATCACTTTATTGAAGAGACCGGTTGTGGATTTGGAAAATAGCAGCAGCTCGACAGCGGCAGCTCCGGCGCTATATCCTGCCACGGTGACATCATCCGGATTCCCGCCGAAGTTCGCGATGTTACGTTTGACCCACCGTAGTGCAGCTACCTGATCCTTTAAGCCCGCATTGCCGGGCACATCCTCCGTGCCTAGACATAGGAAACCGTGTACGCCTAGACGGTAGTTGACGGCGACGACGATAATTTTTCCGGAGTTAAGTAAAGACGTATGCGTCATCATATTAGCGAAGCCCACCTGAAAAGCTCCACCGTGTACGTATACGACTACCGGTAAGTTAGTTTCTTCCGTTTCCGGCACGAAGACATTGGCGATCAAACAGTCTTCCTGTGGTTTTAGCTGCCCAAGTTTATCCGCGCTCAATGTCTGCAGGAATCCTTGCGTTTGAGGACACATAATGTTTTTGTTGACCGCTTCGAAAGTTTCGAACCATACTGGCGGCGGGAGTGGACCCTGAAAGTTTAGATATAACTCAAACAATCAATGACAACGATTGTCATAACGAACCTGAAATTCTAGACTAGAGATTTGTTTTAGCTTTTGCCCAACACCGTTTATGCTTTTTAGTATTTAAGTAATAATACACTTCATACATATACCTACAATAAATATGAAGTATATTATCACGGATTTTCTGGTTTCTTTCGTAGGTAAATGTAAACTACCGGATTCGTTTCTGCGATACATATGCGACGCCTCTTGCAGCTCATGTATAACTACGTACTTATCTGTTAAAACCATACTATTGTTTGCTTTCGATAATATTTTTATTGCGGTTTTTTGTCATTTTCGTGTGTAGAGTATTTAAGAAAAACAGTTGGAACGTTCAAACGGGAAAAAATAACATAGGTAGCTTATTTATGTAATTTTGACAGACACTGGTGAGGTGAGTTTCAAGTGGCGCCGTGTAGTGGCAAAATCAAACCGGTAGCCCTCATTTGTCTAAAAATTGGAATCGAAAAACTTGATAGAATAAACTATCGAAAAACTTGATGATGTTTCTCTGCGGCGCGCTACTGGAATTGGTAACGAAAAAACCCGCAAAGGAATTGGAGTGATCGATATAGCTCGTGAAATTTGCAAGGTGAAGTCGCAATGGATAAGGCCACATCGCTCGTAGAACCGATAGGTAAACACTGGGGAAGAAAGGTTCTCGGGCGGCGATCACAAATCGGACGTCGTAGTGTGGGACGCTCCCCCATTAGGTGCACTGACGACTTGACAACGACGCACGGAAACCGTTGGGTACAGGTGGCCCAAGACAGTTCATTCTTCATTGGTCAGATCTAGAGGGAGGCCTATGCCCAGCAGTTGATATACGGTGGCTGAAATGATGTCTACAATACAGCAACGGAATAGTTTTTGGAAAAATTTAACACGACTCAATAGTGGTCCCTGTATCGAAAAACACAGTTTCAACATTCCTGTCAAAAAACAACAAATTTTTTTTTCGTTTTAACAAGTTGCCACATATACGGATCTACTTAAGTACCTATATGCATCTGGTCCCGGTATATGCTTAAGTTTTATTTACATTTGAAGAGTACAGGCTGTTATCAAAGGGACGAGAAGATGAAAGGTGTGGTTCAAAATTGTTTTCAAGTTAAAATATGTGATCTTTAACATAAAGTAGTAAGAATGTATTACAATGAGCTAAAAGAACATGAAAGGAAAACCCGTCAAGTGCATGTTGCGTCATAGAGTTCCGTAGCCATGCCAACAACAAAAACTTTCGAAACCAAAATAATGAGTTAAACTTGGTCGGATATAACTCGTAAAAATCCTTTTGAATATTTCTTTTAGAAGTTTTTTTTCTCTTTAAAAATAATACCTTTTCGAGGGCGATACCTAGAGAACCGACAGACTGGATGCGATAAGCCCGACACCATTCCTAACAAAGGAGTGCCCTGCATCTAGGAAATGCTAAATCAGCCTGCCAGTTACCAAAAGTGCGCCACTGTTTTGAAATAATTTGGGAAATTGGATTGTTTTTCTTATTTTTAAACGACTTCAAAAAAGGAGGTTTCTCAAGTCGACCGTATATATGTTTTAAAAAAATTTTTTTATGTGTGTTCAGGGATACTATACCCCTTTTGCGGGTTTTTTCGTTACCAATTCCAGTAGCGCGACGCAGAGACACATCAAGCATAACTCTCTCCATAGCCCTGTTGTTACTTAGATTATTTAAGTGGAGAACATATTTTGTATAAATTCATTTATTAACTACACTGAGTGCCAGGACAACCGTTGATAGGGCTGTGTCCGCAATGACTGGCGCCTGTGTCGCATGCACTGAGGGAAGATCGGACACGTGACTTGATATGTTACGACACCCCTTTGAGTAACTCCGAGGGCCAAGTGTGAGTTTTTTACTATTAACTATGCCGTATGCGTTTTCCGTAATTTGTATGGAAATTCGTAGTTACCTAGAACGACCGCTAGGTGTGCTGTACGAGTTTCCATACAAATTATGGAAAACGCATACGGCATAGTTAATAGTAAAAAACTCACACTTGGCCCTCTGATCTTGTTAATTGGGCCAACATTAATGGTAAGTATACGTCTCAGTTCTCAGACCATGGTTCATGATTCATCAGTATATTGAACTCAAAAGCGCTGCGGAACTTTTCGAACACTGTCCAGCCGAGTTGGATATTTAGTCTGATTTCTCTCTCTGTCGAGTTGGATTTACCAATCACACATACTATTCCAAGTAAATGGAATTGCGACCTAGATATTAGAAATTATTTACGTCTTTTCCGTATTAATTTCTAAACTAACTCGTTGGAAAACTATACCGCAGTCTGTAAGCATGGCGTCGCGATTTCTTAACTTTTCTGCCATCGTGACAATGTCATAAAAATAGATTGCTCCGCCTTACAATATGAGAGATGGCAACTTATTTTTGTCTGATAGTAGGTAGACGATTTCAGTTTTAATTTGATATTTATGTTTTAGGTTTATGAGCGGAATAACAATATGCAAAATTGAATTGCCAATAGATTAAATCAGATTTTTTTAAACAACCATAATTACAACTGAACTGAGTCTTGAAGCCTTGCTTAAAGAAGCTTTAACTTTTGAGCTCAATGACAATATCGAAATACTTAACAGAAGTTTGTGTTCCCCTGCCAACGGAACAGGTTGTGAATAGTGACTGACTATTTTCAAGATAAGTACTCCACTTTTTCCGCTTTCTTCCGCAACGTTTCGTGGTCTTTGGTACGTGGTGAAAAAAAAATTGTTTATGAAAAACGCAGTAACATCATATGATATTTACCTACTCGACAAAATCTTGCTTGGATCTATGTTCATGGATGGTTACAGGGCGCCAGTTCGTAATATTGAGGATTTATAAATACATATAGGACAATTTATTTTTCTATAATATAGGTAGGTATATTTAACAAAACAGGTGTCTCAGTATGAAAATGACAGTAAGTCTGCGTTACTCTGACCTCTGATCATTACCACATCTATTACAACATACATAAGGACGCCAAACGGAATAGTGTGATGGTAAAAAAACCGGGACTATTGAGTGAAGATGACTATTCTTTACATGCGAATAGTGCACAGCAAGCGTAATCGTAATGGGTCATAAAATATCACTTGGGCGTGTTCGGGTGGCGTTTAACATGATGGAGTAATACTGTTTGACATTGACTCGTTTAGTTTGACGATATTGGCCTTCACCTTGAATTTTTGGGGTCCAGTGGGGGCCGTAGCGTAAGGTATGCCGTAGAACCCGAAGAAGTCGCCTTTGGGATCCTTGTAGCCTTTCACTGGGCCTTGAGCCGTGCGGACCACACGGGATTTTTCGGTGGACACCGTCGTACCCGTTATTACCAAAGCGATCAACAACAACATCAACATTGTCACTAATTGAACGAACGCGCTACGTAACCGCCGTCTCACCGACGACTGAATGATGCATGAGCAAACATTACGTAATAGATAACGCGTTGCGTTTGTTAATATTTTTGACATATCTACCTAATACCCAAATTGTTGATTTGTTCAATTACTAGGCGGAAATAATTATAAAGCGTGATAATCTAGAAGTATAATATTTAATGAAAAATTATGTGTGTAAAATTAATGATTGTGGCATTAATATCCATTGTTGGTCCTCAATAAAATTAAGAATCCGTACCTATGCTAGTTTGGTGTTTAAAATATACATTTATAATTTATCTCTTAATTTATATGTTTATTCAAAAGTATCTAGCAACTTTCGGTAGGTACGGCAAGACTTGGTGGCGTGCTCCTGCTTTCTTGCCTGACTGGTAGTGCTGGTAGATATACAATAGGTACTATTGGAACACTCTCGAAAATGATGAAATCTCCAAAACAATGATCTCATATTATTATAAAATAAAAGGTTTGTCCTCAAAATTGTATGTCCAGATTATTTTAAAACAATTATTGAAAAATAGTAGGTAGGTAGGTAGGTACTAGCTACATATATTATCCAAAGAATTGCACAAAATTTGCAATATATCTGATCGACTGAGAAATCGGCTGAGAAGTCGACTGATCGATTAGCCGAGTGGTTAGAAAACCTAACAGCGAAGTCAAGGGTCGCGGATTCGATTTCCGCCAGGGACAAATATTTGTGTGCATGAAAATGTCTATTTGTTCCGTGTGCAGGTGTAAATAGTATGTATATATTATAAAAAGGATAAGTTCAATTGTTTATTACCCCATAATATAAGCATAATACTTGTTTACTTTAAGACTAGATGACGCTGTGTACGATGTCCCAGGTATTATTATTATTAATCTGAAATTGACGCTATAAAGCATTTAAATTTTTTATAAACAATATAAATTCGATATATCAACTATTAAATTATAGATGGAGAGTAAACATATAGCGTTGTTGAGGAAGACAAGGAGTCAAGGAGTAACTGAAAATGATACGTGGATACAAATAGCTGTGTACAATGTATGGCGTTACCAAAATAGGTATATCCCGTTGTTATTCTTATCGTGGGATTTCGGAGCGGCAGCCTGGTGTTATACCCGCATGGACTGCACATTAGTATTATTTTAGCTATGACCTTGCTTTAAGCGCATAATAATTACATCTAAAGCTAGTTTTTTAGACAACTACTATTTATTACTTTGTCCTCCTCAACCTTTTTATCCCCGATGCAAAAAGAGGGGTGTTCTAAGTTTGACGTCTGTGTGTATCTGTCCCTGGCATCGTGGCTCCCAAACGGATGAACCGATTTGGATGCGGATTTTTTTATATGAAAGGTGTATTAGTCGGGAGTGTTCTTAGCTATGTTGGATGAAAATCAGTCCAAGATGGCTGCCGCCACAAAATGGTGGATATCATATTTTTATACCTTATTTCTTGCTCTCTCGCCCTTTTTCTTACCCGTATAGTTGTCACATTGTGCCGTAGATACAGATGATTTGGCGTACTAAAAAGTAGCCTATGTCCCTTTTCAGGATGCAAGCTATACATCACTGCCAAATTTAATCAATAATTGGTTCAGCGATTTAGCCGTGAAAAGTTAACAATGTTAATGATTTTTTAATACATTGTTGTGAAGTTTTTTGCGCCGTTGTTTATTTTAATACTTATTGTTTTTTCAATTAAGTATTTATAAATTAGTTCGATGTAAAATTTTATTTTCTTACTAAACGTGTATGTATCATGTATCTAGTAAACAACGAAAATTTTTAAAATGCAATTTTTGCGAAAGCGATAATTGCCCGCGCTACCATGCAGCATAATTACTCAATTGTACATGCATTATTCCTTATGCATTAATGTCGTGATAGCCCAGAGCGCAACGAACCTGTCTCAAATTTAAAAGGCCATGGTTCGAATCCGGGCGTGTACCAATGAGTTTTTCTAACTTAAGTACACAATATCACTGACACCGTGCTTCGGAGGGCACGTTAAGCAGTCGGTCCCGGACGCTGTCAATAGATGGCGGTCGTTACAGTTTCCAACCCGCAGTGGAGCAGCGTGGTGGACTTAAGCTCCAAGCCCCCCTCCTGACCCTGGGGGAGGCCTAAGCCCCTGCAGTGGGGTAAAAATGGGCTGATGATGATGACATGCATTATTTTACATCACACGGTAGATCTATTTTTGTGTTTCTTTAAAAACTAAATTATTAAAAAAAACCATTTATGTATTTATAGAGTTCTTAAATAAATACCTGGGTGTATGTTGCAAGGAAACTAGTTGTAAATTAAAAACAACGTTGTACATGAATAATAAGCAATGAAATAACATCAATACAATAACATAACAATAACACAACAGTATTTGAGCATCATTATACAGATTTATAATTCTGATTTTGGCTTTTTAGATGGTTTAGGAGGTGGTATCGGTGTTCGATAATATTTGCTATAGATTTCGTCCCAAAGCTCCACGCGTTCAGGCAGCAGTGCGCCCCGTAGCTCGCTGGTCGTGTTGAACAGTACATGGTGGGGCCGAGCCGGCGACATTGGTAGCCATTCGCCTCCAAGGACTTTCTCCGCCAGACTACCTTTGAGCGTGGGTTTACTGAAAAGGAATTCAGCATTAGTAGATTAAGGCTGAAACATTCTTCACGTCCTTAAATTTTAAAGTTGCTAATTTAAAAAAAAATCACAAAAAAGTGTAAAATTCTTGTTTTGGGTAGGGCTAATATTTTACTCACAGCTCTCCATATGGATATGACGCGTGAGCCCGATTTTTGCTTTTGTCATAGGTATCCTTAATGATATTTTGTTTTATATACTAGAAAAATACTCAATGAGTTCAAAAATTTAGCGTAAATAGTTCATATTGTCTGTATTGAGTTAGAAAAAATACTAATTTTGCCTGTTAAAGTTTCTATCAAAAATGCTTACAACACATTCTGGGAAAATGAAATTATCAAAGAGGTTTATATCTATGGCATTAAATGGAAGTATTTCATCGTAATGTAAACATTTTCTGCTTGTAAAATAAATTACTTCACATTGAGTGTTGAGTTGTAGAGCCAAGTGTATCCTCATCGACACCCCAGTGCGATTAATATCCAGAATTTGAGTGTTCGAGGTAACAAATATCTATCTATCTTCTATTTATACACTATTATTGTTATTGCGTCAAAAAATAGCTTCTCTACATCTTTAAGTTTAAATGTTGAGTTATTGCCAGCAATATAATTTTTTATTTCGGCCTACACCAACTCAATTGGGTTGAGTTTACAATGATACGGCGGCAGGCGGAGAATTTCAATGCCATTTGCTTTAGCGGTTTCGTCGACTAAATAGATATTATATTGCGAGGCAATTTCGTTAACTTTCAACATAAGTTCCTTTTTTAAATAACTGTCCTAATAAACTATCCAGTATGAACACGACTTTCTAATTTGCTACGCTCTGATTGGGCAAGGGGCGTGGCTAGGCTGAGTAGCACGGGTGAGTCACTATTTTCTTAGCACGAATGGACTATAAACAACGGCACAACCCATTATAAACATTAAATTATCATCTATGACCTATTTAAAATCTTCAAAAAAAGTTTTTGAATAGTATATCCATCTAAGTAGGCATAAATTAAAGAAGATGCACATGCAAAAACATCTACAAAAAATAAGTGCTAGAGACGCTCGACAGCACTTATTTCGTCCCAGGTGCAGTGTTAGGCGGACCGCAGACCAAAGAACTAGCAGCGCTGTAGAGGCATCGCAGAAGCGAAGCATCGAACCAACCTATATACCTAATACAACATCATTCCGCAGACTGCAAGCAGTGCGCTGTATGCGTAAAGTATATCCATTATTTTAACCCACACCCTTTGAGACGCCACCAAAGCACTCAGACAAAAAACTCACAATAAAAACCGCCGCACGTGCCGGCCGTTAGAAGGAAACGACGGCTTGCGCGTGCGACGTACAGTTTTAGCGAAAATTAATCAGTTTACATTGACACTTCACGGAGTAAGTAAATGACAAAACAGAACGTTTTATTATAAATACAGGTGGTGATTCGAAGGATACATCGAGCGATAAAGAATGTCATAAGTTTTTGTTTCGTGTGCAGCGAATGTGATAAGTTTTTGTTTCCTTTTAATAAATATATTTTAATTTGTCTATTTCATTCCTGCTTTGCCTTTCGGTGTACCGAGGTCTAATATAACGGATAGACTTTACATTATCTTATCTGTCATTGTGCGGCAAGCGTGCGGCGAACGTGCAACGGCGGCCGACCCGTCGTTGCTGCGTTGGATTAAATATGTCAGTTTTCGCTACTCACGCGTTGATTAAAACATCCAAAATAAAAGATGATATGGCATTCTATGTTTATTTTTGGAATTCATAATAGCAAGGTTAAAAAGTAGTTTCTTAGATGACAATCTATCTATGACTATGGTGAAACTCTTTTGATGTGCCAGCCCAAAAACGTAGCACTTGCATAATGAAAATCTCAGTTATACGGTTTTACTGTGCTGTTGCAGTGCATTCGCATCTTTGTATCGTTGGTATGGGGTCCGATTTAGTTTACATTTCTTGAATATTTTATATTTGAAATTGAGTTTTACGTTTAAGATAATACGGTTGAAATTACTAAATTGTAAATAGAACAAATTCTTTCAATACTTTGTAGCAGTGTAACTAAATAGAGCAGTGTGATGAAATATATGCCTTCTTGTACACTTTTAGGGGCGATTTTACGAGCAACTTGTATTTTCTCCAATTTATGCATTGATGTGTAAAATACAGTTAAGCTACACTATAGGAACTTTATTTAAATTTACCCAAGCTTTTTAAAAGTAACGCTTACCCTTTAGTAATAAAATTTATCCAGACGTCAGTCAGCAAGTGTATGATTTTTCTGTAATTTTCGGAGATCGATTGCGAATCGATTGCCAAAGCTAAAGTCTGTGCAACGTGGTTTGCTCCTGTCACGCCAGGGTATGGTACAGGGGAATCGTTCTCTACGAAGGCGTACATGTAAAGGTATATAGAGTCACTGCCAGCCGCCACCTGCAGCGACATCGAGCGGTATGCCGGGTACACGAACATAACATCCGAGAAATAGTCCACGTAACCCACCACGGTCTCAGTGCTTATTGGTCGGTCACCAAAATAAAACTTTTTTAATCTCCGTGCCACTTCCTCTCGCTCACTTTCATCTGTAAATTGTAAATCGCCAGGCAAATAGTCGGAGAAGTTTTCGTTCATGTCATCTTTCCAATTTTCGAAATTCATTAATCTCAGCATTCCCTCCATGTCTGCAAATCCCGTTAATACCGGTAACTTTTCGTAATTACCTTTCTTCAGTATATTCACTGGGTCATCGGTCAAGAAGGGCTCGTCTGTACCTTCGCGCTCGACGCACGATGCGAACATGAAAGTGCTGTCGTGAAAATCCATAAATTCGTAGTCCTGTAATACATCTAACGGTAATTTCTTTAAAAATTCCTCCAAAACATAGACGTCATTGCCATCAGTGTATCCTTTCGAGTGGGCGTACGAGCGAGCCACTTCGAGTGGATCGCTCTGGATGGACCAGACCCCGATGCCGGCGCCGCTCTCCGGAATTACTTTATTGAAGAGACCTTGTGTGGATTTGGACACCAGTAGTAACTCAACGGCAGCGGCACCGGCGCTATATCCGGCCACAGTAACGTCGTTTGGATTTCCACCGAAGTTCGCGATGTTACGTTTTACCCAGCGCAATGCAGCTACCTGATCCTTCAGGCCAGCGTTTCCCGGCACGTCCTCTGTGCCCAGGCAGAGGAAACCGTGTGCACCCAGGCGATAATTGAAGTTGACGATAATAACTTTGCCAGTGTAGAGTAAAGACGTATGTATTATAAATCTTCCAAAGGCCACTTGGAAAGCACCCCCGTGTACGTACACGACCACTGGCAGATTAACTGCTTCTGTTTTCGGTACAAACAGGTTCGCGATCAAACAATCTTCAAACATTGTAGTATTTCCATATACATCAGGATTGTATGTTTTCATTAACGTTGGTGATTGAGGACATACCACATTTTGGTTCACTGCTTCAAATATTTCAGTCCATACCGGCGGCGCGAGCGGGGCCTGTAAGTTTAAAAGTCGTTTTTAGCAGAAAAATATTTTTTAAACATTTTTATAATGGGCTTGAGTTTACAATATAGACCAGGTTTTTCCCGCTTACATACAATTGACTGTGTGATTAGTCATTTAAAACGTATCTACCATTCAATACTCCCATACACGGGAGTACGTTCACCCTTCTGCTGTCTCTTCCTTTTCTGGAAAACTGAAAGAATCCGGAAAGCTTGATAGACTACAGTTTATTAAACTTATGTTTGGGTACGATCTATATGGATGTTATATATAACCAGGTAACACATAGTAACGAATAGCATATGAAATAACGTTATTTCGTTTTAATTTATTAATAAATTTAAAGTAACGCTAATGGCGAGTTACATAACTTCTAATATTTTTTACGATATAAACAAACTTACTTGTACCAGACGAATATCTACTTTATACACCCTATATTGCTACGAGCGGACGAGGGTGGGTAGGTAATTACTTCATCGTCAGCCCATTTTTACCCCACTGCAGGGGCTTAGACCTCCCCCAGGGTGAGGAGGGGGGCTTGGAGCTTAAGTCCACCACGCTGCTCCACTGCGGGTTGGGAACTGTAACGACCGCCATCTATTGACAGCGTCCGGGACCGACTGCTTAACGTGCCCTCCGAAGCACGGTGTCAGTGATATTGTGTACTTAAGTCAGAAAAACTCATTGGTACACGCCCGGATTCGAACCATGGCCCTATGGAGCCTTATAAATTTGAGACAGGTTCGTTGCGCTTTGGGCTATCACGATACTAATTACTTTTATTGTAATTACTTAGCCTAACCTATTTCTAAGTATGATAAAAACTGGGTGCCTGAACTTAAAGGAGGCCGTACAGGCGTTCAAGATGAACACCGACCTGGGCATCCCAGAAGTGTTACGATTCCGAATTAGTATTTAAAGTACCACATGACATGGTTTTAGCAGACCGACGAGAGACCGACGTTTGAAATTATCAGATAGTTGACGCAGTAGCTATTACTAAGGAACGGGTATATTACATTTTAAGTGAAGAATTGGGTATGAAAAAATTATCTGCTAGATGGGCGCCGGTTTGCTTACTATAGACCAGAAACGTTTACGAATGCCAATGTCGCAAAATAATTTGGCTCTTTTTATGAAAACTAAAAGTTATTTTATGCAAAGATTTGTGACTACAGGTGAGACATGGGTCCACTACTATACACCGGAAACAAAAATACAATGAACGCAGTGGACAGAACCAGGAACTTCAGCCCCAAAAAAGCGAAGGTGGAGAAGTCTGCGGGCAAAATCATGGCATCAATGCCGAAGGAAATTTATTGATAGATTATTTTTCAAAAGGCCAAACCATAAACAATATATATTACGCTATAAATTACAAGATTGCATTCGTCTGAAAAGACCGGGGTTGAGATTTGCTTTCTCACCTACCTTATTCATCTGATTTGGCACCGTCCGAGTTTCATTTGTTCCCCTACCTAAAAATATTTTGGGTGGGCAGAGGTTTAGGGACGGAGGTGAGGTCGAAGCTGCTGTAGATGACTATTTTTCGGGACGCGATAAAAGCCATTTCAGGAGAGGTATTGAAACTTTAGATAGATTTTAAAGATCGTTGGACTAAGTGCATACAGCTCGACGGGGACTACGTCGAAAAATAAAGATAGTTTTAAAACGATAACATAGGGAGGTATTTCAGTGTTAGGCTAAGTAGTTATCAACTCACCCTAGTATATAAGTGTATATTTAGCATTTGTTAACTCCGAATTTAACATTAGAATTTGACCTTATATTATTTATTATATCATTATTATATCATATATATATATATATGGATAACTAACTTGCGTGATACATTTATAAGAGTGAATGAATTTATGTCTATGGTTTATCTAATCTGTTCACTTGACATTGTAGTTTGTAAATCTATTTTTTTTTTCGTTTTATGCCTATGTATAAGATGTAGGGATGTAGGTAACCCCTGTCAAATGGAACGCTTTCTGTTTTGCGACAAACATGTCAAATACTTATAGTCAAAAGAAAATAAGTAAATCTAAATTGCAGCTCAAAACTCATAGACACCCTAGTCTTTTAAGTATATCGTGTCTCAGTACTTTATTCATGTGGTCGTACCTACCGTTCCTACTCTATTATTGTGTAGCTAAGTATTAGATTTAATTAGATAAAGGGTATCCAGGACTACATTGAAGGGTTTTTGTGATTTTTCTCCAATTTCAATGAGTAGAAAATTACAGTTTTATTAACCTATTCACTACGCATTAACCATATTTGGTCAGATTGTAGGTCACGACCCATTTAATTAACAGAGACAATTGATTGATTATGATTGATGATACAAGCCATATCTATAAAAGTATTTTGTATTAGTATCAAGTAGCTGTTTGTTGCTATTACTCTGTGCTAAATACTCGTTACAAAAGAATAAAATAGATTTAGTTTAGTGTTACAAAGTTTCTCAAATCTAACACAAGATCTAGTTCATTAATTTTTTCCCTACTATCAAGGTTCGAGCAGGAAAATCTAATAATTTATAATATGTCGCACTATAATTTATAAACGGTATAGATACTACAAGATCCTGATAGATCTTGTGAACCGCTCATTCTTGTCCCAGGCGGTTGGCACCGTAAATACGGTCGAGGTATTTTGTTAATTTTAATTCAAATTGTTAGAGATTTTTTTTAAATAATTAGAACAACTCTTTTCTACATTATACATTTTTGTACTAAAAATATGCTGCAAAACGTGTAACTTCTAAGAATATCGACACCAACAAAAGTAGGTATTCATTGTTATTGTTTTAACGGGAAACAAAGTTTGATTTTTATCAGAAGTGTTCAAATTTTATAAAATAAATTTTGAATCATTGTTTTGTTTAAATTACTTTAATATGATTATTTTTATTTTTATATCTTAAAATTTATTTCAAAATATTAGAAAAAAAATAACCTGGATCGAATTTAGTGTTAACCCACCTTCGTAATGTTTATTTATTTATTTATTTATTAAGCATATAATACAATATCGTACTACAATACCCTGCAAAACTGTTTCAACAGTTTGACTGCAGGAAGAATTACATATAATGTGTGATAATGTGAATACAAAATTTAAGTTAACTTAAGGGAGTGTATATTACATTTATTTATTTTATTGATATACTTTATAGCATATGAACAATATTTCGCCTGGGAAAAGAATGAGGAGTTCACAAGATAGGTCGGGATCTTAGACTAGTGTTACAAGTGCCCAGTGTGAAATATTATCCAACACAGGGAGGTAGTAAGTGTAGTAACGTTAAACTAACAGACTGAACACGTTTCTTCTTTTCTTGTTTAAAAGGTCAATTTCGTGAAAATTTAAAAGGAAATTGATTATTGAGCATTAAAAACATAATATAGACTTCTATACATATACGAGGAGATTTTTTAATGAATTTTGTAACGCGAGCGCCCTCTGCAAGTTTACCTTGTTTAGTTCTATTATATAACGAGCGTTGGTCTCACCTTGAACTTGTGAAGTCCCGTGGGGGCTGTGGCGTAGGGTATTCCATAGAATGCGTAAAAATCGCCCCTAGGGTCCTTATAGCCTTTCACTGGGCCCTGAGCCGTGTGGACCACCCGAGATCCCTCGTCAGCGGTTACCGTAGCCGTCGATACCAAAGCGATCAACACAAACACCAACATAGTCATAGATCTGAATAAACGCGCGCGTGCTCTGTACCCGGTCTTTCGGCAACGACTGAATAAAAAATTAGAGAAGATAAGATAGTACAATACATTCGTACGGAAAATACACTGAAAAAAGTGGACAACAAAACTAGTTGTGTTATCATGAAAATAGCAAAACTTTGATAATTTTTAAACAAAGTTAGTTAAAATGCAAGCTACTGGTTGGTTAGCTAGTACAACTGAGTTTGACTACTTATAGCAATAGTTATGTTGTCACTATTTTTAGGTAACTAGTAATCAAATTTTTTGTTGTTTATAACTAAAAACTTTTTTCTGTGTAAATTTAAATATTCGGCAGTAAGTAATTATGAAGTGCGAGTCAGACTCGCGTGGAGAGAATCCCTTATTTATAAATCAAAGCCTTATATATTTTATAATAAGGCTATGATTTATAAATTTTAGGCTAGAATTTGAAAGTGACTTTTCGTATAAGTAAACGCCTTCTTGCACGTCACCGCAATACATTTAAGCACCGCAGGCGACTATGATACAATATGCGGCTCGAGTTAAGAATGCTGGCCGTCACACCCGCAGTTCACACCGCAGTGAATTACTTATTTAGTTAGTTTAGTTTCTGTTTGGCGAGAGGAAATGAACATCTCACTTCCTCTCGTCAATATAGAAACTAAATAATTCACTTCAGCCAGGCGGAGGAACTATTGCGATCATCCCAATAGTTTATCATGATTCCACCTGATTGCCTAAAGCCAATTCGCAGACAATCCACTGCGCGTGTGAACGACAGCACTCTAAACTCGTGCCGTTTATTATACTTATCTGAAACAACCGACAAAATTTTAAAGTATACACATGCATTACATATCATACAGGTTGATATGGCTTTTTAGGGTTCCATATATCCGAAATAAAACACGGAAACCTTCCAGGATCACTCTGATGTCTGTCTGTCTATTCGTCTGTCACAGCCTGTTTTCTCTATAAATCGACTGGACGAAAAAAGTTCAAATTTAGTACGTATACGTAGGTATGCAGATTTATTTCTACAATAACAAGAACAGTGACATTGGCCTTTTCTTTTGTTCCAGACCGAATTATAAATCCACGATTAAAAACAAATGCATAAAGTAATACTGCAATATACCTACCCACTTAAACATACACACCCCATACTCATAAACGCACGCGCATGTACCTACATGTATATACCAAGGACACACTTTTCACACTTACCGTTTTAACTTATTAATAATACGTTACAAAATATTTACCTACTTTTATTTTCATTAAAAAATTACTATTTTCTTTACTTATTGTTTTTGTTGGCTCTGCTTTGTGTACCTACTTAATTCATATTCATGTTGCATATCCGAGAATATTTGTAAGGCTTTAATATTTATGTAAAACTTGTATCTGTTAATACTGTATGTTTAAGCTATTAAATTTCCGATAAGTAAACAAACAAATAATAATTTTAACGTAACTTGTGATGTAACAGGACGCAGGAAATTTTTACTGCGAGGAATGTGTTTGTTTGTTATCGATACAAAGCTAAACCCAAAGGTTAAACGGTTAAACTGTACCTAATAAAAATTTGGCAGGTAATGGGCGCTTTTATAATTCTGCACGTCACGTTATCGTGGACTTGGACGTCTACGATTTGACGTGGACGTCCATGTACAACGTTAGATGTGTTTTTATAATTTACGGCCGTGGACGTGATGGATGCATTTCGTGAAGGATTTCAAAGAGTGTGGACGTCATGGTCTCTAGTCACCTCAGGCTCTTATACTTATTGTATTTAAGACGCAAAAAAAAGACAATTCGAAGATATTGGCAGCATCCCCTACTAAAAGTAAAATATTTGAAAGGGCCATTTTATTTAATATTTGATAAACTAAAAGTTGATCCAGTCAAGTTTTTCAATTATTTTCGTTTATCAATACAAATATTTGAGTGCTTCCACGAGCTCTAATAATATCACTACATCGTCTTAAACGCCATTTTAATAAAATAAACTCGCAGCAAATAAACCTAGCACGTTCGGGCGGCGATAGGTAAAATACTGACAGAAATGCGCGAGACGGGGGCCCGGCGACGGAGCGCGAGCACATGGACTCACACATATACATTATTCCTTGTAAGTTCGCACTACATCGCAAAAATATCGCGACGGTTTTAGAAGGAAGCTTGGTGTCCAAAAAATCGTAGCGTTATATAGTAGACGTGCACGATAGCGTTATCGTGGACGGAAATTTAAAAGCGTCTTCATATGTTTCCATACAATTTACTTCCCCGTGTTATCGTTGTATCGTGCACGTCCACGATAATGTCGTAGCGTTATGAATTATAAAAGCGACCATTTTGTTTGATTCCTGAAGACGTAGGTACTACGTACTACACTTTGTGATATCTAGATTTGATTTAATAATATTTCAAAATACTAGTATATAGGGCTGGTTATCATACATTAACAAGATAACAAAACGAAGGCAACTATGTATGTGTGCTATACGTGTGTGTTTCAAGTGTCATTAGGTGTAATAATAATTGATTTACACGAATTTTATCTGAAAGTGCTTAATAAATTTTGGGCTGCCATATTGCTAACCTGAAATTGCAACGTTCTAAAGAAATATTTTAAAGAATACGGTATGTCCGAAACATTTAGTGTAGTCGTAGGATGGTTCTTCACAACTATATAACTATCATTTTTGTAACTTCTAAACTTTAGAGGAGAATGAAGCTTTCAAATGTACATGTTTTTATGTCGCAATTTTTTTTAAATGTCTGTCGGTACGACGAGGAAGACGTTCATCGAGTTCACGTCAAAAACTAAAGAAACTGAAGAACTGTGCTGAACATCGGAACAGAAAAGGTAGTAGTAGTGAGTGCAAGGGCTGGAGATGTAATATAATGTAATCATAGGATTCTCGATCCTTGTATTCACCTCTTCATAGTTTGCTTCGTGTGGTGTCGTGATAGCCCAGAGCGCAACGAACCTGTCTCAAATTTATAAGGCTATAGGGCCATGGTTCGAATCCGGGCGTGTACCAATGAGTTTTTCTTACTTAAGTACATTAACTATCACTGACTCCGTGCCTCGGAAAGCACGTTAAGCAGTTGGTCCCGGACGCTGTCAATAGATGGCGGTCGTTACAATCCCCAACCCGTAGTGGAGTAGCGTAATGGATTTAAGCTACAAACCCCCTCCTCACCCTGGGGGAGGCCTAAGCCCCTGCAGTGGGGTAACATGGGCTGATGAGGATGAGTTTGATTCGTTCCATTTCAGTCTTTCACTTCATTCCACAGCCACTAATTGCATTGATTTCTAAATTTATAATCTTTCCCAAAATCCCCCGTAATCAGGGTCTATATTTTTTCCTACGCTATCAAATTATGCGCATGCCACACGATTTAAGATGTCTATATTATTACAGGTTATGAATTGAAATGAAATGTATAATTATTTTAATTTCAAAAATTTATTACATGCCTTGTATCAAGACAGAAACTTTTCTACGCTTTAACACATTCGTTAATTTTAATTTTTTATACACTAATATTTGAACGAATGAACAATTCGAACCTGAGTGGACTGAACTCATAGGCTTCGTAGATGAATAACAGACTCTACATAACTTTCAGAGATTGGTTGGATTTACAATTCAGATTTTGGTTTTTTGGGTGGTTCTGGAGGCGGTATCGGCGTTCGATAATATTTGCTGTAAATGTCATCCCAGAACTCCATGCGTTCGGTCAGCAAAGCGTCTTTGAGCTCGCTGGTCGTGTTGAATAGCGCATAGTGTGACCGGGCCGGTGACATTGGCAGCCATTCGCCACCAAACACTTCTTCCGCTAAGCTGCCTTTTGGCGTGGGCAGCCTGAAATAAAAAATCGAAGCTTTAAAACACGTGTAAAGGCTATATTTATAACCATCATCAGAACCTGTTCAAAAATCGGAACAAACATATGTTAATCGTTTCTTGTCTAGTGAATTTAGTTAGTATCCATATCGTCAAGAAAAACAAATACTGTCAGACATAAAAAAAGTGTTGCTTGAAACCCCCTTTTTTAATATTTTAATCCAAATATCGCATACATACGTAACAAAAATTCTAAACTGCCTATCACTGAACAGCAATGAAGCACTGCAATGGCGGCCTAAGTATGTGTAATGAATGCTACGTCCGGGTATTCCTAGCTTCATCTAATCTTTGATTGAATCTATCAATGTTTTTTTTTTAGCTTTGCAGTTGTCTTACCCATTAATCCTCCAGAGGTCGTGCATCTGAAATAAGACGGCAGTAGTTCGCGCGGACTACTTAAGTAGTCCATTTTTAAATTGAAATAAATAATATTTAAGCATTATTTCTTTGTTTTATTACAACCTTTGTGTCATAATTACTAAACCGTATCGACCCAAATTGGGCGCTTGCTACTCGCGGGGACAAAAATAAAACACTTCTCTAAATTGACATAACATGGAAAATAGAAATCCAAGGATTCGCTCTAATTGAAATTACAATAAACCTATTTATTAAAAATTAATTACTTATAATATTTTCTGCGCAGGAAAGACATATATTTGCGAATGTACCCACAAACGAACTTTTTGCACGCTGTGCGCGACTTTCGGGTGTTTTTATTGTGCGTAATATTGTCATTATTTATTTTTATTGCCACAATAATGACAGCGGCGCACTAAATTACAAGACATTGTCTCTGCGGTTGGTGGTTGTCTTGCGCTTGCACTGCACTGAGTGCATCTCTCGATGATTTAAATGTACCTAGCGGCGCATGAAATTTACGCTTACCGTTTCAGAGAAACTTGAGATTTTATATTAGTGGACTACATAATATAGTCCGCGCGACCACTGCAGAGTTAATAAGACGCGTGCGTCTGAATTTTGTCTATGTTAATATACCCTTAACTTTAATTTTATTCAATTCGATGCGTAATTCTTAAGTAAGCGTAGCGCCCATAACATTTAGATTCTTCAAGTTTTGCCTGAAAAGGGGTCCGAGATTTTTTGAAATACCTACATATATTAAGTAATTTTTATTTAATACATTTCTTTCAGATGTTTCCTGATGGATGGACCTCAAAAGGAGCTTTACTTAATTAAACACGTTTTGCTACAAATGTAACTTACAAAAGTAAGCCAACCAGTAAGTTTTAATTTCATTAAAATTATCAAAAAACCGTAAAGGCTTTTAAGTTATAGATTTACATATAGAGATCGCGACGTGACCACAAAAATGTGAGCAAAATAAAGTACTCCATAGATCAAAAGCCAAAAGTCCGTCCCTTGATATTTAATAATAGCACCGGAAAGTCAAAGAACAAAGATTCTAGAATGAATTTCATGCATTGATTTATTACATATGTACTTTGACAAAATGTTAAAAAAAACAGTGATAATTCTACATAAAATGACATTGATATTTTAGGGACTGTCCGAGTGTTTTGAATTCTCGGAATATTAGTTAAGTAGACTGTGACAACAGAATAAACAATCGTTACTCAATGAATATGTTCTATTATACACCTTTAGATTTGTATTTCGTAAAGAAATAACAATGACGACCGCTTAGCCTAGTAGGTAGCGAGGTCCCGGGTTCTAATCCCAGGTCGGGTCAGTATTTATATGATGAATATTGATACTGGTACCGGGTCTTGGTTGTTATATGTATGTGGTGTCTTCGCTCGGTACCTACCCAAAACACAAGCTAATTCTTAGTTTGGGGCCTAGACGAATACATATATACATATTTTACCTACTAGCTACCGCACGCGGCTCCGCCCACATGCCCTACATATTTTTATGTATCGTAATTAATATGAAGAAAAATTATATTAATATAAAATAAAAGATAGTCCATTGCCTGATCAAATAATGTTTGAAATCGGATGAGTAGGCACTTTTGGAGATTTCTAAGATCCAAACTTATAAACTGTACCTTTTTATAATATTAATGATACAAACTAATAAATACTATATAGTACCTATATAGTGTAGATAAATGTCCATTCATAAATTACTCACCCAGTTACTATGAAATTTGTCCAAACATCAGTCAGCAGATCTTTCATTTTTTTATAATCATTTGAAAATTTTGGTTCGGTTTCGGTGCGCCATGTAATGTCACCCAAAATCATCGACTGGTCGCAGTGCTTCGCCCCTGTCACACCGGGATACGGCGCATAGGTTTTGTTGTCAACATATGCATACATGTAGGAATACAGTGAATCACTGCCTGCATCTCTCTGGAGCGACAATGACCGGTACGTCGGATACACAAACATAACGTCCGAAAAATAGTCCACGTAGCTTACAGCAGTATCAGCGCTTATAATTCGTTCGCCAAAATAGAACTCCTTAATTTTATTCGTAACTTCTTTTTGTTCGCTCTCATCTGCAAAGCGCAAATCAGCTGGCAGGAAATCAGAAAAATCATCATTCATGTCATGTTTCCAATCTTCGAAAAAAATTATTCTAAATGTTCCTTCCATATCAGTGACTCCCGTTAGAACTGGTAATTTCTCATAATCACCATTTTTTAGTATATTCGCCGGAGCATCGGTTAAGAAGGTATCTTCTGTTCCTTTGCGTTCGATACACGGCACGAATTTAAATGTACTATCGCGCTCGCGCAAGAACGGATCTGCCTGTAGCGCGTCCAAAGACAAATGTTTGAAGAAATCTTCGAGAGCGTACACGTCGTCAACTTCAGCTTCAGTGAATCCTTTTGAACGAGCATACGAACGTGCTATATCAAGGGGGTCGTTCTGGACGGCCCACACCGCAACACCTGCACCGCTCTCCGGAATTATTTTGTTGAAGAGTCCGCGTGTGGATTTAGACACCAGCAGCAGCTCGACGGCCGCCGCTCCAGAGCTTGATCCGATCAAAGAGACATCATTAGGGTTCCCACCATAGCTGGCAATATTCTGTTTGACCCAGCGCAGTGCGGCCACCTGGTCTTTCATACCAGCATTGCCAGGTGCGTCCTCCGTACCGAGACAGAGAAAGCCATGTATACCCAGGCGATAGTTAAAGTTTACGATGATTATTTTCCCCGTGCTGAGTAAAGATTTTTGCAGAATTGAGTTCCCGAAACCGAGTTGAAAAGCTCCACCGTGGACGTACACGACCACTGGTAAGTTGATCGCTTCGGTATCCGGCACAAATACGTTAGCGATTAAGCACTCTTCTGTAATGGTACTATTTGCTTCTTTTTTAAGCATGTCAACGTACATTTTTGATTGAGGGCATACTATCGTTTTGTCGATCGCTTCAAACGTGTCCTGCCATTCTGGAGGGGGGAGTGGGCCCTGGAATTAATAAATGCTTTGATATATTTATATATTTAAATTGATAATAGTTTCTTATAGTGCGAGTTACTAAAATTATTTTATAAACGACAATAAACTTTTATTCGATTATCATTCATGACTAACCGATTGGTCTAGTGGTCGGAGACACAGACACCAAAGTCGAAAGGTTGTGGGGTTGATTTCCGCCCGGAACAAATATATGTCTATCTGTTCCGGGTCTGAGTGTAAATTATCTAAATACGTATTATAAAAAGTTATTTATGTATCAGGTTGTCTAGTACCTAAAATAGTATAAGGCTCCGCTAATTTGGGACTCGATGACCATGTGTGATATGTCCCAGGTATTATCATTATTAAAAATTGTAAAACACTCATCTCCGAAATTCTTCTTACCAATTTTGAATAATGACTATTGCTAAAGAAAATAATAATATGTTGCAAAAGCTCAGTACATCACTAATATGACTTTATGAATCAAATCACGGAAATCATATTAAACACCTACAACATTGATATATTTATATGATGAATATTAATACTGGCACCGGGTCTTGGTTGTTATATGTATGTGGTGTCTTCGCTTGGTACCCAAAACACAAGCTAATGCTTAGTTTGGGACCTAGACATTGTTGTGATTGTGTGTTATTATTATTATTATTATTATTATTATACCACTACAACATTAAACATAACATAAGTAGGGACGAAACTAAACAAAAAGTCATAATCTCCAATAAATGGCTGTTAACTGTTCGTTAAGTGCAAAATATTTTCTATGTTCCATTGATAATTAAGACTAAATAGCCTTACTGACGAGCAAGATGAAAGTTTTTTGTTGAAATGATTCCCAATGGCGTTGGTCACTGTACTCCGTAATATATTTGCGAGCAGTCATAACACCTTTGCACTGCAATGATTAGTTAGTGAACTATTTTAAATTTACAAGCTCACGTTCACGTTTTTAAATTAGTATTAAAATAATCAAAATCCGATCCAAAAATTCTAACTATACATTTCGCTTGTTAAAGACATAGAGATAATACGTAACTAGAGTAGGCAAGCTTCATAAAGCCCTGTATGTAGCGGTTGGGCATCGGTTGGACATGGGAGAAAAAAGGATGGAAAATAACTCTACCCTATATAAATCAAGATACTCCTACGAGATGCCTTTATTTTGTCTCTTTCTGTTGAGACTCGCATTTAAGACTGGCTTCCCTCTTCTATCTCTATGGTTGAAGACATATTAAGTAACTTTATCATTTCGATTTATTTTTCAAACACATGTGTAACGAATGATTTCAGTTTTATACCAACCGTAATAACTATTATGAAGAAAATGGTTTTAGATTGGTCACTAAATAAATAATAAAATATTCGGCGTCCTACTAAATCTTATCACGGTTCGTTCCAGCTGAAGGAGCTGGTCTTATGCTACTGCTCTCACCTTGAATTTGTGGGGCCCAGTCGGAGCTGTGGCGTAGGGTATGCCGTAGAACGCGTAGAAATCGCCGGAAGGATCCTTGTAGCCCTTCACTGGGCCTTGCGGCGATCGGACCACGCGGGATTGCTCGTCGGTGGCAGCGTACGCACCCGCTAATACCGCAGTGATAAACACAAACAAAAACATATTAACAAATATTAAAGAAAACCGTAGTGTCAGTGTCGTTGGTTCGACAATCAAAGAATGGAAATAGCAGTTTTATAATAATTTAAATCATAACTTTTGATAAAAAATGATAACGTGATTAGTCTGATATACCGATTCATTTCTTCATTGAAAGATATGCTATTATCTTGTGTGTAGTATAAAGGTAAAAAAAACTGAAAATTCAACCGAGTAGAAGTTTCCCTTGCCACGATTGGGCTGACTTCAAGTTTTGGGTACATCAGTTTTTCATTGGTGAGGAATGTCCCAAGCTATGTGATCTAGGGATAGCACCCTCCTCTTACTAGATTGTGAAATTAGGCTTATCTTTTTCAGAGTTTTTATTTACATAACCATTAAAATACTTTTTTTTTTTAATTTATTTTGCAGCGCGGAAACAGTGCAAGCGTAATGGGATCGATGCCACATGGGACCAACCTGGACGATATTTTTATGTTGTAAATATTGTTAATTAGTCTAAGCATTGCGTATGTCAATTATTAATAAGATTTTCATAATTTTTTTTTAAATTTTTAGTTTATGTTTTCATTTGAATTTTAGTTTTTTATAGTCAACTAGAGATACATGGTAGTTTGCAGAGTTAATGTTATATTGTTTGAAAATTCAAACGCGTAATAACACATACTGTTTGAATTTTTTTTTAAATAGTCACCACTTTGTCCAAGTTTTAGAATGTTAAATAACGATAACCTAGTGTCGTTATCACTTTCAGAAACACTGAATAAACAGCTGTAATTCAATCATTCAGAGCCGTATCGATAAATTCACAAAATAGGGTTCAGTATTCACCCTGTTATTAACTTTACGATCAACTGATGTGTAAATGTAACTCACAGTTCATTCTGAAAGAGTTGTACCACCTACGAGTACACACAATGACATTATTCTTATACGTGCGTTAAATATTTTTTTGAATGTGTTAAAGTTCACGAAATCGATTAAATTGTTTTTTTCGATGGTTTCTGTAGTTAAACTTTTGAACGTTTTCTATTATTCTATTTTCGTACGATTAAGTAGTATTATCTAATATTATGTTTATTGACATAGGTATTTTGATTTTTCGCGACTAGACTAGAAGATAACAGTTGCAAATGAGAAAATAATTGCACGTCGGTTGATTGATGTCGGTCGGTTGACTGTATGACTACTAGAAGCTCAGTCAAACGACAGAAATAATTATAAATTTCCCTATATTATTTTATACCACGAGTAGGGGAGAGCGCTGTTTCTTCGATTGTAGGTGATCATCGACTTTCGACTGCCGATTGTTTTTTCCTCCTTTCGATTCTTGAATTGATTTAGGTCCGATTTTCGAAAATCGAGTTTTCATCATATCTCTACGGTTTGAAGTCCTGGGAAGCCATTCTGACCATTTTCGGCTGGACGTCCGTACTGAAAAAAAATGAGTCACCTAAATTCTTTAGGTAAAGCACCGTTTGCTAAAGTTTGTTACGTATCACCTGAATTTGAGGTGTGGCAGCTAAAACTGTTTTGCTGTGTTAGCTATTTTCGTTTAGTAAAGCCACTTTCAGCTACCTTTCACCAAATATTTAGTTACTGCTTTCTAAACGGTTTTACTAAAAACATATTTACTGAACTGTTTTAGTGAAGGATTACTCAATAGAAAAACTATTTAGCAGAGGCAGCTGAATGTTTTGTAATTATGTACTAATCTTTCAATTTACTAAATATTTTGCTTCCATAGTCAAAGTTTTGTAGTATTTTGCTACCTTTCACCAAACATTTAGTTACTACTTCCTAAAGGGTTTCACTAAACACATATTTACTGAACTGTTTTAGTGAATGATTACTAAATAGAAAAACTATTTAGCAGAGGCAGCTGAATGTTTTGTAATTATGTACTAATCTTTCAATTTACTAAACATTTTGCTTCCATAGCCAAAACTTTGTAGTATTTCACTACCTTTCACCAAACATGTAGTAACTACTTCCTAAACAGTTTTACTAAACAGATATTTACTGAACTGGTTCAGTGAAGTGTTACTAAATCGAAAAATTGTTTAGCAGAGGCAGCTGAACGTTTTGTAATTATGTATACTAATTTTTCGATTTACTAAATATTTTGTTTCAATAGCCAAAGTTATGTAGAATTTTACTAAAGTGCGTCCGTTATTTATAAATTTTTGTTAATTTTAACAAAACTATACTGTGGTATTTTACTAAATCTTTCTACAAAATATTTTGTTGTAACAACCGTACTTTTGTAGTTCGATACAAAATTTAAGTTAAACTTATTTAAATCTACCTAAACAATTTGGTAAAATTTTACTACATATTTAGTAACTATTTATAAAGTATAATATAAATATCAAATAATTTCAGGGAAATAATTAATTCATCGATTGAGTATCAAAGAGGTGTCAAACGGATCTGATTAACCGCACGCGACCCACACTTTTTTCACCATATTATGGACTATACCTGTTAGACGACTTCAATCATATCTATCCTGAGCACACCGAGAAGTTATACAACTAGCCCCTACATCGTGATCGTATAATTTCGATTGCAAAAAAGAAGCGCAGCGATCCAACGCTTAATACTATACTGTCCAACCTTGATAATGGCAAGTTGGTATTTAGATGAAATTTCGTGTGAAGATAATTTTGTGTCTGGGTCAACTCATAGGATATTTTTTTTTTCTGTGGATATGTCTGTCTGTATTTTTATTAGTCTTTCATGGCGAAACCAGTGAATCAATCTTGATTGGTCTTGGTAGGAAGATAGCTACTTTCTAACCACATGAATGTGTCTATGTGTTTGTTACTTTATCACAGATAAACCGTAGAACTGATTTTGATGACATTTTAAATAGTGATAGCTGGAACCCTGAAAAAGAACATTAGGATATTTTTCACAGTAGAAATAGTATTAATGTACTTGTTATCCTCTCAAAGCTAAACCAGAATGTCACTTTAGCGGACCGGGTACAATTGAGCGGTTCACTCGGCTAAAGCTGCGGAAGGAAAGCTAGTAATCACTATATAAATGTAAAATTTATTACAGATGCTGTTAGTGAAGATGTTGTCAACATGGTCGCCTTCATGTCGCTGCCTTTCATCATGAGTACAAGTACTGTTTGTAAAGCTAAAGTTAAGAAGCAATGGAAGCCATCGAAGTTATAAGCTCTGTAAAACTTTATTACACACCATAGGTGGAGCTTCACACCAAAAAGTTACATTTCCATCTTAGATGATTCTTTACAAAATAACAAAACTTTTATTTTTAATTATTATGGTATATAAAAAGGAACGCTATGCACAATTCTTAATTCAGGTAAATTAAAACAACAATTTATTTAGTAATCCTTATACATAATTTTTTGGTTTAACAGCATGGAAAATGTAATTTTTTGTTGTGAACTAGATAACTTGAAAATGTATCCTTTAAGAACAAATCATATTTCTGCAATAAATTAAACACATATTATTTTTTATTTAAAAGATAGGTAGGTACATCTTTTACATAAAAAATAATATGTGTTTAATTGTCTATGTACAAATCTTACTATAGTGATTATTTATTATTTACTTAACTCATATAGCTTGTTTAATGTGGTGTGTTGTTTAGGTAGGTTAGCGCGCAGATTTTATCAGAATGAATGTTTTTTGTTTAAAACTTAATAGCTTTACCAGCTGTTTGTTATACTTTACGTATGTTTAGTGTATATGATTGAAATAAATGAAACTATCTTAATTAACGCTTTTTTATTTTATTTCAGACTCCCAAGCCAAGCTAAGAGCAACTAAACACTGAAGCCACAGGAAATGGAAGAGATAGCTAAATTAAATGTGCTATGGCGGTACCGCTTAAGCCATGCATCGTCATAGGTGTGGTTCTGTGTGGTTGAAGTATAGAGCGAGAGGCGAGTGTTTAGTTGCTTTCAGCTAATCAATTTAGCCACCTAATTTAGGTACACATTACTAATTTGGTTTAGAAAAATATTCCATAACAGTTCAGTAGATGTATACTATACAGATTAAGAACTATTACTAAATTATTTAGGATACGACAACAAAACAGTTCAGTAGATTATACTATATAGCTTAGGTACCACTACAATATGCTTTAGGATACAACAACACAACGGTTCAGTAGATGTATACTATACATTTTGGAAAGCGCTACTAAACGCTTTAGGATACAACAACATAAGAGTTTAGTAGAAGCATACTAGAGTTTAATAACTGTTATTAAATGGTTTAGTAAACTACAACATAACAGTTGTGTAAATGCACACAACGCTGTTCAGCAATAAAGCACTGATTGATTTAAAAGAAAACAACTCAATAGTTTAGTAATAAACTACTAAGTGCTGTAGTAAAATATGTACAGTTTTCTATACATAGTTTAGCAAAGAATTAATGAACAATATAGTGAATAATAGCTAAACCAGTCATGTTAATTATTATTGAATGGGTTTGTAGTTATTTATTAGATAGCATTTTAGTGGCTGTAGCTGAATATTTGGATGTCACAGCAAGTAAACTGTTCAGTGCATTTTTACCGAGAATTCGGTAACTAGCTACAAATAAGTTTTTTCAGTGGCGTATGTAGGTACACGTTTTTTAATAAGTTTTTTCAGTGGCGTAAAAAAGTTACACACACGGTGTAACTTTTTTTGTCATACGATATCTTGAGAACGGATTGACCGATTAAAACCCGCGATACGACGTTTGAAAGGGTTCATCGAGACTTAGAGTTGATTAGATTTTGAAGTCAACCAGTCGAACTGTTTCAAAAAATTTCATAAAATAAAAATAAAAAATATTTTTTTAACGTTTTTTTAAATAACTTTGAGATTTTCCAACCGATCTACTTAAAAGCTTACATACGTATTTGTACATAAAAACTGCGTCGAGTGCCACCAAAAATATCAAAATCGAACGACGGGTTCAAAAGATATCGCAGTTCACGAATTTCCGAGAACGTGTTTTTATAACCTAACTTTAAGATTTTAAGATCAATAGATTTTTGGTTTTACACGAAAATTTTATGCTTACAAAATTACATATACAGCCGTAAATTATATTGAAATTTTTTTTTAACTTAACTTTGATATGACCAATAGATTTTTGACTTGGCACAAAAGTTTTATGCTTACAAAACTGCATAGAATGCCGTAAACTGCATTGAATCAAACGAAGCGTTCAGAAGATATCGCAGTTCAAATATTTCCAAAATAACATTTACTTTAATGTCTCAGGTTTCTGAGCTTGAAGAACTCTAAATGTATAGACACGACCGCTTAGCCTAGTGGGCAGTGACCCTGCCTGCGAAGTATAGTACATTGCCCTTTTTTTTGCAGAAGTCGGTTAACTTCCAAAATACAAAGATTTTTACAAATAGCAATCATCTGCATTGATTTTTTTTAAAAACTGTAAAAATTTCAAAAATAGTTGTGTAAAGTACATTACCCTTTTTTTGCAGAAGTCGGCTAACTTCCAAAATACAAAGATTTTTACAAATAGCAATCATCTGCATTGATTTTTTTTTAAAGTGTAAAAATTTCAAAAATAGTTGTGTAAAGTACATTACTCTTTTTTTGCAGAAGTCGGCTAACTTCCAAAATACAAAGATTTTTACAAATAGCAATCAACTGCATTGATTTTTTTTTAAAGTGTAAAAATTTCAAAAATAGTTGTGTAAAGTACATTACCTTTTTTTGCAGAAGTGCAAGCAAAATTCAAATAAAATTAATTAGTTAATTAATTAACATAATATCCATATTATGGCCTATCATGTCCTATTGTCTTTGTATTAAAATTTGCACGTGTTCATGAATTATTTTTAAAAATTTTTTGTATGTAAACATATAATTTTTGTATAAAATTCTAATAGACAATTTTATGTAGTGTTAGGGAATATTTTTTTATTTTCATAAAAAACAATTATTTTGTATTTATATTTAAAAATGTAGAATGTATCGTTTTTTCTAGTGGTTTCGTTTTTAATTATTAAGAGCATCGGTCGCCGACTTAAGGAGAGGGGGTGTGACCGTCGCTCGGGGTCGTTTCTGATTCAGAGGCTCGCCATAGCGATCCAGCGCGGTAATGCCGCGAGCGTTATGGGTACCTTTGCATCAGGTTCGGCAGGAACTGGTTATTTTTAGCTTTTAACATTGATTATATTAGTATTTATTTAGTTTTTAAAGATATTTTTATGTATGGCGTGATTAAATTATAATAGAATTAAATTGAATTATTAATAATTTTTCTAAAATATTTCCAAGTGTTTTTCATTTAAAAAAAATAATAGATGAATTGATGCATATTTAGACGTTTTAACTAAGTTGATACACTGAATAGAACATTAAAAAATATATATATATATAAATCGCATTATTTTTTTTTAGGTAAATCGAATTATAATTTTTTTGAATTATCTGTCTTGTAAAATATTTGTATGTAACATTTTCTATTTTTTTTTTTGTTATGTATTTGTAATATATTAACCTATAATAAAACACAATTCGTAGATAAAATTAAAGTTTGTTTTATTTATATATCACAAAAACCGTAAATTTTTCACTTTCTCCAGCTTTCAACTGCAACGGTGCATTTTTTTCTTGGCCAAATAATCTGAAATATAGTATTTATTCAACTTTTTAGTAAATTTAATCTAGTTTCCAGAAATATACAATAGTCAAAATCTTTGCATACAATAAACTGTAGAAATTCAAGTTTCAAAATTCCTTTTGCCTTCTTTGTTTATTTCCGTATCTTTCGATCTTCTATACTCAACTTTTTTTTCTTCATCTTCTAAGATACCCCCTCTGCTCCCTGTTTTAGCATTCCAGTCTCCTCTTATTATTACTATTTCTTTTTATGTTTCGATTACTTCTCTTTCTAGCCATTTCTCTCTTTTTTCTATTTTGCTGTTACTATATACTTTATGAATTCATAAAATTATCGGGAGTAAATATTAGTTTGTTAGGAAAGATTAGTTTGTTTGTTTGTTTGTTTGTTTGTTTGTTTGTTTGTTTGTTTGTTTGTTTGTTTGTTTGTTTGTTTGTTTGTTTGTTTGTTTGTTTGTTTGTTTGTTTGTTTGTTAGGAATACTCAATCAAATTCAAAAATAACCGCTGAAGTCTCATGTTACGTTGAACAAGACATTTAACGAGAGGAGCAGGTAAAGGAGACGTAAATAACAAAACTGTACACGTGATTTAGTTCTATAATTCAGATTTTGATATTTTGGACAGTTCTGGAGGTGGCATCGGGGTCCGATAGTACTTGTTATAAATGTCATCCCAGAATTTCACACGTTCACTAAGCAATGCGCCTCGTAGCTCGCTGGTTGTGTTGAACAGTGCATGGTGAGGTCTATCTGGTGACGTAGGCAGCCATTCGCCACCTAATATCTCCTCTGCTAGACTACCTTTTGGCGTTGGTTTACTGAAATAAAACGATGTAATTAATAATAATAATAACATATACATGACAACAACGTCTAAGTCCCAAACTAAGTATAAGCTTGTGTTTTGGGTACCAAGCGAAGACACATACATATAACAACCATGACTCGGTACCGGTATCAATATTCATCATATAAATACTGATCCGACCTGGTATTCGAACCCGGGACCTCTAGCTTCGTAGGCAGGGTCGCTACCCACTAGGCCAGGCGGTCGTCAAAAATTTGACAGACTATTGCTCAGTCCGTCCAATAGGTTGGTGTAACGTGAATAAGTCAATCTTTTCTTGTTTGTTAGATGGTAGCACACGTTATTATAATTAAAATAATTAAAAAACATTATAGAAAACAAGTGAAACTATTCACATGCTTTACTAAGAAAATAATAAATTTAATTGACTTAGTTTTAAGAATTTTTAAGAAGTGATCTAACACACGTATAAGAATAATACGACTCTTCCAGATTCGTACAAGATACAATTATTTGCGTACATGAATATGTCTATTTGTTTCGTATCTGGGTGTAAAAGTATCTATAAGTATATATGTATATATTCCAAAAAAAAGATATTTAAGTATGTATATCGATTGTCTAGCCCCATAATACAAGCATAATACTTCTTTGTTTTGGGACTAAATGGCGCTGTGTGTTATGTCCCAGATATTATTATTGTTAGATATTATTATCATTACCATCATCAATATCATCATAATTATGATCATTATTATTATCATCGGTAAGGTTAGGCTAGGTTTTGTTATCATTGGTAAAGTTATTTTACTTTTAAAATAAGTATATTATTAGTAGGTTTAACCCACCCGCTAATTATGAAATTTTTCCACACGTCAGTCAATAACCGCTGAACGCTTCTATACTTTTCGGAGTCTCCTTTATTCATGCTGGGATCCCACGTAACGTCAGCCAAAGCCAAAGACTGCGCACCGTGATTCGCCCCCGTCACTTCTGGGTACGGTATCGGAGATCCGTCGTCAACGAACGCATACATGTATAAATACAATGAGTCACTACCGGCCGCCACCTGCAGCAAAATGGATCGTTGCATCGGGTACACGAACATAATGTACGAGTAATAGTTTACGAAGCCCAGTGCGGTCTCGGAATTCACTTCTTCTTCGCCAAAATAGAATCTTTTTATTTTCTGCGCCACTTTCTCACGCTCGTCTTCGTTAGGAAAATGCAAATCAGCCGGCAAAAAGTCTAAGAATTTTTTGTTCATGTCATTTTTATAGTCTTCAAAATCGCCTAATTTGATTATCCCCTCCATATCGGCAAATCCTGCCAAAATTGGTAGTCTTTCATAGTCGCCTTTTTTAATTATATTCACTGGGGCATCAGCTAAGAACACATCACTGGTTTTCACCCGTTCAACACATGGCACAAATGTTATTGAACCGTCGCGCTTTATTGAACTATCCCTCTGTAGCACGTCAAAAGGTAAGTATTTGAAGAAATTTTCTAATGTGTAAATGTCATCATCGCTCTTATCAAAACCCTGAGAAAGGGCAAACGATTTGGCGTTGTGTAGCGGATCATTCTGGACAGCCCAAACTCCGACGCCAGAGCCACCTTCCGGGATTACTTTATTGAACAATCCGCGTGCGGATTTGGATACCAATAGCAATTCAACAGCAGCAGCTCCGGCGCTGGTGCCGGCCACGGAGATGTCATTTGGGTTTCCGCCAAAACGTGCGATGTTACGCTTAACCCAGCGTAGTGCGGCTACCTGGTCTTTCATACCTGCGTTGCCGGGCACGTCTTCCGTGCCCAGACAGAGAAAGCCGTGAGCCCCTAACCGGTAGTTGAAATCGACTACAATCATGTTCATTGTATTGAGTAATTGTTTATGCCTCACCATGTTTCCGAAACCAATCTGAAAGCCGCCGCCATGAACATGCACGACCACAGGCAGAGGTGTCACTGTTGTGTCAGGTACAAACACATTAACGATCAAACAATCTTCTTGCACTGTATAATTTTGGTTCGAATTCAATAATTCAAGAAATAGGTTGGATTGTGGACATATAATCCTTTTATCGACAGCGTCCATCAAGTCGTGCCATGTTGTTGGCGGTAGTGGGCCCTGAAATTAAGGGACGTCTCAGAGGTATTTATTTAAACACATACAATTTTTCAATCTGTCTTAGAAGAAGAGCTCTGAGGGATTATTCTGAAAATCTAGTTTATCCCATCAGCCCTTTTTATACCCCACTGCGGGGGCTTAGGCCTCCCCTCAAGATGAGGGGGCTTGGAGCTTAAATCCACCACGCTGCTCCAATGCGGGTTGGCGGATTGTAACGACCGCCATCTATTGACAGCAACTGGGACCGACTGCTTAACGTGCTCTCCTAGGCACGGAGTCAGAGATAATTAATGTACCTACTTAAGTCAGAAAAAACTCATTGGTACACGCCTGGATTCGAACCACGACCATATGGCCTTATAGATTTGAAACAGGTTCGCTGCGGCTCGGGCTATCACGACATGAAAATCTAGTTACAGAAGACTATTTTTTTTTTTGCATCTCAGTAGGACTGGAACAATATTGCTCAATGAGATATTGATCAGCATATTCTGAGCATGCCCAGCTGATGTAGATACGTTATGAATATGTGTAATTAAAAGAAAAAAAAATATCAAACAAATTTCAATTGCGCTGTAACAACTATGCGCGCGGCGTGATTCGTTTTAGCCGCCGTGCGCCGTATGCTGTTCGTCCAACCGAGCGGAGCAGCAGCGATGGACTCACCCCGCTGGCCGCAGTCAAGGTCATAAGATTGTAATTTAATCATTTTTCAAGTGCGAAAAATTGGTCTAAAAAACAGGAAATTAAGAATATTCGAGAAAAGTCACATGATCGTATCCAGTATGGATACAAAATTTTAGTTATAAATGACAATCGAATGATTTGACTTATTCAATGACCTGTGCAGACATATTTTTCGTTATATAATAATTATTGAATTATGACTGACTGGTTGGTCGAGAGGTCGGAGGCGCCGACTGCAGATTCAAAAGTTCGTGGATTCGATTACCGCTAATACTTATGTGCATAAATATTTCTATTTGTTCCGTGTTTGGGTGCAAAATTTCTTTATAGGTATATAGTATAAAAAATATTTATGTATGTATATCAGTTGTCTATTACCCATAATACAGGCTCTGCTTAGTTTGAGACTAGATGACCGTGTAAGAAATGTTCCACATTTTATTTTATTATTAATATTATGCTTTATATAGAAATAATTTCAAATTCCTTTTCTAAATCAAGTATCTAACGACCCAAAAATTTCAAGACAAAAAGTCTCAAGTGAACAGAAGGGTCAAACTAATGGTTACCAAGAAAAACATGTTTAAAGTTTAATTTAAAAAAAAACATTTATCTTATTTTTTTGAATCTTTTTATATAAGTTTCTATAAGTTTGGACTACGTTCAGCCGAACAGACGGTATATTATGTACGGTATACGGTCTATTTCGAAATCGCAGACAGACACTAACTTTATTTATTTGTGTTAAATATGTACCTACCTAGTATTTATATTGAGGACATTTTTATACATATTTAATTAACAATATATATAGTTGAATTATATGTGTACTGGGCTAATCATGGGCAAAACATCTTTTGTACCGTCAGTGGTACGTCTTTAAGATATTTCAAACGTGCCACAATATATCACAATGTTAAGTAATAATAACAATACCTGGGCTATATTATTCACGGCCATCTAGCCCCAAACAACGGAGAGCCTGTGTTTTAGATAACTGATATACATCGACCCATAGATATTTTTTTTAAATACATACATATACAAGATGAAATTTTAACAGCCATCCAAATTTTTATAAAATGATATTTGGTAAAAGACCGATGGCTGTCTTATTTCCTTTTAGTATCGTTCAATAGAAAAGTATTGAGATATGACTACACAAACCTTACCCGAAAAAACCAATAACTCTAGTCACCATTCACGGTTGCTGCACGCTCCGTCCCATTTCGGTCTCAAGGTTTCGGGCGTGTCGTAAAAAAAAAACGGCAACCAAACGTTATAAAATAACACTGTAGACAAAATAATTTATTATGAAAATGTAACCTATATTTATTTATATAATGAGAGTTCTTTGAGTGGTTGTTAAAATTTCACCCTGTATAGATATTTTTACACCCAGACACAGAACTCATAGGAATAGATGGATCAATTAGTTTTTACCTTAAACTTATTAGGTCCGGTCGGAGCCGTAGCATAAGGTACGCCGTAGAACGCGTAGAAATTTCCATCGGGGTCTTTGTAGCCTCTCACTGGGCCCTGCGCCGTACGTACATCGCGAAATTGATTATTGACGGCGGCCGTGCCGGATAAGACCAACCCAATCAGCGTAATGATTAACATGGTGATAAGTTTAAAATACAAGTACGTTGTAAATGACCACGAATGAATGAAACACAAAGAAATAAACAGTTTGTATTCCTTCTTTAGCTTATCTGTTTATATTTTTAATAGTCAACATGATCGAGTATATTTGGTAAACTATCGAGTCAACATGACTAAGCTTTCGAGTGTTAAAGTTTTGTACAGATAAACCATAATAATTATATTTCAATCACGCGCTTAAACTGTTGTTATGCCATTTTTTTATCATATCAGTGAAAAGATAAGGAAATTAAGCAACATTTATATTTTAATCTGACTGCGGAGTGTAACGTTTTTCGAGAGTATGTATTATGTATGTGTCCCAGATATTTCTTTGGCACGCCCAGTAGCCTGAACGGCTTGATGGATTTTAACATATGAGGTGTCATTAAATTGGTCTTAAATATAATATTTTTTCTCTCTTATCGAAACTTATAGGGTTCGTTCGTTCGTTGTCCGTAGTATACAGTTGAATAGTCCAGTCGACCGGACCACAGAATTTTTTTTTGTCCATGGTACAGTTGACGGGACCACCGTAATTTTTTATTATCTGTGGTACAGTGGACTCGACTACAGATTTTATGTACTAACCCTGGTACAAAACGATACGTCAAAAGTCTCTTAAACAAACGTTTAAAATTGACATAGTACACATAATAAAGTAAAAAAATCACATTGACACATTTTTAGTTTGAAAATAATTCCATTCCATTCCATCAGCCTTTTTTCTACCCCACTGCAGAGGCTTAAGCCTCCACTCAAGATGAAGGCTTGGAGCTTTAATTTAACACGCTGCTCCAATGCAGGTTGGCGAATTGTAACGACCGCCATTTATTGACAGTAACTGGGACCGACTGCTCAACGTGCTCTCCGAGGCACGGAGTCAGTGATAGTTAATGTACTTAAGTCAGAAAAAACTCATTGATACACGCTCGGATTCGAACCATGGCCACATGGCCTTATAGATTTGAAACAGGTTCCCTGCGTTCGAGCTATCACGACACTTGAAAATAATGCGTAAAATGAAACACTTTTACAGTCTATAAGTGAATTACAGTGTATCCAGACTTTAGTTATTATACATATGTATATATAGTTCACAGATGATGACTAAGTAAAACTACAACACATATAAAAAGTACAAATGTATAATACACACATTTCAACATTTCCTAATTTTTTTTTGTATTGAGTCAATATTTTATGACTGACTACTACACAAGCACCATGTTTTGTTTAAAATAGTTTAAGCTTATAATTCATATTTGGGTGTTTTGGGTGGTTCTGGAGGCGATATAGGAGTAAAGTAATATTTGCTATAGATTTCATCCCAGAGCTTCATGCGTTCGGGTAGTAATGCACATCGCAGTTCGCTCGTTGTATTGAATAGAGCGTGGTGTGATTCAGCAGGAGATGTCGGCAGCCATTCACCGCCAAATATTTCCTCTGCCAAGCTGCCTTTTGTTGTTGGTTTTCTGTTGATTGATGTTAAAATTAGAATGCAGATTATGTTTGTGTATAAATTTATGAAAAGAATAGAGTATTATCGAAATTATTTCAAATGCATCACGCACAAGCCTTCAAACGCACTTGTTACAGAATATACAAATAAAATCCATAGCTGAAAAAGTAGCTGACTATAACAATTTTCTTATTTACAAGCTCATACCATTTTCGTAACTTTCGACTTCGAACACGTTGGAAACTAATTGATTCTCAGAAATATAAAGTAAGTACTTGTTAAACGTCACAGGCAAAATAAAGAACAAATCCACCGATCGAAAGTACCTACGTATTTTTTGGTACACAATTTTAGTGGGAAATCCATAAACAAAAGAATAATAGCAAGATAAGAACGAGCGCTATACAACTGAATTACTTATTACGACGCCGCCGTCAACACGTACACCGACAGTAAGTCCATTCCTCACAGTTTAAGTAATTTAAGTGTAGTTTCGGCAAGGCATTGTAAGCGTAGTGTGTGTTCTAGTATCTATCTACCATATATTACTTCTGTTTGTATGCCTATATCGAAATCTATTTTTGGCTTAGATGTGGTGCTTATAGTTAAACATCCAACATTAAAGTGAAATTTTTCAGCGATTTTTAAATTAAATTTGTTCTTATGGCTGTGATTCAAAAGTTCTCCAGTTCTGAAATTAAATTGACCTGTCGGTCCACGTTTGAGTCTGTATCGTTATTTGTCTAAACATAATATGACAGTTGTAGCACTTAAACTCCGAGTGCGACTCGCGTTTGACTTTTGTTATTTATTACTGAAAATACATACCCTTTAATTATGAAATTTGTCCAGACATCAGTCAACAACTGTTTCATTTTCTTAAAATTGTCGGACATTCCCGTATCGTCTGGATTGGTTTGCCATAGTAAATCGGCTAAGGTCATAGACTGATCGCAGTGCCCTGCTCCAGTCACGCCAGGGTACGGTGGGGAAGCTCTGGCGTCGTCAACGAATGCGTACATGTACAGATACAGCGACTTACTGCCGGCCGCCGCCTGTAGCGAGAGTGATCGGTGGGTGGGGTATGTGAAGAGCACATCTGAGAAATAGTCCACGTAGCCCAACACTGTTTCAGCACTTATTTCATTATCACCAAAATAGAACTCTTTGATCTTCTGTGCCACTTTTTCGCGTTCATCTTCGTCAGAAAAATGTAAGTCGCCTGGCAAAAAATCGGAGAATTTCTTGTTCATGTCTTCTTTCCAAAGTTCGAAAAAGTTTAATCTGAATATTCCCTCCATGTCCGCGAACCCCGCTAAGAGTGGCAGTTTTTCGTAGTCGCCATTTTTTATAATATTCACTGGGGCATCGGTTAAAAAGGCGTCTTTTGACTCTTCGCGTTCAACACAAGGTACAAATTTAAACGTGCTGTCGCGTCGGCTCATGAACGGGTCCGCCTGCAATACTTCTAAAGACAAGTTTTTGAAAAACTCTTCCAAGGCGTAAATGTCGTCGCCGCTACCTACATAACCTTGTTCGCGAGCGTACGAGAGGGCTATTTCGATAGGATTGGATTGTACCGACCAGACCCCTACGCTGGCGCCGCTTTCTGGGATCACTTTGTTGAAGAGACCACGTGTAGTCTCTGACACCAATAGCAGCTCGACGGCAACGGCTCCGGCGCTATACCCAGCCAAGGTAACATCGTTTGGGTTGCCACCAAAGTTCGCTATGTTCTTTTTGACCCAACGCAATGCAGCTACTTGGTCTTTCATGCCCGCGTTACCGGGAATGTCCTCTGTGCCCAGGCAGAGGAATCCGTGTCCCCCCAAACGATAGTTGAAATTGACTTCGATTATTTTGCCTGTTTTGATTAAAGATTTATGAAAAATCATATTCCCGAAGCCAAGTTGAAAAGCGCCGCCGTGTACGTACACGACTACAGGCAAGTTGGTAGCTTCTGTGTCTGGTACGAAGACGTTAGCGATTAAACAATTATCATCCATACTGTAAGTCATATTTAATTCTGCGTTTATATGGAGAATAGTTTTTGGTTGGGGGCATAAAATCTTCTTGTCGATCGCTTCGTATGTGTCGAGCCATGTCGGCGGTGCAAGTGGGCCCTGCAATCAAATGATACAATTCAAATTGTATTCAATAATATCCATAATACTAAAAGCCAGTAGGTTTTTCTGGCCGCTGCACCTTGGAATGGGTGTTTGACATGATACATGACTAAATTAAGTGATTTACTTCCCCTTATAACTTACACATGTTCTGCTGTAGTGATTAACATATCCAAAATATAAATTGTTTTGTATTAATAATAAAAATTCACTGTACAATTAATTGATTGGCTGTCCTTATATTATTTCATTTTAAGTGAATTCCGCATCTTAAGGGCACCAAATTGTCATGGACTAATCAATGCAAAATTTAATTTCTTTTTCTAATTTTTTAAACTCTTTTTTACTGTATTATTTAGTATCATTTAGAGACAAATTTAAGGAAATTAATATAATGACATTGCCGTCTCAATATATATTTGAAAACATAATGTACGTAAAAAAAAATATTGTATTATTTAAAAAAAATTGTGATCGGCATAATGTCAATACAAGAAACAAGGATAAACTTGCTGATCGTGTCAGCCGCCTCAATAAAATCACAAAATCTTTTAAAGGGCAATGTATACGCTTTTACAATAAGATCCCAGTTGACATTCAAGATCTACCCCTTAACAAGTTTAAAACTACAATAAAACGAAAGCTTTATGCAAAAGCTTATTATAAAGTATCAGACTACTTAGATGAGAAAAATCCATGGGTGTAAGCCGCTCGCCTATCAGTTTGTTTCAATAATATTATTCTTTAAGCACTTATTGTTAAAATTTTTTTTTTATAATTTTGTTAAAAAGAGCGTCCCTCAGTTTCTTGCGTATTCTTCTGAGAGGAACCAGCATTTTTGAATGCGCCTTTGTGGTGACGTCCTTCCACAAAGTAATAAAATTCACTCTTATGACGTATTTCAAGATTATGCTACATAACTACGAAATAAAGATATTTTTGATTTTGATTTTTTGATTTTAAGCAATTAGGTAGGTATTAAAAGTTCTAATCAGTTATAAAAGTTGATTAATAAATACGTCGAAAATGTAAAAAATATCCCGCACTGGAGTAGCGTGGTGGATGAAACTCCAGTCCCCCTCACCTTGAGGTGAGGCCTAAGTACTTGCAGTGGGGCATAATAGGCTGGTGGAAGTGGAAGGCCAAGTACAATATAAGATTTTATATGTCTACAAAAATGTGTATGGAATTTCATACAGAATTTTGTATTTTTAACACATCTATCTATCTATATAACTTTAAACTCATTTTAATTCATTAATAATGGGTTTTTCGTGTTTTATTTATAAGCCTAGTACATAATAATTTACTGTTGATTTTCCTACAAAAAATAAATAAATAAATTTATATTTTTATCAAAAACAAAGCAAGTCATAGTTACCATACGTATATTAATAATAATGTACTCTATCTAAACTGTAAAGTATGGAATAAAGTTCTAAATTCAAAGGATAACTTTTGGGAAAAACGCCTTATCGTAAGTTTTTTTTAAATATAATTAATACATACCGTAGGATTCGTGTAGCAGGTACGACATTATTGATTTTTTTTAACGATAACTCTATATTTTTGTTACGGTATTTGAAAGAATATATTTTTTTTACATACGAAAAAATAATTAAAATTAGAGCTCATATGAAAAAGAAAAAGATTAATAACGATTTTGCAATTTCAAATTTTTTAAGTCAATGATAAATTCAAAAAATAACCTGTTTTCGGTCACCTGACATTAGTTATCCAAGACTAAAAGCAAATAATTTTTGAACATTATCAATTACATCAGGAGGTATTTCTTGACTAATTCTTGCTTTTAAATCTTCTAAATTCTCCGGCGTCTTCTAGATCAGGATGCAAAGCTATTTAGTTCGATTGGCCCTTACTTTAAATTTGTGTGGTCCGACAGGGGCTGTGGCGTACGGTATATTGTAGAACGCGTAGAAGTCACCGCTAGGGTCTTTGTAACCTCTCACTGGGCCCTGCGTTGTGCGGACTACGCGGGAATGTTCCTCTGTGGTGGCACAGACAGTTGACATCAAAGCGATCAACGCGAAAACTAACATAGTTACAGATTAATACAAACGTGTTATGTGATTACCAGGCCGCTAGTCACTGCACGACGAGTTTCTTAAAATTTTACAACTATATTTTTAATCCAAAATCACATTTTAACGTAACAACATGATAAGATGGTTGCTGTGGATTGGTCGTGACTAAGTATCGATGTGTTTTTGTGTAGATAAGTCTAATCGACTACTTACTTTGATATCACGATATCAACATGAAAAAAAGGGGACAACGTTTTCAAACGATTTTATTGCATTCCTTTCTAAAATATTAGAAAATACTAGGTACATACTATATAGATAACAGTACAACTTACGCTTTTCGTAATCATCCACGAAAGCATCCTCGTGTCATCATGCTCCAACGGTACAAACAATATAGTGTTGTTACTTCTGTCCATGAAAGAACCTGGGTGTAAGTGTAATTCAATAGAAAACATGCACATCACCAGTATTACCGATACCTTGTGATAAGGTGTACGATTGGATAGTCAGAGTCAGAAACTTTATTGTCAAACTGTAGGTATGAAGGTGGTAAATATGGTTATTAGGGGCATGCAATATTTAATGTTTATTATGACAATGCTAAGTGAATTTTAATTATGATATTTTATCATACATATCAGTTTTAATTATTTTAACAAGGTGATTCTTAGGTACCTATACCTAATACAAATATTACCATTATTATAAAATTGATTTAAATTATCTAATACATTACTCAACAATATTTTTTAGTTTAATTTAAATTCAGGTCCATCTAAATAATATTCTGATGTAAACAGACAAATGGGTAAATATTTTAACAGCTGGTATTAAAATAGGCACTCTTTATATACAACAATACTTTATTAACGATATAATTGGCTTTATGATGTAGCTTAAGATTAACTTATTTATATAGATAACTTAAGCTTATTTATTAACGGAGTTTTCAGTTTGATCGATTCAGTATTCAGTCTTATTCAGTCGTCCATTCATTTGCTAGCGCATTCTTATGTCGCACATAAACAGACAAGAGCTTTCCAATAATCTTATATATAAAAAAATGTAATAATGCAGCTTTTTACATGTCTCGTAAAAACGGCTGGACCGGTTTGGCTAATTTTGATTTTGAAATATTTCTGGAAGTCCAAGGAAGGCTTAAAAGGTCAGAAAATGTGAAGAAATTGCAAGGAAAAACAACAATATAGTAAAAACAACTTTATTTTACAAACTGTTCGTACCTGTCAAACAGGGTGCATTCAAAGATCAATTTCTTTTCGGAAACGGCTGTAATCATTTATATGAAATTTTGTATTTGTTAGTTAGTAGTAGTAGTAGCAAGTTAATAGTAAGTAAGTTAGTAGTTAGTTGTAAAGACCTATCTAGAAACCCGCATTCCAAAGCGAGTTTCTAGATAGGTTTTTTGCTTATTAAGCACCAGGAGGCGCTGCAGTAAATGTGTAATTTCGAAACGACTGGACTGATTTTGATTCGGTTTTTTGCATCACATGAGTATCACCTGCGAATAGATAATTAAATAAGTTGTGCAGTTACGGGCCACCAGGACATCACCTAAGAGCAGGTGCTTAGACAAGGATGCGGATATGAGCCACTAGGGGGCTCTGCAATAATAATAATAATAATAATAATAATAATAATAATAATAATAATAATAATAACGTATACATGACAACAACGTCTAGGCCCCAAACTAAGCATTAGCTTGTGTTTTGGGTACCAAGCCAAGACACCACATACATATAACAACCATGACCCGGTACCAGTATCGATATTCATCATATAAATACTGACCCGACCTGGGATTCGAACCCGGGACCTCCAGCTTCGCAGGCAGGGTCGCTACCCACTAGGCTAAGCGGTCGTCATGAATGCAATGAATGCATTCCTCTAAAACGGCTGGGTCTCTACGCGTTTTTTTGCGTTATAAACATATTACCTAAGAGCATGTTCTTAGATAAAATTTTCGGTCATGGGCCACCAGGGGATAGTGCGATAAATATGTTTTTCTAAAACAGCTCTGAGAACCTTGGCGCGATTTTTGTGTACATAATATCATGTAATAGCAGATTCTTAAATAAGGATTGCGGCTATGAGCCACCAGGGGGCGTTGCAATAAATACGTTTCTCTAAAACGGCTGGGAGGAGCTCTACGCAGTTTTTTTTGCGTCATAAACATATCAGCTAAGAACATGTTCTTAAATAAAGTGTATGGTCATGAGCCACCAGGGGGCACTGCGATAAATATGTTTCTTTAAAACAGTTGGGAGGATTTTGACATGGTTTTTTGTGTTACATAGATATCACCTTAGAGTAGATTCTTAGATAAGGATTGTGGCTAGGAGCCACCAGGAGCGCTGCAATAAATACTTACGTTTCTACAAAACGGCTCGATCTCTACGCGGTTTTTGCGTTATATACGAATAGATATCATCTAAGCCGCTCAGCGTCCTATGGAGCGGGCTATACTCGGTGTTTCTTTGATGGATAACATCAGAAACACTGAAATCCGTCAAAGAACCAAAGTTGTCGACATAGCCGAAGCGATCAGCAAGCTGAAGTGGCAATGGGCCGGTCACATTTACCGTAGAACCGGTAACAGATGAGGTAGAGAAGTTCTTGAGTGGAGACCACGTACCGGGAAGCAAAACGTTGGACGCCCCCCGGCTAGGTGGACAGATGACCTGAAACATCATACCGGGGATAGTCGGATGCGAAAGGCGGAGGACCGTGTGTGGTGGCGAGCTTTGGGAGAGGCCTGTATCCTACAGTTGAGAGCCACGGGCTGATGATGATGATGATGATCATCTAAGAGCGTGTTCTTCGACAAGGTTTGCGGTCATGGGTCACCAGGGCGCACTGTAATGGATATGTTTCTCTAAAACTATTAGGAGGATTTTGACCTGGTTTTTTGCTTTACATAGATATCACGTAAAAGCAAGTTATAAGCAAGCAAGATAAGGATTGTGGTTATGGGCTACCGAGGACGGGGGGCTATAATACATATACGTTTTGAAACTGTCCTGAGTTCTGAGGCGGTACGAATATATATATATATAGTACTAGCGACCGCCCGCAGCTTCGCTTGCGTAGACTACACATTCTTATGTTAGGTGGTATTAACATTCGAAATGGTTTATACGTACTTTTTGCTAAAACTAATATTGGGTATACCCATTCAAACTTTCAATCTTCATTTTCCCCACTCCTTTAAGAAAACCGATACTCCCATACTTATCACCTCCCGTTTCTCACCCTTAAAATGTGGAAATCCAAAAACCCCGAAACACGTCATTATTTATGTAAAGAACAAAGACTCTCATACAAAGCCCCTCCATCCCTCCCTCCTTAAATTTGAAACTTCCAAATATTCCTTTCTTAAAAAATTAATACTCACGTTATAAAATAAACCACTGTTCCAAATTTCGACTTCTTAGACTTAGTAGTTTCGGCTTTATCTACGCTGATAGATCAGTCAGGACAAACGACAGACAGCCACAAAAAGTAGCTAATGACACTCTTGAAAACCTTCTTTCACATCTGCAAAGTTTCATTAAAATCTGTTTAGCAGTTTTGGAGATTAGCTCGAATAGACACATAGACTTGAGGCAGACAGACGGACAAAAAGTAGCGTATGTCACTTTTGACCACCTCCTTTTCATACCCGTGAAATTTCACTAAAGTCGGTTTAGCCGTTTTGGAGATTAGCTCGAATAGACAGATGGACGTACATACAGACATACAAAAAGTAATGTGTGTCACTTTTGACCTCATTCTTTCCACATCTGTGAAGTTTCATCAAAATCAGATTAGCCATTTTGGAGATTTGCTCGAATAGACAGACAGACAGATAGTATTATTTGATACATATAGCCTATAAGTTTCCTCAATAAATAGACTATCCAACACAAAAATAATTTTACAATTCGAACCAGTAGTTCCTGAGATTTGCGCGTTCAAACAAACAAACAAACTCTTCAGCTTTATAATATTAGTATAGATATAAGATTATACAACCATTTAAACGTCAGAATTTAAGCATGTCTAAAACATCGACTAGAAATTCTTCTTCTATTATCTGTGACAACTCTCCGGGTTTCGATAATTTTGCCACTGTCAAGTTTTATTATTTTTATTACCAAATAATAAAAGAAACAACGTAGTACGGAATAGTACGGATAAAGAAATTTATTTCAAAATGCCGCATTTAGAAGCTACGGCACCTCGTACACGCCATTTTGAAAAAGTGCTTTAGAAGGTTATGATTTACAACAAATTGCAATGTATCATTATCAAATCTAAGTCAGTCACGATATACTGCGTTCCGTAATAAGCATAAACTTTTGTTTATAATTCTTTAGGTTATATACATGGACACTACTACAAACTATTTTCATATCGTCTAAGATATGTTTTAGGCTTTAAGAAAGACCGTGTGGGAGTGAGCGTTGTCAATATGATGGCATGTTACTATTTACTTGGCCATATTTGGTCCCGCCGCATTGCTAGTTTCACTATATAGCTATTTACATACAGATACAGTGTGGTGACCACAAAAATCTGAGCAAATATTAATATACGCTACAGACTAAGATAACTATACGCCATATTCACAATCCACAAAGTTTTAGAGGACGTTACATGTTATCATACTAGAAATAGAATGCATTCCCGAATGCTCGCATTTCAAAATGGGATACAAAAAGTGCTAACAAAGAGGATGACAATATTATGTTTATTATTACATTCACGTGCCATGTTTTTGTTAGATAAAATGTAAGATTTCACAAATAGCTCCAGATCGGTCTAGCCCATGTCTAGCCAGTTTGAATTCGCACGCGTACCTATACGCAAATATTACACTTAACCGGATCATGCAAAAACGTAGACGCCACATTTAATAGAATAAATAACGAAATTCATTAGGTATAGTTGTTAACAAGGTTGTAAATATGGATGTAAATTAGAAAGTGTCGACGTACAAAGATATTATAGCTCAGACTTTTGTTTTTTGGTTAGTTTGGGAGGTGGTATAGGCGTTCGATAGTATTTGCTGTAGATGTCATTCCAAAGCTTCATGCGTTCGGGCAGCAGTGCCCCTCGTAGCTCGCTGCTCGTGTTAAACAGGGCGTAGTGAGGCTGTGCTGGCGAAGTCGGCAGCCATTCACCGCCAAACGCCTTCTCTGCTAGGCTGCCTTTTGGCGTTGGGCGCCTGGAATTTAAAATATATTTAATATTCTTACTAGTGCATAGAATGTCTAATGATTTACAATTTCAAAAGGAAGATCATGTTTCAAAATAACTTATTACATTTAAGACTTTTTGTCATACGTAGTACTAAAATGGGAAATCATTTATTGCTAAAATAGAGACAAAAAATATATGTTACATAAGGTTACTCTATTCCCTGATAGTAAAGACGTTAAGTTCATTTCATGGTGGTTAATTAGCTAGCTTTGCTGGGTTTCCGGATAATAATAGATGATGGTCATATTGCAACACAAAATCATTTTAACTACTGCATATAAATTATGTGAATCTGAAGCTGTGGTGGCCGAGTGGTTTAGCATCCCGTTTTAGATACAAAGGCCGTGAATTGGATCCTCGTCACAGCGTAAATTAAAATGAGTTTTAATTAGGAGAACTCAAGTCACCCAAGCTTCGATGATAATATCGTCTTCTTCTTCTTAGTTAATGGCGTTTTCTGCTTATAGCAATTTCGCCACAGTCAAGTTTGTTACTTTGATACTTTTAGGTTATTAAATGCATTAAATTTTGGTACAGGTTTGTAATTAATGTTTGATGCCGGGCGTCGCGTTCCATTTGAAAAATAAAATACCCGTTCAGCGTAACAGAAAATAAAGAAATAAGTTTATAATATGTAAAGAAATAAGTAAAGAATAACAATAATAATTTATACAAAGCTATTAATAATGAGGAATTCCAGCAGTGAAAGCGTGAAAGCTTGGTTAAATATATTATATCGTTTTTGACGATACGGGCGAAATTTCGGATCAAGTAAATTATCTATTGAATTATGGGAATCAATTGGTGCAAATTAAAAAATATATTCTTACATATATGTTAAAAAAAATATTTTTAAAAATGTACCTTCAAAAGTGCAAAAATGTATTTCGAAAGTAAAGTCAAGACCATCAGTCACGTCCAACTAATGCTGAATAAAAACTAATATAAAAAATAAAAACATCAAATCACAACAATACGCCCAAGAGGGCCTGAGTAAATGTGAAAATTGTAAACGCGTGGTATTTTCTAATGTTGTTCAAGTGCACGTATGTATTAAGCGACAACCGACGAGTTTCATGTTTTTACCTGTACGAAAAAAATTGATTGCCCCCTCATTATGTGCCTAAAACAGCGATCTACCAAATGCAAGTTATGCCTATAGTACTAGTATGTATGAAGTTGTATGAAGTGTTACATTATATGAGATCGACCGAACTGCAAAAAGCATTTAAGGAAAAACTCACAAGTTTTCGAAAAAAAACATGGGTAATAAGTGACTCAAACTTAGGTGTTAATTTGTACACTTCAACAGAACAGTTAGGTAAATTTTTTTTTAACCTTTGAGAAAAATATATTCTATAGGCCGGTTTTTGGAATTACGACGATCTATTCATAAATATAAACACAGCAACATAAAGTTAGGTCTGAGCGGCCAAACAAGGTGTAGACAAAGGCATGGGCGTCACCGCAGCCCATTTGCGGTCTTTTTCATGTCCTATTCGGTGACGTTTGTGTATAGGTTGTTCAAAGAAAGTGGCAACAAATTATTTAATCGAGACAAGCGATAACTTTTGTTTCGTTTTTGTTAGTAAATCACATGTGCCAGTTCTCCATAGGAAAGAAAAAACTAAATAATCAGGTAATTAATGCCGGCATAGTTGTGGTAAATATATTACGAACTTCACAAACTCACCCTGTGATCATAAAGTTCAGCCAAACATCAGCTACCAAACTTTGCATCTTTCTGTAATTTTCAGATATTTCAACTTCATTCACGGGATCCCACACATTGTCACCCAAAACTATACTCTGAGCGCAGTGTTTTGCCCCTGTCAAACCAGGATACTGTCCTACAGTTCTATCAGGAAAAGCGTACATATATAAATATAGAGAGTCACTCCCGGCGGCCGCTTGTAGAGACACCGAGCGATAACTCGGATACACGAACATTGTGTCAGAAAAATAGTCCACATAGCCAACTGCCGTATCAGCGTTTATTGTTCTTTCTCCAAAATAGAACTTCTTGATCTTTCGTGCCACTTTCTCCCGCTCGAATTCATTCACAAAGTCTAGGTCAGCCGGCAAGAATTCCGAAAAATTTTCGTTCATGTCTCTTGCCCAGTCTTCGAATACGTCCAGTCTCATTTTTCCCTCCATATCTGCGAATCCTATTAACACAGGCAGCTTTTCATAGTCGCCTTTTTTAATTATATTTACCGGTGCATCAGTCAAGAAAGCATCTTCAGTTTCTTCATGCTCAACACACGGCACAAAAAGGAACGAGCTGTTACGATTGTGCAAGGAAGGAGCCGCTTGTAAATCAACCAAGGACAAATTCTTGAAAAAATCTTCGAGGGCATACACATCGCCGGACTCGATGTAGCCTTGCGAGAGGGCATACGATCGCGCCACATCAAGTGGATCACTCTGTGTGGCCCAGACTCCAACACCTGATCCGCTCTCCGGAATTACTTTGTTAAAGAGACCACGTGTGGATTTCGATAGCAGTAGCAGCTCAACAGCGGCAGATCCGGCACTACCTCCAGCCAAGGTCACATCATCCGGATTGCCACCAAAGCTCGCGATGTTACGCTTTACCCAGCGCAATGCGGCCACTTGGTCCTTCATGCCCGCGTTGCCCGGCACGTCATCCGTGCCTAAACACAGAAAACCATGTGCACCTAGACGATAATTAAAGTTGACGATAATTACTTTCTTTGACTCTAATAGAGATCTTTGCAGGATCATGTTTCCGAAACCGATTTGAAAGCCACCGCCGTGCACGTACACGAAAACCGGAAGGTTGGTTGTTTCTGTATCCGGTACAAACACGTTCGCAATCAAACAATCTTCTTCCATTGTATGAATGTCACTTTTTATCATCTGAAGGAAGAAGCTGGTTTGAGGACATACTGTCTTTATATTGTTTGCTTCCAATATGTCTGACCATGTTGGTGGAGGTAGCGGGCCCTAAAATGAAATGAAAGTTTTTGATATTAGTTGAATTTTTAAATGTTTACCCATATTAAATTCTGTTTATAATTTATATTACACATTTTACATACCTAAACTTTGCTACTATGACATAACGTAGAAGGAAATTATTGATATCAACTTCTATAAAGTACCTAACCAAAATTGATGAATTAAGTGCTTTGATCGATTAACCCAATACGGCAAGTATATCACAACTGAAAAGTTCGTTGTTCATGACCATCATCATTTCAATTCCATCGATGATACGAGTGTTATTTAGGAAGAAACAAATTGACAATTGTGATTATAATGCTTCTGCTCACTATTAATACATAAAATGTATCTGGTCTTCTAATTTAGCAACGCTATGTTTTTAAATCTATCGAAAATCATAAAAACACTTTAAACGAAAATCAATCGGATCGCCATAAAATAATGATTTCGATGGTAGATATATAAAACAGCTAGCGACCTGCCCGCAGCTTTGCTCGCGTAGAATTCATTTCTTATAGGAAACACTTTTCATCTCAATTTTATCTCATTCCCGCTTTTCCCTTTTCCTGTTTTCGTTCCCGTCACACAAATGTTTTATCGTTTCCGTTCCTGGTCCTGGTCCCTTCCCGCTCTCATTTCCATTCTCATAAGACAAAGTGGTCGGGAATGGAGGCATGAGGGCTTACACAAAACAAATTCTATATATAAGATACATACTTGTATTTAAAAAGATCCTGAATCTGAATCCGGTTAATATTATAAAATCGCCAATTACGCAGGCGAAGCTAGAGGCAAAAGCTAGTGTACTATACATATAAACATTTCTGAATAAATTTCCTAAATTACTGGAAAACCGTATCAAAATCCGTTGCGCGGTTTAAAAGTGGTTAACCAAAATAATACAAGAAAAATTAAAATAGCATGGTTATATCGCGTCATAAACAAATATGACGTGAAAATTCGAAGACTTATCTAGAAATCAAAACACGACGCCATCTACTGAATGTAGACATCTACGTAGATGTTAAAAGATGTTAGAGAATGTTGTGTCGATGAATTAACTTACACCGCCATCTGTTAGAAATTCATAGTACTTACTATCAAATTACATATTATTGTCGTAAAATAAACATTTGATTTGCAATTACAAATACTGAGGTCAATAATAAAGATACATACTATTCTATCTTTTAAGTTGGACTAAATTACACATAGTTACAAAATTTCATCAAGATCGGTTAAATAGTTTCGGAGTTTTTCCTGCTGGACATGCATCGTGAGACGAGATTATTATATATATAGATATATGTTATTTTTAAAGCTACGAATTATTGGGTTCACCTTGAATTTATTAGGTCCTTTCGGGGTCGTGGCGTAGGGTATGCCGTAGAATGCATAGAACTTGCTGTCTGGGTCTTTGTAGCCCCTCACTCGGCCTTGCACCGTAGTAACCACGCGTGATTGTTCATTAGTGGAGGCCGCACCTATTGATACCAAAGCGATCAACGCAAACACGAACATTATCACAGATTTTTGTTTAGCCCATAAAGTCTGTAGCCGATAAACAAGATCGATTTTACGTAGAACACAGTCTGGCGCCACGGACACTCCTTGTATGGTATATAAACAAGCGATGTAACCGGTGATCTGTCGACAACTAAATGATAAACCAATGGGCAATATGTTATATGTATGCTTATCAAATTATTTTAATATTTAAGCATGACCGAGCAATAATATTAGAAGATCACCATGACCAATCTAGTATGTAGGAAAAAACCTAATATATATAATATACTTTGCCATTATATCAATTAAATAATATTTGTAAGACAAGTACAGGGCACATCCATCGATGATTTTAATTTAAAAATATTCAATATCCATGAACGTATTGGAAACCTATGAATAAATAGGTCTTTAAAAATAATGTAAAGGTTTCACAATAATTTTTATTTACGAGTTCCTGTAAATTTTCTCGCGGTCTGGTCCAATGTCGACAAGCCCTCGAGCTAGTGTTGATTCGATACTTGTGAGTACTCACTAGGTATCGATACTTTTTCATTCGATACTACTATTTTTTAAGCGACTTCAAGAAAGAAGGAGGTTACTCAATTCGACCGTAGGTATATATGTTTTTTTTTTGGCATCGTATTATTCCATTTGATACCGAGTAAAGTATCGAAACGAAGTACAAGTATCGAATAAAGAGTACTCACAAGCGGTCGACGCTAAGAACCGAGGCAAATGATTGGAGGCGCCATCTTCGATAATCAACCAATCATAGCATGCTCCAACGTGATTAGATGCAGTAGATTTTTACTTTTTTAGAAAGAAAATTAGTTGAATTTTTGATAGAATTTAGAATTTGGTCAGTATTTTTAGCCGTTTTTAATTAAACAGTGATGGCAACTGTTCATTTTTAAAATTTTGATCTAAGAAAACTTTATAAATCACCTACTTAGCGTGTCTCTCAGTTTCTAATGCAAAAAGAAAGAGAATATTCATTAATATCGTCTTATAATGTTGTATAATAAATCGTACTTGTATTATATTAAAATTTTATTTAAATTTTATTTAAATACCTACAGATTAAAAAGAAGTAACTGCATAATGAGACTCATACCATATGAGTACTCGTAAGTATCGTTAAAATAAGTTGAGTAGGTACTTTATTAGGTTAGGTACCTATCGATAAATTCATTCAATACCAATACCAAGTAACATCGTAGATAAGGTGCTATCAAATCAACATTACTCGAGCACGACTAAATGCAGCGAGCGTGTGCAGGTTTATAAGGTAATTTTAGAAATTTTATTACAAACAAATTTGCAAACAAAAATAAAACATAAAAATTGTGTTTGGCAAATAACACCTCAAATTAATTTTTTATAGGTATTCTTGTTATTTTCATTACATTGTAACGCATAAACGAAGACCTCGCGGACGACTTTTTTTGCGTTCTTTCAGCACAGAAAATATTTTTTTACAGTACTAATTTAGTAAATTTTAAAACAATTTGTTATACACTTTTTAATATACTTTATGGCTAGTACGTATGATTTTTCTGTGATTGGTATTCGCTACCAGTTCGCTAAAGAAAGCATTGAAAAATCTGATTTTTCGTAGGTACTCACCCAGAAACCTACGTTTAAATTTATTTTTTACGTACATTATGCTGTCATGTACTTGAATAAAATTTCTTAGACTATACGTACTAGATTAATAAGTGGTGTATGATTGTGCATTAAGAAATACCGAATATCGTAATGGTTATTGAGAAATGTGACCTGAAAAAAATAGTGTTTTTTTGGTTTTCGAAGAAACATCGGTAAAAACTCAATAGTTTGTTATTTACAAAAAAAAAATTATGCAAATCTTACATAGGAAACAAAAATTGAGAGCGTCGAAATATATTTTTATTATGGACACAACATACAGGATATAGGAATATTGTGATGGTCAGTGGCTTTGAAAAGGGGCATGTCAGCCGGTTTTTATTAACGGTTGATCCTTTCTAGTTTAACCACAGATTTAACTAATATAATATTTAAAACAAACAAGAAAACAATAAATATTAAACGGACAATAAATAGGCTTTTAGAACATAGAATTAAAATGCGCAACTGAAAAAAAAAACTTATTCGAGATCATAGTGAATAAAATGTTTATTTTTCCAGTTGTTAGTATAAACTACCGTAAACCGGGTTCATTTGAGACATTTCAAAGTATTTATTTACCAAGTTTAACATTTTTCATGGACACCGCATAGACAATCTTATGATTAAAATTAGTCTTTAGGTTATCGATATACGATGGTCAAAAAATATTTAGGTAATAATAGTCGATATTTGTTATTTATCGCGATAATATGTTATCGCGATTTTTTTTTATAGACTCCATATGGTACTTCAATTTTATCAAATGTATACAGATTTATAATTCATTTAGCAGTTATTAGGTTACAGTGGGACATAAAATTAATCATTGCATCAACTATGGAGTTTTTTTGTAGCGAAGACATATCTACTCTAATATCCATGATTTGCCAAAAAATTTGTAAAGACGTTTGTTAAGAGGTTACTAGTCAGCCTAGTTCCATAAAATCCTAATTCCATGATTACTCTGTAACTATTTGTTGTAATGATAAATTTTAAATAAGCACCGATTATCTCTTTTATAGTACGTGTAATAGCTCAAAATTTTTACAGAAATCAATTTTATCTAAAAATTATTGGTCTTATAGAAATTAGTCAATTTTATGCGTATACCAAGCAACTTTAGCCGTGAATATGTTATTGAAAGCTTACAATAATTTTATAATTTTTGGCCATTTCCCAGATGTTTTAACGTAGATTCAAAATAAATTTACTTTAATTTGTTCAGCCTCGTTATTACTACCTCTTGCAACATACTTATTTATTATACTGAACGATGACCTTATTATACACTAGCGACCGCCCGCAGCTTCGCTTGCGTAGACTACGAATTCCTGTTATAGGTACTATTAACGTTCGAGATGGTTTATACGTACTTTTCGCTGGAACCAATTTTGGTTACACCCATTCAAACATTCAATCTTCATTCCCCTTCCACCCTTTAAAAAAACCGATACTATTTTTCATCTCCCGTTTCCCACCTTTAAAATGTGGAAATCTAAAAGCCCTGAAACACGTTATTATTTGAGTCCCTCCATTCCCATCCTTAAGTTTGAAATTTCTAAAAAAGCCTTTCTTAACTTAATGCTCACGTTATAAAATGAACCTATGTTCCAAATTTAAGCTTCCTAGACTTAGTAGTTTTGGTTGTAGTAGTTGATAGATCAGTGTGGACAAACGACAGACAGATAGACAGACAAACAAACACAAAAAGTTGTTTATGACACTCTTGACAATCTTCTTTCACGTCTGCAAAGTTTCATTAAAATCTGTTCAGCCGTAGTGGAAATTAGCTCGAATAGATAAAATTGAATTGAATAGACACATAGACGTACAGACATACAGACGGACAAAAAGTAGCTAATGTCAAATCTCTTGACAACCTTCTTTCCCGTCTGCAAAGTTTCCTTAAAATCTGTTTAGCCGTTTTGGAGATTAGCTCAAATAGACAGATACACGTACAGACAGACAGACGGACAAAAATTAACATTTGTTAGTTTTGACGACCTTACACGTACAGACAGACAGACGGACAAAAAGTAGCATTTGTTAGTTTTGACGACCTTCTTTTCATACTTGAGATGTTTCATTAAAATTGGTTTAGACAAATGGACGTACAGACATACAAAAAGTTCTGTTTGTCACTTTTGACTACATCCTTTCCATATTCCGACGACCGCTTAGCCTAGTGGGCAGCGACCCTGCCTGCAAAGCTGGAGGTCCCGGGTTCGAATCCCAGGTCGGGTCAGTATTTATATGATGAATATTAATACTGGCACCGGGTCTTGGTTGTTATTTGTATGTGGTGTCTTCGCTTGGTACCCAAAATACAAGCAAATGCTTAGTTTGGGACCTAGACGTTGTTGTGATTGTGTGTGTTATTATTATTATTATATATGTGTAAAGTTGCATCAAAATCGGTTAAGCTGTTTTGGCCGAAACCTATTTGCTCGAATAGACAGACAGTTCGTTTTCATATATATAGCCTATAACCCTCCGCTAGATTCAGGCTATCAAAGGCAAAAAAAAATTTCAAATCCGACTGGTAGTTTCAGAGATTAGCGCACTCAAACAAACAAACAAACTCTTCACCTTTATAATAAGTATTTCTATTATATAGATTAATAGATTATAAGAAAATAAGATAATACTGAAAACCGTATCAAAGTCTGTTGCGTGGTTTGGAAGTAAAAAGTTAACGAACAGAGGCAGACAGCGAATTTATTTTCTCCCGCTATAGTTTTCATATTTCGATAAAAACTGTTAAGATATTAATTTAAATTCTGTGGTGTAAAGGGCAATTATAATATGCATGAAATGCTTAAGACAACTAACGTATTTAATTTGATAAGGATTAATATTACGTTTAAAAAACATCTTCGCAAATAGTACATAATGTTAGAACAAATTTGATTGTCATAAAAACGGTTTTAGTAAGTTAACCTTAAAAGATACACATATGCTGTAGCGGACTTTTGGTTAGAACTTTTAAAGGGGAACAATTCCGTAATACATGATTTTTGGTTAACATCAACCGTTTACGCAGCGCGCGCGACGGAAGCTCTCAAAAGGAATATTTTTTCCCGTTTTTGCAACATTTTTCATTGATGCTCCACTCCTATTGGTCGTAGCGTGATGTAGTATAGCCTATAGCCTTCCTCGATAAATGGACTATCCAACACAACTATAATTTTTCAATTTGAACCAGTAGTTCCTGAGATTTGCGTGTTCAAACAAACAAACAAACAAACAAACAAACAAACAAACAAACAAACAAACAAACAAACAAACAAACAAACAAACAAACAAACAAACAAACAAACAAACAAACAAACTCTTCAGCTTTATAATATTAGTATAGATGAAACGGTATGCGTTCACGCTGACCCCGTATTTGAGTTCGGTGCCTTGCAGTTAGGTCCCTTATGGCCCCTATAGAAATCAAATCATGAGCTATCAAACTTTATGAAATGTACCTAGTCTTTTAGAAGTTCGGTGATAATACCGTGAAATATATTTAATTTTAAAATCCGTGTTATTTGATTCGATTATATTTAAACTTTGAAAATAGAGAAGAATGGAAGCGGAAAAAAGAGTTAAACGAACAAGCTAAGTGCAGGTGGAGCGGTAGTCTTACATGGGCAATAAAAATAAAGGTAACTTAAAATCAAAATTAAGGATGAATGTCTGTAATATTTTATTTATTTTATTTTATAAGTATTTTCTTATTAGTGGATTCAATGAAGCTTTAAAATCGATACATTTTTGGCATCCTCAGGAATAGTTTCGAAAAAATACAATTTTTCTATTTCAAATTTTATTTCCGATGTAAAATATTTCTGAAGAGTTTCTAAAAAACTAAATTATGACTATTATATTGACCATAGAGATAGGGAAGCTCCCCGCCACCTCCCCACAAGAGACACAACAAGACATTTACTATACGAGACGGAGCGTTCAATTCAGCGGGCGTGTACCAATGAGTTTTTTCTGAATTACGTAAGTAAGTAAGCAGTAAGCACGTTAAGCTAGCACGGTTCCTACCCGAACTGGAGTAGCATGGTGGATGAAGCTCTAACTCCCCTCACCCTGAAAGGAGGCTTAAGCCCCTGCAGTGGGGCATAATGGGCTGGTGGAAAAAAATATTTTAAAGCTTTACAAAACTTTTGGCACTGTTTTAGCAGTTCATTTACATCAATATCCTAAAGGCTGTTGTTCATGACATTTTTTTATTTTCTATAATTTATTACTTAAGTTATTTCAGTACAAAAATAGTTTATATTGACATTAAATTAACCATGCAGGTTACTTCGCATTATAATTCAGATTTAATTTTTGTGGGTGGTTCTGGAGGAGGTATCGGCGTTCGATAGTATTTGCTATAGATGTCGTCCCAAAGCTTCATGCGTTCTGACAGCAGTGCGCCTCGTAGCTCACAGGTTCTGTTGAATAGTGCGTGGTGAGGATGGGCCGGAGATGTCGGCAACCATTCTCCACGAAACACTTTCCTCGCTAGGCTGTCCTTGGGTGTTGGTTGCCTGGTATAAAATTCAAAGTTAATACTGAATCGGTGGGTTTAAAAAATTCGTCGCTACCCATTAAATTTCCTTGTAAGAAATTTAAAGTCGGTCTCACAGATTGCTAACTAACTTTATTCGTGCATATAATTTCCAGTGCACAGATGGACAAATTCGTCTTGACTTATGCCATGTTGGTTTTTGAATTTTGTCGTAGAGCCATTTCGGGATCTACACTAATAGAACACAGTGTAAACATTTAAACTATCCAAATAGGTTATGCACTTTTCGAGAACTCTGTAAATATACGTACATTAAAAAAACAACATATCATCGAATATAGAACCTCCGTCTTCTTCGAAGATTGGTTAAAAAGTTAACAATCATATGTAATTTGTGAACATTTTCATTTCGCCTGTTTGTGAAAGCAAAATAAAGTATGTTATTCAGGTAAAGGTAATTTTGATTTATAAATATATTTTTCAGTTGTATAATAAAGATTAAATATATTTCTTTATATAGAGGTAAATAAAAAATAAAAATAAAACGTCCTATACGTACCCAGTTATGATGAAATTCTTCCAAACATCAGTCATCAACTTCCGTATTTTTTTATACTTTTTTGAGATTTTCACTTTGTTATTGGTGTTCTGCATAAGATCGGTCAATGCCATCACCTGAGCACCGTGATTTGCACCAGTTACGCCAGGATACGGTGCGGAAGACCCGTCCTCGACAAACGCGTACATGTATAGATACAAAGACTCACTACCGGCCTCCATTTGTAGTGACAGCGATCTGTGTGTCGGGTACACGAACATCACATCTGAGAAATAGTTCACGTAGCTAACCGCGGTGTCGCCATCAACTGGTCGATCTCCAAAGTAAAAATTCTTGATCCTTTGCGCCACATCCTCACGCTCGCTTTCGTCTGTAAACTGCAAGTCGGCCGGTAAGAAGTCAGAGAACTTCTCGTTCATATCTTTTTTCCATTCTTCGAGAGCGTCTAGTCTCGCAATTCCTTCCATGTCTGAAAAACCTGTTAATACAGGTAATTTTACGTAATCCCCATTTTTAATAATATTCACTGGTGCATCGATTAAGAAAGGATCGTTTGTTCCCTCGCGCTCTATACATGCCGAAAATTTGAAGGTACTGTCACGTAAGTTTATAAAAGGGTACTCCTGAAGCTTATGCAAGGGCAGGACTTTTAAGAATTTTTCGAGAATGTAAATATCTTCAGTGTGTTTTAAGCCTTGTAAGCTGGCATAAGATCGCGCTAAGTCGAGTGGATTACTTTGGACGGACCAGACCCCGACGCCGGCGCCACTTTCAGGGATGATTTTGTTGAAGAGACCACGAGCAGACTTGGAAACTAATAATAATTCAACGGCGGCAGCCCCGGCGTTGTAGCCGGCTGCGGTGACATCGTCTGGGTTTCCACCAAAGCTAGCGATATTGTTTTTTACCCATCGTAGCGCAGCCACTTGGTCTTTCATACCGGCATTGCCGGGTATATCCTCTGTCCCCAGACAGAGGAAGCCGTGCGCCCCCAAGCGATAATTGAAGTTGACGACGATCATTTTGCCTGACTCGGTTAGGGGTCTGTGAAACATCATGTTTCCGAATCCCCCTTGAAATCCCCCGCCATGAATATATACGACCACGGGTAGATTGGTCCTTTTTGTATTCGGTACGAAGACATTGATAGTCAAACAATCTTCTTTAATGTTGTACTTGGTATCCGATTGTAGCGCCTGAAAAATTGCTTTAGACTGGGGACATATAATATTCTTCTCTATCGCTTCAAAAGTGTCGTTCCAAGTCGGCGGCGGTAATGGCCCCTGCAATAAAAAGATGGTTTTTTAAGTGTATGCAAAATTACTATGACGTAAATATATAGTTTACTTATGCAGGTACTGGACATATTGATAAAATTAAAAAAAAAACTCTTTTCGATTGTATTGTAATAAGCAATTTTATTACTTTAAAATAAAGTAAGTGTATTCTTTTATAATGCAAACAGATTTTATGAAAAAAAAAACAAATACGCCCAGCATTATTTGTACATCTAAAGTACCTACGGCGTATATAGCGGTAGTTTAATAACCCTGAAGCAGGGCATCCAATAGGTAATATCGATGCATAATGTGGATGGGCTGAATCCTTTTAGAAGTTATTGCTTGCTTTGATTGCTAAATATTGCTTGATAAAAAAAATTCCACGTAGGTATCTGATTTTGAGCGTTCGATCAATTTCCAGACAACTGCAAGCATTGCCTATGGCGTATTTTAATTTTAAAGAAATATTAGACATATAGGGCTTTGAAGTTTTGAAAATACTAGAAGCTAAATATCTCATTTTGTCTGAATTTGAGGTCAAAAGGTTAAAAATCAACCATTCTGTTACAATTTCCAACCTGTATTCTGCATAATATGTGTCAAACAAGGTGCTACCATGAAAAACTATAATATGACTGTGTGTCATCGGCATTTAATTTATATATTTTAGAGTTTTAAGGTCATATAGATAGATAGATACTTAATATGAATTAAAATAGAGACTTGGGCCTAGTATACTTCCCTGAGAAATATCGCAAGACAGCAGGGCTTTATTACTCAGGTATGTATTAATTTTAACCTTTTGAACTCTATCAGTAAGACAATTTCTCAAAATTTCCAACTGTATGCCACGAGTACACGTTCTATTCATTTTCTCTACAAGGATGGGACTGTTTTTTTAAGGTCTACAAATACCCCAAGCATTTGTGTTGTTTGTCAGTATGATATGTTACATGATCCACAAGTTCGTTGATCGCATCTTAGGTCGAACGCGACCCTAAAACCGAATTGTAAGTCAGAAAGTTATAGTAACTTAAGTAATTTAACCCTTAGGATGCGTATGGTACAGCATCTGTACTAGTAAAGTTTTTACGCGAATATGACCCAGGCGTGTGCGGTACATACGTTGTACCAGCGCTTCCACGAGGTGGGGGTATATTTTGGAGGCGTCCTAAGATCTTTTTATGAAAAATATTATTAAGAATATAGTTAACCGCTAAGTGTCTACGAAAATATCTGTATTTTGTTATAATATTCAAAAAACTTCGGATGGGCGTGCTTTAGACTTCGACAAAACGGAAGCTCTAACGCACGGGGCAATTTTTATTTACGATCTATTCTATACTCCAATTACATGTCTGACAATAAAATAACATAATAAATAACACTTTGCTTCAAGGAGGTGAAGCACGTCTAAGTGTTATTTTTTTTTAATTTAACGCAATCGTAATTTAATAAATATAATGAAAATAAAATATTAACTTTTCCTACGAAAATATCATTATTTATCATTTATCAAAACAAATACTTCAAATAAAATTTCTACATATATCCGACAAGTAACGTGAAAAAAGATAACGGTATGCTTATTTCAATTCAAGAGTGAGCTTACCTTGAATTTTTGTAATCCCGTAGGTGCTGTAGCGTAGGGTATGGCATAGAACGCATAGAAATCGCCGTTAGGGTCCTTGTAGCCTTTCACTGGACCCTGCTCCATGTGCACAACACGCGACTGCTCCTCAGCAGCTGCCACACATGTTGATATCAAAGCGATCAACACAAACCTCAACATGTCGCACGTCTAAATAAACTTGCGATTTTTCCGCTAACGAACTGTTGACCACCGTACGTTCGATTAAGGAATATTTTTATGTTGCCTATCTACTTATCGCTTTGATTTGTGGTCATATCTACATGATCAAGTATTACGAGGTTCTATGGCTAAGATAGCGATATAAATAATACTAATGAATTATCAGTACATATCAAATGTTATGTAATATTTAATAAAAATATCACAGCAATAAAAAATGTGAACTAATTTAAATATAAGAAAAACTCTTAAAGTTGGTATTACAGTATACCAACAGTACAGTACAGTATACGTAATGAGTCATTATATAAGTTTTGCATAAGTTTTGAGATTGTCGATTTTTGTAAATGGAACGAGTCTATATCCTATGTTTTTAAATAGTAAAATATCGAACGTGGGAGGCCATTTACAACAATTAAAATCAGCTTTAGGCGAATCTGCTTCTTCAGGGGCAACGATTTTTAGATGGTTTAACGGACTTAGAAGAGGCAGAGCTAGCCTTGAAGATCATGACAGAAGTGGACGTCCGTTGGTGGCGGCAGTCACTGCAGAAAATATGTACCTACACAACGGAAATGTTGGTGTGAGAAGATCTACGAATCACACATAAGGACATAGAGAGAAACTTAAACATATAGCATCTTACATGACTATCATGGTGTTACCTAACATTTGTTGTTGTTGGATATCATGTGTGTTCACTGAAACGAAAAAAGAAGTATGTCCGCCAATTCTGGCATATAGAATAAATTTGCATAGAGAATAAAGGAGAATACTTTGAAAAAATACAATATAGATTATAATAATATATTGTTAACGCTTCACGTACCTGAAAACTTATATAGTGATGTTTATAACTCAAGCTGCATGTTCTTTTTTCATGATCGTATTCATACGGATGATAAAGTATCAACTAATAAATGTAATAAAAATAAATTAATTTAAAATATATGAGTTTCATTAAAATAATGACTACTCATGGATATTGTCACTGTACTGCGGGAGGGTGCAGCCAGCTGTGCCGGCTCGTGGCGGGTGAACACCGACTCGGCGGAGTCGGCGGTAAGTCAAAGCCATTGTTAGCAAATATTTTATCATCTGGAGATCAAATGGTCCTGATTGAGAAAAACAAAAAAAAAACTAATTCTCTATTAATTCAATTTTACTTACAAAAGGTAAGTTCCTCATTGAATGTTACAGAAGATGTTTGTATACAGCGTGTAATCCAATCAAAACGAATTCTTGCAGTGGATTAGTTACGTTAAAATTAGTTTAACATAAATAAATAATACGTTGGACAAATTGGAGAATGGTTGCTCGCGATAGAAAACAGTGGAAGTCATTAGAGGAAGCCTATGCCAAGAGGCACACCGAAACAATAGACATTTTGTCAATTTTTAATGTGATATTTGTGGTTTTGTTTTGTTTCGGAATAAAAGGCGTTATTATTATTATAACATACGCCACGTTAGCATGCAACGACAGAGAGAAATAAAGTGGAAGAAAACTTACATAAATAATTTTCAGGTGTTCATTTCGTAACCGACACGAACTCCTAGACTACTTGAGGCCATTGACCTGCTACCACACTGCCATCTTAATTAAATACAATAAAATTATGTAATCAGAAAAAACAAAGTTCAACATTGGATTCATACTATTGATTATGTATTTAAAACTAATAAGACTGCCCCTTGAGAAAATCAATATAAAACAATAAAGTTACCCGAAAATATCTTTAAATTCAATTTTGTGATTTTCTTTGCAGCAGGGTCTGATAAACTCTGAAATAAAAAATAGTGGAATTACGATAGAGTAAATCAATTATTCAATTAATAGACGCAGCGAAAAAAAACTGAAATGGCATTACTTCTGAAATTTCTATACTTTACTACAGATGGCGCTATTTAACTAGTTATTATTCTTTGTAACACAAAGCGCTATTATTAGAGCTGTCTTGAATAAATAAATCTTAATTATTCCATTTATAACGAAAATTATAATCTTTTAAACAAGTAACATGTACCATTACGAAAAACACGTAGTGTTGGACATAAATACATTCGAATGTGACTGTATAATATATAAAAATGGCGCTATATGTATAAACATAACATGTCAAAATCGCCCTTTTCATTAAAATGTCATATACTACTAGCAATTTAAAAAAAAAAACGATCTTTCAATGACATGTGTAGATATATATTGTAAAGAATATTTAAGTAAGTATATCAGTTGTCTAGTAATCCATAAGGCAAATATAATACTTGCTTACTTTGGGACTAGATGGCGCTGTGTGGAATGTCCCGTGTATTATTATTATTATGTGTTTCAAATTGAGGCAATTTACAGTCACGTAATAATAACTTTGGTTGCATATGGGGCGATTGACAGGGCAACACATCGGCAAGCCTGAAAATCAATCAATGTTACGAGGTACATCACAAAAAAAGCTCTACTTGGGATTATGTGAAGAAAAACAATTATAAAAAAATTAATTACTTGTTATGTAACTAATAAAAAACATTAGAAGCATCATTAGAAATGTTCAAATAAACAATTTATTGTAGAAAAATGTGCTTCTAAAAGCGGTTTCTATAATTAAAAAAATATTTATTTCTTAGAGATTCCAAAGATTTTTTAACATGTAAACTATGGGGATTTTAATTTTATGACAAATATACATTACAATTTCTTGATCGGTATGTAGAACAGTATCATAACACCTTTATTTTTTAATATCGCTAATGTTCTTTATTGTTGGCTGTAACCTTTCCACAAATTCTAGGTGGGAAGATGCTTGTGAAGTTTCTACTTGGAAATACGTTAATCATTTGAAAAACCTTACGAACACTTTTTTAGAGATTCTCAGAATCTTCTGTATACTAAAAATAACACACATTATTTAATATTTCTGTTTTCACAGTTCAGATTTTGATTTTGTTGGCGGTTTTGGGGGTGGAATCGGCGTTCGATAGTATTCGCTATAGATGTCATCCCAGAACTTCATGCGTTCGTCCAGCAATACGCCGCTCCTTAGCTCACTGGTCGCGTTGAACAGCGCATGGTGGGGTCGAGTTGCTGACGTCGGCAGCCATTCGCCGCCAAGTACTTTCTCAGCCAGACTGTCTTTGGGCGTTGGATGTCTGAAATGGAAGTGAACATATCAATACTTACACTAATTTTACACCTGCATATAAATCAGCAAGGGAATTAAGTGAAACTGACTCGAATTTTAAAAGAATAATTATTTCTTCCATTGTTCGAGTTCTGAACACGAATTCCCGTGCCGATCCATTTAGTTCTTTTCTAGTTGTTTCTTTTCTGATTCTTAATAATTTGAACAGTGAAACCTAGAAAGATAGTAATACTTTCATATAAAATTTATTCATTTAGGACTCACCCGGTGACTATGAAATTTTTCCAAACGTTAACCATCAACTCTTTGACTTTTTTGTAACTTTCCGAAGTTTCAGCATCATTTTTAGGCAACCACAATGGATCGCCTACTACACCAGTCTGAGCGCAATGGTCAGCACCTCTTAACCCAGGATACTGTACGTGTGCATCATCTTCGACGAACCCATACATATACAGATATAACGAGTCACTTCCAGCAGCCGACTGTAGCGTCACCGATCGATGCGTCGGATACGCAAACAGTATATCCGAAAAATAATTAACGTAGCCTAGAACAGTTTCGGTGCTAATTGCTTCTTCTCCAAAATAGAACTCTTTGATTGTATGCGCTACTCTGTTGCGTTCGTCATCATTAATGAATTGCAAATCCGCCGGTAAGAAATCGGAAAACTTAGCGTTCATGCCAGTTTTCCATTCGTCAAACATGTTCAATCTCGATAATCCTTCCATATCAGCAATTCCTGTTAATACAGGCAGATTTTCAAAATTTCCGTTTTTAATAATGTTTACAGGAGCTTCGGTTAGGAAAACGTTGTCAGATCCTTCACGTTCAATACAAGGCACGAATAATAACGTACCGTCACGTATTGTTGTGTAAGCGTCTGTCATCAAAATGTCCAAAGGTAGGTTTCTGAAGAAATCTTCAAGAACATAAATGTCTTCGACATTTCCGGAACCCTGCGAATGGGCAAATGATTTAGCGATGTCTAGTGGATTGCTCTGAATGGCCCAAACTCCGACGCCGGCACCGCTTTCCGGAATCACTTTGTTGAAGAGACCACGTGTGGATTCTGAAACGAGCAACAGCTCCACAGCGACAGCGCCGGCGCTATATCCAGCTACGGTGATATCGTTCGGGTTCCCGCCGAAGCTAGCTATGTTACGTTTGACCCAGCGTAGCGCCGCCACTTGGTCTTTCATACCCGCGTTACCAGGCGCATCCTCCGTGCCAAGGCATAGAAACCCATGTGCACCCATGCGATAGTTAAAGTTAACCACAATGATCTTTCCAGTGTTTAGCAGAGATCTATGCGTGACCATGTTCCCATAACCTACTTGGAAGGCACCCCCGTGCACATACACGACCACAGAAAGGTCAGTAGGTTTTATGTCCGGTACAAACACGTTCGCAATCAAGCAATCCTCCGCGATTGTATAGTTCACAAAATCCATCGCCTGTAATAACATGTTGGATTGAGGACACACGATCTTTTTGTCAATTGCTTCGAAAACGTCGTCCCATGCCGGTGGCGGAAGTGGACCCTGCAATTATATTTAGTTATTTACTAAATGTCTGAGCAGCCGGACGACATTTATATAATAAATTAAGGAAACTATATCTTAATCTAATCGTAAATTATTAGTATCATTCTGTTTGACAAGTCTAATAGCGAAGTATATTCTATCTTAGAGTGGGTGGTAAGAGAGCTTTAGGGTACACAGATCGGGTGGTCGTGTGGCAAATGATCGAGTCATCCAATTTCAAGTACGTAATATACGTATAGCTTTTTAGTAGAACGTAAAAGAAATGTCACTTGTCCTCGTCATAATTTGAAACGTTTTTCACATGGAGGCATTTTCGATGGTCATTTTTCGTATAATCTTACGTGATCAAGTTACAATTTTTTTTATAGATCTCACCTAATAGAATGTTAATAGTCTACTAGGCGACTTAATATTTTGGACACCAACATAGACCAAGCGAAACAATAGGTTTGGTTGCAGGTTGACTTTTACGGCGTCGAGTTATGACTTCATTTTCATTTTACTGTACTAGCTTTCCGGCCACGGCTTCGCTCGCGTGGACTACACAGTTGTACCGGGACAGCTATTAGCGTAGACATATATATAAGGACCGGGCCAACGACGCGACTAAAATGTCCCCAGTGCGCTGGCCCTAAAATGTCCGTTTAGGGCCAACACGGCTCAGTTGTCGGCGAGCGGTGCGATCGTTCGTTTCAGTTTGTTATTGCTCGTCATGAAAAATTTCAAGTTGCGCTATAAAAGGCTGCAAAAATTAAGATATAAAACTTAAAAACGATCATGGGATATCGTATCATCAATAAGTAATCTTACATAATGTTTGTTGCATGTTTAATTGGTTGAATAATTAAATACACATATTTCTAAACCACCGACTAATAATATTAATTAACGAAGTCCATAAAATGGCGCTTCTTACAAGGTTATATTGGTTATATAGTATTAGTTCGAACTGTTTATGGCAGATGGCGTAATTTTTGCTTGTATGAAAAAGTTTTATGTAAAATGTTCAGTGGGGCGTATCCTCACCTCTCAATATCATTGGCTATTGGGGACGCTACGCTCCAGAACATTGTGACACTTTCTAGAACATTCTGAAACTTAACTACCTAAGAAATATTTTTACCTAATTTCATTGAAATCCATTTAGCCATTTTAGCATGAAGAATAGTTATCCCACAGATCGGTCCCATAATAGGTCATCCGTTTTGGAGATTTACCGGAACAGACAGACAGACTAACAGACATTACGATTGTTATATAGATAAAAAAATATATTTATATTTTATGTATATATAAAAAAAGCCGGGAAAAACAGACAGATAGACAACCACACGGACAAAATGTTATCTAAATCAGTCCTGACAATCTATTTTTAATGTCTGCATAGTTTCATTAAAATTGGTTTAACGTTTTAGGAGTTTGAATCGAACAGACAGATAGACATACAGAAAAACAGACAGACAAACAAAAAGTAGCGTATGTCATTCCTCATACTCTTCTTTTCACGTCTGCAAAGTTTCATTAAAATCGGTTTAGCCGTTTTGGAGTTTAGCTCGAACAGACTGACAGACGGACAGACAAACATACAAAAAGTGTTGTATGTCACTCCTGACAACATTTTTACTCTATTTGTGAAATTTCATTAAAATCGGTTCAGCCGTTTCGGAGATTAGCCAGAATAGACAGGCACAACGATTTTATTTATATAGATATATCGCTTACGGTAAGTCTAATTGACCACCCAATATTGTGAACAGTAATGTAGTCAAGCGAGAAAGACAGTAGGGTCAAGTGAATAAAAAGTCGATCTTTCTTTTTTTATTTAACTATTGAGTTGGCTTAATTTTACACCACATCAAATTCAGAATAATATAATTTTAAAATGTAATTTTTTTTCTAATTCGCCGTTTGATAGGAACTGTCACAGAAATATAGTTCTTCAACAAAAACTGCCTAATTCTGTACTAATATATATATATATCTTGTTTCGGTTTTGTATTTTATTTTTGTAAATAGGTTTGAGTTCAGCATTGGACAGGTATAAGCTTAAATCATGAATTAGCTATTATGAATTATTAAGTGTAATAATTCGTAATAATTAATTCATCAAAAAGCAAGATATATATATATTGGTACAGTATTAGGCAGTTTTTGTTAGAGTAATTGATATTGAAATTGATTCTGTGACAGTTCTATCAAACGGCGAACTAGAAAAAAATTAACAATTTAAAATTATATTGTTCTGAATTTGATGTGGTGTAAAATTGAGCCTTGAACTCAATAGTTAAAAAAAAGATCAATAAAATTTGTTGCTATTGAAAGCAGGTAATAGCTTTCAATAGCAGCGAATTGTATTGATATTGAATTGTAATATATTTTTATAGAATAAAAAAAAATTTAGTAGGTAAAGCAGTAGATAATTAAAGGCAAATCATATACTCGTACATTTGCTATTAATTAATTAAGTCACTTAATTTAGCCAATATCTCATGTTTATCTGAATCATGTGGCATATTTAGGTCAGATGGTTGACGCCCGGATGGGATGTTCATCATCTCGTACATACGTGGTCGAGCTTTAGAGACCACAGAGCAAGCTGGTGCTGGAGCAGAGTCAGTTGTCCGTTTAAAACGCTCTAAATATAAGGACATAATAGACAAATATTAATTTTTAGTGTTCGCAGTAGAGACGATGGGTCCTTGGTCCGGAAATGATGTTTCGTTCTCGTGCGAAATTGGCGCAAGGCTCCGATTGGTGTCCGGTGACCCTCTGAGCAAAGAATATTTTGTTCAGAGGACCAGCCTAGCCATTCAGCGCGGGAACGCTGCTGGCGTTCTCGGCACTTTGTGCCTCATCATTAAATAATAAATATTGTTAACGTCTTATATTGAATAAATAAAGGAATATTGAAACTTTTAACTAAAACTGGCCTTCCGTTTGCGGTTTCTCTCTCATGGAGTAAACGTTAATAGTGAAATCATTATAAAATCATAGTGATGCGAGCAGTGAGCGACCACGACCCCTCTCCTCACTTTGTTGACACCCCGATACCACCGCTGTGGAGCGCGCCCTAGCCATGCCGCAATTTTTCTTCAGACAGGATATCTGCACTAAAATTATTCCTGCTAATTCTTTACGTTACCAATCGTTACTATCGGACTTATATTGAAACCTAGCCACATAACATATTTCTAGAATAAATAAAGTATCACGTAAATCTTACCAGTGGCTCTCGACATAAAAGCGCACAAGGACAAACAGCGGAGGCGTATTTTGTAATATGTATGGATAAAATATATTGTTCATAATTTGAATTCAGCATGTTTATCAAAGTTATGTGTTAAAAATAATAATTTTTAACACGTAACTATGTTCGGAAACCAGTACTTAGGTTCTAAAAACTGTTTAAGAGCTGTCAATGGCCTACACATTACAAATCAATTTCATATTCGTTGAATTCGTTTTATTCAAAAAATGCAATGAATATAGCATAATTTATGGATCCTGTTCTATTATCATCCTCCTATTTTTTCCTCATCGTATTCCCTGCATTTTATGATGTCTGGATCATCAATTTATCATCGAGTAGGTAACTGATATGGAGTTAATCATCATAATATTTGAAGAACACTTTTCTCTGTGCAACTGTCGACGTTCCACTACGCGAAAACTATAAAATAAAAATCATGGCGAAACTCGGCAAGTATATGGTTATCTAAAGGAAGCATAATTTTGTTATATGTAATCAGTCTGTGATCACCTTGAATTTGCGAGGTCCGCTCGGTGCTGTTGCGTATGGTATACTGTAAAACGCGTAGAAGTCGCCGCTGGGGTCCTTGTAACCCTTCACCGGACCCTGAGCCGTGTGGACCACGCGAGATTGCTCGTCGGCGACCGCACCCTTTGACGCCAAAAGGAATAGCACAAACACCAACATGTTTACAGTCTACGTGGTAACTTATAAAATAATAATCTAAATAGACCTAGGGCCGGATCGGATATCATGCACCTGTTTGCTTCGCGATAACTGACCGATAGTTATTATCGATGGGCATTATTTATCTACAAATCTAAATTAATAACACAGTAACAGAGTAGTTCACTATCATTTAAAAATACCTAACTTTTATAACATTATATAATGAAAGAACATAGTATTGTCTCTATGATGATAATTGTTTTATTTTATTTTAAGTAACTTTGTTACGATCCCCACGATCTGATAAACCTTATTAATGTTAAATAGAAAACTGTGAAGGGGGGAACAGTTCAGAAATATTAAGTCATTTTGACGTAAAAAAATTATTGTATAACGTATTAAGTAAATTATTAAAATTAAATCAATGAAGTTAGTTTTCATCGCCCGACATACCTATAGGTTAAAGGATAGGAAGGATAATATATATTATCCTTATTTAAGAATTTATTTAATATCACTCGAGTAATGCGACTGCATAGAAATTTTCACAATGTACTTAGTAATTCTTTTATAGGAATTAGTGTAAATAAATAAATTATATTTTAAATTAATTATGTTGACTACCATATTTTCAACTATCTATTTGATAAGAGACTTCGTTGCCAAACTCGAAAATCATATTTATTCATATTCACCTCGCTACAATCGTACGTTACTTATAGGAAACGTCGTATCCCCTAAAAAACTTAGGAAAAAACTCCTACCATTTATACTTTGGACTTTGTTAATTCAACTTTTAATGAAAATTACATTTAAAAATCTTACAGTTTCATAAAGTTAATATGAAGCTATTTCACTGATATTTTATATCAAAAAATTGTTTTATTAGTCATATGAAATGTATAGAATGAAAAATCTATTAGTCACGATAATATTAAGACTTTCTGAAACTATAAAAATGTTAATATTAAATGTCAGTTTTTTAGGAAGAAAATTGAATACGAAAAATGTGAGAAACAAATTATTCTTTATTTTCATTAACTAAATCTTTCGTTAATTGGAAATATGATTTGTGTAACGTTATCAGATCGGATTATTTGGTTAGTTTTCAAAGGTTTGTCGTAAAGGTTAGTAGTCCAGAATGGGTTATGTGGTTAATATTGAAATTATTTCATTTGTCAAGAAAATATAAAAATAGACTATATACGATAACAATCATAAACAAAGTCATATTCCGTTGAAGAATATGGGACTTGTAAGCTATTGAAATTTTATCTCCGTCTATTTCTTGCAAAACGAATTTTAACATGATTTTGAATGGCCCGACGTCACAGGTAAGTACGCCGTGCGGTATTTCTCTATATAACAGGACATTTTAAACATTCATAACTTTGTTATTATTGATTTATTTTTTTAAAATTATTTTCACTGTTATGATATATTTAGAAAACGTTTTCATATGAAATTATAATAAAGAAAAATATTCATCTGCCCTATTACTCCCAGCGACCACCACTGATGGCGGTTGGGGTAGATTCATCTTTCTCCTCCTCAACCACAATTAGTAAAAAGAATAGAAGTCAATATAATATCGTGTTTTGATGAATCGTAAAAAATCTTATAAATACGTCTTTATAGAGCTTTTCAAAGCTTAAAATATGTAAATATGATCAGGGACAATCCCGCAAAAATTTTCTATGTTTTAATATGAAATCTACTTAAGCTAGTTTTATCATAGATTGTCAATGAAATACTAATTGCCAGATGAAACGATTCAAAAAGCTCTTCATTGTTACCTTAGCATGTCAGAGAGTATAATTTTCAATCTGAGATTTGTCTCAAAACATAAGTATGAAATAAGTATCTGATATTTATTTTTAGCCGACTTCAAAAAAAGAAGAGGTTCTCTATTCTACTGTTTTTGTATTGTATTTTAGCCGATTTATTATATAGTTTATATCTCGAAGTTGTTCCTATTTACATTTGAAGAAAATACTCCTCCTCTAAGGGTAGAAAATTTAGGGGTAAATCTCGCTTATTTGAATTCCATCCACTTTTCGTTAACCGATTTCAATAAAATTTGGGACATAGATGAAGTTACATAGAAAAGAAAATATTGTATGGTGACCTAGAGCTGTTAAGATGATGGAAATAGCGGCGGACGAGGAGAGCTCTTCGAGGGTGTACAGCTAGTTACCACGTGTTTAGACTCATATGATTTGTTTTGATGTGAAATTCAATCTGTCTTTTGACTCTCATGGAGGAAGATACAAGTAGAAGCAGGGCCGTTTCACTAAAAAAGATTGTATGTGTTTATATGGAAGCGTCATTTGTTTCTGATACGGCTCCCTTTTCACTACTAGTTTCTTCCGATCTATCTCTATCTCATTTGAGCAACACCTTTGCAACGTCCACCCATACTCAATACAAATAAGCTACAGTTACTTAACACTAACAATTGAAAAGTAAAGTAAATTACAAAAAAATAAAACATTTTTCAAAATTTTCTCTTTGTATACAAACTTAAACGAAGAAGTTAAAAATAATAGTTTTACTTATAAGAAATGCCTACTAATAGGCGGCACATAGTTCATGAAGTCGGTGCCAACTTGTAATATTTCAAATGGGTATTTACCAGGTAATAACAACTAAACAATGATAATATACACAACTATACATATTACAACAAATATAGAGCACAATAATATAAAGCGTGTAAATAAAAGACTTGGAATCGACTTCAAAAGTCTATACTGTCCAGTAATGTTCTTTTCTTAAAAGCAAGATAATATTTTCAACTTTTTAGTTTAGGTTTTTTATACTTGATTTATATTAGCTTATATATAGACAAAGTATTTTTAGTTTTTAATTAGTGTTTAATTTTTACTTATTTATATTATGTTGTTATCTAAATGAAAAATAAATGTACATAAAAATTTAAATATAGAAAAAAAATGAAAAAAAGACAAAGTGTTGAAATCTGTTTTAAGTTTTTGTAAAATTTTCGTATAGCTAAATTGGCACAGACGACGCGATGCGATGTTTTAATTTAACTTTGTTTTTTTTCATCAGAACTTGTTACATGACGAAACATTTTTAATTGTCTTCGACCCACCATTGTATGAGTTCGTATTTAAATACACATAGATAACAATAAAATTATTATTTATGTCTTTCCTTACGATATTTTCAATAATCTGTTATAATAATAGTTGTTTTATCAAAATCATATGTATTGTTAACGCACTAGACCTAATTAGACCCTAATTTAATTTAATTGCGTACGTACGCAGCTTCTGCTAATGAAATTTTTATTTTTATCAATATTTTTTATGACTTTCCGTAATTAATTCACAGCCATAGACGTAATAAAATTCAGATTGTTTCACCGAACGACCAATGAAGCAAATGACGGCCGCGTAAGTATGCAAGAGTGAAACTTTGCAGCTTACTGGCGTCGGTTGACTTACTACCGTATGAGTGTGTTAATTACTAGGACGTATTGGTAATTAGTTCGCAATGCTACGTTCGGGTATTCTTAGATTCAGGTTCACAGTTAGTAAAATAAAAAGGTGAGCTCCTACAATCTGTGCGGAAAGAGAACCGGCGTAGAATGTGAGAGCACTGCTGTCGGCAACAGATAGAGTTTTTTTATTAATACTGTTTTTTTTTTATTATTATTGTTAAAATAAATGTACAAACTGGTTGGCAGATAAAGGCCGCAAAAAGGAATAAAAATTTGAATGGTTGTTAGGAGCAACAAGTTGTTAGATCGTTTTGAGAGAAAAAAATCCACAGATCTTGTAGTCCTCGTAACCATCAGTTTCATTGAAAATGAACCTCCTCAAATCCGATTTTCACAGATTATTTTATTGCCACGATTTAAACTGCAGCCTCTGATATCCTTAAACGGTTTGAACTCGATAATGAAGCATTCGAACGAATACAGGCCGAAAGGCGATGACCGTAATGTTAACAAGTTCCCGATCGTCCATAAAATCTAACATGTGATGTCAAATTTCTTGTTCGATTTCCAACCGATTTCCAAAACTTTGGTCTCAAACTGTAGCTACCGACGCCCTTTAACCTTTTGTATAACACTTTGAAGCGATCCGACAAATACCCTCTGAAATATAGTAACTAATATCCGCAAACACCAGCGATTGACCAAAAAATCTCATCTTTCGGAAATAATTTCTCTTACAATTATCAACCGATTTCCAAAAACTTGGTCTCAAATCGTAGCTACGTTAATGGCCAAGATACTATTTTTTTGATTTTTGATATGGGTCCCCGTTCTCGAAATATTTTGGATTTAGTAAAAATAAATCCAAAAAAATCCCGATTTTTTTACATTTTCCAATTTTTTTCGAAAACTACCAAACCGATTGCCAAGAATTTGGTGTCTTATGATGCGCAACTAAATTATTGATCTTTTAAGACTTTAAAATCTTAGCTAGACTTCATACCCTTGGAGTTATGGCTAAAAATGCGTCTCCCGTAAAATGGATTTGACAGTCATTTTCAGTGACAAAACGTATTAAGAAAATAGGATAAAAATGTTTGTTAGAATTAGCGACTATATCTGCCGGCCAGTTGAACTTAAAATCAGTGCCTTTTTTTTAACTTTACAGTCCATATTCCCTGACAACTGCAGAGCACAAGAGCTGCTCAGCGTAATAATGGTCCAACCTTATAAGACTCGTACTGAAATAAACGGCAAGAAATAAAACAAATGCAATTAAAATTACATTATATAAATTACAATTTAAATTAAATTATGGTACAAGGAAAGTTTTAAAGGATTACTACAAACTGTGCTTGGGCAAGTTTGATTTTAATATATGTGCAAATATCAATACATTATATAGTTAGCTATATTATTGTCATTTTGTGGGTTGGACCGTTGTTGCGCTGAACAGTTCATTATTAAATAAAGAAATAATTTAATAAATTGTAAGAGTTTGGCAACGGAGAAATAACTGTTCTGTACTTTTATATGTTAGTTCATTAAATCGATACGTCGACGACTCTCTTTCCTGCTTTCTGTAAACCAAACGCTGCTGTCAAATTTATTTATCACATCTATATCACAGGCACTTTACTTTTTACCAGACCAAAGACAAACTTGTTCACATGTACATCTCTGTTGCCCCTAAAGAAATTCGTTGGGTCTCGCTTAAAGTATCTGCGATAGATTAGTTTGGGCCCATACGGGGTCGTTTAACGGCAAGTAAGATATAGGCGCTATCAGTTTTGTCCGTTGGCTTTACGGGCGCTTTTCGATAGATAGAGCTTCTTTGCCCAGCCTTTCATAACGGTCCGATTTTTCCAATTTTCCTATATTCGTTATTGAACCCCGAAGTCGGCGCCATTGTTGATCGAAATAAAAAAAAAATCAAATCAACGGAAAGCTTTCGGAATAATCCGGGCTGTTACAAAAAAGTAACGTTCAACGAAACTAGATATTGCAATACCGTCCGCAAGCCTTACACTATTCGTGGCTTTTTTAGCAATACCCGTGCAAACAAATTTCTATCGCTTCCGTTATGATTGATCGCACATATAACCGAATGAAAAATGTACAAGGGAGCAAAAACAATGTTTTTTTTTTTGTTCAGTCAAATCATAAAAGTACGAATTGAACCCAAAACTAAATTGCTTTGAACTTGAAATTGTCAATATTTGTTATAATTTATATATAAATACGCGAAGAAAAAACTTTAGACTCCTTTTTAAGCATACTACGCGCACGGAAGAGTGTGAGATTCGGCATGGGTAAAGTTTGTGTGGAGTAGGAGTGCAGAAAGTTAAAATCTATATACAGGCTGCATTTTTGAGATTGGATATGGCCAAATCCTAAACTATGAGAAATAGCGAAAGGTGTTCAAAGGTTTCATGAGCTCGATTTTTGAGGAAACCTAAACTGCATATTCACATTTTTGAAAAATCTATTACTTTGATATTGGATCAAACCACTTGATTTGATAATCTAAATACTAATACTTGAAGAGAAAACTAAGTAGCTCTTTTAAAGCACATTACGGGTAGGTACGGAAAAGTTCGATTTGGCAAAGGAGTGCCAAAAGCTAAAATCTATATAAATTTAATATGTGTTACAAATACTGTCAAAGATACGAGTTTAATAGTCTGTCGTTTGATGCAGTTTGAGTTGGCTTCTTCACTTCACTTCACTCCATCAGCCCATTTTTACCCCATTGCAGGGGCTTAGGCCTCCCCCAGTGTGAGGAGGGGGGCTTGGAGCTTAAATCCACCACGCTGCTCCACTGCGGGTTGGTGATTGTAACGACCGCCATCTATTGACATCGCTGTTGGCTTACTATTGCCTATTTATTATTGGTGGATTCAATCAAGTGAGTACGGTCGAAATTCGACAGCTGGGCGTTCACTAGTTCTTATTTATTACGTCCCGATTTTTGACCTTAAAACCTGTTATAAATTAATAATATATTTATTTTATGTATTACAATTATGGGTACAATACAATACAGAATACAGAATCGGTATCCAACAAAATATAACAATTGACAATAACTATCAAATTCTCTTGTTATATTTGTATCCCATGGGTCCGTCGCTGTCGATAAAGACAAACAGTTTCTGTTCATCCAACTGTCAGTGCGCAAAAAACCACGCTATTTTGTTGTCGTCTAAACAAACAAATGGACTGACTGATTTATAGTTAGTTTGGGCTTAATCGACAGAAGCATTACATTTTAAGTGTCATCTAACATAGCAGCCATACCCTGTATGTTATATCATGATTTTGTCTATTTATGTGTGAAAGATTCATCGAAATCGGTACATGGTACCTAATTTAAGTTTGAGAACAGTGTCATATCTGTGTGTCAGCGTTATTATTATTATTAACAAATGATTAACCTATTTCACCAAAAAGCTAGTAAAAACTACACTTATGGGCGCAAACCAAGTAAGTGCTTGTGTGTGTAATTTTGTGCTAAGAAGTATTGCTGTTAGGGTGTGTGTCGTTGGTGTCGTCGATTTGCAAAAACTTTCTCACAGTTCGACGGGTATTTAAGATGGCGGCTTTCTTTAGTGTAATGTAAAGAGATTTTCGAAAGTCCAATAAATTCAATCTATGGTTGAGGTGATTTGGTATCACTCCCGTACTAAAGAGATCTATTGGTATTATATAAAGTTTATCTTGTTTCCAGATTTTCACTACTTCTTCCTTCAGTTCCGTGTATTTGATAATTTTTTTTCGTTATTGTTTTTTTAGGTGGTTGGTGTTTGGCACTGTTATTATTATTATTTTAACGTACTATGTGTTTATTTTGAACTCTCCACCATCGTTATATTGATCTTTCACTACTATTTTACATCTCTATATAAAAATGCCAATTCTAAAAGCTTCGGTTTTAGCCAGGTATTTCCTTAAATATCTGCCTAAAACTCAAGCTTTGAGAATTGTCACGAGCTAACGTAGCTCGGAGGTGAAACTTCACAGCGCCGATTACAGAGTTCAATAAATTCACACCCCACCATTGTGTCGAATATTTTAATATAACGAGAACAATGGACCTACGGATCGCCTCTCGAAATTCAGTAGCATTTACACGAAATATACAGCTGCGTATTTTATACGCTTAGGTATACGTCTTTGTTCTTGGTCGTTGTAATACATTTTGTAATTGTTCTATACGAAAAATCAATATACTGCTATACATAAAAAATATTGTTAAAAAAATTGCAATCAGCTAATCGGTTATTTCTGAATCACAAATAAACGAACTTTTGTGCCTGATTATGTTCATTTGAAATTTGAGAGTTGATAAATGATACGTTGAACTTCGATTTCGTTTAAATATTTAAATGAATATAATAAATAATTAATGATAATTAATTAATTAATAATTACTATCGAAATAGATTCAACTTTTAAGGAATATATTATGATTCCAAACACGATATAAACACAAATATAAATATGAACTAATTAAGTAAAATACTTTACAAAATACAATAAAAAGCTAAAATTTCTTATATAAAAAATATTTAAATTGAATATTCTATAAATTCAATTTAAATAAAGAGTAAATAAATTTGACAGGAGCTATTACCTACCTGACGTTCAAGCACAATAAAAAAAATGATAAATCCAAAATGGTAGGTACATCTTAATAACCATAATAGTTTAAAAATTATAATGGCAAAAATGGTCAGTTTTTTTTTTATTTATTTATTATAAAACTACATAAAAGTACGACTTGACCAGAAACCGTCTAACCACTCATACTGGTGTAAGACGGCGAGTTTCAGTACGCAAGGTCCTCGCGCGCCGCTCTTCACCCCCGAGAAATCCCCGCGCCCCGGTTTCAACCCCGCAAAATTACGTAATATCACTTCGTTACTGTGAACTGACAATTCTGACTCTATTAAAACCATTAAAACCAAACGCTGCTGTCAACTTAATTTGACTCTATGAGAAACTACAAAAATTTATATGGTGGTTTCCGAAAGGGTTTTTCTAAAGAATAATTGTAAAAAAATAATTTAAAAAAAAAATTGGTTGTTCAATAGTGTTTTTCATAAGATGTCTTGTTGTATCTTGCCTCCGAAGTTTCATACAATATAATTGACACGGCCCGTTTTTTAAGTAAATTCTTTTTAATCAATAAATTTTAGAAACGACCTGAAAATACCTCAGAATTAATCATAGATAAATTGTCTGTAAAATGATTTACAATTCATTATGTACCGAAAAGTGCCTAGGGACAATTAAATATGTGAAATTAGACGTGTTTTTCATAGCGAGTTAATAGTTAGTGCACATCCATAATGCTTCGTACTGAAGGGTGGAAATTTAATATGACGACCGCTTAGCCTAATGGGTAGCGACCCTGCCTACGAAGCTAGAGGTCCCGGGTTCGAATCCCAGGTCGGGTCAGTATTAATATGATGAATATTGATACTGGTACCGGGTCTTGGTTGTTATATATATATATATAAAAAAAAATATTTATATATGTATATATTATAAAGAATATTTAAGTATGTATATCAGTTGTCTAGTAACCTATAACACAAGCATAATACTTGCTTACTTTGGGACTAGATGGCGCTGTGTGGAAAGTCCCATGTATTATTATTATTATTATTATAATATTAGACGACTGTAAGTAAGGAAGAGCACATTAACTTGACGTTTATAACTCAAGACCTATTAAACTAATTTTGTAGAAACTTTTACATTTGAAAAAATGAAATCGTCATGGAAAATCGCCATTCCATGGAATTGGCTGTATGTCCAGAATGTCGTTGTTTCAACTGTAATACTTGACGCAATTTGACGACCGCTTGGCCTAGTGGGTAGCGGCCCTGCCTACGAAACTGGAGGTCCCGGGTTCAAATCCCAGGTCGGATCAGTATTTAGATAATGAATATTGATACTGGTACCGGGTTTTGGTTGTTATATGCATGTGGTGCCTTCGCTTCGCACCCAGAACAGAAAATAATGCTTAGTTTGGGGCCTAGACGTTGTTGTGATGTATACGTCATTATTATTATTTTTATACTAAATTTAATAATAATAGTAAACTGAAAATAGAAAATAACTAAAACACAAATTTCGACGATTTCGTCATATTGTGTGACAGTAGAGGTCAACAGCCCCCAACCCTCACCGGGCCAGCGTAGTGGGCATATGTTTGAGGTGGAGCTCTACACCAATAGTAGAAGTTTGAAAGCCTGATTATGAAGAAACAACCACGCATTGATTAGTACTAAATATATCCAAAGATATATGGGTAGTTCTTCGACAAATCGTTCTTCGCGTAATTTCCATGTCTTTTATTTTTTATGTTAATTGGTAAAAACTAAAATAATAGAGTAATAAAGGTGACAAAAACGAATTAAACTGTCGTAAAGGCATTCACTTAAGACTATTGATGAACCTGGAAAAAAATATTAAAAAATTTCTTTCCATGGAAATTACTAAACAGGGCATGGAAATTATTATGAATGTATATTTTATGCTTTTATGCTTTGATCAGTACTGTAAAATATTAAAATGCTATAAAGTAAGTAAGCTACCACCCAGTAATCAAAAAGCATAAAGATTTTGTGGTATAAAAAGTGAAGTAGGACCTGTTATGGTCGTTATTCTACAGGTTGATTTTATCATAACCAATATTACTGTTTACGAAATAAATCTCTGCTGGAATATTGATCAACTTGACATTATCAAATCACTTGCTCACTATTGGTTTATTAATTACATTTATTTTAAGTACATTTATTTAAGTAAATCCGAAATCAGAGATCATCTGACTTTGAAACCAAATCAAGGCTATATAAGCCTAAGGGTGGATTATATTTGTCCATTTATGGTTTCATAGACGGAACCGTATAGATAAATTGTATGAGATTGTGTCATGCCTGGAAAGATATGTTCTTATTGGTATTTTTCTCTTCCATTCCATCTATGGAATGAAACATGGGTAAAAGAGAATCCACCCTTAGCAATGAGACGCTTCATATTTTTAACTGACTACGTTATACCTAATCATCATCATCATCATCATCATCATCATCATCATCATCATCATCATCATCATCCTCCTGCCCTTATCCCACTCTAAGTGGGGTCGGCACAACATGTGTTCTTCTTCCATTCATCTCTGTCAGTCGTCATCTCAGTACTCACACCTTTCACACACATATCCTTTCTCACGCAATCCATCCATACCTTCTTGGGTCGTCCCCTACCCCTACACCCCTCCACATTCATACTCATCACTTTCCTTGTAATATGCCTTTCATTCCTTCTCATCACATGCCCATACCACTCCAACCTATTGCTTCTCAGTCTCTCTATGACCGGCGCTACTTTCAGACTTCCTCTTATATACTCATTCCTAATCTTGTCCATTCTAGTTACACCACACATCCATACCTAATCAAATTAAAGAAAAAAAATAATCGAAAATTATATCCTTTATACAAATTTTCCAATATTTAACATTTAAATACGGGAACGCTAAAAACAAACCAGCTTTGTTTCAGTTTCAAATGTACGTTCTTTATAAAAATTTTTTTTTTTAAATTTATTTAGTCACAGTTTTCTTCTTGATTTAAAGTGGATAATATTATATTTTCGACCGCAGTTTATATTCTTGGAAATGAGATCGCTGTCCAGAAGCTGTCTTCAGGTGGTACAATTTCAGTTCCCGCAAAAATATGCGCTGATGGCTCCTGTAGTTCTGCTTGCTGTAAACTTCTTTCATTTACAATGTGAAACATTTCCAATTTTGACGTGGCATTGAACAGAGTTGTTAACACATTTATCGCATGCGTTCTTATTGCCTGATTGCCACAATACTTGGTGTATTTTCATAGTACTTTTAAAGCAAGCTAGACCTGCAGGGTTGAGAACATCTTTCTCGTGAATGCCGGATACATCAACTTCTCGGAGCACAACTCCTGGGACATTTGTTTTCAAATGAGTCATGAGCGATTGTAGATCTGGTATCTCTTTCCTAAGTGAAACTAACCTGTCGGTAGTTCTTTTAAGGATGGGACTTACACCATCAGAAGCTCCTTTCCCATGTGCAAATTCACTGTAGTTTCATTTTATTTTACTTAATTTTATTTTTTTATATTTTATACATATGTATATAAAATACATTTTAATTAATACTTCTGTCTTTCTCTGAATCTTTTTATGTTCATTCTGTTTCTTTCTCTTGCATTTTTTTTCTGATGGGCTATCATAGCTTTAATCGGCACTATTTTTTCTTATGACTCCTTCTTGTCGTACCTTTCTCAATATTTGGTTTTAAAGTTGCTGTATTCCGTTGGATTCCTTTTGATTTTAGCTCGTATTTCCCTTTCAGCTATTTTTTTCTTCAGTAATTTTTTCTCGCGACTTATTTATGGTCTCCCCATGTTTGGTCTTTTACAGATTTAAACAAGAAAGTTAATAAAATATAGTTACTGTAAATAACTGCTAAAAACAATGTCATTAGTCAATTTAATTTGCTAAGAAAGAAACTACTCAATAATTTCTATGGCGTTTACGTAAGTTCCAAGGCATAAAACTCATGGAAATTACACCATGGAAATTACGTAAATTTAACAATGTTTTTATTATTTCCGAATTGAATAAGGATTTCATACTAATTGTTATTTTGCGATTTTCTTAAGGAAACAAGAAATTATATTTAAGGTAGATATGTTTAAAAAAATATTCGTAAATATAGCAAAACGTGCCACAGAAATTACCTTCCCTACTAAACCAAAATTTAAAATAATAAAGAACTCACGATATATACTTTGGCGCTCAAATAAATGACACAATGGTACCTCTGGTACATCCGGACACAACTACCGGTATTTTAAATAATTTCATAGAGTATTTGTCACATAACCAATAAATCAAAAACTGCATTTTTTGCCGCTCGGCTTATATTTATCTCGTTGCGTTACAATAGAACAAATGACTTCAGAATCTGTACCATACATTTAATTACATTAAAAAGTGCATTTTCTGGTAGATACACTCATATCCTATTTATTTTTGTATAAATTTTATTATTATCCTGTAAGTTATAGAAATTGTATACAATGATTTTACAAGCGGCGCGCGTGTTACGTGTAAGAAACATGCAAAATCACCCCGTTTTTCGGATTCAAACGTGGTTTTTATTAATTTGTTCGACTGTTGTTACGTTTTGTGAATAATATCTAGATGTACTATTAACTTATGTAACTTTTGACGTTTGATTCAACATCGAAAATGTAAGTTTTATATAATTTATTGGGCTGTGACAGTAAAAAAAAGATGCCCCAGGAATCACCCATATGTTTATAGATACGTATACATATTATTTATTTATTTACGCACGAGTAAGTAGTGTGTACGCGGCACGTCGGAGCTATAAGGGCGGACTCGAATCAAAGAGTTTTACTGCTGCCCAACTTTCGCCTCGATTCCGGCCGAATAACTTGGTTCCTGGCAAATAAACGTTGCCCTTCTCACGTTATACCCAATTAGGGATACGAAGTATATACGGAGAGCAAGTATCATCGCTTAGTTAGTGGTTAATGCACAGCGTTTTATGTACGACACGTATAGAGACACACTTGAACTGTGTTTGGATTTTCTTATTTACAAAGAGTTTCAAGTTACAAGAGTGGTCATCAGGCATATATATTTTATGTTAATGGTATTCTAGCGACCAAAAAGTAGCGGAATTCCTTTATATAAATAAATAAACAATTAATACAATAATTTAGTAATAAGTGGCGTTTGTATTAACTATACTATAATAGTGAAGCATTTCCATAATATTTCACGATCGAATTATTAATATACTTTCAACTCTTAGCAAAAAGGCTCAGTTCTTCAGCTTACACTGTAAAAAGGATTCACTTCCTTTCAAACATAGAAATGTTTTTTAAATGTATTTTAGCGGGTTCCATAGTTTGATGAACATTCTGCTGTGAGGACACGCTGCTAATGTAGACGCAATCTTCATGCTGCAGAAGCGATCTGTTTGATCAATTTATAAACTAAGGCCTAAAGTATGACTCAGAGACAAGTTTAAGAAGATTATCATACCTAATGACATTGCCGTCTCAAATTTCAAATTCGTATCCAGGTAATTTCTAAGAATACAGTGGAATTCACAAGGTCCAAGGTTAACTCTGCATCGAACTTTATGGTATAAAATTAATGATGGGGAAATGTCGATAATCAATATCGGAGGACTAACACGTGTTCTAGTACAAATAAGCTTGTTAATAAGTTACTGCATTGTTAATAAGTTAATTAAGTTTGTTAATAAGTTAATATCAATAAAGCAAAAATCCACAGATCTTGCAGTCCCCGCAACCATCGGTTTCATTGAAAATGAACCTACCCAAACCCGATTTTCACAGATTATTTTATTTTATTGCCACGAAAACGTGGCACTATTCTTTTCAACTCTTTAAACTCAGAAATAAATCAACGAAAAAATTCTCTGCTACCCTTGTGAAGCCGGGGTAGGTCGCTAGTTCAACATATTTGAAACATTTAGGTTTTAAACTGCAGCCTCTGATATCCTTAAACGTTCTGAACTCGATAATCAAGCATTCGTACGAATACAGGCCGAAAGGCGATGACCGTAATGTTAACAAGTTCCCGAACGTCCATAAAATCTAACATGTGATGTCAAATTTCTTGTTCGATTTCCAACCGATTTCCAAAATTTTGGTCTCAAACTGTAGCTACCGACGCCTTCTAACCTTTGGTATAACAATTTGAAGCAATCCGATGAATACCCTCTGAAATATTGTAACTTATATCCACAAACACAAGCGATCGACCAAAAAATCTCATCTTTCGGAAAGAATTTCTCTTAGAATTACCAACCGATTTCCAAAAACTTGGTTTCAAATCGTAGCTACGTTAATGGCCAAGATACTATTTTTTTTATTTTCGATATCGGCTCCCGTTCTTGAAATATTTTGGATTTAGTAAATAAAAATTCCGATAAAATCCCGATTTTTTTTTATTTTCCATTTTTTTCAAAAACTACTTAACCGGTTTCCAAAATGTTGATGTCATAGAATGCACAACTAAATTTTTAATCTTTTAAAACCTTAAAATCTTGGCTAGACTCCATACCCTAGTTACGGCCAAGAATGCGTCTCCTGTGAAATGGATATGATAGTCATTTTCAATGACAAAAGGCGTAGATGTCGATTTATATTATTGATTTCGTTGACAGTGTCTATAAAAGATATATATGAGTTGTAGTTGACATTATATTCTTCGTGTATTAAATGACAGTACTGCACTCTATGTAGTTTGCTTGAAGTTTCGACTCGAGAAATCCATTAAATTAATTGTACCATTAAAACTAACAACACTTTGAAAAGCTTTCCAGGTTGGTTGTTCAGGTTCGATGTATTTTGCTAAAAGATTACTTATTGAAGAAGTTTCTGATACTGTCCTACAGAGAAAATACATTAACTTGTCTATAAAATCTGATATAACATTCTCCTAGTATTAACCGTTGAGTCGTTACTTTCGATTAGCCATTTTCGGATATTAAGCGCTAGTGGCAAGTACGCTGAACGAATAGGTTTTCTAAAACGAATCAAATAAAATATAAAGTTTAAAGGATTTAACTGTATTAGCTTAATAAGTCTGGCGATGGAGAAAGGAGGTAAAAGAGGAGGTAGAAGAGTTCAAGTATATAAGAAATGTAATAAAAAGAAACGTTGGAATGGACGCACAAGTTAAAGAATTATGTAGAAAAGTAAATAGAGTAATAAAACAGATGTGGAGATAACGAACAGAAGATTCAAGGATGATTTTGAACGGGAATGATGCTTTTCGATTACTTGGTAGCAGAAGTAATGACGTACGGAGGGAAACTGTGAGCTTTTAAGGAATAGAAGAAAATAGAAAGACTACACCTGAAATATATAAAAAGGACGTTGGTAATCGATAGATGAACTCCAGACTATATAGTTTAAAGAGAAACAGAAAGAAATAAAAAGCGCGTATGGGCAGGAAAAATAGTAAAAAGAATTGAGAATAAAATGAAATCTAGAAGCAAGAGGTTATTAAAATATAATTTACTATATTTTACTGTGACGTGGTATTTATTACCTGTGATGACACAAAGCGGCTGGACTTACTGTTTATAATAACCCACTGTGTGCTCCCGACACTTCATTAATATACGAGTAGTATAGATATATTTTGATAATTCCTTATCCTTCAAAAGTTCATAAAAGTCTAAACATGTGACAGCTATGAAACATCAATAGATACATTTAAGTTAAATATAATATAAAAGACAAAGTGTTATTCTATATTTCATTCTACACCACCATACAACACCAAACAAGACCACATACGACCACGCACTACCACACAATATTACACACCTCTATAATAGCAGAAATGGCAATATTGCCAATATGCTGTGGCCTGAACAGGTGCAATTTTCATAGAATTATCAGATCAGTTACCCCGGAGATTGAATTTGGCTACATTTCAGAAAGTTATAAATGTAGACGAAAGGCAGTAGTGTCAAAAGATGCAGAAGCACGCGAGGCATTGTATGTGCATCTGTGAGTGCATTCCGTGGACATATCATCTTAAATAACTACACGCGTCAACGCAAGCAGAAAAACTGCGCGTCATCATAATTACGTTACAGGACCTATACGTTATTATTATTATTATCATCCTTAGAAGATTGAAGACTTGTACCACACTTGTGTTCATTGTACAATTTCATTGACCTATAAAGACGAATAGATTCACCAGTATTATATCTAGTTGTTGCAAGAAAAAATAGTTTGCGTACCGTTATCGCGGATACGTAGAGAACTGTTGGGAAATTGGTACGAAATTTCTTCAGTCAATCAGACGTCAGTGCTCACCGTTAAAGGGGCATACATAAATTACGTCACACGTTATGGGGGAGGAAGGAGGTCAGCGAAGTGTGTCATTGTGTAACAAGGAGAGGGGACGAGTCATAAGCTTCATGACACCACAGTCATGAACAAATCTAAAATATTACAAGTAAAATTCAACTCTAACGAAAAACTTTAAAATATTATCACCTCATGAATATTTCAAGATTTTTTGTTTGTATCACTTTTAGCATGTGACGGCCGCGCGAGTTCACTCGTCATTAATATCATCCAAAACCAGCATAATATTTACCAACGCTGCATCATATTATGTCGACGCGGAATCGACCCTGATACCTTGGATATGACGCGTAGCACGGTAAACTACAGTGCTGCAAAGGTCTCACAATATTAATTATTTCAGTGACACATGACACAAATCGGAGAACGTGCAACCATTGAGGCGTTGCTTAGAGCTCGACTGCGGCAGACACGCGGAAAATTGAATTGCTTCACTCTCCGTGCCTGGCTCCTGTAACTGAAAAAGTATTCGTTCTGTTCCAGACATCGGCAAAACTCCATAAAAACGACATATGAAAAGTTGTATCATGAAAGTTGTAACTTTTACAAAAGTTTATTTACTTTTATTGTTTCGTGAAAAGTTTTTGTTCATGCAAAATGCCGCGAAACTTGACGACTACGACAGTGTATGTAATAATTGGAATAGTTTGAATTCTTTCAGTAAATACAGATGAACTAAAAAAAATATATGTTCAATATATATTTTCTAAAAGACATTTTCTTTTCGTCATTGAGACAAAGTTTAACTTCCATGGCATTGCAGACAACGTAACGCGCACATTATTATAAATTCTTTATCATAAATTTTCATGATTCTCCTGAACTTCTGTAGTTTGTATACTTTGGTTAAATATACCGGGTGTGTTTTAAATCTCCTGCTATTTGATCTGGGTTACTGAGTATCAGCTTCTAAGCCCAAATACAAAAACAAATTTTTATGTTTCAAAATAATATTAATTATTCATACTTTTGAAAAATGTAACAATTTTCAACGCTATTCGAAGTGTTATCAGATATGCGTTTCGCGGTCAGTAACCTTGTGTGAACGTTCAGATATTGCGTGACGTCGGTGTGATGCGGTTATTTAATGTGATTAAAAGTAAAATTTGGATATTGATGAATCAATAAAAATAAAAAGTTGTTAACTGAAAAGAGAAAAAAAGCTATAGCTATAGAATTTGGTTTGAACAACGTGGAATGCACCATGCAATGTTGTAAAATAAAAAAATAAAAACTGTTTTATTACATCTACGCATTAGTTGATATAAAAATACTGATTGTTAATTATTTCCCGTTAATGTTAAATGAAAAATTACTAAAAATTTTGAAAAAAGCTGTTTTATTACATAGGCATTAGTCAATATAAAAATACTGACGGTTTTTGCATATTCACTAGCCCCAGTTAATTTGGTTCAATTTAGAAATTTACTGTGCTATTAGGTAGCCATATGGGAGGAGTATACGAAGCAAGTATTAACTCTGCTAAAAATCGTTTAAAAAAGAAATTAGGAAATTTTAGATTGCCATATGAAGAATTAAATACAATTTTAATTCAAATAGAGGCCATTATCAATTCAAGGCTTTTATTAAATGATATGATTGCCTTAACACCAGCTCATTTTTTTATTGGATTTTCATTGTTGGACATATCAGAACAAAATTTGCAAAATGTAGCTCAGTCTAAAATTATCAGTTTATCGAAAAATATGTTAACTAGAACAGCAGTTCTGGGATCAATGGCAGAAATAATATCTTATTATACTACAAAACAGAGCCAAATGGCATAAGATGAAGCCTAATATTGAAATTAATGATTTAATATTAGTTAAAAACAAAAATCTACCTCCTTGCTCATGGAGCTTAGGTTGTGTATTGGAAATTTATAAAAACAAATCAGATCAATTAGTCCGTTCAGTACAACTACGTACTCAAAATGGCGAATTTAATAGACCAATACATAAACTTATTTTATTACATAGCAGGTGAATCACATGTGTGTGTATTTATATCCTAGTTTTATATAATTGACAGCGCCCGGGACCGACTGCTTAACGTGCACTCCAAGGCACGGAGTCAGTGATAGTTAATGTACTTAAGTCAGAAAAACTCATTGGTACACACCTGGATTCGAACCATGGCCCTATGGCCTTATATAAATTTGAGACAGGTTCGTTGCGCTTTGGGCTATCACAAATATAATTCTTTACTTACCGTGTATTCTTACCATTATAATATTTGCCTGTATACTAATTACCTTTGTCGTGTGTAAATTGCTTTCATCTTTCATATAAATAATTTACTTATTAAGTCTGACAGACTGCTGTAAATAGGTTTGCATGATTTTTTATGTTTCTCTATTTATATAGATATATGAATTGTTTTACATAATAGTTATTGAAAATTGTAATTGGATGCATAATTATACTATCAGCGGGGGGAGAATTTTGCGTATAGGCGTCGCATCCAAGTAACTTGAAGATATAAGTAAATACTCGTAATTCAGTAAAGTACTTCGTATTCATTCATTCACATTCTTTCGCTCAATAAATTCATTCAAAATTTAAATGGACGTGATATTGATGATTGTTACATAATTTTTTTATGTATATATTAATAAATAATGTTATTCTAAATCTATGTACAAGTTATAGGTCACGGTAGTTAAGTTCTCTCGAGAGAAAATCTTTGAATAAAAATCCGATTGAAAATGTTTTAGCGTTTCTTTCCATGCCATTTAACGTTACTTACCAAGTACCAGCTTCCTGAGATGAAGATTAGGGTAGGACAAGCTAAATTAGGGTTCTGTGATTAAAAGGCGAAACACGAAACCCCATATAATTATGTCTGTCCGTCCGTCCATCCGTACGTTCCAAGCTCCAGTCTTCCCATTAATGCCGATGAAATTTTACAGGCAGATGTCTTATATTCGGTTGAGAAGAAAGTGTATTCGTATTTTGTTTGTATGACGTTGTAATCCAATCTCTTCTGTCTCACAAAGGTGACATTAAAAAAAAAACAACAAAATAAAACACTGTTTCTCTCTATTATTCAACTTTTCTTCTGTCCATGAAAATGAGTGAACCGAAAAAAAATCGATATATTTTAAAATTTATTACAAAAAACGAAAAGATGAATCTATGAAAAAAATTATAATTTATACCGTTTATGGATCTAAAGCTGCGTCAAGGAAAAATTGAGAGAGTTTGGCTGGAGAGTGTTAATGAATCCAGCATTAGTCCTGTTATTGCACACTAAGACTTCCGCTTGTTACAGTCTCTTCAGAATTCTTTAGGTAGTAATTATAATATAATAATAATAATAATAATGACGTATACATCACAACTACGTCTAAGTCCCAAACTAAGCATTAGCTTGTATTTTGGGTACCAAGCGAAGACACCACATACATATAACAACCAAGACCCGGTGCCAGTATTAATATTCATCATATAAATACTGACCCGACCTGGGATTCGAACCCGGGACCCCCAGCTTCGTAGGGAGGGTCGCTACCCACTAGGCCAAGCGGTCGTCGTAGTGTAAGGTTATAATCAAGAGAAGATTGTCAAATATTGTTGCATTTTTTATTCATCAACCGCAAAAATTTCTACAGCAACCGGATCTTAATGTAATGAAACCAATGATATAATATATGTATCAAAAGAAGCAGATGTCGTACTAGCGCGCAAAAAGTGAGAACCTGAAATGACACTAATTAATTACATTTGACTGAGGCGCCTGTTCGCCTTAACTTCTATAACTTCTATTATATAGTATACGTACATGTTGACCCAGCTTACCAAAAGCGTGTGCATTATAGATAACTATCCCTTTCTGTTTCACATGGTACTTAAGTACTTCACAGTCAGTTTTATATTCTATGTAGGTACATGCTTATTTGCCTACAATTGTCAATGCAGATCAATTTTCGAACACCGTGCAGTATGAAGGTGCGCATCCTTGCAAAACTTCACAGAATTAAACTATGCAAAAAAGACTTTCTCCCCGACCCGCCGTCATGCCATATATGAATCGCCATACAATTCTGCATATAATTATTAAACCAAATTTGAAAATGCCAACATTCACGTGATTTTTAAATTGGTGTTTCTAAGATGCACGGAATCGTCTTACGTGCTGACATGTACCGGTGCATATCCGAATTTAATAAATACTATTTGAAAATATTTACGCTTTATACCAACGAAAATTTTGATTTTTAACGTACATCGGCGCATCTCAACATTCTCTAACAACGGACATAGGGAGCTTTTATAATTCTGTACGTCACGTTATCGTGGACGTGGTCGTCTACGATTTAACGTGTACGTTCACGTCTCACACGTATACATTATCCCTTGTAGGTGCACACTACATCGCAAAAATATCGCGACGGTTTTAGAAGGAAGCTTGGTGTCCAAAAAATCGTTGCGTTATATCGTAGACGTGCACGTTATAACGTTATCGTGGATGGAAATTTAAAAGCGTCTTCATATGTTTCCATACAATTTACTTCCCCGTGTTATCGTTGTATCGAGCACGTCCACGATAATACGACGACCGCTTAGCCTAGTGGATAGCGACCCTGCCTGCGAAGCTGGAGGTCCCGGGTTCGAATCCCAGGTCGGGTCAGTATTCATATGATGAATATTAATACTGGCACCGGGTCTTGGTTGTTATATGTATGTGGTGTCTTCGCTTGGTACCCAAAATACAAGCTAATGCTTAGTTTGGGACCTAGATGTTGTTGTGGTTGTGTGTGTTATTATTATTATTATTGTTATTATTATTATTATTGTTATTATTATTGTTATTATTATTATTATTGTTATTATTATTATTATTGTTATTATTATTATTATTGTTATCATTATTGTTATCATTATTATTATTATTATAACATCGTAGCGTTAAGAATTATAAAAGCGACCATTCACGGTTACATATAATCTAACCACATAGAACAAAACGAACTTTGACATATGAAATTTAAAGTCTCATGATATTCCGTGACTATTTGTCATTTATGAGACAAATTAAAAACCAAATCAGGTCGTTGGTCTGAAAACGTACCTTTATTATTTGGAATGGACTATGATGTCACAAATTAACTATTACGCACTAATGCGTCCCAGAAAACTTATTTCGAATTAACAAAGGCCGTGACTGACACGCTAGCTTCATTGAATTACTTGTACATGCCATTATCAAACTGTAATAGGGCGCGACACGACACGGGGGGACGTTTTATCGCCGCGTCATCATGGCGTCTTACAGGACACTTGCGATAGAATCTAACTTATTTGATACTTATCTCGTTGAAATTACGTGCTATGTCGTTTGGTGTAAGCCATTTGCCCTCATTTTGTACAAGGTCAACGGCAGACTATTGGCGAATAGTAAGAAAGTTCGTTAAGTCAACGACCACTAAAAAAAGGAAGTTATCCAGTCACATGTCTTGAATTTGAATTAAAAAACGAATCTACGACTAGCGACAACCCGTGACTTCGGTCGCGTGATTTAAACCCTAAATACGATATTTTCAGAATGAAAAAAATGTTCAGCCGTTTTGAAGATTAGCCCGACTAGACAGATAGACAAAAAGTAGCCTATTTCAAACTCCTTTTAATGTCTGCGAAGTTTTGACAAAATCGGTCCAGCCGTTTTGGAAATAAGCCCTGATTGAGGGACAGACAGAAAAACAAAAAGTAGCTTATGCCACTCTTGACAACCTTCTTTTCATTTCTGCAAAGTTTCATTACAATCGGTTTAACCATTTGGAAGACTAGCCGAAACTTAGAGACAGACCGACATTTCGATTTATTTAAATAAACACATTGGTGTTTATTAATTAAATTATTATATTTATGTATATAATATATAATATATATATAAAAAAAAAAAAAAATAAATATTAAAAAAAGCTTTCCTTACGGTGTCCCCAATTTTAAGTAAGTTTTTTGCCATTCATCCTATAAAATATATTCTAAAACTTAAAACTCTCGATTAAATCTGTCTTATACACCGTGTTCGGCTGAACAAAGTCCAAACTTACACTAGAGCGTGTAGAGCTTACCAAATTAAACAAAAAGTTTCAAGTGAGCAGAAGGTACAAAGTAACGGTCACCGAGAAAAATATGTGGAAAATTTAATTTTTTTAACACTAATTTTTTTTTTAACTTTTTGTGTATATATAAAAAAAATCACGAACATCGTGTGGGCTGTGTCATGAGATAAACTCACCGAAATACGAACTCGAAAATGTACGATACGTTAACTCGGTGTTAAGTTCTTCTTTATCATTTTTGCGAAACTCGTTTCCAAAAGTTCCACTCAGAAAAATCTGAAAATATATCCTTAAATTAATGTATAAAATTGTAATTTCTCTATCTGAATGTTGTCGCACTAACCAAATGAAATAGAGCAAGACTTAGAGACTACAAAGGAAAACTTTTGAAAGACATGCTGCAAGCTGCAAAAAACAAACCACGACTGAAACGAGAAAACCTCAAAGGAAAAATTATAACCAAAATCATTAAATTAGGAGAATTTGCTACTTCGGTCAACTTTTCAAAAGGGACGATTATCATTTACTACATGCGTCCTAAAGTTCACAGCGGGAGAAAAAAAAGTAGGAAGCCCTATATACACATAGAGTGACTCGCTTGGGCAAAACATGGACTACCAGAACCGAGAAACGGTTGAACGGTAACGGTACGGTACGAAGCAAATGAAAAGGGCTGCCGACGAACTATATGAACTCTTAGAAACGGACACAGAAAGCTCTGCTTCAAGTGAAGAAATGAACAGGAAACTTATGCTCCCCACTGATATTTATCAACACAATATAATATCCATAGAGTAAATAAATTTTACAGCAGCGTTTAATTTTAATAGAGTCGGAAATGTCACTTCACAGTATCTAAAATATCAAACGCAATTTCGCGGGGTGTCTCGAAGTCGGCGCGCGGAGACCACGCGGACTGAAACTTACCATTTTGCACCTAGATGAGTATGAGTTAGGCTAGAGTACGAATGCTTAGACGGTAAATGCAGAAGAGGGCTTCTAGTCCATTCGTACTTTTATGATATCTATAGCCTATTACAGCTCCTTTTTCTGGCTAAATGTTGCACGAATACCGGCTAACTCTCTTTCCCGTCACGCCTTTTCCAAACTACAACATACACTAATCCTAATCTACGTTCTCTTTGGTGTATCGGTACTCGTCACTTGATTGATTGATTGTACATTTAGTGAAAGGTAAGATTAAATGAAAATCATCAGGATTTCATTACGTCACGTAGTTTTTTTTTTTATTGATATAAGAAAAATATTAAATGGTGAAGCGCTTTGAATGTTTCAAATATAACGGTATCTAAAGGGAAACCCCTATTCAAGGGTTTATTTTACGTACCACGTTCTCTTAATTTATTGTTAAACACACACATTCATGTTCGTGGCTAGATTTAGTTAATGTGCCATGCACTGTTTACGAGCGGCTGCGGGCATGTTATGTCGCGACATTACTTCCAGCTTCTAGAATAACTCGTTATATTGTCGAGGTAACTTATAATTTAAAATGATTAAATTTAACATTCAATGAAGAAATAACAAACTTTTTTAATATCTACCTAAGTTTCAATAATGAAAATAAAATAAATTTAATAGTATGAGTATTTGGATATATGTAAAAGTGTCGTGATAGCTCGAACGCAGCAAACCTGTTTCAAATCGATAAAGACCATGTGGCCCTCGTTCGAATCCGGGCGTGTACCAATGAGTTTTTTCTGACTTAAGTACATTAACTATCACTGACTCTGTGCCTCGAAGAGCACGTTAAGCAGTCGGTCCCGGTTGCTGTCAATAGATGGCGGTCTTACAATCCGCCAACACGCATCGGAGCTACGTGGTGGATTTAAGCTCCGAACCCCCTCATCTTGAGGGGAGGACTAAGCCCCTGCAGTGGAGTATAAAAAAGGCTGATGGAATGGAAAATGGAGTCAAAAAATCGATGTGAATTCGCGTGTTGCAGAATACGCTTAAAAAATTTTGCTTTCAGAATAAAATAACTCTTTTTTTTGCTATAAGTTCACGATATACAATAATTAATTAACGCCTGATTAAATAATCAGGTGCGAGTCTATAACCACCGATGTTATAGATTACTAAATTATATATCGAAGTTTTGGAGAGAGTTGAATGAACTACATTATCATCTATACCAAGTAGACGAAGTCGCAGTAAAAGATTTAAGAAAGATAAAATACCAAAAGCAATCTTGCTTTAACTACTTATATACAATCAAAACAATAGCAGTATTTATCCGGCTCTCGCATCCTAAATGGGAAATAATTCTATGTCAAGCCCTTGATTTGTTTATCTTCGCTGCCGGATTAATCCGTTTAAGTATACTGAATCGATTTTAACTAACTTAGAACGGATCCGTCCGCTCGACTCGCCCGCTGTTAGTAAACAAGCTTAGTTTATTCAGGAAAAGGGTGAGGCTACACCTACGATGTACTATCCAATATACAGAATGATTTTGTTTTTTTATTTTATTTTAGAAGGTTATACGGACATGTTTTTTTTAGTACCATTTAGTACTAAAACATTGGCATATGGCATCACAAATTTATCGCACTACCGTGAGAATGCGAGAATACGTGGGCGACGCAATTGCGTTGATGGGCAGCCGCCGGGGAATAACCCCTTCCTATTTCACCCATGGTCGCCCCTTTCTCGTGCGTGACTTAGTAACCATGCTATATCGACACAGACCAGTCAACCTATAGACCACGCTTTAATAAACGTCAGTACGAAAACGAAATCGCCAAAAAGTGGCGGGTTGCGGGGAGAGGTCGGCTAGTTTTCATTGGCTCGTTCAAAATTGACCATTTAATGGCTTCCGACGTGCTTCCAAATGACATCTCACTAGTGATGTAGTTATGTTGTGTCACTACATAGCCTTGGCGAATGCTACTCCCTGTCAAAGCGTGGTATATAAGGTTGACTTGTCTGTGTATATCGATAATTCGATATTTTAACTACTATTTTTACATACCCCTTTTTAACATTGAAAATGTTTTTTTTATCGTGTCAGTAAAGACGTGGATTTTAGTAAATAGTACGATTCAGTAAAATCTCGGAGAGTTTTAGAGCTATGACGTTATAACAATGCGCAAGGGTGAGGAGGGCTACAAGATCCAAAAAAAAAATTTAAAAAGTCAAAAGTAAAAATTTTATGATAAAAATTGTGGAAAAAAAACCTAAATTTTTTTTAAATTTCGCCTTTTAACCTTGATATTTTGGAAACTAAGACCGCTATCGAAAAAATGAAAAAAAAAACACTCAGGAGTATTCTATTGGCTACAGTTTAAGCTTACAATGAGCAAAATCCAATAATTAGGTGAGTCATCAAAAAAAGTTAAAAAAAATGGTTATATGTTTTTGGCCATTAAATAATTAGTTAATTTTAATCAATTTTCGAGTACTGAAATATTAAAACGCGAAAAAGAGGGTGGGAACTCGTGAATTTTGATTTTATTATTAAAAAAGTCAAGCCTGATGGCGATTGAACGTCGAGCGAAGTTGAGGAATTGTCAAGAAGAAAAAAGACACGGATGTTTGTCATAGCGTGTATCGAGCCGTTTCGATTCGTGGGGTTTTTAGTAATCCAGAAAATTTAAATGCTTACGTCGAAGATATGGTTACAGAATTGAATGCGAAACATACCAAAGCTGAGCCTATCTCGCGGCACGCGAGTGAAGTTAACGCAAAAAGTCTACGCATTTCTGTCAGTTCGCGTATGAGAGACCGATGCGCTTGGCATTTGTTACCAATCTGTACGCAACTTTCGTCAATACCACGAAGGATTTCAACGAGCGGAAAAAGATTTCCGACATGGCGCACTTGCAGCCGAAACATAGATTATCGGTGTTGGTTTCATCTGTGCAATATTGGTGGAGCAAAGTAAGCAGTTGATGCGTAGCTTTTTCGACAATAAGTTTGTCTACGATTTAAAATACATCAAAGGATGCGTTCGTTAAGGCGGTGAATAAATTTTGCATCAACGATCCCGGTCAAGCTTGGAAGAATTTGAAACAAAAGATTCTTACAGCTAAAAAACCTAACAAAAGGGCGGAATGACACCCGGCGTGTGGAATATAAAAGTGGAAAATACGCGAAAATCCTCAACACCGTTCCTACTCAATTGTTGGAATTAGTTGTTGGAATTTCAACGTGATTACTTAAAATGCGTGAATGGCAAATGGAAACGGCTCGTGTTTGATCCAAAATATATACACGCGTTTGCTGTTATTGCAATTTCGGGATCTAAGATTACGCGTTCCGGACTTTCGTTGAACATCAATCTGGAATTTTTGGGTTATTCCAACGTGCCATTGGAATTGAAAAATTTACAGGAAAGGTCTTTTCGTCAAGATGCCGACAGGAAGAACTCAGTAAATGGTTTGCCGCGGACCCCGATTCCAACGACGACGATGATAAAGCATAGAAATCGAAAGTTATTTATAATTTCGATAATTTTTTTATTATACAACTACATTAATGTGAAATTAAATAAACTTCATACCTAACACTGTTGAATTTTTTTTTATTTACATTTAATTTACTAAAAGGTGATATTTTCAGGTTCAATTTCAATGTGTTCGATAATCGTGCAAGACAAGAAATCTGTGGTTTTTTTACATGTAGATGATACCTAATGACTTGGAACATTTTGGAAATTAATAAAAAAAATTCCGTGTATGTCAATATATAACAATAAATGACAAGTGTGCTTGTGGTACTTATATTCCTACATAGTTTCCTACATAAGTTACGAGTATTTGCTTTGCCATGATCGTAAATTTACAAAAAAAAAATACCTTTGGAACTATGTAATATTAGTACCTAATGGATACAAACCCATCAAGAAAACAGCGAAGGCATCGGAATCTGGAACGATAACTTAAAAGGTACCAAATCATATCAACACAAAAACCGAACTGACAAACAATAACAATACATGGGACTTTTCAGACAACGCCATCTAGTTCCTAAGTAAGCAAGTATTATGCTTGTATTATGGGTTACTAGACAACTGTGATACATACTTAAATATTTTTTATAATAAATACATATATAAATATTTTACACCCAGACACGGAATTAAACAATGTATGCAGGTATGCTGAAACAAAAACGGTATGAACCAAAATCGAAACCCAGAAAAACCAACCCAAGAATCAAACTGGGATAGGATATAAAGGAAGTTCTGACCAGAACTCCATTTTTCCCTATTTTCAAATAACAAACATTTGCCAATGGTACGGAAATCCCGCTAAAATTAGCTTTTTTAACAAAACCCTGTCTAGTAAGTGTCCAGCCGAGTAACACATTAAACTACTGAAGTTTAAAGTTTCGGTAAAAAGTCGGACCAAAACAATGTATTATGAAAGCAGTCTGAAAAGCTTCTTCGCGTGGACTGGTCTTTACTATTATTTTGGTTTTAATAAACGACATCCCATATTTATTTATAAGCTTGTTGCATTCTTATCTTCTTCTACTTATTAATTTCTTTTTAACCCATTCTTTGTCCTTTCAAAACTGAACTAGAGAACACGCCATAAATCTCTATAACACATATACACGTTTACATGCAATTTACAATTCTATGTAAAATCAGCAAAATTAACTATCTATAATAGTCAAAGTAGTATTTAAATCCTTTTTGACTACCGAATGGCCAAATGGCTAGAGACCCTAATGGCGGAGCCAACGATCGCGGATTCGATTCCCGCCCGGGACAAATATTTGTATGCATGAACATGTTTATTTAGTTCCGGGTCTGGGTGTATAATATTTATCTATGTATATATTATTATTAAAATCAGTTGTCTAGTAACCCATAACACAAGCATAATGCTTACTTATTTTGGGACTAGATGGCGCTGTGTGGGTTGGCCCATGTATTATTATTATTAAATCAATTAAGCCGTTCTCAATTTTTGTGCTGTTAAACATACGTACATATTATTTAGAGCCTACTTTCAACTTTCAAATCATAAGTAATCAATTTAACCAATAGTGAAAGTTTTTGAAATGTGAAATTTCACGGCATTCAAATAAGTAATGCTATCCTTGTCGAACATAATGAACCTCGCTTGCCTCTGACTTGTGTATTCAAGACATATTTGGTCGAAGATTTAAGATGTATTATTGATGTAATTTACGTTTTAACGAAGCGAGGAAACATTTGCTTTTAATTCAATTCAATTCAAATCGTTTATTGCCACAAAAAAAAAAACTTATTATATACATATTTCGTTACACTACTTAATTTAGTTTTCATGACAAACGGGATCGGCTCAGCATGTTGATGGACTGCCACAAACAGGCATGCCCATCGCTGATATTCTGCCGATCCCGAACACAAATAAGTTTATCTACACTTATTTTTTTTTTTTTTTTTAGTTTACTACCCTCTCAATCTTTATTTACAATTTTTTCTTTCTTAAGTTTTTGATTCTCCGCACCCATTCCACTGCTCTTCCCTTCCCACTTTCCTCCAGTAATTCTTTTATTTCCCATTCTTTCTTCAAATAAGTAATGCTATCCTTGTCGAACATAATGAACCTCGCTTGCTTCTGACTTGTGTATTCAAGACATATTTGGTCAAAGATTTAAGATGTATTATTAATGTAATTTACGTTTTAACGAAGCGAGGAAACATTTGCTTTTAATTATGATTTTAAATGAATATCAGAGATAAAATAAAAGTTAAATCAACCGCTAGATTTGTTTAAGTTGGAAACGCGTGTAGGTGGCGCGCGCGTCGCCCGTGAAGAGGGTCGTCCCGGGGGCTGTTTTTGCGACGCACGGCTGCAAACATTTTTATAAAACAAAGTTATGAAACACGGACGCTCGCTGGAATCCAAAAGTGTTATATCGCTACATATTATTTGCCGGGCTGTCAAAGTGGTTACCAAAATGCCAACTTACGAACATCTCACAAGAAAACATTGTAGAAAAAGTTATTCGGCTACAACATATTGGTCTTATACATTGCGACGGGAGGGATGTGTAGAAAAGTATCCCTACTAATATGATAAGTGGAAAAATATTCCATTCTTCCATACCTACTGGTGTGGATGATCTGTTATGGATAAATGAAACAGGCGCCTAAGCGTTAAAAATGTTTATCCCGTTTTCGTGAGGGAGTGTAATTCGGTTATATTTCCGAAATTTATGATGGTCGACAAAAAGCAGTGGCATCAAAAGATGCAAGAGCTTGTGGCGCATCGTATATACATTTTTTTTAAATTGGTCTGTAACTTCTTTCGGAAAATCGAAAATGGGGGAAAAAGGGACGAAATTTCCCGATTTTCCAGACAAAAAGTAGATTATTTTGAAAACCAAAGCCAATGAAAAATGAAAAAATGAAAAACCAATGAAAATAAAAAAATGAAAAAAAAGCTTCCAAGGCATATGTTTGTCTACCGTTTGGAAAAAATAATTTTGGAATCGGTCAATAACAGTGGGCTGGACATGTGCGCTTTTTATTGAATGATTATCAAATCAGTTCAGAAAGTTATAACCGTAGACGAAAGGCAGAAGTGTCAAAAAATTTAAATTGGCAGTCATAGGGACCGCCGAAAAAGTGAAAATTTAGAACTTTTAGTAAGTATTAAAATTTAAAATTTCATCATATTTAAATTAAAATTATCAACATCAATCTGGTTTTTACATCTATCCACAACTTTCGGTATATAATGGAACCATTTAAACATGCTAATAATTGTTGCTCGGAGTGTCAATAGATGTTGAAACCAGATTGATGCTGATAATTTTAATTAAAACATTATGAATTTTCAAATTGTAATACTAAAAGAAGTTTTCACTTCTATTGGCAGTCCCTATAACTGCCAATTTTTTTTCTTTTGCCACCGTCATCAATCAAGGATCTAAACAAATATGGAAAAAGAATATTTAAAATAACCCTAATTCCATGACAATATTTTTTTGTAAATTTCTAATTATAACATCGACTGATATAAAATTATAGATAATCACTTTGCAAAAAATAGCAAAGCACATATTTTATTTTTCACAATTTAAATTTATGAATAATGATTTCAAAATATTATATTTTTAAATAACATAAAATATTTAATGGAATGATAGCCGGAACCTTTTTCGTTATTTTAAACTAAAAATTTTAGTAATATAAAGTAATAAACGATAATTTTGCGTTAATAATCGTATTTTAAACTTCAACAACATTGAGCTTAAATTATTATTAGATTTTATAAAATTTTGAAATTCCAAATCCACGATACAAATATGATTGAATTATTAGAAATCTGTTTTACCGCGGTAGTAAGAAAACGTCCAAGCCACTGTGAAATATTGCGTGATGCATTGCAGAGGTTAAAATATTAGAAAATAAATAATATAAAATTTTCAAACGCCGAAACAAATACGAAGATTTAAAACAATATTGTGATATTTATTTTCGTCTTAAAAATATTAGTGTATTTATACTCATTTTTGTACTGCACAGTGATTCTACAATTAAATAAGCATGTCATGACGCAAACCGATAAGATTTTCCCCTACCAAAAAGCGCCCAACGCGGGTAAAGAAGTTTTCACTTCAAAAAATGCAGGAGCTCGCGGAGAATCGTATGGTACCGATCATTCGAAAATTGGTTCTTATGTTTTTAAGAAAATTTTATGAAATTGTGTTGTAGGTTTTTATTTTTCATGTTAATTTTCAAAGTCCTTAGATAGTTGCGGGAAGCGCGAAATCTGTAGATTTTTTATCGAGATTACAAATGATATACAACTAATCTATTTAGGAAAACGACTGCCACAAGTTGAATTTGTATTAATATTTAGATTATCTACGAGTTATCTTTATAGTTTTTTATATTTATAAGATTATCTTCTCTTTCCGAGAAAGCAATTACTAATGCGTTATGACTTAATAGACTATGTGTTTTGGTGTTTCCTACTGTTAGGTATTTCATTTCACAACCTGTAAGCTTCACTCGTGTTTGGTGGAAAAAATTGAACTTTTTCTTTATCTTATAATTAATTAAAAAATCAACGGATCTCCTGCTTTCGCACGAACTTCTTAAGACATTGGAAATGAACCTAACGGAATAAAGTAAACACACATATTTTGGATAATATTTTTCGAAATATTTTTTTTTCGCATAAAAAATAACACATCTGTATCTGAATAAGCTTAAAACTTCGAAATATCTATTACATTCTGTACGACATTTCGGTCGAACAAGCCGAATTAGTACGAAATGTAACACCGACGCATATCCGACTTCCAACTAAGGGCACCCTTAACCACTACTTCCGGTTGTCCGATTCTAACAATTTTAGTCTCAATCGAACCCCCGTCTAATTACCCCGAGCCGTTTTTTTATTTTTTTCTCATTCGGGCCTTGTCGAGATATTGGGCTCCCAAAATAAAAATCGGGGAAAAAATTTTTTGTTTTTGAACTTTTTCCAAATTGTCTTTTGCCATCTTGTAGAGCTCACCGAGCTGCGTCTTTTGACACCCGTTTATTCCGATATCTCGAAAACTCTTCGTGCAATCTGCCTGTCTCACAAAACTCCCAAATGACCCCTTATACTCCAACGAATTGAAAGTCATTTCCAATGACAATAATCTGTCTTACTTTAAAATGTAACAGTTAAAGACTATTTCTTACAGCGCGGCTCGTACAAGTAAATACGTAGCATAATGATAACTCATATGTTGAACCACAACTTTAGCTATTTAAAGATGAAAGTTCCAGAAAAATCAATCGACGTACAAACACAAGTTAGAAAGCTTATGTGAGAAACTGTGGTTATAAATATATTTTACTCTTTCGAGCTAACCACGTATTGGTTCATTGGAAAAAACCTAAAAAATTTAAGATTTAAATTATATCCTATGACTATAGTTGGGTTGGTACACACAAAAAAGAAGGTAAAAAATTAAAATTTTTGATTCTATCTTATGGCCTTTATATCTATATAGAGACATTTATCTTTAACCCTTTTACTCATAAAAATGGGCTTGTTCACGTTGTTATTTTCCAATTTTCGTTTTAAAATGGGGCCGTTCATTTGTCGTCGGTTATTTCGGTCGTGCTTGCGCCCCGTGGCGATAATTAAGGTCGACCCCATGGGACATCGTTAAGCTTTTAAGGGCTGACAGTCGCTCAGCCCGAGTGCTGACGAAAAACGGACCACATGACAGTGCACTGTAAAAGCTTCTCTTATGTCTCAACGTCACGATTTATTTTGAAACCAACGATAAATTTCATATTATTTTATAAAATACACTTTTTTATTTTAATATCACTCAGTACTAAAATATTGATGTTTGGCGTCACAAAGTAATCAGTTATAGATCGCGTCGCGGCCGCCGCCTGCGGGATAACTTTCCTCGCTTCCCCGCGGTCGCGGTCGCACCTTTCTCATGCTTAGTGTCTATTTATGAAGAATTATCGATACAAAGCGCTGTATCGATAATTCTTAATTAATTCTACATAATTTTATGATGAAAAATCTCCATGTATAAGCAAAGAAAACTTTAATGGTTTTTTTCGAATATTCGAAACAAAACCAACTACATATTTCAAGACACAGTCAGCTCTAACGTATAGCGCTACAGAAGGCGAACTACCAAGTTTTATTGAAAAAAGTTAGCTGCAGTTATAAGTTTCCGTAGGGCAAAAGTTTTCGGGGCAAGTTTGTTCATTACTCATAGTCCCGCAACCGGACCTGCGAGATTCGCAACAATTACTTTCGCTCCGAATATTTCTTAAAACAATTCGAAAGAGCCTGACTTACCACTGCCTGTTACCATAAAATAACTCTAAATTATATCTTTAATGGTTTTATTCTCTTCCATAACTCGAAAAGTTTACAACACCTTACCAGCGTGAATGTCTTTCTATTGAACCATGAGTTTGGATTGACCCGCCCGCCATTCATAAATTGTAACGTAGATATACTATAACTAAAGATTGACTGTTTTTGACTGACCGATTGGCCGAGTGGTTAGACACCCTTACTGCGGAGCCAAGGATCACGGGTTCGATTCCCGCCTTGGATTTATAATTGTGTATCTGCATACGTATATATTATAAAGAATATTTCAGAATGTATATTAGTCATCTGATACGCATAAGACAAGCTCTTCTTTGTTTGGGACTAGATGGCGATGTGTGGGATTTCACAGGTTTCCTAGATTTATTATTATATTCTCGAAACTTCCCTATCGCTAGTTCTATTCTAGAAAGTTCAATGAAAAATAAACGACGAAGTTCAGTGAAATACGAGCGCAACGTATTTAGTTTTGTGGCAGTTTCTATGAAGCGCTAGAACGTCTTAAATATTGTATATACAAAGTGACGCGATGTTAATCAAATTTAATTATTGTGACAGTCGTGTGACATATCCACAGACCAGTCAACCTATAGACCACGCTTTAATAAACGTCAGTACGAAAACGAAATCGCCAAAAAGTGGCGGGGTGCGGGGAGAGGTCGGCTAGTTTTCATTGGCTCGTTCAAAATTGACAATTTAATGGCTTCCGACGTGCTTCCAACTGACCGCTCAGAAGAGACGTAGTTATGTAGTGTCACTACATAGCCTTGGCGAATGCTACTCCCTGTCAAAGCGTGGTCTATAAGGTTGACTTGTCTGTGGACACATCTTAACAACTGTTATATACCGCATTCGCGTTTAACGCCCTAACATACATAGTACACCAAAGTTCGTGTACAATTTGTTATTTACTAGATAGTATTTATTGTTTTTAATAAAACTAGCCAATGTGCCAATGTGCACATGCGAGCATGTGAATAAAATCCTCGTGTGAGCCATATATGCTATGCTACATGGAACATTTTCAGCCTCGATGGAATAAGAACTTTTGTTCTTTCTTGCTTTAAAACGGTGTTTTAGAAAGTGCAGCGGAAAATGAAGCAAGAACTTCGTAGGAGTAAAAAGTTTCTGTTAGCAAATTCTCCGTTTCGATGAAAACTTAGTAATAAAGTCCATTCCGTATATTAAGAAACAACGTACCTACATAAATACCTAACACCTAGTTGTTACGTGTACTGTACAGTCAATTAAGGCAAAAATCAGCTACAACCTCCGATTTCGTTGAACCTCCATAGATTTGAATGAAAATTTGGGATTGAGTATGTTTACTCTCTGCTTCAAAAGTAACATATGATCGTCTTGCGCTTTTTGCATTTTAGGGGTGAAATTCACCCCTTTTGTTAAGAATGGAAAAAAATGCAGATTTAACCATTCTGGCTTAAGTAATTGTGTTTAATTAGATAACGTAAATGTTTTTTAATATTTATATGAATGATTTATGATTGTAATTAATTTTTCAACCCTTTTAGCAACCACCCCTTAATTCGAAAATCATGAAAAAATCATTTTTTGTATTTCTGAGTTTTAAAATCGCATATTAACATTACATAGGCAGTTTGTTTGATACTTATAATATAATTTTTGGTTGTGTTGTGATAGCCCAGAGCGCAACAAACCTGTCTCAAATTTATAAGGCCATGGTTAGAATCCGGGCGTGTACCAATGTGTTTTTCTGACTTAAGTACACAATATCACTGACACCGTGCTTCGGAGGGCACGCTAAGCAGTCGGTCCCGGACGCTGTCAATAGATGGCGGTCGTTACAGTTCCCAACCCGCAGTGGAGCAGCGTGGTGGACTTAAGCTCCTAGCCCCCCTCCTCACCCTGGGGGAAGCCTAAGCCCCTGCAGTGGGGTAAAAATGGGCTGATGATGATGATGATGATGAAATTTCAACCCTTAAAAACTACCCCCTTATTGCAGAATCACTGTAAAAATTGGTTTCAAAAACTTTAACTTATTAAATAGTACATTACTGAACTGAAATCTTATTTACTGAGTATTAAAATATTTATTTATTGCGAAATGTTACACCCTTAAAAACTACCCCTTGTCATAATAATAATGGAATAATTTTTTTATCAGCTTTAATTAGTTAGAATCGTTTTTAACCGTTAAGATAAATTTTATTAATATATTTAAAACTTTATTAATATTATTTAATTCACATTCTTCAAACTACGATTTCAAACTACCCTTTGTGCAAAAAGTGATGAAAAAGCATACTTTAAAGTTGGAAATAATGTTTTAATATTTTTTGACTCGTGACAAATTTTTTATGACATGAAAATTTAATTTATTAATTAAGAGAAAAATGTATTAAAATAAATATTAAAATTTATGAAACGTTTATTCATCTTTTATTTAAACACATTTTTATTATTGTTCACACTCTTCACCAACTTCTTCATTTGTTGGAGGGCTAATTTGACAATTATCACCGCTGCATAATCCGCAGATTGAATTACAAAATAGCCCTACCCTACGACACCCACAAGAAGCACCGCAACCTTTTTTGCAACTGCAAAAATTCATTTTTAATAGCTCTTCTGGAGCAGGTGGATGAGGGTTTTTGTTTGGAAACAAAGCCTCTTCAGTTTGACACCATCCCCAGTCAACTGACCGAATGTCTTTGAAATCCAAGCCTCGAAAATATTTCTTTAAAAACTATATTCTGAAATGTAAATGACAATTCTATATATTTTTTTTTTAATTTTTACATAATTCTTTGGTTAATTATGATACCAATTTTTAATTATTAGTCAGAGAGTACTAAACTACTAAAAAATACCACATGTATTTTAGTCCAGTTTTGGAAATATACTGAAATATTCAATAGACACACATCACATCAGCAGAAAGCCCCACCACGTATTCGAGCAGATGTTTACCGTTCCTTTCACTTTCTCTATTTTCAAAACACACATACACACACCCATACATGTTTATTTAGTAAGCATGTACCCATTGACACGTTTTCCTATAATGTATGCATACCAAATATCTGCTCTAAAAAAATTTCCAAAAAAATATTATTTGTTTTTTTACAATAACTCCGTTAATTTTTATAATATCAGGTTCACTCAAAAACCATTTGAAAGGTAATTTCAAGAGCTATAAGATCGTTTTAAACAAATTTTTTTAAAACCCATATTTTTTAAAAGATAAAGGGTTAAAAGCTCTCAGCTACATGGTTCTAGCGGTAAAAGTTAGGCTTTAAACGTCTTTATCTCGGTTATTTTTCATCCTATAAAAATAAAACCAAAATTTTTATTAAAAAAGAACTCAAATTTTTCATTTTTTTACGAATATCCAATACTTTTGGAAGTTATTTTCAAAAGAAAATGAAATTTACGAAAATTTGAAAAATTTCGATTTTATAAATCATACTTTTTTTTAAAAAATAAGCATTCTAAACCGGGCAAAATTTTTGAGGTCATCACTTATGCTAAAAAAAAGAAAGTCCTTTAGGGGTAACCGTAAATTTGAATTGAAAAACATGTATTTTTATCACGAAAAATCACAATCTTTGATCTTTAATAACTCAGAAAGTATTGATTTATTCCAAAAACTTTATATGACAAATTTTGCTTAAAATTTGTCTTTCTATCGATTCCTGTGGTTATTTTTATTAAAATAATTTTCACCCCCGAGAAGGGGTGGCATTCACCCCCAGGGCAAAAGCTCAAGTTGACACTATGTCATTTTTGTTTCTTAAGGTATTCCCCATCTACTCACCAATTTTCATGAAAATCGATGGAGATTCAACGAAATCGGAGGTGAAAACCTTCATTTACTGGACTATTTATTAATAGTACGGAATAAGCTTAAAATACTACTGTTTATATGGTAATATGATCTTTTTATACACATATATATTCATTTATATATTGCCGTTCACGCAAAAACATGATAATAGCTCGACCGACTTTTTTTTGTTTTGTTTGCTTCAATACGGGGGTGGGTTAGAACAAAAGAAAATTAGGAAAAACCCCAAGGAAATGTCCAAAAATCGACAAATGTAATTAGTAATTTCGTATGGAAATCGCTACTTCGGATTACTTTCAACAGAGGGCGCACATGGCAGACCTATCGTTTGACAGCTGCACCAAGCATATCTGTCATTCCATGCGGTTGGTGAAATCTAACACCTCGTTTCCACCAAGTATAATACACTGTATTGTACTGTATCATATCATACTGTGTCCGTGTATTATACAGTGTATTATACTTGGTGGGAACGAGGTGCAATACATTTAAAATAATCGATATTTTGAAATAGTTTTATCGTAAAAAAAACTGGTGGATTTTGAAATAGAATGTAATTTAGCGATCAATCAAATGTCCTATATAATCACTGTATTTTTTTTTTATTGAAAGGCACTACTTTTAAAAAAACGCTCGCTATAAAACGAGCGATACGATTTAGTTAAGTTCGCATTGGCTTCGTGCAACATGAAAGAAGTATGGACGAGAGAGAATTAGGGACCATCCAACTCATTGATCCAATTTCATCCTTATTATTAACCCATGCAAGACGTCGAAAACGAGAGGCGATAAACTCAAACTTTTGAGTCCCATGTCTGTATATGTGGCTATGTGTGTGTCTGTCAAATGTTTAAAGTCGAATGTTTACGATTAACTTTAAAAAGCTTGCAACAAAATATCATTCATAATTTAAAAAAAACCTCGACGGATAACATTAACAAATCATTTAATTAGATGTAATAGGTAAACCCGTATTATTTTAGACTTAAACTGTATTTTTTTTTTGTGTCGGGGGTTTTATAGATTCCTTTTTGCTGCGCCTTTGTGGCAAAGTGCTCCACTCGCCCGACGGGAGAGACGCTTCTACCGTCGTAAAATAAAATTTACTTTCCTTGAAGGTATGTAATGGCGTACACAAGAGTTTTTACTTGTAGTCCGAGAGCCCGTGGCCGAAAACTATTCATAGTGTTTATCGAAAGTTATCATACCTTCGAAGTTTCATACAAAAAATGCCTCAGAAGTAATCCTAGATAAATTGTCTATGAATTGGAAGGTATACGATTTATTATATTTCTGTGTACCAAGAAATCTCAAGGAATAATTGAATGTAAGGAAATCAGACGTGTTTATCATAGCAAGATTAGAGCACTACCGATAATAATGGTACATATATAGTGAGGCGCGGAATACCAGATACTGGACAGTTTTTGATTGGTCCTCATAGCATATCGTAACTATTAAGTAAACGCGGGCTCCCGGGCTTTTGTTAGAGCCATTACACGCTTTTCCTAGAGGTCGTTATGTTGATACTTGAGTGAACAAAATTTGTCTGCAATAAAAACATAATAGCCTTATAAAATAATTATTCGCTTAACTTTGTTGTTCGCTAACCCAATAGAATAAGTAATAGGTTTGGAATGTATTTAAGAATACTATTTTTTTGGCCGCGGCTTCGATCGCGTAGACTACACATTTGTACTGTTACCTCCAAAGAGACGTTCCTTGGACTTTGTGGAACTGGAACGTTCTTAGCGAAAGCTTCGTAACGTCACATATTTTATCACCACAAAACTTTTTGAGAATAGAAAACCAAGGGTCATTATTTACTACGACAACCACGAATAGAAAACGGTGAGGCAGCAGAAAACTGACAATTTTCAAAAATATCCGTTCAGGTTATCTTCCTCCATAAAATGTTTCTGCATCCATTTTCAGGTTGAAAACTAAAGACTCACTGCCAAATCGTAGCCAATATACGTTCACCAGTTTAGGTGTGAAAAAAGACAGATATACACACGTTTTCCGCTGTAAAAATTAGCTCATGTCCTTTTTCGGGGTTCAGCTGCCTTAATGTTATTATTATTATTATTATTATTATTATTATTATTATTATTATTAATACCAAATTTTAACAAAATATGTTCAGCCAAGAAAAGGTACGAGTAAAAAACAGAAAAATAATACATAGAACATAAAGGTACGATAGACTAGAAGCCCTCTTCTGCGTTTACCGTCTAACCACTCACACTCTAGCTAGCTGGTGTAAGATGGAGAGTTTCAGTCCGCGAGATCCCCGCGCGCCGGACTTCATTTTCACATTTTTTATACTGTGAAGTGACATTTATGACTCACTTAAAACTAAACGCTGCTGTCAAATTTATTTATTCTATTACAGAATCATATAAAACATTTTAAAAATATTTAATTAAAATACGTCAACTTGTTCTTAATTTTTTGATCAAACATACGTACATGTATAGTTTTTTTTAAATATACCTAGTAGTATAGATTTGCGTGCAACGTAAAGTAATTTGTTCTCAATAATTTATAATGAGCTTAAATATTTGTAGATCTCGTAAATCATTTTGTTTCACTACAAATTTCTATAGTCATTAAACTATAATTGTTTTTGACACACTCGGAGCACTTAATATTTCATTATTCATAATATTATACTTTGTCTAACTATATAAAATCAATAGTAACAAAACTCATACTGTGTGAAAATAACCATTTTACAGTAGTGGTTATTCAGAAAATTACCAAACTATGAGAAAAAACAGCCCAGACGCCATAAATATCAAACAATAAAAGATTAACCTAAACTTAATCTAATGGCTGCTGTAAAGGGGCATTATCAACAAATATAAATGTAAAATAAGTAAATTACCATCAAACAATTTATGATTAAATGTCAACTACTTACTGTCAACTGCTTTGTCAAAATTAATACTAAATCAAGAATTTTGAAACAATGTCAAGTGATTCCCCGTTAAAGAGCTTCGTCAAGTTCTAAACTATTACGAATACAATGACGTAAATTTTCCTATTGTTTATAATTACTCAGATATACAATAAATAATAAGTACACTGTCGTGATAGCCGTGTGATGGCGAGTCCACCTTTTGTTTACAAGGTCGTGGTTCGAATCCCAGAGCATGTACCAATGAGTTTTTTCTGACTTAGGTTCATAATTTATCATCGACTCCGTGCCGTCCCGGTTGCCATCATCAGATGGCAGTCGTTAAAATCCACTAACCTGTTCTGCGACGCGGGAGAGCGATTCACGCCGTCACGGATTACGGTCGTGTATATCGCAATGTGCTCAAGAGTTCAACGCTTTAAATCGCTTGGCCCTAAGCCCTACGTAGTAACGCAAGTGGCAACGATTCCTCCGGCTGGGCGCTCTCAAGTGCCGCGGCCGGGTCTTCTCAAGTGCGTTGTGTACAAAAAACTATAAACTCACGACCCCAAACGGCAGGTACCTGTGCCCTCGGTCGAGTGATACAAACAAATAAAGTGAGAATAACTTTACAAAGTGAAAAACTTACGAGTTAATATAGTGGAAAGTGACAATATTGTAAACTCCTTCGAGATAGTGAACTCTAGCGGACACGCCTCTCGAGGCGCTATTCACGCGATGGCTGCGAACAAGGCTACGTCAGCTGGACCCGTGGTCCGAATACAAACCGTGCGTACGGAAGATCCATCCACTGTTGCTATCCCATGCTACTGGTGTGAAGTAAAAATGGATACACGACCAAAAGACATGTATCGCAGTGAAACCAGTACCATGAAGCTGAGACATGCTGAGTGCGCGCTGCGACCAAATGATATTTTTTACACCAAGGTGTTCACCCACACAGAAATGGATAACATGAACGTGGTTTTCACACAAATAATATACATCGCTCACCCACACAACCTAGAGGCAAAAACTTTATTGTGTGACCAGTGCCAGGGACCTGTGTCGGTCAGTATAATTCGCGACCTCCTGACATCATCATATGAAAAAGGTCAGTGTAAATGCGAAAGCGAAAAGTGGCACTTATTTCAACAGACGCACTCCAGATCGCGCACAACTAGATGCAAAACACATGTTGCACCACAAAGCGACATCGAAACCAACCTGTGCGACACTACAATTATGTGCAGCCTCAATGCCATGGCCGGCAACAAACGCCGCCAGCCGACACCACCAACAACGGACCGTCCGTTTAAAGACACACGCTCAGGGCCATCACCCCCACCATCAACATCACAGAGCAATAGATTTGCATCGCTTGCTGTTGACGAAGATCAACCTCATCAAATGGAAACAGATCGGCCACCGTCGACCACAACACCTGCCGTCTGCAAACCTATACGGGCCCCCAGATGGCCATCAAAACAAATGAACTCGCTACCCGAGAAGACGACAACATCACCAACACAAAAGACACAGCCACAAAACTCTCGACGTAAGCCACCGGTCTATACGGTCCGGCTAGGCCAACACGGCCACTCTACTTTGACTAACGACTCCGACACTTTAAAATGCTTAACAGCAATTGCCAAAGAGACTCAGTCAACCATCAGCATTAACCCGCGAGGTGGACGAGCGACGCTAAGAGCGACAACAACCGAAAAACATCCGGTTCTGGGCAGCCGACTTGAAGAAATGGATATACCATTCTTCACTCACGGAATGCCCGGCGAAGAACGGACAAAAAAATTTTTTACTAGAATGTTTTGCAAGGGGATCGAAGAGACGGAAATATCAGAGTACATTAAGGAACGATATGGGCTTGAGTGCAAACGGGTAGTGAAAATCAATGACGAAAAAGCTCTCATGTTAGCGATGCCCGATAACGTAACCGCAGCGCGAGCCCGTGAAATCACGACTATAAACTACCAAAGAGTCAAGGTGGTCCCTTACAAACCTCGAGCCGACCAGGTCACGTAGTGTAAACGCTGCTTAGATTTCGGCCATATATCCTTACATTGTAGGATGGAAAGTCGCAGCGAAACTGAGGAGAGCGACCAAACCAACGAAGACGGCAGCCGAGTACTCATTTGCTCTAAATGCCGCACACCTGGGCACACAGCCCGTCAAAGACGATGCCCGAGTTTCAAGAGAGAAATGCAGCGCCTCAAGAGCATTAGATAATTGAGAACGGCTGGTATCGTGCACCAAGCACCGCCACCATCAAAGCAAGCATCGCAACCTGCCAGACTGGTCACAAACACTACAAGCTATGCGCAGATCGCACGAAACAGTCTACAAGCACCTCCCGCTGCGAATGACCAACCACAGAGCAGGTACTTAGCAACCTCAACACTACCAATTAGCCAAAACAGGTCTCTGACCGACCTCATTAACAGACTGGCCGACTGCTTGGCAAATAAGGGGGCATTACATGGCGAGGCGGCTCTCGACATTAAAAACGCTCTGGAAATTGTACTTTTCGACAACACCAACGAAGCAAAAGCAATCCAGGCGGTGTGCCGTCTTGCCCAAAAATACCACGGCCTTCTCAATGGATAACAAAATATTCATAATCCATTGCAATGTCAACAGGCTTCGGACCAGAATCGCGGAGGTCCGTCACCTCGTATCCACGTATAATCCAGATATTCTGATTCTAAACGAAGTCAGGACGCCTGCAAACTACAAGGGTAATCTCCAAGGTTACACAAAGCTCTCCGATCGGATTGCCGACAATCTTGGAACTTTTATGTACATAAAGCAAGGAGTTCGATGGATACAGACACCTTTACTACCCGGACTCGCCGATGACGACCGCATGGTTGAAGGCGTTCGCATCTCGATCCCGCTACAAGATACTACCGAGCAATTATCTATAGCTGGCATCTACGTGCCGCCGTGGCAGACACGCCGAGTTAAAGATCAGCTCAATGACATCCTCGAGGAGGCAAATACGGTCGTAATAGGTGACATGAACGCAAAACATCCTTCCCTCGGTCATCACGGCCGTCCGAACGCTCGGGGTAATCTTATTCAACAACATATAGACGCCGGGTCTCTGATTTGGCGAACACAAGAACCGTCTCGGCCATTATATTCGGGCGATGGCTGCCTCGACGCGGCCGTGTCAACCTACGGCGAGGGTAGCTTACAATCTGGCACGTACCCGTGCACGCAGTTGGAAGATATCGGCTCCGACCATATACCCTGGCTTCTCCGGCTACCCATTCCGATACATCGAGAGAAGACAATGCGCAGAAATATGCGGAACATGAATTGGGAGGCGTACACCGCTCTCACCGAAGAGACTCATGGAGAACCGACCACGATCACGTCCGACGAGTCATGTGAAGCAGCAATCCAACACATCGAGTCTACTATCACGCAGACTCTAAATGAACTCGCCCCGCTGCGCGAACACAAACCAAGGGACGAGCTGCCGCCTGAAACAATACATCTGATCAACCGCAGAAATAAGGCCCGTCAATATCAAAGACTCGGGCTCATTAGCGGAGGCGAGTACAACCGCATTAAAAAGGATGCAGCCGAGGCTATTCTGGCCCACGTCGAAACAAAATGGATACGAGCCCTTGATGACAAGCGAGATAACCGCGCAAACATATGGCGAATACAAAAGGCGCTTAAGAAACCTGAGCAGCGATTACCAGTCATCGCTGGTGTTAAAAATGAGAAAGACACAGTGAACGCGCTAGTCGACGCCGCGCTTGTCCGAAACACAGTCGTCGCACCTTGCGATACAGCTACCTATTAGACGGTGCCATACGCCCGGATCGAAGAATGTAGCATGGAAGAAGTCATTGACGCCATACGAACATTCAAACCAGGCAAGGCCCCAGGTCCCGACGGCATCATGATCCAGCCAATTAGAAGAGCTCACGTCGTCGTACTTAATCAGTTGAGGAAGGTGATTAACTACACGCTCAGCACGGGTTACTACCCAGTGCGCTGGAAACTCGGAGAGTGTATCTTCATTCACAAGGCGCGCAAACCGCACACTGAACCTTCTTCCTACCGGCCCATTACCCTACTTACATCATGGGTAAGATCTGTGAGCGCGTCATTTACAGGAAGACGCTCGATAGCCTACTACAGCCGATTCCAAACACTCAACACGGCTTCCGTCCGGGTCTGGGCTGCGAGACACAGATCCTCCGTACAGTTAAGCACATAACAGAGGCGCTAGAGGGTACCGAGAGACTAACACGTTCTACCCGCACAGGCCAATTGAAACGAGAACGCAAGTCGAACCACTGCGCAATGATCGTCACAGACCTCTCAAAAGCATTCGATTCAATCCATCATGGTGCACTAGTACGTAAACTCGAGATAGCCAATGTTCCGGCTAATATAATAAAACTTCTAGAGAACTACTTGACTGGACGAACCGTGCGTGGACGATTTCGGACTACCGTCGGCGACGATATGGTCGTCGAGCGCGGCGTGCCGCAAGGGTCTATTCTAGGCCCAATCATATTTAATCTCTACGTCTCAGATGTGAACGAAGCATTAGACAACGGAGGATTTGTGTCACAATACGCAGACGACTTGTGTGTCTTAAACATCTCATCAAACACTGCATTTGCCACACGCCGGGTGGGCGCCGCGATGGACTCCCTGACCACCTACTACAACCGGTGGGGACTCCATTGCAATATCGCCAAAACTGACTGTATCCTATTCACAACAAAGAGAAAACATGAGACACACATAACAACAGCGGACGGCACTCGTCTGCCATACTCCAAATGCATCCGGTATCTAGGAGTCATGCTGGACAAAAGACTATCGATGAACGAGCATATACGTTCGACACTAAGAAAGGGCCGCCTTGTGTCACACATACTAGACCCGATCATCGGATATCGCTCAAAAGCCAGTCTAGACACGAAATTGCTGCTGGTCAAAGCATGCCTCGCCCCTGTGCTAGACTATGGGTGTGTGCCATTGCTCCCACGCATAAGCAAATCAAACCAGTTAAAACTGGAACGAGTCTACCGGATCGCATTGAAACGAGTGGGCCAGCTCCCACGAAACCTGGATACGGATGTCCTCTACGAGATGCTCGACGAAGACCCGTACTACAAGCGCATTTACGACCTGCACAACGACGCGTTAAATCGGGTCCTCAATCTGAGACGGATCGAGGACTGTACAGATGCCGGCGCACCATACCGTCGACACGGCATGCACTGCTCCTGCCGTCCGAACGGATAATCCATCTACAGAAGGCCCTCGCGCCCAAAGTGAGAAAGCAACCCGTGTCAAAGCGGCCGCCTGAAGCGATCGAAGGCAGGATGGGCATCCTACGGTGACCTGCCACCAACCACTAGCATAAAAAAAAAAAGACTCAACTTAATTCATAAGTGAAGTGCGTAGTGTAGTGTAGTTATTAAGTTACTTAAGTAGTTTTTAAATTAAGATAAGTAGCACGTAAGTTAGCATGTATTTAGGCCACTAGGGTGGATACCAACAGCTTTACGCACCAAAAAGTTTGTAAGCCGACTACGTTCTACTGAACGAAACAGGCAGACAAACAAACCTCTCCCTACGTGGAGGGCTTATTGTTAACCCCATTTCTATGTAATTACCTAACTAAGGAAATAAAAATATTTTTCATTCATTCATTCATTCTGCGACGCGGGTTGGATTAAGCTCCGAGCACCTACATCCTGAAGGGAAGCATACACCCTTGCAGTGGGGCATAATGGGCTAATATGGACAAAAGTATCTAAGTATCATATCTAAGTATCAAATCAAAGTATTATACTGTACGGCAAGAGACGTACAATTTGCGTTTATTCCTTGTTTATTCAATTGTAATTCAATCCTTTTGCACACATTCGCACCACTGTTACGAGTACGTGGTGATGGATATCAGTAGCTATAAGTTTATTGTAAATAAATACTTGGGACATCCCACACAGCGACATCTAGTCTCAAAGTAAGCAAGCATTATGCTAGTGTTATGGGTTACTAGATAACTGATATACATAATTAAATATTCCTTATAATATATACATATATAAATATTTTATACCCAGACACGAAACAAATAGACATGTTCATGCACGCAAATATTTGTCCCAGGCGGGATTCGAATCCGCGACTCTTGGCTCCGCAGTTAGGGTCTCTAACCACTCGACCAACCGGTCAATCAATGACATGTCGATAATAACGTATCACTTCGATACAATGATATATTATTAGTTTACCCCGGCTACGCTTTCTGAATTGAATTCTTTACGTTTGTATTCTTGACTGATACTAATGTTTGCCTCACGCTACACACATACAATGCTACATATTCTCTGTGAATGTGGTGCACTAGGGGCATCACGTATGAACCATCTAGGGGTATGCTATCCCAAACCGGATGAGTTCTGCGATCCGCAAATTGGTCAAATCATACAATACATGAAATGCGTATTTGAGAATGACAATTAGTAGGGTCGAAGTATGGGGACACAATAGATCTAAATAGGTCGCAGTGTAGGGTAAGCCTACCCCAATCAAATAAGATAAGACTGCCTCACGCTACCTTGTATTACTTGTACTAACATCGCTATGTATCCCTCCATCTTTCGATCATTTCGATTAGCAAAATTTTTTTTAACGTGAAAACCATAGACATCATGCAAGATTAGGTCAACGAAAACAAATGAGACTTATTGCAGAGCGGGGCTCACCGACCGGCTGAGCGAACCTTGAACATGCTTCGCTGCCGGTTACGGGAACTATGAATATCATTTTGTTATGAGCCTCCGATTACGTTACAGTGATCACTTTGTCCATGTTTACTAATGTTCTTTAAATAACGTATTAATAATATGTCTGTGTGCGTGCGTATATTAGTTTTGAATGAATTACTCGCCGCAAACATCTAATCCATTGAAATGTTACATTTTTAGGCCTTACCTTGCGTTTCTTAGAGGACGCAATTTTATTTTTTAGATGTGTAGGGGGGGTCAGTGTAAGGTTAAAACCAAGTTTGTGGGGTCGCCACCCTTGTCCCACGGCCGCCATCTTGGAAAAAGAGGTTGAAATGGTTTTAACGGTTTATCTAGTAAACTATTGGTCTCATAAAAAAAATTGTTAACATTTTTTGTTGCAAATTAAATTATCTACAACTTTGATCCTGTAATTTTTTGTTGTAGAACCATAAAAAAAAAGTTATGAGCAAAAATGTACAGAAATGTACAAAAATGATATCAGATCATTTTTGTAGATCGTGTTTTGAAGAACAACTTTTATTTGGAATATTTTTTAATTTAATCAATAGTTAAGGTTTTATAGCGCTTCGAAGCGAGTACCATTTTTCAGTACTCATAACTATACATATATTATATGTATGTATTAATGATTTGCCATAAGTTTTTATCATCTTGTTTGTTTTTTTATGATAATCTTTTTAATTATTGATTATGCAATATTGTTATTAATTAATTATTGACTCTTTTCCCCACCACCCACGAGGTAGATCGTAGGTATGATCTGATATCATTTTTTCGTAAAATGATTAGAAAAAAAGTTATATCGAAAAATCGAAATTCTGTACATTTTTGCTCATACCTTTTTTGTTTATGGTTCTACGACAAAAAATTACAGGACCAAAGTTGTAGATGATTTAATTTGCAACAAAAAATGTTAACAATTTTTTTTATGAGACCAATAGTTTACGAAATATACCGTTAAAACTATTTCAACCTCTTTTTCCAAAATGCGGGCGGGGGACAAGGGTAGCGACCCCACAAACTTGGTTTTAACTTTACACTGACCCCCCCTACACATCTAAAAAATAAAATTGCGTCCTCTAAAAAACGCAACTTCACATGTAACTTTTCAATGGATTAATCGTTTCTCACTTCGTCTAGATTGGTGTTAAATCGATTCCGATGACTGATTTTTATTCCAGTTTGGGAAGTAGTCAAATCTGCCAGGCACCTAAATATACATAAAAACTCATACACACTTAAAATCTGTAATCTGTACGCGAACTGAAGATTCGAAAAGTGAGTTGCAAACAGAATGTCAAAAAAAAAAATAGCCTACTATATAGAGTAGTTGTTTTGGACCATCGGCCACGAATACGTTGCACTGACCACATATTCTCACGGGAAGTCGTCAATCTAACCATAAATCGTAATATAGCAACGCAAGAATGACGTGAGATGTTGACGCGTAATACGTGATATCCTGCGGCGGCGTGCTCATAATGCATTTATCGGTATTTGATCATGTATTCGACGTATAAATACGTCGAAAGCTTTTCGATCATATTCATCATCATCATAATCAGCCCATTTTTACCCCACTGCAGGGGCTTAGGCCTCCCCCAGGGTGAGGAGGGGGGCTTGGAGCTTAAGTCCACCACGCTGCTCCACTGCGGGTTGGGAACTGTAACGACCGCCATCTATTGACAGCGTCCGGGACCGACTGCTTAGCGTGCCCTCCGAAGCACGGTGTCAGTGATATTGTGTACTTAAGTCAGAAAAACTCATTGGTACACGCCCAGATTCGAACCATGGCCATACGGGGCCTTATAAATTTGAGACAGGTTCGTTGCGCTCTGGGCTATCACGGCATATTACGTATGTAGTACAGATATATTTTGATAATTCCTTATCCTCTAAAAGTTCATAAAAGTCTAAGCATGTAACAGCTATGGAACATCAATAGATACATTTAAGTTAAACGTAATATAAAAGACAAAGTATTCCTCTATATATTTCATTCTACACCGCCATAAACCACCAGACAACACCAAACAAGTCCACATACTATGCACTACCACACCAACCCATACAACCATACACGACCACACAGTATCACACACTACCATAATGGCAAAAATGGCAATAATACCAATATGCTGTGGGCTGAGCATGTGCCCTTTTCATTGAATGATTATCAGATCAGTTACCCTGGAGAGTGAGATTCGGCTATATTTCATAAACTTATAAAGGTAGACGAAAGGCAGTAGTGTCAAAAGATGGAAGAGCACGCGAGGCATCGTAAGGTACCAAATTTTCAAAAATTAGTTCATGACTTTATTCGAAAAATTTAATAAAGTTGTTTGCCAAAAATGAGTAGCGATAGATGCGAGAAGCACGCAATCTGTAGATTTTTTTATAGTGAGGGCCAAATCAGCATACAGAGAACTGCACACCCGACCTACCACGCAGATAGCGCCGGGTCGGGAGAACACAGACGGTGCAGCCCGACACCCTCAACCTATACTCAGTAGAGTGTCATAGGATTTGAAACCAACGCGGACCGGACGTATTGAGGAGGCTGCGGTGCGCGGCTACCTTCACGGGCGGTACAGATTTAAGTAAAGGACCGACACGTGTTGATTCCTCAGGGTGGAAGGGCGGTTCGAACTGGACGGCACGACTGAATAAACAAAGACGTAGACGATATTCAAGCAGATTTATTATTTTAACTAGGTTATTCCAAGTGGTAGGTACTGCTCTCCTACGTCAGACTGAAGGTCTGATCGGCCTTAACCTCTGAGAATCTCTACCGATGGTGATCGATGGTGAGATCGTCAGGTGTATCTGTGAGTGCATTCCGTGAACATATCATCATAAATACGAGGAAACCGCGGACGAAAAAGTACGTGTCATCATAATCACGTTACAGAAACCACAATTTTTGCTGACACATGATTCCTCTACGTATTCCTCGTTTTTTATTATGGGGGTCATCATTGCTCGATCGATGATGAACACTTTTCTCAGGGGACCAAGATATCTACTTTAAAGCCGAAATAACATCAATATGCAGCCGAGTCAATGTGTAATGCAGGCGGAACCGCAGGCGAAAAGCTAGTAAATGTAGTAAAATATTTAAAAAGAAATCGATTCATCAAAAAACATAGTTTCTGTTACCTTGGATTTCAAAATAGACCTCTCGTAATCAGCGTCTCCAAAAACTTGAGAAATACCTAATAAGTAGAAAATAAATAGCATCCCATCAAAAACAATACTTGTCAAAAAAACCAAGTCTCGCAACTCAGTTGTTCTGCGGTAAAAAGTTGTGAGATCCATGTAATACAAGTCGGTTATTAATTTATTCAGTCTCTACTTAAGCGACTTTCTGTCTTAATACGTCCAGTCTCTAAGACCACGATCGTGGTCCATAACAATTGAAAATAAATTGTGTCTGGAATCTCCGTACTCGAAGCATTAAGTTGTTACGTAATAATTAACAGCATCTTATAGTGACGCATATCAATATTAAAATTCTTTAATGTTTTATATAAATATATTGAGACTTGGAAACACTAATGAGCTTGGTTTTGCAAACACACCTATAGTAGGGCAGCGTCATATCTGTATATATTTACTTTATCTGAGTTTTAACCTTAACTTACCGTAAAACGAATGCTTATACGCCATAAGTCGTAAATGGAATTTCAAATATCCTTTAATTAATGTGATTATATAAAGTTGCTTGTTAAGCAAGTAGGCAAGCTTATTAAGCAACAACATTTAATACCAGTACTGTTAAAGAGAAAAATGAGCGAGGTTAACTGGCTTCTGTTCTGTCGGCTGAGTGCTAAAAGCGCTAATGATGCTATATTACTTAAGAAACTATTTTGAAACGGAAATTTTGTTTTCCAGTAACATGATTACAAATACATGTTAGAGAACGGTAGAAAACAGTTTTCACACTTCCACAGTTTTCATATTTTTTTTTCTATTTACTCAAATATTCTCCCTAAAGAAAACATGACAACGCTTGCTAACCCGCTTTACTCACCGCGAATTTGCGGTTGACATTTTCGATACTGTGAAGTAACATAATTTATGACTCTATTAAAACCAAACGCTGCTGTCAAATTAATATGCATTTATATCGTTCATCGTATTCATTTGTACGTTAAATTTATATTGTTTTGTCATTGAAAATGACTATCAAATCCATTTCACGGGAGACACATATTTGGCCATAACTCCGAGGGTATGGGGTCTAGCCAAGACTTTAAGATCTTAAAAAATCAAGAATTCAGTTGTGCATCTTATGACACTAAAATTTTGGAAATCGGTTTAGTAATTTTTGTAAAAAAAATTGGAAAATGTAAAAAAATCGAGATTTTTTCGGATTTTTTTTTTACTAAATCCAAAATATTTTGAGATCGGGGACCGATATCGAAAATAAAAAAAAATAGTGTCTCGGCCAATAACGTAGCTACGGTTCGAGACCAAGTTTTTGGAAATCTGTTGGTAATTGTAAGAGAAATTATTTCCGAAAGATGAGATTTTTTGGTCGATCGCTGGTGTTTGTGGATATAAGTTACTATTTTTCAGAGGGTATTCGTCGGATCACTTCAAAGTGTTATACAAAAGGTTAGAAGGCGTCGGTAGCTACAGTTTGAGACCAAAATTTTGGATATCGGTTGGAAATCGAACAAGAAATTTGACAACACATGTTAGATTTTATGGACGATCGGGAACTTGTTAACATTACGGTCATCGCCTTTCGGCCTGTATTCGTTCGAATGCTTCATTATCGAGATCAAAACGTTTAAGGATATCAGAGGCTGCAGTTTAAATCGTGGCAATGCCACGATTTCGTGGCAATAAAATGAAATAATCTGTGAAAATCGGATTTGAGTAGGTTCATTTTCAATGATACCGATGGTTGCGGGGACTGCAAGATCTGTGGATTTTTTGTATGAAAATAGCTAAAAAATCGGAACCTTTATAGAATCACTTTATTGTCCATCTGTCTGTCTGTCTATCATCATTCTTTTTCTCAGAAATGGATAGAGGTATCAAATTGAAACCAATATCAAATAAAGAATACTGCGGTCCCATAATAATGCCATAGAAAAATATAATGACATTTTTCACGTGCCATCAAAACGCGTTGTCCCATAATCTTGATATTTGGTTGAACAATGGCTTTTATCATAATTAAAGAGAATAATCTGAAAAAGACCTACTTATTTCTAATTTAAATTCATTTTTTTAGTATTTTACTTGGTCAATTTCTCTATCAAAGTACATCATAAAACTTTAAGAGAATAATAAATCTTTCAGGGCTCTTTTTTCAAATAAACATAAATAATTCTAACTTCATAATTATTAATTAAGTTTGGGTATGTTCATTAAATAAGCTTAATGAAAAAATTTTTTACAAACTTTTTTTAAATTTAATTATTGAAGTTGCAAATCATCATACTTAGGAAGAAATTTGAAAACAAATTTTTTAGGAAAAGAAAATAGATCGGTACATTAGGTCGCAACATTTTACTTTGTGTTGGAAGGTCAACTATTACTCACCAGATCCGTTCCGTTCTGTTCCGATGCCTCACCAGCCAACAGTTCTGATGCAAGGACGCGGATGTCTAAGACACCAGTGATAGGAATGACAGTGATAGTAGATATGACGGAATGTAGGTATGCTACAGTTGGATATAGGAATGATAGGTGGTTGAGCCGAACCGAATACTAGCATCGTGAAGCCAGCATAGAGAAGATATAGAGTATGGGTTAGTATTTATTGAAACCGTTAGAGTTCGTTTCTTCGGGGCTTCGGTCGTTAACTAGGTGAATACACAAGTGTGTGTGTATTGAAGAAGTGTACTAGAAGTGTGAACAATTGCTCACCAGATAATAAAATATTGTTTCGGACCGTGTCTCGGTTCTTCTCAGATAAATCTTGACGATTTAAATGTGTTTGTCAACGAACCTTAAGTAAGAAGTTTTGTATTTTTTCATCTCTGCTACAAAATCCGTATATTGATGTCCAATAAAAGCGCTTAACTTTTTTTACGCTCTGTTTAGTAAATAATGAACTGAATATAAGTTTTTTCGCTAGATTCTAGCAACGAAAGCGCTAAAAGGACCGTTCTAGGTGGCTTCGACGTTCTCAAGCGCTTTAAAAGCGAGCGAATTTCATTTGTTATAGAAAACGTGCGTTCAACTTGCTCTACGTAAAGCCGTTTAGAAATTGTACGGTTTTAAAGGAAAATGTGTAAAAACAACACAAAAGGTGTTGCGGTAAGGAATTGTATGAAAAGTTCGTGTTTTTCAGATTGTAAACATGTTGCAGATTAATAAAATTATAATTGTTTTGCTTTTATTATTGTGATTGACATTTAAGCATTTCAACGTCTGCTTAAGATTTATAAGCGATGATTTTGTAACTCCCAAATTGGAGCAGGAGAAATTAAAAAACTGTAAAGTTGTTGTTCTTTATAAAAAAAATAATTTAAAAAAATAAATAAAAACCGACTTCAAAAACATAAACTAAAAAGTTGAAAATAAAATTTTCACTTTAAAGAAAGGAGCATTAACAGGCGGCATATAGTTAATGAAGTCGGTGCCTACTCACTCAGACACTTTAAATTGTGTTCTATTTTTGTTATTGTTATAAATATATCATTGTTGTAATTGTTATTACCTGGTAAGTACCCATTTAAAGTGTCTGAGTTGGCACCGACTTCATTAACTATATGCCGCCTGTTAATGCTCCTTTCTTTGAAGTGAAAATTTTATTTTTAACTTTGTAGTTTATGTTTTTGAAGTCGGTTTTTATTTTTTTTTAAATCATTTTATTTTTAAATTTTTAGTTGAACGCATCTGTAACTTATTTGTATTTAGTATAAATGGGGCTACTAAACGCGCTACTCTAATGAGACAGAACCGTGATCACGCAACGTAAATTCAGTGTCAAATTGACGCATCAGCATGCCTAGTAGGCAGTGGTATTCCTATGTAAAACTTCAATCTTAATTATTATTTTTGTGCGAACTGAACATTTTTCTCTGAACAAAAGAAGTAGAAACTGTGTTTTTTGGACAGATATTTTTGCGTTTACCAATGACAAAAGAATGATCAAAAGAAAGTCTTGTATATTGTTTGAGGATTGTATAAACGATAAACAGTAAAAAGTAAAAGAATACACCCTTTTTAGAGATGTTCCGTTGAGAACTATTGAAGTAACGTAAGCAGGGCACTTAGTACCAGCTTAGAAAACCATAAGTTCGCTCTTCGTTTCATTATATTTTAACCCATGACACGCTGCATAGTCCTCACCTAACTTCAGTAGTTTTCTTAACCCACTGATGGATGGGCTGAGCAGAACAATGTCGTCTGCATAACTTATATTGTTAAGGCATATACCATCTATGTCACAGCCGAGATGAGTACTGCTGAGCCCACCGATCAGTGTGTCTATGTATAGGTTAAAAAGTTTAGGTGAGGACAGCCTCGCCCTGCCTGACGCCACACTTCAACTCATACTGTTCCGACAGTGAGTTACCTTACCTAACCACATTGACCTGACACGAGTACCAACACCCGAGCAATTCCCTAGGGACGTTGGCCTGATCTAGCTTTTTCCACAAGAGATTGTAGTCCAACAGGTCAAAGGCTTTGGACATATCCAAAAACACTCATGCACGGGAGTCTTCCTATTCGTATAAGTACTCCACAGTCACAGTTTTTTTTTCCTTTCGCTAGATTCTGATGTCACACCGGTATATGTTTTAATTACAAAATCGCTATATAATTCTGTAGAGAAACTTTGAAAACTTATTGTCTAGGAGGTCGCTTTTCATACATTGACCTAAAGGACAAAAATCGTTTTTTGGCGCCCATGTCCTGTGAAGTGAATAATTAGCGAAATAAGAGCTCCTAAATTCGTTAACAATATGTATCCCTTCTAACTTTTTAACCCTGTAATTTAAAATCGAAAAGAAATATGGATGAGTAGGAGGTAAGAAATAGTAACATACTTAACAAACCCTTTCAACGAAAATTGTCATAAACAAGATATGCTTTCAAGTTTTGAAGACATATGTAACTTTCAATTACTAAACAAATTTCATTTGAAGGTCCATTAAATAAATTTTGCTTCAAAATCATAAATAAGCGTAAGTTTATGCAATTGACCGACTTTACTTTTTCTTGCTGACTAGTTGCAAGCCAGGCGCTCGATTTAAAATACATAATTTGAATTTAAAATTCCATGTGTCAGGAACACGAGCCGGGATGATTGTTCCTTTTGACATAGACGAATATAGACGACAAAGATAAACTATGTTAGGTGTTCATTGCGTAAGATCTTTTCCATTCAGCATCCGTATCTTTTATTTCACCTCTATGAGGCTACGACCCTTAAATAAATTAATGAACTGAAGATATAGGAAGAGCCTTTACAATTGCAGATCATAAAGACCCATTACATTACATTACAAGAAGAGATCACAAAAGAATATCTCTCCGTACATTTGTAGAAAAGTAAACTTTCATTTACAAGGCAATAAACACGAATGTACTTCATATAATATTAATATGATCCCATTTTCTCGGCCTTTACAAAGAGCTTTCCCGTGATTTCTCACGCTGGGCTCTCAGGATGTGATGAAAAATTCAGCCCAAGTAGCGCATTTACTGTCCTATAATGACGTGATGGATTGCACCTTATTATTCTGACGCTCTCTAAAGTGGCAACATGATAGATAACTGATAACAAAAATCACGTGATACGAAAAGATTTTATATGACAACACAATCTAGACACAAAATTAGAATCGGTTTAGAAATTAAGAACAAAGCCTTCGAAAATTCTTTTCTGTCCTTGCAAAACTAAAGCTTAACAGCATTATGTTCGGTATGGCGTGACGTCATGCATCCGTATTAAAATTTGTTGTCTATGTTAAAATGGAGATTTTAAGCTTTTATAACTTGGTTATTTATATTAGTAAATTATTTAATAAAATTGTTTCAGCATTAGTTAAATATCCTTAATTTTTTTGAATTTTGAATCCTTAATTCAAAATTAAAAAAAATTATTCATCTACCCTAGTGCCTGTATTAATCGATTTTAGCATATTATCGAGACGGTTACCCTAAACTTATTTCAAGAAAAATCTTTGCTTAAATAAGTTTCCATACCATACCGTCAGCCCATTAATGCCCCCTACAGAGGCATAGGGCTCCCCTCAGGATGAGGGGGTTTGGAGCTTAATCCACCAAGCTACTGCAATGCGGGTTGTAACGATTGTAACGACTGTAACGGATTGTAACGACTGCCATTGACGGCGACCAGAACCGACGACGGCTTAAAGTGCTTTTCGAGGCACAAAATAAACTAGTTATTACTAAAATACGTGTAATTCCTACGACAACAAAACTATTGTAACAGTCACAAATCCAGTATAGTAATATCTTTCTGTAAAAACTAGTAAAGCGTGATGTAATGCTAGGTAATTCTTCACTTATCCCTAGATTCCCTAGTAGTATAATCCCGCTTTCCCTCGTAGTCTTTTGGTAGTCGCACATTGTTTTGTAATCTCAGGATATCTCCAGTTTTTCCTAGTAGCATATTATGCTTGTTTTCTCTAGTAGTCTTTTGGTAGTAACTAGCACATTGTCTTATGTGATTTCAGGTAGCCTCTAGAGTAATTCCGTTTTCTATTCGAATAATAATAATACCTGGGACATTCTAGACAGCGCCATCTAGTACCATTGTTAGCAAGTATTATGCTTGTATTATGGGGTACTAGACAACCGGTATCCATGTAAATATTCTTTATAATGTATACATATATAGATATTTAACACCCAGACACGGAACAAACACACGTGTTCATGCACACAAATATTTGTCTCTGGCCGGAATCGAACCCGCGACCCTTGGCTCTGCAGTTAGCGTCTCTAACCACTAGGCTGATCGGTCAGTCAATAAGAAGGGTAGCTAAATTTCTAAACTATTAATTAAACTGCCTATGAATAATGTTTGTTATCACCACCCAAGAGCGCGGTATCAGTTAACAAACTTAGAGATTTAGCCACCACTTTCGCTTTAAACACATGTATCAGTGATTTCATTTTGTAAATCTACCTTGTTCCTCGACGTCAATTATCGATACCCATCACTAGTTTAGGTCCAAAAATTACGGTGAAAAACAAGCGTGAACAGGTAATTTCCTTTGATAGGAGTTTTCTGGAAAACAATTTAGCACCTATAAACCTTTAAATGTATCATGCGGGGCACTCGACAACCAAAATGTGAAGGGAAGTTTAAATGCAGAGAAAACATAAAACATTGTCAGTTTTAAAACAACGTGTTGTTTTTATGTTGAGATTAGTCGTTTTATTTAGGTATAAACTGTTGTTTAAAACGAAATGGACGCTTAAAGCACTCGCCGTGAGTTTTATCAAGTGCTACCAGATTCTGAAACGTAAAAATTGTATTTTTATAACAAAATATCAAATGGAAATCACCTTTATTCGACCGCAACTAAGATGAATAAAATTATAAAAGCTTTTTAGTATTCGCAGTGGAAACGATGGGTCCATGGTCCGGAGATGCCGTTGCGTTCTCGCGTGAAATTGGCGAAAGGTTCCGATTGGTGTCGGGTGACCCTCTGACCAAAGAATATTTTGTTCAGAGAATCAGCCTAAACTCTGCGCTCGTCAAGAATAAATTTTTTACAGAAATTAATTTTAATAATATTCAATATTTAAATATCTATAATTTGTTTCATATAAATTATAGGAATTTAATTAGTATTCCGTATTTTAAAATGTTTAATTAATTATAAATCAATTTAGTTTCCTTGAGAACATAACAGCGTTATAAGTAATTATTGTAGCTTTATTTTTGACATTTATTGGTTCTCTTTATAGTATTTTCAATCTGGTGAACGTTGACACCAAATAGAATAAAAACCATTGAGAGGCCAATCGTTAAAAAGACATTAAATTAATGAGTTAAACTGCTATAATTCTAAGAATTTAATGGGCTGTAAGTGACTGCATGTGAATACCGTGACATCGACTCTATGGTTCCTCGAACCAGTAATGGTATATATTACGTCCCTAGAAATTTTATAGGAAATATGACGTCATTTTCTCGCGCCGCTCCCTATAGAGTAAACGTAAAGTAAGTCAAACTTTTTGAGAAACTTTCTATGGGCCGTTTTAGTGTTAACTCCCAGAAGTGACAATGTTGACGGAGCTCGTGATATTTACATACATTTTATGTAAATTAAAAACTTATCGATCAATACGCTACGGCTATAATCGAATCGACTAAAAGGAGCCAAAGGTCACGGATTCGATTTTCGCCAGGGACAAATATTTGTGTGCTTGAACGTGTCTATTTGTTTCGTGTCGGGGTGTAAAAAGTATGTATACCAGTTGTCTTAGTACCTCATAAGACAAGATTAATACTTGCTAACAATGGTACTAGATGGCGCTGTGTAGAATGTCCCAGGTATTATTATTATTCGAATAAAAAACATGTGAAATTGCTCTGGAAATTACCAAAAATCACAATACAATGTGCTATTTACTACCAAAAGACCACGTCTGTGAAAGACGTGCTGCTCGGCCATTCGATGACCACTGCTCATATATTTTTCATAATTATATTTTCTTAACGATTTGTTTTCTATACGCTAGCTAGCAAAACAAATTTAACATTTTTTTATAGTATATGACAAAAAACAACTAACACCATTAATCCACAGAATATTACACTTCGGACATTTCAGACTGCGCAGACATTAATATCTCGTTTTTATTTTCAGCTGAGCCATAATGTCCGTGAATCAAGGCCATAGCGTCGGTCTCGTAAGGGACTTCTTCACATTTTTCTGTTCAAGGCCGGCGTATAGCCAAGCATTTTCGTTCGACGATATTACTTATGTACTTATCTCATAAGAGTGTTGTCTGGTAAGAGATCACACTGACATAGAATTTGTATTTATTTATTTGTATACCATAACGTAAAGTTAGAACTCAACTAGATCATTTAGATACTTTTATGCGAATTACGGTTTTCATACACTCTACAGTTCGTAGTAGGCGGGTTGCTAACACATCACCACTTTCAAAAAAAAAAAAAAACAACGGATATTTAAAAATATTTTTTTGCCTCTGTGGCAAAGGGCGATCGTAAATTGTATAAAATTTATTAACGTCGATTTATTTGAAATAAAATGAAAAAATAATTGATTTGAGAAAAAAAAATAGGAACAATTAATACAAAGATAAATGCTTTCGTGGATCTGCGGAAAGGCATTAAAGTTGATTATTGTACGTGAAAAGGCAGGACCATATATTGGCTACATGCTCGTCTTTGATTGCTTGATAAAGTCAAGTTAATTCGATACTTATTAACTATAAATTCGAGTTCAATGTTCAGTTCAATGTTCAAAACAATGTTCGAGATTGACCAGCCGTCAATCATGTTTAACAATAGGTCAAATCATTTTGCTATACTACAGCCCAATTGAGCCCAATAATAGACCTTTCACTCCAACTGTACTGTCTTTTTCTTTTTTACAGTCTTGATGTTAATACACTATTTATATACTGCAAAAAAAAAAGAAGTGTTTTATTGAAAAACGATAAGGATAAAGCGAAAATTATCACACTTATAAAACAGCCAAATTCAAAAAAATTAAGGATCACTGCTTCCAGAAGGTTTAATATTCTCCTAACACATTTTAAACCTAGCACTCACTACACACGTACTACAATAAATCATCACCTATTTAATTTCATCGTAGGGTTTTACTAAAAAGTAGTATTTACCTATGGTGCAGAGTTTTTCTCTTGCAGGTGACACTGAATCTCCGAAAATAACAATTTTGCCCCCAACGTTAACAATCTACTATTAAGAGGGTACGCTATTCATACAAAAAAAAACCGGCCAAGTGCGAATCGGACTCGCTCACGAAGGGTTCCGTACCACCATCACTACATATTATAAAATAAAGTCCCCCGCCGCGTCTGTCTATCTGAACGCGATAAACTTAAAAATTACCAAATGGATTGGCATATTGTTTACACCAAAGGACAGAGTGATTCAAGAGGAAGGGTTACGTGTATAATTTGTTAATGTATTGTGCAAATTTGTTGAAATATGACGATTTCTTATGCCATTTAAATTTTGATTTGATTTATTTGGATTTTTTTGCCATTTGGCGACGGAATCCTAAAAAAAGAGTTCGTCCCATGTCTAATCTTCGCTGTATTTCTGTATCAATACTTACAGAGAAAAATATATAATAGGAGAATAATACTGTCACATGGTGGTATGTTTTTTTTTTTTGTATCTTGTTTAGTTGTTTTAGAATAAATTCATGAAAAACATGATTTCCTTCGGTTCTTTGTTTTTGAAAATAATGAGCCGTGAATTCGATATTATTACAAAATTAAAAAAAAACAAACGGTCCTAGGAATATCCTTTCTAAATAACCCTGCAAAAAACAACGGCGAGTCCCCATACATGTGGTGTACCTGAATTTATTTTAAGTTGTGAAATTATAACAAAAATGTCTTTGTATTAAAGACACTAGTTAAAAAACATGTAGCTTACTAATTTACCTGTACAACTTGACCCTGATTAGATAATTACTAAAATGTTTATGGAGAATCCGCAACACTGTAAACTTCATATTATCTGTCAAATATCACACTAGATTCCATTGTTGTTGTGTTAATGCAGTAAAAGACTTAAACATGATTTAATATTTTTCATTGCCACATCTAGGAATTTTCAAAATCAAACAATTTAAGTTAAACTGTTAGGGAGCTCACCATTACATCATCAAAGTGCCACAGCATTAAAAATCAAATAAAGCTGTCGACAGTATTATGAAAAATAAAACATTTTTATAATTCTAACTTCTAATCACTAGAATTGTTACTTGAAACATGATATGTTATAAACGTAAGATAATAGAGAATAAAAATACTCTATAGATAAGTACTTTTTTTCATTTATTTCAGCAGAAGACAAGAGATTTAATTTTATTTATTTTAATTTTATTTATTTAGGACAACAAACAACTTGTACAATGAAACTTAAATATCTAACTAGAAGTATACAGTTAATAATTATGAAATTATATATAAATAAATATAAAAATATAAATTAAATATAAGAGATATAAAATAAAATAGATAAACAATGCACTGACAACTTCTCTTAGTGATCGTGAATCCCCGAACAGACCCAATTATATACCTACAGCTTGGGAAAAATATTAAAAATGAAAAAAATAACTTTTTTAGTCAGACTACTGCATGTTTTCTTTGTTTTTATTACACAAAGTACTTCAAAATATGGCAACAGCTTTATTTATGAAAATACTTTTTATTATAATATTATCATTCAAATGACTTTATAATTTAAAACATTTTATTCGCTAATTTCTTTTTTTAAACATGGAAATAGCATAATAGGATTTCATATCACCCAGCAATGGATCCCTTAGGGAACAAAAGGATATGTAACAATATTAATCGTTTATTTTCTTTAAAATGTACGCAGTTCGGAATTTTTATACTCTGCCACACTAGAGGCTTCTCTGATTCTCAATTTGATACAAAAAAAAACACATCAAATATCGATAGGCAATTAAAATTATAAAAATATATTTTATAATTTTATACACACGTATCTAACGTGTATATAAAAAACCAAGAAAGGAAAAATACTGTGATCTTGTTGGTGACTAGTAAAGGATTCATATTATGAAAAAAATGCTTAAAGTTGTAACAATATACCAATTACATTCGATTACAACAAGCTATAAACATTTACTGCAAAACTATTTATTACAGGGGTTACCGAATAATGACCACCCTAACTATAATGATTCAATCAATTACGTTCCTTCTTCTCTCTTCTTCTTTTCAATTACGTTCCAATTCATGCGTGTCAGATGCCAAAAAAAACGTTCCGATACACATAATGTGGTAAACAATTTCTCATCTGCATTTTTCTGTGCCTGGTTCCCGGTGAATGAATAATTTGTTTTTGTATATTTTAATTTTACGTCTAACTATTGGTAAAGGTTTCATAATTTCACAATCCAAGGTACGAACTTGCCATCCATCTTTTGGTTCCAATTCATACACATTTCAGGGTTGGAAACAGTCACGTCCCGCAAGCAGTTTCGACGGGTATTTTATAAGTATTTTTGGGAATTTATGTTTATCATCTCTGTCACTGAGGAATAGGTTGGGAAAAAGGGACTGAAACGGAGATAGCGATGCCATTTCCAAGCCGCGGACTAGAAACACTATCCCCTTAGCGATCGAATAATTCAATCGTTTACATTTACAATCACCAGTGTTATTATATAAACACTCACAGACTTAAGTACCTAATCTGAAGGTATGACGAGCTGGCAACCGCATCCATACATTGTAACTTCTGGTCGTACTCTAGTGATAATTATAGATGCTAATTGATGACGAGGGCTCGCATATGTTCTCTGTAATTATATTTTACAGATAAAGCTCCACCACACGAATAAAATTAAAGTCGTGGTCACATAATAGGTCGGAGAGTAAGTCTTGTCGTATTTTGTAGGTCTGAAGTTTTAGTAAAATTTCCTAGGTTTTACTTTTTGTACCTAGTTGACTTAAAAACAATTCAAAGTGAACATTCTTCACTAAAATGAAAATAAAGAAAAAAAAAACAATTTTCTGTCATTTTTATATTGTTTTTCAGTCTGCGGAGATGAGTGAAAGTGTACAAAATTCTCTATATCATGGAATGAGATAAATGAAATGAAATTAAAAAAAAGAAAATTGCAACACAAGGCGCGAAAAATCAAATGTGCCGTTTATGAATTTATAATACAGTATCAGTAAGAGTAGCACAAAGTTGGTTTAAAAGTTTTCAATGAGGAAATTCTGGTGCCAAAGATGCAGCTCGCTCTGGTTGCCCTGCTACGGATAAAGTTGATACGATTTATGAAAAATGGAGCAACATTATATTAGTGCAAGAGCAAGAGCATATTAGTAGTTACGAAATAGCTAAAAAACTGGGAAGAATGGAACTGCATTCCTGCGTACTTTTTTTACGAAGGCGTTAAAAAAAAACACCAAATTTGTAATTATTGAGATTTTTTTCAATTTTGAAATACAAATGTAGTACACCCAGTCGTACACTAATGCTTTATAACATCATATTAGGTCTTAACCTATGAAGTTGCCGTTCTTTAATACTGGCCATTACGAACAAAAAAAATTTTGGTTGGCTGTGAATTCTAAATTCAAATTAATTTTGGTAAGTATTGCGTTTTCATTACATTTGAACATTTTTCGTCGTAATGGACACTTTAAAAATTCGTGTAATAATGCAATATGGGTTCAGCACCAAAACAATGTGTTAAACGAAGAATAACCCCTAAAAATGTGAAGGTAACAGTTTAATGGTGTAGTGTCGGTGTGATTAATCACAGCTTTTTACAAAATGGCATGAGCATTACTGCAGATGTGTACTGTGAGTGGTACTGTGACACCGTACTGTGAAGAACTGAAGACAATGATGGAGAAGCTCGCACGTCTGCGACCAGCTTTGGTCAATCGGTCGTCCCCGCTGCTCCTTCACGACAACGCGCGAACCTATACTGCACAACAAATAGTCTCCAAGCTGCTAGAGTTGAAAGTTCTCCCTCATCCGCCATACCAGACCTTGCACCTACCGACTATTACTTTTTTCAAAATTTGGACAACTTTTTAACGGGAAAAAAAATCAATTCCCGAGAGACAGTACAAAATGCCTTTGAAGAGTTTGTTGCCTCCCGTCCAGTTGATTTTTACAAGAACGGCATCAATAAACTGTCACTGCTTTGGTAAAGACGCATCGATTGCACGGGTGATTACTTTGAATAACAAAAATAAAGATGTTCGAAAAAAATACTTTAACTTATTTCAAACAAAACGGCAACTTCATAGGTTAAGACCTAATATAACATAACTTATCTGTACTTACTAATAAAGAACGAAATGCATATTTATTGTGCACATGTACAGCATAAGTTATACTTTAAAGATAGCGTTTGTCTTATTGTTACATCAGAAAAGATTTTCTTTTGCTACCTATAAGTACATACCTATGTAACAATAAGTAAGAAATGATGACAAATATCCAATATTACGACACGAAATTCAATATTAGCTTCCGTCGCCTGTCTTAGTAGCGTGTAGGCAAAGGCTAATGCTTTTTCCCGTTCATGGAACTTATTAATCTACCCATTTCTAATAACTAATACGTGTTTACATTAGGTGTCATAACATTTTAGATTTATTAGTTTTTCTACTTTTACGTACCTATTTACATTGTTTTGTGTCTTTCTCTAGTATTTATACAGAGATTTGAAATAAATACGTAATTGTGTACCTATATAGTGCAATGGGTAAGCAGGTTAAATTTTAATCTATACAAGATGCCGTCTAATTGCTGCTTTTTGTTAGAGATGGGTCTAGTTTTTAGTCTGAGAACATAATTCCTTACAATAAACGTACCATACCAACAGCCAATTAATGCCCTTGCAGCATCGATACCCTGCAGGGGCTTAGGCTACTCTTTGGGATGAGAGGGTTTGAGCTTAATCCACCACACTGCTCCAGTACGGATTGGTGAATTTTAACAGGACCAGCGTAACGTGCTTTCCGAGGCACAGTCAGTCAGTGATAGTTGTTAGTTATGTACCTAAGTTAGAAAACGTCTTACTGAGATTCGAACCACGGCCTTCTAAACAAGAAGCGCTCGCTACCACTCGGCTATCAATAAAGGTACACTAACTAACAATTAATTTTACTGTTGGTAGTATACTTATATTTTTTAAATCAAGTACCTTTTATTGTCAATACTTTACTGAACGATACACAAATATGCGTTTCCTTTTTAATTTGTATTATTATTTCATTCCCAAAGTACATTACGTATCGGATCGGAGATGAAAAGACAACAGGCATGATTAGATAGCGTGCCCTCCAATCGGCGGCTTGACGTACGAATCATCTCCCAAATGACGTCAATGAGTTCAACGACCGAAATGTTCATTGATATTGTGAAGTGCACGGCACACGTTCATTACAAGAAGCTTGCCGGACTAAAACCCTATGTGCGTGCAAACGAGCTTCATTACCTGTGATGGTTTCAGACGTTCATAAATCGTTTTGAAGCCAATCGTCAATTTAGTATCAGGTCATCACGTTCTCCTATGGTTGACTAAATAACGGAACAGTATTCTAACTGTAGCTGTATTCGATCAAAAGCGTAGTCGATTTATAAAGATCCAACAATAGCTCTTGTCTGTACGAAGAGAATACAGAAGCAATATCGCGTAGTAGGTATTGTACACACGTGCGGTATTAACGTGCTCATATTGACTTTGCTACTGAATTAGTATGTCATCGCTCTAATTGCCCCCGAGAACAAATATGTCGAAATGGATTGACTACCGAAGTAGCTAGAATTATTCTGTGACACATATAGCCGCTGTGGATTATACTTAATAATCGCTTGTATTAACTCGTTTTGAAAAAAAAAATCAACGGATCTCCTGCTTTCGCACGAACTTCTTACGACATTGGAAATGAACCTAACGGAATAAAGTAAACACACATATTTTGGATAATATTTTTCGAAATAAATTTTTTTCATACAACTGTATCTGAATAAGCTTAAAACTTCGAAATATAACATTCTATACGACATTTCGATCGAACAAATCGAATTAGTACGAAATACAACCCCGACGCATGTCCGACTTCCAACTAAGGGCACCCTTAACCACTACTTCCGGTTGTCCGATTCTAACAATTTTAGTCTCAATTGATTTCCCGTCTAATTACCCCGAGCGGTTTTTTTAATTTTTTTCTTATTCAGGCCTAGTTCTCGAGATATCGGGCTCCCAAAATTAAAATCGGGAGAAAAAATTGCAATTTTTTTCGTTTTTTGCCGATAATTTTTTTGTTTTTAAACTATTTCCAAATAGTTTTTTGCCATCTTGTAGAGCTTGCTGAGCTGCGTCTTTTGACACCACGTTTATCCCGATATCTCGAAAATTCTTCGTGCAATCTGCCTGTGTCACAAAACTCCCAAATGACTCCCTATACTCCAACGAAATGAAAGTTATAAAAATAATGACGTGTACATCACAACAACAACGCCTCAAACTAAGAATTAGCTTGTATTTTGGGTACTAAGCGAAGACACCACATACATAGACCAAGACTCGGTACCAGTATCAATATTCATCATATAAATACTGACCCGACCTGGGATTTGAACCCGGGACCTCCAGCTTCGTAGGCAGGGTCGCTACCCACTACGCTAAGCGGTCGTCATTATTTGTTTTCTGATGCATATCGGATGAGCCGTTGGATTGCTAGAGTAATTTTTAGCACATTGTGTGCCCTATTTTAATACTCGTATCGAAAAATATCACTAGTGTTAAAATTAACGACATCCACCTTAGCGCCTGAATAAACTGAGTAGCACTGAAGCGCACTGCAAAGGCGCCGAAAATTGCCGTACTGCCAACTGTCCATGCGATAGATGGACACAACTGATCCTCAGAGGGTCGCTTGGCAGTCGGGGGGAAGCGCGTATTCGAGGCACCGAAATGTGTCAAAAGCATTAAAAAAATGTGCACACTGACCTTTGTACGTATATATAAATACGTAAAAGAAAAACTTTACACTCCTTTTTAAGCATACTACGTGCACGGAGGAGTGTGAGATTCGGCATATTTAAAGTTTATGTGGAGTAGAGTGCAGAAAGCTAAAATCTATATATACCTAATATGCGTTACAAATACTGTCAATCATACGAGTTCAATAGCAGTTTGAATTGACATACTCTCCCCTATTTGTTATTGGTGGTTTCAAAAAGTGAGTACGGTCGAACTTTAACCGCTGGACGACCACAAGTATATATAATAATTTCGCGTCAATCATTTCACAATGATCTAAACATTTTCACTTTCTGTGAAAAGTAAATAATTAAATATCTACCCGTACGTGAAACTAACATTAACTTACAAAAGTGCGTAATATGTATTCGGACGAAGCGACGGACTAAAGCTTATGCTTAAAAGGTAATTAATTCTCTAAAACGACCACGTGGATCCTGTTTCTCGAAAAAAAAAGTAATTAACTCGCTAACTACGTCCACTGTACTACGCGAAGCCGTTTCTAAACGCTACCCATTTTAAGAATGTGTCTCATTATAAGGAAGGCGACAGATCTTAGATTAGTAACTTGTAACTAGTAAACTTGTGAAAGTTATTAATGTTATCTCTAGGGAATGATCTCTTGCTTTAATAGCTCCATGATAACGTTGTATTTGGCCGCTATGTGATGTCACCTAACGAACAACGGTATGTTATGTTTGGTATCTTTGTAATTATCACGACTCTTTTTATCTATATTCAAATTAATGGGTGTACTTTATTTGTAAAATCGCTTTTGGGTTTTAGGAAACATCTGTGGAGGTTGTCGAAGCTAATTATGTGAAACTAACAATTAGGGATATACGAACTTTTTTTTCTTTAATATATATCGGTGTTCGGCCTGGTTCGGCTGAACGTAGTTCAATTCAAACTTATAGAACGTGTAGAGTTTACCGAACTAAAAAAACTTTAAAGTGAGCAGATGGCGTAAGGTAACGGTAAACGGAAAAACATGTTTAAAGTTGAACTACGTTCAGCCGAACACCCCGTATTGTTTGGTGTTGGTATTCAAAATAAAATAAATAATAAATAGAATATAATATACCGGTATTCAGCTGAACGTAGTCCAAACTTATAAAACGTCTAGAGCGGTACTAAACAAAAAGTTTCAAGTGAGCAGATGTCACAAACTAACGGTTACCGAGAAAAACATTTAAAATAATTTTTTTTCGTTCCTTACAGCTGTCGATGGATACAGTTGTATTGGTTTTAAGTCACTGATTTGAGATGGCGACGAGGTATCACTGAATTTGAAACATGTTTTAAAGTATATTGCATCACGCATGTTTGTTTGTAGTACAGCTGTTTAAAAACGAGAAAGAAGAAGCACCCTTTCTGCTAATTAGCAGTGTAGCATGCGTCGTGACTAATGCTTCATTCTGGCTCTGCTTTTCATCTCAACCTGTATCGCATGGAGTATAGCGCCATTTTCACGCAGAAATGGCCATTAGATGCGGTATATCTAAGATTTACCTCAGATATTTGTTTCGATTTTTACGTCCATACACACATTTATTTGGGTCTCGATAGAAAATCTAGTCTTTTATAGAAAATCCTAAATTATGAGAATTCCATTTTAGAGAAAACAAAAAGTGTTGCTTACATTACTTAGTCGGGATCGTTGATTCGGGGAATCGGAATCAGACCCCTTGATTTAGTAAAAATATAACGTTTTGAACGATGATGTTGCTCATAAAGGTCAAGTCTTGCGAAGGAATGTCAAGGGAAGGGAAAATGAAAAGAAACAGGTTTTTTATTTTCTACAATTTTCATACATATAAGTACCAATTAATTAATTAAATGTTCAAAATGGTAACCATTTACATGAATGCTATACGTTATCTCATAGATGGCGTTACTTATCACGATGTGATTGATTGTTTACAATAACGTATTTCTTTCTCCTAAGGACCTTTTTAAATTCTCAACTCAGTTTTGTTTTCATTCTTAACATACACCCAAAGGATATAGTCTAAAATTGTTCCTAGAATCTTCCATATACAAAAATCACCCCGTTGCAATTTTATAACTGTATCATAAAAGCTTTTTAATTCAACTGCATTAACATGCTATCAAGTAGAAGCTGAAGACTGCTGCTTGTGCTCAAGGAGCGATGTGACCTCGAACATGTCACGTTCGGCTCTCGTGGCGAATTACGGAATGCACTATAACATTGACTTTTAAAGCTTTGACGTAGCTTAAACTGTAAATTAGACTTAAGTGGAAGGAAAAAGATGAATCAACAAATCGATCGATCGTCAAATTGCTGAGTCTTAATTTTTATTCAATTGCGCTTGTAGAAAAAAAAAGAAGTTTAACATTAAAATATGAAAATCCGAAAATCCTGAAACTCGTCATTATTTATAATATAATAATAATATCTGGGACATCCCACACAGCGCCATCTAGTCCCAAAGTAAGCCTGTGTTATGCTTGTATTATGGGGTACTAAACAACTGCTATACATACTTAAATATGCTTTTTTATAATATATGCATATTAGATATTCTTTACACCCAGACGCGAAGCAAAGAGATATGTTCATGCACACAAATATTTGTCCCGGGCGAGAATCGAACCCACGACTCTCGGCACCGTAGTTAGGGTTTCTAACCACTGATCTAATCGGTCAGTCATTTACTTATAATGAGTAGCTACAATTCCAATTTTCAAGTTCCTATCTTTAAAAAAACCGCTAATCCCCCCCCCCCTCCTTCATCACTTAAAATGTGAAAATCTAAAAACTCTGAAACTGGTCATTATTTATTTATATACACTATTATCAGTAGCTATCTGCACTTCAAATTTAATGTATCTAATTTCAAAAAGCAAATACTTTCACACTAAGTCCCCACCCCTCACTACCCTTCTTTGAAACCACTTAAAGTTTATCATTTGCGTAATCACGTGTTTTAACTACGAGTATATACCAATTTTCATGAAGATCGGTCAAGCCGTTCTTGAGTTATACAAAAAAAACACACACACAAACAAAACTTTTAAGATGGTAGAATTGAAGTTACTGAACCATAAAATGAGTTTTTTTTTAAATTTATTTGTATACAAAACAGCCTATTGGCCGAGTTTTTAGAGTTGGTTCCATACATTTTCACAGTATTACAATTTATAATTTTTTCTTCACCTTCATACTTATTACATAATTATTTATTTATGTTCCCTCCCCCTACTTTTTCCTTTCTTACTTTCTCTATCCTCCGTACCCATTCTACGGCTTCTCTCTCCCCATGTCCCTCCAGTAGTTCTCCTATTTCCCTTTTTCTCCCCCACCTTACATGCTCTATCAAGTGCTCTAAATATCCCCTACCCCCGCATATTTTGCATTTTTTATCCTCATCTCCCATCCAATATTTGTTTTCCTCTTCCAGTTTCCCACATCTTAAGCTTGCTTTCATCTTCTGAATTACTCGTTCCCCTGTATTTTTCAGGTGTATTGTATAATATTTATCTCAAAACTTGGCAAAAAATTTTATACAGACAAACCCAACAGATTTATATAGTAGTATGTATGTATTATTTCATAAACAACTTGATGTATTTTCATAATTATTAAATTAATTAAATATAAAATTTATTCGTACAAAATTAACGCTGTTCACGGAAAAGTAATAATTCATTCAAATTTAATTTGTTGTATCTATAAGATACGCTTAAATTGAGTTCAATTAAGGTTTCATTGGATAATTAAATGCTAATTGAATTTAGACAGATTTTGATCACAACTATTCAATATCTTGTTGTAGTAGTTTGACTGGTGTATATGAATAATTTATGTGCATATATTGTGTAAATATATACCTGATCCCGATAACATACTCAGCAGCAGTTAGTTAAGAAGTTTTTAGAGGACACGTTCGCACTAGAAACTCTTACAGTTACATTGTGATTGTTTGTCGGTCCACAGGACAGCGCCCTGTTGAGATTTCACAAAGGGATATGTTTGGTAATACCTAATAATGATTCCTGGGATATCACACACCCGGCTACCTAGTCCCAAAGCAGCAGGCAGAGTCTGTATTATGAGTACTTGCAAATAACAAAGAGAAGGAAAGTAGAAACACAAAAGTGTCACAGTATGTTTGTTCGTCTGTTTTGAAACATACTGAATAATGTAAAAAACATTTTGGTAATATTAACGATGCTTCATATAATAAAGAGCTTTAAACATAGAAGAAAAGCCTTAACTTTTTTTTACATATATACTTGGTTTTGGGATGTTCTTGTAATTTCTTTTTGGCGACCAGCGGCACTTACCAAATTCTTACATTCAACTAGAGTTAGGTACGTACCGGCGAAGTTCGGAATCTTAATATAACATAATAAATGTTACTTAACACAGACATACCGCGTCCCCGCAATAAACAACACCCGTGAACGACCCGGAGTTTAATAACGACTGAAGTAGATATGAGAAGTTTCGCTAATGTAAGTAATACCACTTTATCGCTTATTGAGCCAGTAGCAATCGACCCGAATCATGCTTAATAGAGTTACTTCTTCGCTAAGATAATTTATTCATAGTGTTTTTAGTTTGCGTTAGTGTAGATAGATAAACGATAAGTAATTGAGAACAAAACTTCTATAAAGCTAAGACACTAGAAGAAAGAGTATAGCATCCAAGCTGATTGGGAGTGAATTATAGAAAAGTCTTTGGTTATGTCTGGATAGAGAGTTGGTGTTAAAAAACGTAGATCAAAACATCGAACTGTTCAGTTATAATTCACGCATACAGAGGCGATTAGCAGATGGTTAGTACGGCGTAGCCACAGTATATGGTCAGTAGAGTCACACACACAAGGATATTGTTGACATTACATAATCAAAGAGGAAAGCATTCTTAATGCCTGAAATTGTACCTACATCATTGTAAGTCAAACCTTTTTTTATTACTTATGTATTTTTATTGTTTGTATATTGAGAAGTATATGATAATCAGCATAAACGTGTTCGGAAACTTGCAAATGACACTAGAACTTTTTCCGGATAATACTTTTAGTAGCTACTATGTCTAGACATGATCTGGACACAGAAGTAGCCCGTGATTTGATTTTCATTCACCGGGAGTAGTATCGTTCTGCTTGGAGGCGGTGTATGTGACAGAAAGGGTAGAAGGAACATTTATTCGCGACGCGGTACAAAAGTAGAGACAATACGAAAGGCGCCTCTCGAGCGCAACTCGCTTGTTGAAAGCTTCCAGAGACAAGCCGCACCGCTCCTTTGTGCGGAACGTTTCAAATAGTAAAGGTCGCTGCACACATACTTTATATAACTTAATAAATACACGACTAGGAATCGCTTACGGTTTCTCCCGTGTTACCTGTTGTCGTTCGATCAACCTTGCCAACACCATTACCACTTCTGTTTCACTTATTGAAGTCTACTTCTTCCACTATTCCATCACACGATTCAGTGCGGAGCTGCTTGTCATTCACTTCAAATCTTGATTATTGGGAGGTTGGTAGACTTTTATTATAAAGTCAAATAACGAGGCTCAAAACTAATAGCGCATGGACAAATATATGTCTCAATAAGAAAGATAAATTAGAATAGCAGGGTGTTAGCTTTCATATCGCAAGTTTCGGGCTATTAGGACCCGTTACTATATTTGACACGATTTTTGTGTTGTTCTTATACGACATCAGTTAACGCTCCTGGAAGCAATGATATCGTATGTACTAAAGGAAGATGTTGCAATAGTAAGCAGACGGCGACGAGCTAAAATTCCTACAATTGTAGTAATATGATTTAGTCCTATTGGCCTTTCGTTCCTTGTTGACTAAGCGTATATCAAGTGTAATACATTACATATGCCTTTTTGGCATCAATGATGGCAGCAATGATATTCCACACTCACTTATGTAATAATCTATGTATATGTCGTGCCTAAAACTTAGAATTTACCATTTCACGATGTCTACGACTTACAATGTTTATATTCTGGCCAGTCACGCCACGCTGGAAGCCACCGATAATGTAGGCGATATCGTTCATATTTTAATGTTTATTTTCTAACGAACTTAAAACATTGGAATAAACCACAGCAAAAGGTGTCTATCGTTTAGATTATCGCGGTCTGCTTCCCGTTTCATGGGTCACCCTTTCATGCGCTCACCCAAAATTATGCCCAGAAGACGATATTCCAAAAACATTTAATTTTAAAAAGAACAATAATGAAAACCCATTTCATAAAAATTGTTTTTACTTAAATAATATTAAAATAAAAATTAATTTAAAACTAAAATTAAATTACTTAAACGTTTTAGCCTAGTTTTTTTAATATTAATATCTATATTACTTTTATCAAATTATTATCAATGTCAAATAAATAAATTTGTTTTGTTTTAACTTATTTCGTCACTCTATTTAATCTCCTTATATTCAAAGACTATAATGTATATGATATAAGAACGTGTTCACTCTAGGCTCTATCATGTCGTCGTCTGTTCATATAAATGGCACAAACCGTCACTCTATCTGACCAATCGTGGTGACATGCCACAGCTTACCAATTTCGTGCGCTATATCTATGACTTTCTTTATTTTCCGGATATTCTAATTAGAAATTCTTCTCAAAGAAACTCCCAATCCATTCCTATAGATAATTCGTTGAATGACTTTTCAACTCGTGAACCAAGTCCACAATCAGAGATTATAATTGGCTGAGACGTTTCAAGTTTTCCATTAATTAAAACATAACACAAAACCAAGCTTTATAGAGACGTAGCTTTAGTCTGGGCAAGTGAAGTTTTCTCCAATGGGTCTTATCTGAAGCGGCGCGGTGGAGTATTCCCTTCACTTCACTTCACGGGTCTCTTAATATTATTTTGCTTGTACTAAACTTCTGGAATCCTATTACGTATAATCTTGTTTTGGACTTATAAGTCTATACGACTTCAACTTCGCTCTCCAAACTTTGATAGGCCTCGACATTTTTTATGTTACGATACAATTTCGAGTGTTTTTGTTGATTCCATTATTTTATTAGCTTCTAGGGACCAAGAAGTTTTATTTATTTCAATACTAGCATCAGACTATTTTGAGTTTTCGCTACGTTTAAAAATACAGCTACTGTGGTAACAAAAAAAGTAATATTTACCTCTATTTCGTTTGTCGTTTTAACAGCACCTACATTAAGTAATAATAATAACATATTTTTTATTTTATTTTATTTTAATTTTTTTAAGGAAAACTTACAGCTAATTACAACTAAACTATAAACATTAAAAAAAAAGACGTTGATGGATGTTGCAACAAGCCAAAACAAGTTTCCACAAATACATCACAACAACATCTAGGCCCCAAACTAAACATAAGCTAGTGTTCTGGGTGCCAAGCGAAGGCATTACATACATGTGACAACCAAGACTTGGTACCCGTAGCAATATTCATGATATAAATACTGACCCGACCTGGGATTCGAACCCGGGATCCCAGCTTCGTAGGCAGGGTCGCTACCCACTAGGCCAAGCGGTCGTCATGTAATGTATTTGGTTACGAAAGAAAGGTAAAAAGAATATATACCCAAGAAGTGAATAGTGTAAATATGTAGTTGACGCAGGTCAAGCAGCGGGCAGCACCTAGTCAATTATAAACTCGGAGTACAAATTTTTGGTTTAAATCTCTTACTTACTCATCCAGGGATGTGTACCCATCCAGCTTCACCTTGGCTTTTACAAACTTTTAATTATCGACTAAATATCAGTCGTGTCTCAATTCTGTGAGATTCTGTCGTTATTTAAGCACGCATCTGGTACCAATTTGATACAGATGTACGGTATGGACTGACGAGTATAAAAAAAGCTTGATGAAGTGTGAACCTAGTTCATGTGCCGAGAATCCCACGCTTTAGAGCATTCAACCGACACCTATAATACCTGCGTCTATCATAGGAATTCGCCGATTTCTCAATACCTATAACTTTTTCAGAAAAATAACAAAATTTTGCTCGTCGACATAAAAGCATGTTATTATGATTTATTTTCAAAATATGTAAAATACAAATAAGTTGAGCAACAAAACTGTGCCTTTTTTCATTTTTTGAAGGAGATGTTAAAACAAATATGTTACACTTATATTTTTGAAATCGCCTCATTTAATACCTAACTGTAAAATTTCAAAAACACTCGATTTATACAAAAATATTTTTTCTAGGTTCACATTTTGCATTACATTGCCTTTTTCACGAAACGTGCATTTTATTCGTATGTACGAATATGGCCTGATGCAGGCAGTTCTTCTGCGTAATTTGACATCAGTTTCATCGAAATCGGTTCAGTGTATACCTACCGAGATGGTCTATCTGAGAACGACGGGCATACATATAGACGCTCTTTTTGTTGTAACTTTGCGACGGAACATTATATACAAATAGAAAAATAAAAATTTGAGAAAAATGATATTTTTTTCGAAACTACAACATATCTTTCATATTATCTCTATACGACGGATGGACGTCGGTGCGGCGGTGATTAGTACAATAATCGATGTCAAACGTGGTCAGCGACCGCATCGATTTACAATAGCACGGTAACTAGCACAATAAATATGATACACTCAAATATAACTACTAATTGAAAATCATTAAATAGGTTTTGATTTGAGACATAAAGAAATAATGATATAATAAATTAATATTGAATTAAATGAAAGTGGTAGACGTTTTTTTTTAAATATATTCACATTTAAACATATCTAAGTATATATTTAACTACCATGGAAAAATAATTTATATTAAACTACACCAAAATTTATTATTAATTTAAGTATTTTATTAAAAATTTACTATTGATTAAAAAAAGCGGTGCCTGTAAACACCTGATCCAAATATAGCCATCACACTGGCCGCATACAATAAATAATAATAAAAATTGTATTTCTACAGTCGTTATCCATTGTCCAAAAGCAACGAATTATTCAAATAACAAAATAAATCAAGATCAGATATCTGTACGGGATCCGTTTCTTGCAATCGAAATAAATTAGTTTTCATAAGAATGGGCGTATTCAAGTCATGGAGTAGGTTTTAAATAAACATGTCACAATTAAAATAGTCATAAATATTTCTGAGCAGCAAAAATAAGTAACACAATGTCTCCCGTCTCGCCGGAGACAACGCTCGATATTGTGTGATTCATTTTAATTGAAAGATTTATGTGGCCTGAATAAACGCTATGTCGATGTGTGTACTATTAAATATACATATTATGAAATCCATTGAACAACAGCTCACTTGTAAATTGATTCACTTATATGATATAAGACCATGTGGCCGTAGTTCAAATCCGGGCGTGTACCCAATGAGTTTTTCCTGAAAGTACATTAACCATCACTGACTCCGTGCCTCGGAGAGCACGTTTTTTTTTTTTTTTACATTCGTCCCCTCTACTATATTATTATCTAGGCGTGTCGGGCCAGAGCCATTTATTTTGCACGGCATGCATCCATCGTGCTGGCGTACGTGATCACTATGTTCGTCTAGTTCCTCTCTTACACTCAGACTTCTTTCATCTTTCCGTAACCTTAAGCACGTTAAGCAGTCGGTCCCGGTTGCTGTCAATAGATGGTGGTCGTTACAATCCCCCAACCCGTTTTGGAGCTGCGTGGTGCATTTAAGCCACCACAAGGTGAGGGAGCTTGGAGCTTGGAGCTTGAGCTTGGAGCCCGTTACAAGGGCTTACCCTTGCAACGGGGTATAAAAAGGGCTGATGAAAAAAAATCGATTACTATAGTTTTAGTTTCAAAAATTTAATTGTAGTCTTTTTCGTTGTCACGCAAATAAATCTGGTTAAATGATAGGGATGAGAGATCAGAATTTGATCTTCGACACTATAGACGCTTTTTACGAGCTAGGCAAAAATAATTAGTAATAATAACAATTCCGATAGTGCTCGACAAGACAAATCGAACATGAAAGGTTAGCACAGCTACCTCAATCCATCATAGTTATAATTTTTTTAAATGTACGATGTCATCTTAATTTAAAGTAACGAAATTGATAGGTTGCCGGCGCGGAGTAGTCTATGGTTGCCGGTTTGTAGGCGAAACAGTTAACGACAACCGTTCAGTAACACCCGCATGGCCCTATTCACACCCGAAACAGATCCATAGTTCAAATTCTAACTATTCGATGCATTTTTTTCCTTATTGGGTGTCACGGAAGAATACCTACAGCTTACAGCCGTGTAGACGACACAGCTACACCAATTTCTCTTTTACTTGGACAATTGTTTATCAGCAGGTCAGGTTACCAAAATCTATTGATAAGGTAGACTGTGACATCGCTTTAACATTAGCCTACGTTCAATCAGTTGGCATTGAACTGGGTTGATCTCTTTGTTGTGGCACTTTTTGCACTTGTCTGTCATTTATTTTATTTCTATATACCTATATAATAAATATTTAAATACTAAATAACAGCCGCCTATTATTAATAAATCATCACAAGAATACATCCGTTTTTACGTTTTGTCGTAACGAATATTAAGATTGACGACCGCTTAGCCTAGTGGGTAGCGACCCTGCCTACGAAGCTGGAGGTCCCGGGTTCGAATCCCAGGTCGGGTTAGTATTAATATGATGAATATTGATACTGGTACCGGGTCTTGGTTGTTATATGTGTGTGGTGTCTTTGCAAAAATATTTATATATGTATATATTATAAAAAAATATTTAAGTATGTATATCAGTTGTCTAGTAACCCACAACACAAGCATAATACTTGCTTACTTTGGGACTAGATGAGGCTGTATGGGAGTCCCATGTATTATTATTATATTATTATTATTATTATTATTATTAAGATGAAAATATAATCTGCTTCAAGTTTCACTTTACAGAGCATGAAATTATCCATATACGTCCGTAAGCGATGCGGACACACTGTGATCGCTTTGGCCCCAAGCGACCCCGCTCGACGGATACGGCTTAATGATATAAATGCAAATTCGATCATTTGTGTTTCCTGTTTAATGCGCGAAGAGTGTCGTCCGTTCTGCCTGTACCTATATTTATACATATTATTATGTACTATCACAAGTTGAAAACAGTTAGGATACTGTACAAAAAAAAAAACTATATTATGTGTGCACGGGTTTCAGACAATACTTCATATAAATTAGTTCAATCATTTCATTAACATTTTGCATGGCTACAAAAAATATAGAACAAAACAGATTACAATTCAGAGTTCACTAGAACGGGGGCCTTGTAGTGTGAAATCGAGGAGCGAAACAGTTTGTATAAAAGTGCTATAAAAGTGCTATAAACCTTAAATCTAAAAATAAATAAATATTTGTATAGCGAATTGTAAGGAAAAGTGATTGAACTAAAATGAATTCATTTTCTTTATTTAAACTTTAACTTGTATAATGCACATATTATCTACAGATGTATATAACATCACTAGATGGATGGCGTCAAAATACGTGGATAAAAATATTACCTCTGACTGGTCGATTATGGTTCGAGATGGCAGTCGTTTAAATCCACCAAGCCGCACTGGAGCAGCGTGGTGGATTAAGCTCCAATCTCCCTCACCCTGGGGGAGGCCTAAGCTTCTGCAATGGGGCATTAATGGTCTGGTGGAAGTAGAAGTTCGATTATAATCCACGCACACAGATACGATTAATAATGGCGTGGTCATATGAGGCGTGGCGCATGGCGTGTGGTCTGTTTAGTTACACACACAAGTATATAAATTATTATTACTGTTTTTGTATCGCATATCGCGTACTTAAACATATAAATAAAATCAAAGTCTACTAGAGTATAAAACCACAATAAAACTGTAACAGATTGATATTCGTAGACGGAAGATAATGTTGGGTAACCTGTTGTTGTCGATTGATTCCGTAACTCAAAATATACATTCATGTACTTTAAAAAAAAAACTATTTCCAGATAAGAATTCCGTTACAAAAAAGTTTTCATATGAATCTCTAAAAAATCCTGTACTGCGGCGACCACTGCCTCATTGTTTTTAAATTTTCGATTCTGAGATGTTCTTTCAACCACAGAAAGATAGAAATCACTAGGGGCGAGGTCCGGTGAATATTGACGATTTTTCATCAATTCCACAGTTCTGTTCCTCGAATGTGTCGTCTATATAATGAGTAGGTTGCCACTGAGACTTGTGATGCGAATCTTTAATATAATACTAATAAATTTAAACAGTGAATCCGCAGAACCCTGCTGTTTAATTGTAAAGAGAAAGTTTTAATGTAATTATTTATATTAAAATATAGTTACTGTTTTTAGTTTTACTTTGCTCGTACTCGTGCAACACTGATAATGTCATATTCGCATATGTTATTGCAAATCTAGATCAAAGTGAATTTTTTTAAGTTGTGTTAGTACTGCATTGATTGTAATCGGTTTTGTGAATTTATTAAATAAATAAAAATTCAATTCAAAGCCAACTTCTTCAATGGCAGCCATCGCTACTCTGGAATTGTGCAGGATAGTTATTTTGGTAAAACAAAACAACTTTAGCGAGTTTAGCACACAAATTTTTAATTGGTCCAGCAAATAAAGTCTTCGTAATAGTGGCTCCATGATTGAGGTATTCGAACATTCCTACCCCTCGGCTGTCCCAAAAAAGAGAGCCCATGATCTTACTGGCGGATGGAATTGCCTTAAAGTTGTCATACTGCTGTTTCAGGGTCGTAATGGTGAAGCCATGTTTCATCCATAGTTATGGATCGAGCCAAAAATCAATCAGGATCTTGCTGTAACAAATAATAATACCTCGGACATCCCCCACAGCGCCATCTAGTTCCAAACTAAGCAAAGCTTGTACTATGGATACCAAATAACAGATATAAATACTTAAATAACCTTTATAATATTTACGTATATAGATATTTTTTTACACCCAGACACTGAACAAACAAACATGTTCATGCACACAAATATTTGTCCCGAGCTTTGTGAAATACTCAGTTTCGTTTGTTTCTGTGCGTCCATTCTGGGCACTCAGTGCGCTGATACTTTTTTCACGCCTAGATGTTCATGCACTATATTATAGACAATCCTTTTTGAAATTTTTCCTTCCACAGCTATAAAATCATTTATTTAAAAAAACGAAAGTAACACAATGATCCCCCAATTTTTTCAACTGTTTTAATTTGTTTGATTACTGCCGTCTCAAGCGTGGGTAGTTTTTGGCAGAAAATCTTCTTCGCTTAAACTCAGCACACCAACGAGCAACTGTGAATATGAAAAAATCTTAAGGGGGTAGGCTTTTCATACAAAAAAGAGGGTCGGCCCGTGTCGGATCCTTCGGATCGGTCGAAGAAGAGGGATTGAAACGGAGATAGCGATGCCAATTCGAAGCATCCCTTGATTCAAAGACTATCCCCTTAACTGCTAATGTTCCTCGCATGTCTCGATTCACCTGCTCCATAGTAAAAAAATTTTAACAGATATTTTTGATTACCACACAAAGAACTTTATCCTAACATTTCCAGGAACACCCTCCGACACATCTATTATTACAACAAATGTCTATATAGACCAGACAGTATTTATTTTTTTCTAACCAAGAAGTATATCTGAGTATCATTTGTTATTAAACACCCCTCGTATACATTCTCATAGCATAGTAAACTTTGCGTATGGGATATAGGTTGGCTTTTGTATCAAAAGGAAGCCGGCTGTACCCAAGTTAGATAGTACCTACCTAACTACATAAATCGATTGCAGTGTTACATTGCAATAGCGTTCTACAAAGTTAACCCATTAGCTCGAAGTAAAAGATTTTACGATACCTACGTGTTGTAATATAACTTAGTTGGAAATCTTTTAGTACCGACTTTCTTTCGGTTGGTATCACCGATGTCGGAGAAAATATAGCTGCTTTATTTATACTAAACGGGAAAAAAAATCTTAAACCAAGAACATATGTTCTTAGGTATAACGAAAATAATATTCTCTCAAAAAAAGTAAATATTTCTTCAGACCAAGAAAAAATACCTTGCAAGAACAAATTTACTTATTTTGAGAGAATATTCTTTTCGTTATATATGAAGTCATATTTCCTTGATGATGAAATTTTTTTTTTGGGTTAAAGTCTAAAAGTTCGGCGTTTTCAGGAGAAGAGGACGTTATGCGATGGGGTACAAAATGTAAATAACTCGAGTGCATTATAACATAGGAGTTTCTTGGTCAGATATTAATTTGCTTATCGCTGTTAACTCTACCCAAAATAACCGACTCACATACGACTGAAAGTCAACTGCAGTCTAGCTTGTTTTTTACTTACAAAATACTTACTCGTACCGAGACATTCTGCAGGCCGTGTGTTTTACCTTCACTACGCCTTCAATAAATACACAAATTAAAACTTTACAAGGTGATTTTATGAGCTAGAATGGTATGTTTATATTTTTCCTAGTTTAATTTCTCATTCAGATGATTATATATCCGGCGAAAATTTTAAGAAAAAAGGGTTTTCTTTCGGAATTAATTTTTATACAAACAAAACGTTATTATGGCATCATTGTTTTTCAGTTCGCTAGAATTGAATACACTAAAATATTGAGATATGGCGGCACAAATTTATCGTCTTAGTGTGAGAATGCGCGGGCGACCGACGATTGTGCCAGTTAGTGGCCGCCTGCAGGTACCCCTCCCTGTTACAGCCGAGTCGCCCTTTCCTAGTGTGTAATTACGTCTGACTGAACACGCTGTATAAATTTACTTCCGGGAAATTTTTTTAATGAAACTTTTACTTACCTATGTTCTTTTCTCAAAAATGGACTCTGGATAATACCTAAAGCTTAAAAAAAAAAATTAAAAGACGATGAAAAAATTATTCAAAATCTCAAAAGTATAGCGCTTTTGAGATTTAAACGTAGATGATTATTTTTTAATGTTCGGTGTTGTTTAAAATAAAAGCCTGTAACATAAGGCACTTTATTTTACACTTTTTAGTATTAGAATAGGCACGTAACCTTATCCGTGTGTATGTGCTTAGTGCAGAGGTTGGTGTATTCGTGGCATGTATGTTTGCTACCCCTGGCTATCCAGTTCCTCAGCACGTACCTCACCTTGAGCTTGGGTAGTCGATTACTCGTGACATGCCATGCCCTTACCTAAACTTAACCCGACCGAGGACCCCAGAGTAGGTTTTCGAGAAACCACTGAAGAGTTCTGTAATCCACTTTTCAGCTCCGTCATTAAACCGTCGTCATCATTATGCGGTGTGAAAAGTGCTCGTGAAGACAAATGTAATGAGACCAAACTCGGTTAATATACATTTGAACTCCACCATCAGATTATTCCATGGTACCATATTTACATATCCTCATCCAAACCTTACATACATATCTTATACCTGTAACATTTCAACCCGATCTAATGAACGCTGAGTTCCTTCGTGAATCGCTTTTGGATGCATAGTCAACACTCGTCGCCAGATCAATGAATTGAGTTAGGCCGTCGGTGCCAACTTTCCTTTCAATGCTCACTTTTGATTATTTCAAACTAAAATTCCTGCCATACCAATTTATTCAACTGTATTAGGAATTCGTTCCTTTATGCCTTCTTTCGTTTTAACTAATAAAAAAGTAACACTATGCCAACTTTGAGAAAAGTAGATACAAGAAACCCTGTTTTGCCATCTGTGGTAGGTACATTAAAACTCGAAAATTCGGGGTCATACTGTTTTTTGCGGATTAGTTTCGTTTTCCTCTGGCATCCAGCCGTCTTGTCACGTGTGCAAAATTTCAACTTCTCGTAGCTTAACAGGAAGTGGCTCTAAATTAGCTTGCGAGTTTGACTTTACATACAAGTGTAAAAGCTTTTTAAAAAGCTTGTAATAATAATAATAATAATAAGGAAAGAGGAGTATAAAATAAAACAAAATAGTATAATGTTATATGTACCATTTTATTATTCACTGGGTATTTCAATAACACTATAACGCACTATATTTTGGTTCAGTCGGGAACTTAAAAGTTTAAAATACAACTAGTTTTGGTAGTGGCGGCTGATTAATGCAATTAATGCATTGCCGCTAGCGCATATATACATAGAAAAACTCCGCGCGTGGAAATCGAGCTATGAATTGGTTTTATTCTTATAGAGTAAGCATTGAGACTTGGCTCTACAAAATGCAAATCTGTAGTCTCGAGACAAGTTTCCACGCGCGGAGTTAATAGCCATTTATTCAAACATATATTCTACTTAAAAATTATATAAATTTATATCAACGTATTTCACAGAATTCGACTTTCGCATTGCTATTGCAGCGTTCATTGTGAATAGGGTTTACGAATAAATCCAATATAAAAAATTACAATTTATCACAGGATGTTTTGTTATCCTACGGGGTCGATCGGCGTGCGCGCAAAGTTAGTTACATAAGTTCCGTAAAAAAGATATTGTACCAATGAGGAGTAACTAACAGCTCCAATCAAGTCCGGTCACTTTTAGAAAGTAACTTTTACATGTCCACCATATTTTTTGGTTGATTTCAACTTTTTTAAGGTAACGGTTCAGAGTGATTTTAAGGAACGGCTTCGCGGCAGTGATTGTAGCTGCAATATGAAAAAAAATGAGAGTACACTGGGCGAATTTAAGCCGGCGATAATTCTATAGAATCGCAGCAACAATCACTTCGGAGTCAATACCAGGGTACATTACTAAACAAAGAACGTGAGATCTTAAGGTTATCTACGCAGATATCTATTTCGGGAGTATTTGGCGGTATGAAGGGGAGCGGGACGATCTGACAAACGTTCGAGTTTTCCGATTGGACAATTAGTATGCGCGTTTCCACTTTATATTGGCCGACAATGTACATTACGTTTTATCTCTACCATTGTCGCTAAAATTCCAAGTTCCTTGCGTCGGACTGTAACACAAACATGAGTACAAAGCTCGATTAATTTGTTAGCATCCGTACAGACATCGAAATTTAGTATTCGTATGATTTCAACGTTCCGGCGGATTTAAAAAAATATATTCATAATTCACAAATTCGTGTCGGTTCGTACATACAAGTTGGAAGAGGGTTACAGAACTACAACCAAACGCGGAATCTACTGATTCAACACATTTTTTTTTTACCAAAAAAAAAAGTAATATTTAGGGTCACATGTAAAGTCTTTTGCCGACCCTAATACGCCGTATTGCGCAGGAACGTGGCTATATACCTACTAGACTGTGAAAGTGTATTCTATCTAGGCAGTGTGTTAGGATGTTCCTATTTATTTGGCATCTGTTTACAGCTGAAACATTTTAAGCCCAATTTCAAAAACGAATTTCCCGAAAACGGATAAATTTCACAAAAACTATGTTTAAAAAAAAATTACCTAATAGATGGTGTCACACAAAACTGTCGTGTGCCTAATAGATAGGTCAAACAATATGTTAACGAACCGGCGCGGCGTCGTCACCGAAAGGTCACGGTTCGGGGTTATAACGTGCTACGTATCGAAAGTAAGGAATACAATTATATCGAAACACGTAACATTGAACAAGTGCATTTGAAATAAATTTACACGGCTACCAGTGGCGTCTTTACGAGTGAATAAAGAAACTCGCTTAAATCAACTCATTACGCAACACAACAATCTAATTACACATTTTTTTATATATACAGGATGAAATTTAAATAACCATCCAAAAAAATTCTAGATGTTAGGTATCACCAATAGATCTCATTACGTAAATAAAAAATGTAGGTAACTTTTTCATAATAAATTATTTTTATTATTAGTATTATTTTATAACGTTTATTTGTCTTCTTTTTTACGACGCGCTCGAGATCTTGAAACCGAAACGGGGCGGATCGTGCTGCGGCCGTGAATGGTGACGAGAGTTATTGGTTTTTTCGGGAAAGGTTTGTGTAGCCATATCTCAATATTTTTCTATTCAACGATACTAAAAGTAAACAAAATGGTCACCGGTTTTTTACCAAAGGTTATATAAAAATTTGGATGATTCTTAAAATTTCACCTTGTATATAAATTTATTCTAGAGCTTACGTTTTTTTATTATTTGACATACATAAACTGTACTAAAAATTTACAATAAGTACCTCGTGATGGTAATTTTATGTTTAGTGAACACTCCGTCTACGATCCGCGGCGCGATGAAGTAAGCTGAGGCCAGTAGTGACTTGGATTCACTAGTGCTTCATACATTGTGTAGTTTCAAAGAAGAGAGCCAGATAATTATTAACTCACTAACTCACGCAGCAATGGACTATGCTCTTATTTGTTAATACTAGGTAATTTTCTACCCTCGCGGGATGCGTAAATGGTATGAAGGGGAAGACGGAGACGGGCAATTTACTTCGTCCCACTCACTCGTCGCACGCAACATGTAGATTGTTTTTCGGTTATATTTTAGTGACGACCAATTACCTACCTGTTACGTTTAGTTATTGGATGGTTACAAAAATATTCATTAGATTGTTTTTACCGTTTCATACCTAAAAGTTAAAAAAACTTAAGATATAAGATATACCTATCAGGTATATAATGTTGCCTCACGAATAATATCTCCAAAATCCGCCACTGATAACTACCTACTTAAGTTTTCAGCTGTGTGTGCCGTCGCGCTATCGGTAGGTTTCCATATCATTTCCATATCAAAATCGTTTTACTAAGCATTCGACCCGCTGTTCAAATGTGGGTCCGAATAATTTTAAATTCTTGATAAAGATAATAATAGATGAACTCTACCCGACGCACTCATCATATTGTTATTATAACTTTATTCGTATGTAGTTATTGTTATGATTGCGTAATAAAAAGAAACTGTTATTACCTCTCTACTTTAAAAATGTCGTTTTTTCGTTTACACGGAATGATTATAACGGTTTTTTATTGGTAGAATAATTTCATAAATGAGAAATTCTCATATTGGACAAACACCAGACAATCATACCAATGTCAAAACCCCTTATAATTTGTTTTTGCGTGGAAGAGATAGAACCGTCTGCGGATCCCATCGCGCTCGCTTTCGCACCCGCCATTTCCGCTCACTTCTATACTTAAAACTAACAATTCCATATCTACTATTTTATGTATAACAATATAGTAAATTAACCATAGCATTTACTAAACATTTATCAGTTTAGTTTTAAGATTCAGTCATGATCCATTAAGCTCGTGGAAATTGCGTGACGGAGGGGAACTGAGATGTGACGTCACAATCTAGCCAACACGTAGGGCGTGCCGGGAAATGCGCAATTGGTAACAAATAACGCCCTGCCATAACCCATCGAAGGTTTGAGGGTAAGTACACACTAAAAAAGATAATAATAATTTATGTAATCGCATCGAATTTCGCTTCAACGGATGGATCTTCGATAAAACGACTGAACGTCTCGTGTTTCGTGTACGAATAAACTTTGATTGGAGACATAAAAAAAATTGTTTTTATTTCATTATTTAAATGTATACAATTTGAAATTAATAAAATCATTTCAAGTACGATGATCGTTCAAATCAATTGTTTAATTATTTAATATGTGATACCTACCGAAATGTACAGTAACATAATTTATAAATCGAACCACAATTATTTTTATATTATGAACACGATAACGCAATATCGTCACCGATATGGGACACATCGACTACGATGTGACACGAACGTGTTGGGTCATATCGAGCGCCGGGAGCGACGAACGCATCATAAATGGAGTTTATTGTCTTTGGAGCGCACGAACCGATACGAAAGTTAAAGCACGGTTATTCCTAGGAACCAATGATGTTATATTTTTATAGATGCGTTACACGCGTTAAATGATATTAAACGATGATTCGTCGGACCAGCTAATTCTATAAAAATAAAACACCATTGTTAACATCAGATAATATAAGGAGTCTCACGCCCTTCAAATCTAGAGAAGTTGTTGGAAAAAAAATGAACGAAGTGTGAAATGGGTGTTCCCAGTTATTTATTGAAGCAGTTTTACAATACCAGACGTTTGTCACCGAAGAGAGTTAAATAAGCGGGTCTCTGCCTGGTTTGTGTTTTAAAATAGATTACATAGTGTAATATACTTCAGTTATTTAAATGTTATTTATATAAATGTTATTTAAATGTGTCGTGATAGCCCAGAGCGCAACGAACCTGTCTCAAATTTATAAGGCCCCACAGGGCCATGGTTCGAATCCGGGCGTGTACCAATGAGTTTTCTGACTTAAGTGCACAATATCACTGACACCGTGCTTCGGAGGGCACGTTAAGCAGTTGGTCCCGCTGTCAATAGATGGCGGTCGTTACAGTTCCCAACCCGCAGTGTGGCAGCGTGGTGGACTTAAGCTCCAAGCCCCCCTCCTTATCCTGGGGGAGGCCTAAGCCCCTGCAGTGGGGTAAAAAATGGGCTGATGATGATGATGATGATTTAAATGTCTAGATATAGTCAAGCGACAAAATGACAACAAAAATAATTGGCCAACTTTTTTTAAACTTGTTTCTGTTTTAGACACCTGTCACGCCGTATGCGTATTAATTGCGTATATTTTTTAGAGATATTTTTTATCTACGTCTTTGAAGCCGATTATATATCTAGACATGTATATAATCAAAACTGTTATGTTAATATATCTAGAGCATAAACAAATATCAAAATCAAAACGTGAACTTTGCAAGGAGTTTGTTAACTTATTAGTTGGGAAGGAATTGTTATTCATATCAAACGCTCTAATACAGGACAATGAATTCACTTGGAAACATTTCTGTCGTAATTCTCTGCACCCGCTTTTATACGATATTTTAGCATGGACTCAATAATAAGAGTTTTATTTTTCAAAATTATGTAAGAGATTGATAAAGGAAATGATTATAGAAATAATCGTAAAGCTTTTAAAATTTACCTTTGAATTATAGTGAAGCTTTTCGATTGTTTTGTGTCTATTCACGAGAGATTTATTAGTAAACGCGATATGCCTATTGAAGTGTCATACTCATGTAATACAAGTGCATTGAATAAGAAATAAAAACAAAACATTGAAAGAAAAAAAACCGTGTACAGGTTTTTTTTACCACCGTAACTACAGACGGTGACACGCCATACAAAGATTAAATTCAGATAAATAGTTGTGGTTAAAAAAATCCTGTCGACTTATTAAAAACGATTTCGACTTTGGGGTTATTTTTTTTTTTATACAATCGACATAAACTACATAATATTCCTATTAATATAGTTATTAAATAAAAGTACAAGATATACAACAAAGATATATAGAAAAAACAATAACTGCGCGCGCAAAGCCGATGGACCGATCCGTGTGTACCGTTAAATTAAACAATTATTCATGTGTTTATCATATTAAGATTTACAATAGTTTATCATTTCACGACACATTATTTATTATGCGTAACATTATTATGTCAATGTTAAAATAAAATTAGATTTTTTATTACATACACGATAAAAAAAAATCGATATATTGTCATTGTGTCTAACCTCCTTTTTTACATAAAATACAAAACATATAAAACATCTCGACCTCAGAGATTTACAGATTTAAGAAGAAAATTAATAATTTCCATATAGAGGATAAAAGGTATACAACAACGGTCTCTTGTCTATTCAAATTGAATTATTATTTAAATAAAAATATAGGTATTGTAAAGTTTTAATAGTCCGCCATAAACAACATTAGGCTTTGGTGAAAGGCTATTGAAAATTCACTATATTAGCGATTCTACAGTGCGTCCCATGGTGGCAGCTTTTGAGCCCTATTTTTAAACTATGTAATACGTTTATATAGTAGTTTTTTTTAAATATGTAAACCTAGTTTCGTTTTTTAGAAAATAAAACGAAACTAGGTTTCGTTTTTTCCTCTAGAGTCATTTGAAATTTCTTGTGATATTTTCATTTGGTTTAGAGTGTCACAAAAAAAGGGACTCAAAAATACTTAAAATTTTATAAAACAATAGAACCCTTATGTCTGAATTTTTACAAGTGAAACTTAATTGAATTTTCTATCACGACAGTTTGATCACACCACAACATACTGTATACTTATTTAAAATTGTGAATCTATTGCAAATATCTGAAGTCTAGATTTAACAGTGTTAAAAAATTATACAAATTCGATTCATACACTTGTACTCTGATATTCATTCCATAATTTAATACACAACAATACATTATAACATATTAAAAAAATCATAGCTGCTTAGACTATACATTATTTACTTAATATAAATTATAAACAAAAATGAGTCAACCGCGCATTATCATTTTACAACTTTTGATTGGTGCGATCTCGACCACAGACCACAGCAGTGATTACGAACAGTGTTCAATCACTCTGTACTCTATGGTCAACTGAATTAATTAAAAATACCTACAAGTCGGACTCGAGTGCGCAGCTGACTAGATGCCGACGATTTTCATTTAATTCAATAAATACATATCATAAAGATTTAGATTTAAATAAAAATTTAGCACTCATTTCGACTCTTTGGTTGTGCGAAAGAACACATTTAAAATTTGAAAATAATTTTATCAGTTGGATCAAGTAAATATAAAAAAACCAGACGATATTTTCGATTGTTCCGCGATCAACACGCACTTGTACCAACGTTTAAAAATATTCAACGATCGGTACATTATCGCAGAAAAGCGAGGATTTATGACCATCGACAGATTTACGTTGACACGATCGCTCTCGTTTACTTGCGTGTCACCAAGTGGTTAGTTACATTATATATTAGGGTGCGTACACACCTGTGCCCTATTCTGTTAAGCGAAACACGAGCGAACTCCAACTGTAGGGTAGGATGGTTTAAGACGGCGCGGGCAATAAGTTGGCCCATGCATAGATGTGTACGCGACTTTCGATATCCCTTTACGCGATCGTGATGCAACGAGTATTAAAGCAAGCCCATATATTGACCAAAAGTTTACTATTACAGTTTCCTAAATATACAGATACAATTGACCGTGGGTCAAGCTTGCGTACGGTTTCCTTCGGTAGCGGAATGTTTGATATATATGCAATTACTTGGCATAAACTGGCTTTATGATTCAACTAAAGCCCAGCAGCTCCAACCCGCAGTGGAGCAGCGTGGTGGATTTAAGCTCCAAGCTCCCCTCCTCACCCTGGGGGAGGCCTAAGCCCCTGCAGTGGGGTGAAAATGGGCTGATGATGATGATGATGAAAGCCCAGCACAAGGTCAATACATGGACCCGCTTTCAACCGAAGACACAAACCTTCGCAAATATCTGTTTTAAAACGACTACATACTAGTAACTATTTAATACATAAACGTAGTCTTAACTATATACAAACTAACTACACGATGTCAGTGTCGTTGGGCTCATCGTGGATTTGTCAAGCTACCCTGTGCCTTACAAATACAACGTTCATTTTAAAAAACAATATTCGCAAAACTCTCCTACATACGTTACAAAAATATTTTTTTAGCTACCGAAACAGGATGGAGTTGACTATACAACGCGATATTACAACAAGCGTGTAGTTGATTAGACAGGTATTGAACCATTTCAGGATATCGTAGTCACATTAAAATCATTAAGGATTTTATTTTTTTTAAATTTTAATGACTTCATATAGAATAAACTGTGTCGTGATAGCCCAAAGCGCAACGAACCTGTCTCAAATTTATAAGGCCCCATAGGGCCATGGTTCGAATCCGAGCGTGTACCAATGAGCTTTTCTGACTTAAGTACACAACTATCTTTGACTCCGTGCTTCGGAGGGCACGTTAAGCAGTCGGTCCCAGACGCTGTTAACAGATGGCGGTCGTTACAGTCCCTAACCCGCAGTGGAGCAGCGTGGTGGATTTAAGCTCCAAACCCCCCTCCTCACCCTGGGGGAGGCCTAAGCCCTTGCAGTGGGGTAAAAATGGGCTGATGATGATGATGATGATAGAATAAACGAATGATTAGATCATAATATAGCAGTGAATATACCGCATTATTTACGCGAATAAACGATACCGAAGATTAGCATGTTGAGCGCAAATAAAATACAGCATCACACTCATCGATAAAGACAAAAAATAATTAACCGGTCAAATTGTTTCGATGGCTATAAATTCGTTTATCCATACACGTAAAATATACCACTACTACGTAATAATCGATGGATTACATTCTAGTTGACACACAACGATTCAGTGCGGGCAAAGCACATTTCATCGACGAAATATTTGGAACGCGACGACATATCTTTTTTGGTCATAGGTGACCGTTTGCAAAACATCTTTTTTTTTTCATTTAACATCAATTAAGTTTATATTATACGACACAACCGATTACAACAAATAACAACTTATCGATTAATATTTTCATCCATTTTCATCATTAATTTCAATCGTTATACGCTCTGTCTATACTGATTTTTTTTTTAATAAAAAAATAAACAGTATTTACGACTTACACACGCAATGATAAGTATCTATACAAAGCTTTCAAATTCATATTTACAATTAGTTTAAAATACAAAATTAAATTATTACAATCGATACGCCAAAATACATAATGGGGCTTTTAAAAATAGTTGCCTAAGTCGCATATGAGCTTACAGTATTTACAAGAAAACATAATATATCCATTTTTTTTTAATTAAAAGGAATTCACACTTGAATGACTATTGCCTCATTATAACAGATTTAACTCCGCTCAGAGGCAGCTGTCCAAAATTCACAACGAAAGTATCTTTGTAACGAATTTTTTATATTCAATTAAAAATACCTATATTTGAATTCACATCAAAACATGTTTAGACATCGTTTTCGCTTTACCTTTATAATATGTCTGTTACAATTAACTTTATAGTGTACTTATAAATATCTCTTATCCCTTCGACTAGGCGTATATGGCGTACCTATTGGGCTTCAAACGACAAAGTTTATTTACCCCGATATTTTTCTGTTGTGGCATCTTCTAAGTTACTATCCCAGTCGAATTCTGTGACGCCGCTGCGTAGACTCACTTCGCCTAGATGTCGCCACCTGTATTCGAAGTCGGAATCTCGTTTTTTCAGCGCCTCGAACCTGAACGAAAAGCATATTGTTTTAGTAGGGCAATCGGTACCCATCTATAATCTTACACTACATATATTTACTGTATTTTCTATATGTATCTTTATAAAATTATATAAAAAGACAGTATGAGATTAAACAAAAGTATCTAATGACTAGGGAATTCTAAAACGCGATTAATAAAGATCTCTTTAAAAAAATCGATAAATTGATTTAAATCTTTTTATTTCCTGATTAAGTTTTCGCTATTAGGAACGTTAAGAAAGGTTAGAAAAATTACTAATAGTTATATTATGAAAACCGTTTTTTAAACACTGTAAAAAAACCCGTGCGTGTCAACTCCGACGCGCGATAGGAGTTTACTCGAATGATTCGATTTTAGTAATTTATATATCAGACAACTTACTAATTTCACTACGAAACGACGTTTTCTATATTTGTTGTTTACATTATATGGTTCATAATATACAGAAATTTCAAATTCCTACTTAGTTTAGAGATAGACCCCGTAAATCATTTTATTCAGATCCCCTCCACTTTCTACCAGCTGTCGGGCCTTTCACAGCTAGTACGCTTATACCTGCCCCCTCTTTCTTCGCTCCGCCGTTACCCCCGCCAAGACGCACTTAACGCTTCAACGCTCGATTTCTCGATTTTACTCTCCATAAAATTTCGATACCGGGCCCCTTATATCGTTTTTTAAGGAGTAAACTCCAAAAACTCCAATTAGTCATTAGAATCGTAACTGTAACCATGAATATAAATTGTGACTGACGTCATTTTAGTTTCGCGAGAATCAATGACAATAGTTCGCGTAGAAGTCGTTGGCGCTACCTACGGTAATGGTGCGGCGCGGACAGGGAAACAGTTTCTCAGGACGTGACAGGATAATAAAAAACGGCAATCCGCGCTGAGCACACTACTGCGAATGCGAAACGGAAGCGAAACGAACCACTAGCGAAACGACTAAACGCTATCTAGCATGATTTGATTGGCGCGCCTCACACGGTAAGCGAACCGAAAGGAAATTTCAGCTTGGTTTCGCGACAAGTTCGTTCGACAGATCTTCGACGGTCCGGCGTCAGTTAAAACACTTGGTGGGTAATTTTAAATATTAAGTAATCGAATTAAGTATTAAATAATGGCAAATTTAACAGAAAAATTGATAGGAGCAGTAAGATAAAGACCATTTTTATACGATATGAGTCACAATGACTATAAAAAGGTTTTTTTTAAACGGTAGCCTGGACAGATATTGCTAATGAAATAGGTGAATTTGGTACGTAGCATTAACCCTTGTACTCCAGGTGTGCTCAGCGAAAATTAGGTTGTACGCTTACAAATCATTGTGCAAAATGTCTGTATGAATTTGTTGAATAAAGTTTTGATTTGTAATGTCAAATAAATTACTTTGCTATAAGTGTTCCCTTTAATTGTTTAATTCCGTATTCCATTTAATTTGTAACAAGACAATAGCCTCTAACGTGTTGTTCGACAACAAACTGGCATGGATTTGGTCCGCACCCGGTGTAGGTACTGTTCAGATAAGTTCATTCGCGAAAGCGGCACGAATGTGTAGCGATTACCGATTTCCGATCCGCTTTCGTGTCTCTGTGTGCTACAGGGGCGCGAGGCGCAGCCAAAGACTTCCTCGCAGACTGGTCATTACGAATGTGTGCGTGGTAGCAAAATCGCATATTTTCCTGAGGCATTTTCGGTCTTAAATGAACCAGCGGAAAAGGGTGCCATAGTGCATACGTCTATTACACTTACCTTTTAAACATTAGGTTCTTAGCAAACTGGTATAACTCCAGATCCAGCGAATTGAGAGACCTCACACGAGCGACCTGCGCCGGTGAGAGGGAAGCGAGTGTGGCGCCAGACACGGTCGCGTTGTGTTGCGTGAACGGCACCGCGAAACGTAAGTTGAAAGTTTCTTCGAACACGTACTGCGATATCTATAGACATACACAACGAATATAATAATTACTTTTCTTTGTGTTTCTTTAGGATAAAGGCGCCAACCCTAAGCGTTTCCTCTTTTTTGATGAAGTTTCACACAAACAATTTGCGTTGTTGTTAAAAATAAAAATATTTTTAAGGTCTGTGTACTAAAATATTACAAAAAAAAATTAAGTAAATTGAAACATTTTTTGATTTAAAAAAAAATATATGAAAACAAATGTTTTTGCATATTTCTCAGAAAAGATCATATACCTAATTTAAAAAAAAAAGTTTTCAAGTTAACTGGAGGATTATAGAAAAACGGTTTTAAACTTTATTCTTAAACTAGCTTCCCGCCCGCGGGCTTCGCTCGCGTTGACCACAGTTGTACTGCGACATTTAAAGGAACGCAACGCTCTAGAATATTGTAACACTTTCTAGAACGTTCTGAAATTTAACTGCCTAAGAAATCTTATGATTTTTTTATAAAATTAGGTATAGACCTAATTTCATAAAAAATCCATTTAACCATTTTAGCATGAAGAATAGCTATCCCACAATCCGGTCCCAAAATTAGTCAGACGTTTTGGAGATTAACTGGAACAGACAGACAGACTAACAGACACTACGATTTTCTATATATATATATATATATATATAAATTGCTTTTTACTCTTGACAACGCCCTCTTTATATTTGCAAAATTTCAGTAAAATCGCATCAGCCATTTCGACGATTAGTCCTAACAAACAGACAGACAATCACACAAACAAACAAAAACCAACTTATGTCACTCCTGATAATTTCCTTTTTATGTCTGCGAAGATTCATAGAAATGGTTTAGTCGTTTTGGAGATAAGCCGGAACAAAAAGACAGACAGACAACCACACAGACAAAAAGTTACCTATATCACTCTTGACAACCTATTTTTATTGTCTTCATCATATTATAGTTTCATTAAAATCTTCAAAAGTTTAGGTTGAACTAATAGACAGACAGACAGACAGACGGACGGACGGACGGATGGACGGACAGACGGAAGGACAGACGGACGGACGGATGGACGGACAGACGGAAGGACAGACAGACATACACATAAACAAATAAAAAGTAGCGTATGTCACGCCTGACAATCTTTTAATCACATCTTTGAAAGCTTCATTGAAATTAGTTGAGCCTTTTCGGAGATCAGTTCGGACAAACAGACGGACAGACTGACAGACAAACACATAAACAAAAAGTATTCTATGTCATTCCTGATAATCTTTTTATCATATCTGTGAAGTTTCATTGAAATCGGTTCAACCGTTTCGGAGATTAGCTCGAATAGACAGACGGACAGACAAATAAAAAAATTTGGTCCCGCGGTCACATAGATCTCGTCAAAACATCAAGTTTGAGTACCAACACGATAGGTCTGCGATTGATGGTTTCGAAAATATGAGCATTTAAAAACGTGGTCACGTGGTCACATAGATCTCGTCAAAACATCAAGTTTGAGTACCAACACGATAGGTCTGCGATTGAAAGTTTTGAAAATATAAGCATTTAAAAATGTGGTCACGTGGTCACATAGGTCTCGTCAAAACATCAAGTTTGAGTACCAACACGATAGGTCTGCGATTGATGGTTTCGAAAATATGAGCATTTAAAAATGTGGTCACGTGGTCACATAGATCTCGTCAAAACATCAAGTTTGAGTACCAACACGATAGGTCTGCGATTGAAAGTTTCGAAAATATAAGCATTTAAAAATGTGGTCACGTGGTCACATAGGTCTCGTCAAAACATCAAGTTTGAGTACCAACACGATAGGTCTGCGATTGATGGTTTCGAAAATATAAGCATTTAAAAATGTGGTCACGTGGTCGCATAGATCTCGTCAAAACATTAAGTTTGAGTACCAATACGATAGTTCTGCGATTGATGGTTTCGACAATATATGCATTTAAAAATTTGGTCACGTGGTTACATAGATACGTCTACAAAGTTTCATTGAAATCGAATTAGTCGTTTCGGACATTAGCCGTAACAGACAGACGGACGGACAGATAGACACAAAGCAGCCTATGTCACCCCTGATAATACCCTCTGCACTTCTGCCAAGTTTCATTGAAATCGGTTAAGCCGTTTCTGAGATCAGCTCAAATAGACAGACAGATGGACAGACAGACAGACAAAAAGCAACCTATGTCCCTCCCGACAATACCCTCTGCACGTCTGCCAAGTTTCATTGAAATCGGTTCAGCCGTTTCTGAGATAAGCGCAAACAGACAGACAGATGGACAGACAGACAAACAAAAAGTAGCCTATGTCACCCGCGGTAATGCCCTCTTCACTTCTGCAAAGTTTCATTGAAATCGGTTCAGCCGTTTCGGAGATTAGCCGGAACAGACAGACAGACAGACAGACAGACAGACAGACAGACAGACAGACAGACACTTCAATTTTATTAATATAGATTATCATTTAAAAAAAAATTCAAACGAAATTGAAAGCGAATGAGTCCGCAAGTGTCAAGTCAGCACACCGTGTTACAGTTGTTACTTGATTTTTCAATCCTTCTTTCTTTCGCCGTGAAACACGAAAACACGAAGAATTAGTAGTTCTTCAGGGGCTACCCTAAAGTATGAGAGGAGCGAACCCAACATTAAAAAAAAGAAAAAAATAAAGAAAATACTGTAATTGTAATAAAAATTTAACTCTACAAACTTCCTCAAAAGTTCTCACGAAGCTCGAAAGGAATCGGAAGTTAATTTATTGAGGACGACGACGACGTACCAAATATTATTTGCCTCTTTGGAAAACTGAATGTATTTAACAGATTTCATATTTCGACAGCTTTATGACGATATGTTGAATAAGGGTTTTATTATCTTTGAACGTATTTAGATACATATCTGTATTTCATTATTACCCACCGAAATATTTCCGTACCCAAATAGGTACAGAATGACACGATCAAAGTTAATGAATGTGTAACGGCGTATGTAACTTTGTTTCGGGTGAATGAAACTGTATATCCACAGCAGGTAGCACAACAATAATTAATAAACTTTCTCCATTACATTACCCTAAACTTGGACGAGGGTAATACAATGATGGCACGGTTGACAGGAAGCGGTACAAGTTTTTCATTTTCTTTTTTTAAATCCAGTCAAATTATGTTCTTGGTAAATTTGGAAAAACAAAAGAAAATTCATTATAACGAAAGGATAAAAATGTCGTCGTGTCGTGATAGCCCAAAGGGCAACGAACCTAACTCAAATTTATAAGGCCATAGGGCCATGGTTCGAATCCGGGCGTGTACCAATGACTTTTTCTGACTTAAGTACATAACTATCACTGAATCCGTGCCACGGAGAGCACGTTAAGCCGGTGGTCACGGCTGCTGTCAATAAATGGCGGTCGTTACAGTCCCCAACCCACAGTGGAGCAGCGTGGTGGATTTAAGCTCCAGGCTCCCTCACACCGGGGGAGGCCTAAGCCCCTGCAGTGGGGTAAAAATGGGCTGATAAAAATATATTCGAATCTTAATGTGAATTCTTATAAAGCTACATGTATAACCAATCGTGTTTATGACAATTTTAAGAAAAGAAAATATACTACGAACGAAAGAATGAAAATATATACAAACTTGATGTGAATTCGTAAACACGAACCTAGTGAACCTACTATGTATAAATATAATAAATATATTGTTAAAAAAAAAGTATTTAAGTATATAATATCAGTTGTCTAGTAACCCATAACACAAGCATAATACTTGCTTACTTTGGGACTAGGTGGCGCTGTGTTGTCCCATGTATTATTATTATTATTATTATTATAAATATATTTTTACATCGTACCTACAATAAACTCTGTGCCTACATACATGGGTAGGAGGCATATAGAAAAAGAAAAAGTGTTAAGTATGCGAGATAATATCCTAAACTGTCAGTGGTGAATGATCATCACGGACATCTTTGCCTCTATTTATCTCGATAATGTGACTTCAGGACATTGTCAAATAATAAAAAAAATGGAATGACTATTCAATACACGCCTATAGCAGCCTCCGAATCGAAAACCCTTACCTTAAATCTAAGGAACCCAATCTTAAAGATCTATTCAATAATATTCTATTAGGCATAAAAAATAGTTTGCTGCGTTGCCTCTTGTCAATTAAGATCTCTGTCTGTATATAGCATCTATATAGATACAAAATGCTACGTTTAAAACGTTGGAAAGTACCGAGTTTGAATAGACAATACTACCAATAAACAAAACACAATAAACATTTCATAAAAAAAAAAAAAACGAATAATCTTGCATCAAAAACAAACAAATCTATGCAAAGTGAAGCATGGGCAAAAGCTCGATTATATAAAAAAAAAATGATTAGTGACTGACATATCAACGCATAATCTGAACCGCTATTGGTGCAGAAAGTTGAAATTTTCCAGAAATTCTATACGCAACGTAGACACCTAGATACTTACTACGGAAGGGTTTTTGATTGAATTCTTAAGGAGGTGGAAATAGCGGTTGTTCACGGACCGTGTTCACGGGACACGTTAATCGACTCATTGCGATAATTGAGTAAACAATATTTGCCCTACACATACACATATTCTTAGCAGATATTCAAAAATTTAAATTGGCATTAACTGTTAATACACGCGATCTAACATCACTTATGTATTCATCATCATAACCAGACCGAATCCCTCCAAAATGGACGTTTTAAATCAACCTTTCAGCAAATACATTCAATGCGAAAATTCTGAAATTAAGTATGCAGTATGTACAATTCTTAAACTAAATGTACGTCATCTTCTCTACTAAGACGTAGAAAAAATTATTTAAGTAAATTTATGACATCGAATAATTTTTCAAACTAATGGCTGAATGGAAGTCAGTTTTGTACCAACCATAATTATTATCTACAAAGTTTTTATTCAAAGCACTAACACACATACTGAATTTTTATAACACAAAGCAACTAAGTACTCTACGTATGTATTGTTGCATAAAATCAGCATGTCAAACAAATAATAATGATTATCATTTACATAATTTACGATTCCCACCTTTTGATATTCGGTTAATCCAAAGTACGCCATCGCAGCCAAATTCCTCTTGGCGGACGCAAGCAGCACGCGGTCGATGTCGGATGTACGATGCCGCAGCGTGCCGTTGTAACAGCCGACGAGCGCCAGATCGGCGAGCATGCGTGTCTGTCTGTTGCTGGCTAAGTTCCAAGGGCAGCTCGCGAACTCTTCTAGGGTGACTCCGCGCCACGATTCCCCCGTATAACATGGTGGCACCTCAGACGCTGCACATATGAATTAGCACATCAAAAAAACAAAAAAATATTCACTAGATTAGATTAGTCTAAAGATGGAACCACACTAACGTATGTAATGACGTTAATTATCGCATTAATATCGCAAAAACAAGTACCCATAGCACAGTCATTTGTAGTTGTATATTTTATGTATTATCATCTTACCATTAATATTATAAGGCCCTGGCTCAAAACTAGCTTATTTTTATTTCAAGAGGCTAGAATATTTATTGTACCATGTATATGTGCCAATAAACATTATTATCATTATTACATCGAGTCTTATTCTACCAACAAAAACAGTCATTCGATATGTTCGATTGCATTTTACAAGACCCCAATCAACGACGCCCCACTTGAGAGGGTGTCATTGTTAACAAAAAGTTTTTTCATTTCTACTTTCCACGAATAGGGAGGAAGCAATTATTTTTTTACGTTTCCTCGTCACTTCTGCTTTTATGTATACTAAAAACCTTCTCCCTCCGGAATTACACGAGAAATGTTGATAAAATGAAGGAAACACGAAGCCACGACTGATGGTTATTTCTAATACAGAACCTTCACAAAATTAAAATGCGTTTTGAGGAGAGCGGTAGGAGTCCTATTCTAAAATGTATGCACATGGACCATTGACAGCAGTGACATTTCAATTTGAATATTTTGTCACCTACCTTCACTAGCAAACGACACGAAGTCTCGTGAATTTAAAATCGAATTTCAGTATGGAAGTTGTATATACAAAATTAGACATAGTACTTTAAAAATCTACGAAAGCTAAGCTTGATTTTCAACTGAAACTTTGTTAAATGCTATGGAATTTGAAATATCATTCAAATGTAACGCAACGGCATTAGAATATAAAGAGCGGACGTACAAAAATATATTAGCGAAATCGTTATTGCCATATCAATTGAATGGCTTTCAGCTTTTGTAATATTATGAAAAAAGTATTCAAAACAGCATCTTAAAGTAAATTCATTTTATTGTACACTAGCTTTCCTCCCGTGCTTCCGCTCGTGTGGACTACACAGTTGTACCGGGACCCTTTTTTTTCGGGATAAAAAGTAGTCTGTGTCACTCTTCAGCTTATAAACTATATCTATGCAAAAAATTGTAGCAGTCCCGGTACAATTGTGACACGCGAATCCACGGAGCCGCGAGCGAAAGGCTAGTTTGGAAATAAAATATAGCTCATGTTACTTGCTAATAATATAACTTTGTATAGGTGAAAGAATTTTTTAAATAGGTCCAGTAGTTTTTGAGTTTATTCGTTACAAACATCCAAAAATACAAACCTTTTTTCTTTATCATATTAGTATAGATAGAATTATCTATGTTACGTTGGATTGCAAATTTTCAATAAGATTTTGTCACCTGAAGTTGCATCGAGTACACATAAAATAAAAAAGTTTTAAGACCAATTACTGAACCTGGGTGATGAACGAGATAAACGACGTTCATGTTTGAATTTTAACACTACAAAATAGCTATTGAGGGGTATAACACTAGACCATTCCCAAATTTAAGAACTTAAGTCTGTTTATATTTCATTTCGATAGAATAGCCAATATTAAGAAACTATTTTAATTTATTTTTTTTAAGTCGGTATTTACGTAGATATATTATATATAATGAATAGATTGGCTAAACTCATAATTCCAACGGGTGACGTCACGCTATAAGAATTTTCAGTTTAATACATCTACGTAAATACTGCTCTAAAATAAAAAAAATTAAAATTAGTTTTTTTATAATCGCCTATTCATTAGAAAAAAATACTTAACGGACTTGAAACCCTAACGGGGCCTAAATTGGATAACTAAAATACTTAGCTGCATGTTAAGATCTGAAACATTCAGACGCCTCATTTAGATGGTTGAAACTCAACAAAACCAAAAAAAAAGTATGCGTTGAAATGACCACATACTTTTTATGTTCAGGATAATAATGACTGCTCTAGAAAATGGCTCTTGAAGCCACGTTAAAAGTATAAAATTTAAGCTATCGAGAAACCTGTGTAGTTTTTTTTTTAAATTACAATTTCGCTGTTTTTAACTTCTTAACATTTAGAAAAAAAAATTGCAGCAAAATAATACATTATTATTGAAATACCTCAATACGTCACGTCTGATTTATACACATTTTTTCAACATTTTCAATAAGTTACAAAGTTTAATCGTTCGTTCTTCTGCGCATACAATATCCTCGGCGAACACGGACAAATTGTTTTCACGTATGCTAAATTACTTCATGTATTTGTTTGAGGATTTACACATTTAATTTTATTAATATTTTTTATGACTTCTTTTCTTAATATAGCTTTGGAAACAATGTCAAAAAACATGCACCAATAATTTTTTTTTTAAATTATTTAAACAAAAAAAAAAAAAATCTTTTTTTATTATTATTTGTTTTTTGTTTGGAAATTGGAATTTGGAAAAAAAATATTTGTTTCCATCAATAAAAATGTAAAAACGTAAACGTAAAAAGTAAGTACATATTCTTCTACAATTGCCGACGAAAATCGCGATTTATATCTACATAAAACCGGATTTTATGTAGAACCGGATGTTTTTAACTAAATTAATTGCTTTTGAGAAACTTACAATTTAATCTAAAAAAAAAAATCTGTTCTGTGACAACACCCTTAACGTATATCTTATTTTTTAATTCGATCTTAGTAAATTAATTCATTTAAATTTTTACCTGTGAGTGAGATACTGCGTTTCTATAGAAAACGACGAAAAGAATGAGCAATTGGCAATTTAATTCGCACAACACCAACGAGAAGATAAATAAGCGAAATTTCAGTAAATGAATCAGTAACAAACAATCCACAGAAAAGGCATTTGATACGGAAAAAAAAATTACTAGAATGTATCGATTCCTCAATTCACATAACAGCCGTAACTGTCAGTGTAGAGTCAGTTTAGTAGTGTATGTGCAGAATAATCGATTAAACAAACTAACCGGCAGCATTTCACAGCACACATTCGAGTCAATATTTGTTCGGAATTGGAAAACGAGGCCCTCGTCAACTAATCATAATAATGATGTCAGAAGCAATCAATTAAACCGTTACAAATTAACTAATTGTTAATAATAAAATCAAGGGTTCTCTAGTGTAGGTACAGCGAGGATTATTTCAGTTTTTTTCTTTTCTTTCAGGAAAATGGAGAAAAGCCTATATGTTTTTAATTGTTGGTTTTTATCGGCATCACCAGAGATGGTACCACTCTTTGTTTCCTCTAAACGGCGGCACTGGCACTGGCGGCATTTGAGCAGCGCATTTAGAAAGCTATCGCATTATTACTAACTATAGTATCATCTATTGTTTTAGCACTAAGTAAATATAATATTGTTTTAATAATGTATTTTGTACAGGAAATCATTTGATGTAAAATGACTATATTTTATTGTATAAGAACGAGTCAATGCGGTGTACGCATAAACCATCAATTAAAAATTAAATTAAAAAAAAAAATACTCAAAAAAAAAACTTTAATGGACGGTTAGTTTTTAAAGTCGGTACCAATTCAGACACTTTAAATATATACTTGCCAGATAATAACAAATTAAAGCAATGATAATATTTACAACTACAATACAGAACACAATATAAAGTGCATGACTTGGCACCGACTTCATAAACTATATGCCGCCGTTTAAAACTCTTTCCTTTAAAATAAAAATATATTTTTAACTTTTTAGTTTACATTTGAATACATAGACAAAGTATTGAAGTCGATTTTTATATTCGTACGCTATGTTCGTGCGTCGTCTGTGTATTCAAAATGTATTTCATTTATACGAACCCGTGGCTGTCCTGCCTTGGCACCAATGTCGGGAGCCCTTCCAAGTGGCGCCTCGTTTCACGTGCCTGTACTCCGATAAGTACCTGGATGCGATTTACACAAATTAAGTACCAGTATTGTTGTCACTAAACAAAACAGTGTCAAAGCTTGTCCATATCTAAACAGCATTTTTTGCTTACAACTCATTGCGAATGATTTTCACTTAAAGGCAATCAGTATAGGATTTTCACAGTTCCTATAAAAATATTAACGCGTAGTACAATTGTATTGGGGTCTTTATAGGAATATTTTGATTTAGCCAAATGTCTTTCTAAGGCTTCAAGCTATCGCTATAATATCAATCATCATCGAAATCACTTCTGCTGTATAAATTATTTGAATGAGAAAAACCATTCAGCCACGTTTCTGTTGTAAAAAATACTCTCACCAAGTTTTATCAATATCGGTTAACCGGTTCATCGCAAAAAGGTGCAGAAAAACATGCAGACACATATCCGCGGAAAAAATATTCTATATGTTGACTTGGATACTAAATTATTTTCACACGAAATTTCGATACCTAAATCGAAAACTATCCACATTATCATCCCAATTTACAAAAAAATACGATATGTATAGATACGATTTCGTTACAATTTTGTCATCGTTACGATTTTACATAATTAAACAGGCCCGACCGGTCAACCGATCTTCTAAACCTTTGAAAAACCGTTTCAACGATATGGGAGTTGTACTTAGAAACCCTCCGCAATATCCGGACTTGACCCCAGCGGATAAAATTTTTTCCGCAATTTGGGAAACTTCCATCATATAGAAGAAAATTTAGCTCTCGGGAAGCAGTAGCAATCGCCATTTCGAACTTTGTGGTTCGAAACCTGTGTGTGTCAACAGAGTTCTATCGCAAAAGCATGACTGATCATGGCAGAAATGCCTGGAGAATGAAAATAATTATTTTGACTAAATAAATACTTTTTTTCTTAGTAAGTACTAGTTTCATTTTATCCTATATAAAACGGCAATGTTTGGTTACAACCCTTAATATGCGGTACGTAGAATAAACTTAAAGCAATGCGAATTATAATAAGCATGTGGGCAATGTCGCATCCAAAAGGTGATATTTAATAATGTATGATTGTAAAAAAAAATACCTTTGGACGGGTTCTCTCAGTAGTGTGATGTAGAAATACCGGCGATGTACCGCCGAGCCCTCGTGACGGTCCAATTCTCCGCCCACGCATGCTGTCAGTTCCGTGAAGTCCGCATGAAGACCGCATCTAAACAAATAACATAGGTTAGTACGACATACATGTTTCACCTAGATAATTGTGCTAGTTACCACCAAGTCTTCAGCGACCCCCGGACAAAGACAACATTAACCCAATTGTCTGTATGTCGACATTTTTTTCCACTTTTCGTCGTTGATGGCATGATTTGTCTGTAAGCTTACTTTTTTTCTCGCAGGTGTAAAAACCAAATTACCCTATAAAAAAATATTCATAAACAAACTATGATGACGTATGTCATTTAAAAATACGCCAAAGAACACAATTTCATTATAAGACATAAATACATATATTCTACGATTAAGTAGATAATAAACTAGGAAAAAGCATCTCATAGTCAATACGGTTTTAATTAACCCGAGAGATGGTTGGGTATTTTATTTATTATTACATATAATGGTCATGGGATTCGCGTAAATAATATATTAATTACAAAACTACATAGTTCCAAAGGCATAAAATCGAACGTGCTAAACACCCACACAATCGCTTTTGTGTTTCTTATAGTGTGTTTCATTTTAATAATAATAATAATAATAATAAAATCATTTATTGCCAAAAACCAAAAAAGCAGTTACAGAAATTCTTAAAAAAAAGCTTATTCTTTACGAAGTTTACAAAATTGGTGGCAAACGGAATCGACTCAGCCTAATGATGGTCAGCCGCTGGCGAACATGACCATCGCTGATATTCTGCCGATCCCGAAAATAAATATCTTATACATAAAATTATACAGACTATCACTACCCACTCCGATCACATACATGTCCAGACAGAAATTTGGCGCCAGAAATGTAGACAAATAGAAATATCACGTCACTGTTCAGTTAGGCGTGACCAACGCACACAGAGACGGTTAGTAGGTGCCCGATCAGTAAGTACTGCACAGCGAGAGTGTATTGGTCGTGCAGTAGTTCATATGCTACTTGACATCCAGTAGCATATAAAAGCAAATAAGTATTTTTCTTGTCATTGTATCGCGTGGGTATATCCAGACATGCAAGCAATCGAATATTTTATAAGAACTTAAAAATAATATTAAATACAAACCTAAATACTAATTACATATAAAAAAATCGTATACCTCGTGAAGATTCGCTTACTGAATCGCGCATACATAGAAGGGAGCAAGATACGGGTCCCGTCATGGCTCAGTGAGTCCGAGGCAGGGCCGGGTAGAGGTCAGATTACGACCCACAGAGTTCAACTACAATAACTCAAGTCCGAAATTTTATTGAAACCACACATTTTAATGCAATTTAGCAGCTTGTGAGATCTTTTTTTTGAATATCCAATAAGTGAGCCTTAACAATTCGTCTAAAAACATATAGTGAACTGGCGTTTCTCGCTGGTGGGGGTAAATTATTCCAGCATTTCGATGACGCATATTTAAAGCTACCCCTGAAAGTAGCTAGCTAACCTAAAAGACCGAACTATAGAAATATTGTTTCTTTTTATGGCCGTCCTAGCTCGTGTTTCCTGGGCCCAGGCAATTTTTTCAGCAAGGTACGGAGGGCAACCAGTTTTACGGAGGTTAAACATAATGATAGCCAGTTTAAGAGTTCGTCTGTTTAGCATATTTAGGATATTTTTTTCATTCAGAATTGGCGTAATCCGAGCTCTGCGCGCCACGTGCTGACGAAAACGAATGCAAGAGTTTTGTACGCGCTGCACACTCTTTTGCGTTTTTTTAAGTAGACATGGGCCATACACTACATCACCATATTCCAAATGCGAAAGTACCAACGAGTCGCATAACTTATTGCGAACGCTGGGGCATAAAAACGGGCGGAGCTTGTAAATAGTCCTAAGAGCGGCATAACATTTTGATACCTTATTTCTAACGTGAGCTTCAAACTTCAATTGACTATCTAATATAAATCCGAGATTTCGTACTTCTAGCGACTCTAATATTGGTCGATCTGCCACCACTATACTGTTGAGGAATTTACGAATCGTCTGGGCTTGAGATTTGGTACCGAGAACTATGTACATACTTTTAGTAGGATTGATCATTAAGCTATGCTTGTTCGACCAGTCTACGATAGCTTTTAAGTCTGCATTGATATTACGCACGGCTTTATTAATTGACTCGACGTTTGGCAACATGTGCATATACAGCTGGGTGTCATCCGCGTACATATGGGCGAAACTATGAGATACAGTAGTAAGTAGGTCAGCTGTGTATATTGAATACAGTAGTGGACCTAGTATTGACCCCTGAATTACACCCCTTGTAAGTTTTAACACCTACCCTAGAGTGTTGTATGGGTTGATTGGATTAAGGAGCTATATTACCCGATTCTCTATAGAATTACTGCTATGACGGTCAAACGAACTTAGACAATTCCACGGCACTTAACTTCAGAGATTTGACGCATATGAGGGATTCCTTAATGTTTGTCATGCTCTGATTACCACGTCTCCGTGGGACGCGTACCCCATTAATCCGTCGAAACATCTTTGTGCGTATGAAGTTGGTCAAATGTTTCATCGTTAAGAGGATAGTCTTTCTCTCCGCGGTTTCAAATTGGCATCGCTATCTCCATTTCAGTCCCTCTTCCTCGATCTGTTCCTGGGTGACAAAGATGACAAAAGCAAATTCCCAAAAAATACCTATAAAATATCCGTCGAAACAGCTTGCGGGCTTGACTATTTCGACCCCTGAAATGTGTATGAATTTGAACCAAAATTTGCAGGGTTATTTAGAAAGGATATCCCTAGGACCGTACCTTTTATTTTCTTAATTTTGTAATGATATCGAATTTACGGCGCATTATTTTCAGAAAAAAAAAGGACCAAAGGAAATCATGTTTTTCAGGAATTTATTCTAAAACAACTAAACAAAACATACCGCCTTGTGACAGTATTTTTCTTATCATATTTTTTTTGTGTAAATATTGATACAAAAAGACAGTGAGGATTAGCCACATGCCGAACCTTCTTTTTTGTATAAAAATCCTACCCTCTTAATACAGTTATTACTGTGAACACTTTGATTAGTATATTTTCTACGACTATTTTCATTTCAACCTGAATTAATCGATACCTTACAGTAGGTACACAACATGGTGCCAACAAGAGACACTGTTTAAATATTCTATATTAGTACTTATGATAAAACTCAAATATTTTAGTTAGATAGGTACCTACATAGAGTAAATTAATTTGACAGCAGCGTTTGGTTTTAATAGAGTCAGGTCACTTCACAGTATCGAAAATGTCATACGCAATTTCGCGGGATGAAGACTGGCGCGCGGGGATTTCGCGGGGGTGAAGACCGGAGCGCGGGGACTTCGCGCACTGAGACTCGCCATTTCACACCAGCTAGCTACAGTATGAGTGGTTAGACGGTAAACGAAGAAGAAGACTTCCAGTCAATTCGTACTTTATGGGCGTACCTAGTTTCACTACTACAGCTACTAACTACAGACTAATAGTAATATAATAACATCTGTGTACATAAACATGGATCTGCTAGGTAAGAGTCAAACTCGATTAAAAAAGTATCATCTCATTGTCTATGTATCATAAATCAAAATACTCTTATGGCAAATATTTACAGAACTGAATTCGTACAAGATAATACTGACTGATTAAGAATGCTGTCGACCTAAGCTACAAACGACTTGAAATCTTCGTTTATATATCGACTGAAATAGATCAGTGAGGATCGATAGATCACAAACGCTAACTGCACCCAGAAAGAACGTTACTTCCTCATTGAGCGAGTTTGAATGTCGAGACACAGACGGTATGGCGCGTGGCACCGACGGGGTTCGCGTGTCATAGTTCTGCTTACTGGCACGACGCCATATCATTCTTCATTAAATACTACTGTTACCTTGTACACATGGACCGTATTTCGTGTGCGACCAAAACCTGCCCTTGGCACGACCGTGGTCGTAGAAATATTTATGTCGGCCCTATGGCTATATCTGTATTTGACATGTCAATCGATGAAGCGCTTCTATTTCCTTTAGTCGGTACGAACTTAGGGGTATTACATACGGCACAAACGTGTGCCAAATTTCAAAAAGATCTGTTGAAACATAGCGAAACCGTCACTTTCTCCATTTGCTACTAACAGCTCAAAAATGGTATTTGCAACTAGCAGTCAAATGGAACTTGTGCCAAGTTTCAAAAAAATCTGTATGAAAATAACGACGTAAAGCGCGGAGTACAGACGGACGGGCAGACGGATAACTACCGTACCAATATTATAAAGTACCAGTGTCGCTTAGTAAATAATTAATCAAGTACTACATAAACTAATCGATAAACATATACAACGGAACAATGTTCCCTAATTATAGCCTCGATAAAGCTTTATCTCCATTTTTGACTCACACAGGACAGGCCTAGCCTAGTGTGGGGGTCATTGGTAAAATTATATTGTAATAAGCATGATAGTTAAATAAATTTCATTTCATTTCAATAAAAAATTATATAAGTATCCAACTCCAAGTTCGTAATAGTGATGCTTGGCTGATAAAAGCATAGAACTTGAGACGATGGTACAATCGTGTTTTTTCATTTAATCTAGGAATTCCCTTCATGTTTCAAATACATTTCAAATACTTAAAGGGATTGAAGATTACGTAGTCCTTTGGGAAAAACGTACATAACGTCTTCAAACATAAACATACCCTTAACTATGAGTGACCAGGATGGGTCTAACTACTTCAACTAGCTTTTTCAGGTCGTTTCAGCACCATACGTCATTACGACCGATACACACTGATCGAACACTATATTATGTTTTCAGACATTACGTCAGTGGTGACAAGACCTGATGGCCTAATTTCTCATGGTAAATTTTCGAACGTTGCACCAGGAAATAATATTATTGAATATTGTGTTATTAAATGCTGACCATATTTTATATCCCTAGATGTGTCTAAACGTGGCATTTCTTAAAGCGTAATTTCGTAACGTAAGCAATAATGAAACATCTTTTTTGATAAGCAATTTTGACAGAAGCTGTGCTGCAATTAATAATACAACTTTGATATATGACATCATTAAAATTGATATTTAAAATCGTGCATCTTCTAATATGCCATATGCGAAATATCTATACATGCATATATTATAAAGGATATTGAAGTATGTATATCAGTTGTATTTTGGATAAAACTTTAGTAATATTCTGTGTCTATTTTATTTATTTACTAGCGATCCGTCCCGGCTTCGCACGGGTAGCAGGGCATATAAGTCGTAGTTTTGTTTCTGCGTAGTGTCCTATCAGCTTGTTGCGTCGAACATGTGGATTGGATTTAATTAGATTCAAATGTAACGTAAATTTATCCTACTACGAGTATTTTTAATGTATTTTATTATCAATTCTATAAATATTTGAAAAAGTAAACAAAAAATACATAAAAACAAACTACAATATTTCTCTGTAAACAATATTGATAACTTCAGCCTAACCACGCGTGTCAGTTGCGTCGTCCGGTATGGCCGGCCGGCGCGGTGCCCAGCTGCTGGTCGCACGGTATTTATATTTCGCGATAGCTCCTAAGATATTTATTTAAATTGTATAGTGTAAAGGGTAATGAGCATGAAATGCTGAAGGTAAATAACGTATTTAATTTGATACGGATTAATACTGTATCCGTATAAATTGCTTTCGAATTACCTCATTGCATGACACTATTTTTTTAAACATAAAAATAGGTATAGTAAGCTATCCATAAAAGATAGATGCCATCGCGAACTTTTCTTTAATCCTATACAAGAGACACAATTCCTCCATACATTATTTTGTTATATCTCAAAAGGATTAGGCAGCGTTTTCGATGAAAGCTCCCAGCTGGCTTGATTTGTTTCAGACTTCTTTAACAATAATCGTCATATTTCAACAAATTTTGCACAAAACATTAATAAATTATACATGTAAACCTACCTCTTGAACCACTCTGTCCATTGGTGTCAATAATATTCCAATCCGTTTGGTAGTTTTTGAGTTCGCGTTCAAACAGACAGACAGACGCGGCGAGGGACTTTATTTCATATGATAATATGTACAGCGTAGGCTATGGGGCACATGTGAATCGGGATAAGCCTTTTGGCGCTTGGCCACGTTTTGTTTAATATCGGCGTGTACGGCCCACACTGCGATCGAAGCGGTTCACCCACCGCGCTTGCTATTCGATACCAAAATTATTGTAACTCACCTTAAAAATCTACCAATAACATAAGCCACAAACAAACAAAAAATTAACACTTGAAAATTTTTCGCCATATTGGCGGACACGCTCTTCCAAAACCGAAGGGTGTTTTTTGACGACGAAGAAACGGCAGAGTGGAGAAATAAGTTCATACATATAAATGTTTGTGTTTTAGTATGTTTATTACTTCGCCTTTCTAATTTTTACATTAAACAATCGCTAAGCTAATGAATACGGCCGTGTTAAATACACAAACGCGTGAGCGATTCGGCGATGTTATAAAAGTCTCATTGTCCTTGAGGTGCAGTATTAAAAAAATTATATCAACTGAAAAATAGATACCCTTTACAAGATACGATTAAGGGTAGTACGCACAGCATCTGCTCAAAATGCGAGGCGGACGCGGCCTAAAATTATGCCATTTCATGTGTGAATCCGTCAAAGAGACGACTCCGAAAAGTCTACCAAGTCTCGCTATGTCGCGCCGTCGCTCCGCTACCGCCCATGAGACAGTTGAGAGAGAATTATCTACATATTCTATCAAAAATACAGTACGTCCACAAAAGCAAAGAACAGTTTAGAAAACAGCTGTTTTTGAAAACATAAAAACTAGAAACTAGGTTCAGAAAAAGTTAACCACATTCTGAATGAAAAATGAAAACATTCCTGTAAAAAATTGGCCACAACACGATCTCGCTACACTTTCGCCATAAAAAGTTTTAAGGTCTTGAAAAGAACCGAGTTTCTATTTATTCTATATCCGATTTAATTTTATTTACGACTTGTACTTTTAGATTTAGCAATCACTTGGCATCACGATACGCTATAATGAGAAATTAATTTTGCTGATTTTTTTATTATTTATTTATGCATGGCTAACAAATAATCTCACAGTATAGTAGATCCTCATGCTTCGTGGCAGCCAAATCTAAAAGTACAAATGTAAAATTAAATTAAATCGGGTATGGAATGGGAACTTAATTCTTCTCGAAATCTTAAAACTTTTAAGGCGAAAGTGTTGCAAGTTTTGGCTAATTTTTTTCATGAGTATTTTCGATGGGTTATCTCACTTGTTTTTGTGAGCGATTTTCTTTTTTTATTTTGTGAATATTTTTAAATACCTATATAACTGATCAGCGACGAATTCCCCGACGATATCGTAAAAATGAATGGTATTTCATTTTTAATAATAACCCTCGGCGAAAATGTTGTAAGTTATATTAAACGTGTGGATTTGTTTGTCTGTGGCGGTCGTAGATCCTAAGGTTACATAATTATTGTCAGAATTATTGTAGATTTGTAAAATAAAGAGACGTGAATATTTACCAACTGCAAAGCAAAGGGGAGTGGAATTTCAGGATGTTTCACTTTTTTCTTCTTTTACAGACTAAACACTAAGAATTCAAAATTTGAAGTTTGTATGTCTGTTAGAAGCACCTTAAAACTTTGATGAGTGCGGTGAGTACCACTGTCAGTTACAAAATTAAAAAACTTTGACCGGCAGTAGTTGGTAAACTACAATAACAGTTGTGAATGTGGCTAGTTATAGTATGTCCTCCTGGTCACTGTAAATTCATGCTTCTAGCTTTACTCACAACGAAATTTACAGGTTGTCGAAAGTGCCTTGAGTGGCTTCTAGAAAAGGATGAAACGGATCTATTTGCTCGACTTGGCGAGGGCACTATCACCGTGCTCCCAGATATTATTTGGAATCTTCATTAAGACGGTTTGTTAGGATGTCTTTTTAAATGTTGTTGTTTCTGTTGACAAAAACCGTCCAAACATTGGGAAAAATAAGGTGACAATTTACAAACTTTGGATGCTTATAAAAAAGTTATTATTAGAAAAACTAAATTTTCGGTTCCTGATAAATCTTATACATAGTCTAGGTGAATGAAATGCCGAAAAAACTAGTCTGGAACATGCGCCGTTACTTCACAAATAGCAGATTGTATGGACTTTCATACGAACTAGCCCGTCTTAAAGATAACGACGCGCGAACGCATCCAAACCATTTTAAACAAAATATCACAATTTTTTTTTTGTTAACAAACGCCAGTTTTAAAGCTTCCGGAATTTATTGATAGCACGAAAAAATCATAAGCTTACAAACGAACGATATATCCGACCACCCTCGATTAATGGACACATTTACAAGAAATGAAAAAATATTTTCGTTTAATGTCCCCTGTAAATGCGACCCGCACGCACCTGCTCATAGAAAAAAAAATATTCCGATGATATCGCGGTCGCACCCGCTACGGATTTCTGAGAATGGGAAAATTGTACTGTTACCCGGCACATTACAATGATTTACTAGATTGAAGTAGGCATCGATATTAATAATAATACCCAGGACATCACATACATGGCCATCTAGTTCTAAACTAAGCAAAGCCTGTGTTATGGATACTAAGATAATTGATATACCTAGATACTTTTTATAACACACATATATGTATATATTCAACACCGAGAAACGGAACAAATAGACATGTGCATGCATACAAATATTTGTCCCGGGCGAGAAACGAAACCCCGATCTTTCAATCGGCACACTAAAAAAAAACATGTGTGCAATCCACACGTGGTAGAAGTGAAACCTTCAAAAATTTTGGTTTCAAGATAATGAAACGAATGTAAACATTTCGGGAAGAGGATAATTGTAGGTTTTGGTAATGATCATAGTGATACAAAGTTAGATAATTAATTAACATTTTATTCGTATTTACCTATTACATACACAGACTCAGAGCTTACATTTTCGATAAATGATACAAGAGGCTTATGGTAACTATGAAATAAATACTTATGTCGTAATATGGTCAAAATATCTTTGGAATACTGCGTCAAATACTGTTTTTAATCTTGTTTTCCCTTTTTTTCGATAATCGCGACTATATTCTGCATTCGCTTTCGGCATATTTAAAGAATTTTATTGTAAATAATACGTACACGTATACAAAACACAACGGTTCTTGGGATGCCTTTTCTCAAGCTTTGTACTACGCGTGCGCGCACAAACACGTATTAAAACAAGTACAACGGTGAGGTCCAAGCAAACTCCCACTATGCCTTGGTAAACACAAATGGAGGGGGTACGAAGCAGAGCACAAAGAGAACCACGAACATAAAAAACACTGTATAATGCTACCTATCTCATTTTCTCGCACGTTAAATCTTATGAATTTATGCGTCTGTCTCTTTTTAGTTTCATCGACTTTCAAATCACAACGTCACTAAGTTTTCACTTCAAAAATGGTTAAATTGAGCAAGATAATGGTTAGTTTAAACAAGCAATTTTCAACTTTGTTAATGGACTTAGTTAAATCTATCAAGACAAATATGTAAATCAAACAAGTACTTTTCTTCTTTCTCTTCTCTGCCTAGAATCAAGTTAACTTGTTTAAGTACACCAAATAACTTTGCACCATTAGCAAAATATATTATTAAAATTTATCAAGTTCATTTGTGTAATTTTATAATAGGAAAAGACCAGGATAATTTCGATGCCGACTGAACAAAATCGTATTCAGGAATTAAAGGTAAACAATAGACAGAAAAGTAAACCCATTCTGTTTACCTTGAAGCACCGTAAAGGAATCATAAGGCAGTTTTACTACAGCTATTAGCTAGTAGCTATAGTACATGATCCATTCACGGTGTATATTTAATCAGTATGCAGTATCAGCAGCTTATCTAACCACAAATAATTATTTTGATATCGCAATGCAGCTAATATTAATTACTGCGATCTAATGGCAGCTATCCGAATTTATACAATCTAATTCGAGCATGATAGATTTTAAAAAAATCTTAATAAAAATCAAATAACTTTGTAAGATTTAGCATGATAATTTGTTAATACTGTCGTATTCGAAACAATTTTGGTTAATTTTACAAAGAAATAAATATGCTTGTACTTTAATACGACCGCTTAGCCTAGTAGGTAGCGACCCTGCCTACGAAGCTGGAGGTCCCGGGTTCGAATCCCAGGTTGGGTCAGTATTTATATGATGAATATTGATACTGGTACCGGGTCTTGGTTGTTATATGTATGTGGTGTCTTCGCTTGGTACCCAAAACACAAGCTAATGCTTGGTTTGGGGCCTAGACGTTGTTGTGATGTATACGTTATTATTATTATTATTATTGATAAACCATCTTAGTAAATAATCATATTTGATCATAGTGAATAATAAATAAAATAATATAATTAATCAATCACCATCATAGTAATAATCACTTTACTTATTTGAAATGTTAAACAAGTTATCTTTATTGCTGTAACCATTTTGTGCTTGATTAAAACAGCCATTTTTTGATTGATACAAACAAGATAACGCTAATCAATTAAAAATCCAACTTGATTGAAATCAATTTTTCTCACTACAGCGAGGGACTCTAACCACTTGACCAATCGATCAGTCTAGAATACATATGGTTGCGCCTTACGCACCATAGTAGGGTTTGATACACTTCACTTTTTTACTAAGTCGATATGACTGTTATTTAATGTGACCTGATATTTTTTAAATTAAATTAATTTAAATTAAAAAATAGTATTTATTTTAACTATTTAATGAGCATATGAGGCGTGCCATTTAAGTACCTGCATTCGATCAACTAAAACGATATAGGTACATATGAATAAATCGGTCAAGTGTGAACCTAATTCACGTGTCGCGGGTCTCGCTTCCGTAGCTTTGCACTCATGGAGTCACGGTATCTTCTACATGTTATTCTCTCATCTGTCTATGACAGGTCGAGGGTTTGTATGATGCCGACATATGGCTATTTGTCATCTGTCTTTCATTGTCTTTTACATGAGAAATATTTGTATACGAATAGCAATATGCCGGCATTACACAAACCTTCGCCCCGCCACAGGCATGTGAAATATATTGTATAATATACCTCGACCTGTACATACTTAGCGCATTATCAGCTTTCAGTTAATATTATCTTGGGATTTCATAGAATTTGGGAACTTCAGATATCGAGCGTTTTCTCCAATTCTATGACTTTTTCAAGAAAATGAATAATTTATAGCATATAAGTGTAACTATATTGTATGTGTGTGTGTTTTTTTTTTATTTAAACAATTCGTAAATGCATTAGTGTTCAACGACAAAACTCTATATTTTAAATTTTTAAAGAAAATATTTCTTAAAATAATCTCAAGGATTTTAGGCATACCTATTATATATTTATAAATTTGCGTCGTTAATATCTATAGAACTACAGAATACTCGATTTATTGTTGATATTACTTTCTTTATTTGGTATATATTTTGGAGTCTCCTATACTTTTCACCAAACTAATTAATACCAGTTATTCTGCGTATTTAGGCACCCGTTTCACGAAATCGGTTCATTACATATGAATATTTGCTCATTAACAAAACGCAAAAGGTCAAATTCGAAAACGAAATTTTCACCGAATAATAATAACTTACGGATTGTTTACTGTAAAGATTGCACGAGTACGACACCCAACGAGAACTTACTTTAATAAAATTATTTTCATCCAAAAGTAGCTACGTCCGTTGTGCTTCATTTTAAATGTATAAATAAATTTTAATTAGTCCAGCGACAACACAGCGATAATAGTAAAAACAAATCGAGTTATATGAAAGCCAACAGAGATTCAGTCTCACGATGACGAAGGTCCGTTTCTAATTTAGTTTTCGCGTGCTCGCGTACTTTCTTTGTTGTTTTAATTTCGTTTACGGAAGAAAAAAAATTTTTTTTTAATGTACTACATTACACTTAACAACACGCCACCGCAAAGAATACCTAAACGAAATTACCGCAAGCATTAGTCTCAATTACTCCATCAAAGTTATGAACCGCTGATGTAGCAGCTACAAAATTATAATTAATTTAGTTAAGTACATTTGGTTACTTAGTTGTAGAGTTGCAATTCGTTTGATTCAATTGAATTAATTTGACCTACAAAGCCATTAGTGAAGGGGAGCTTTCAAGGAATACACCGTGTCATTCAAGTAGACGACAAAGACTAATGACATTTAGGTACTTCCGACAGAGGAAAAAGGAATTCTTAAAATAAGCTTGAAACGCCATGACTATGCATCGGGAAAATATATATTTTTAAGAGTGTTTTTAACCTTCACATTATATACAAATCATATACGTTTCCTTCAATATAATGCAGTTCAAAAAAAAAAAGTTGTAGTCGTTTTGTATGTTCTAATTTTGAGTACAATCTCGTCGTCTGTTTTTAACTTTCTTTTCTGACTCTGCATAATTAAAAGCCACGTTGTGATTCACAGAGAAAAAAAAACGACAAGTAAAGAAATTATGTAAAAGAACATTTTTTTTGTTTTAGTTCATTTTAAAGGTTTCCCTTGGCTTAGTGCTACAACGGGCGGAAATGATCCGGATGAGCCGTACGCGAAGCCGGGAGGGAGTACGGGGCGACCGGCGTCACTCGCCGGAGCTAATTAGAGCCAGCGCCACTGGGTATCGCCATTCTACGTCCATTCTTGGGACGGTAAAGTGCACTGTAGTGTGTAGCACAGATTGAAATTTTTGAATATTGCCCCTCCATATAATGTACTCACAAAAAACATCCAAGTCTGTATGTCTACAGCAATGTTATCACCAATGTTGGATAACATCAACGGAATTGGCTTACTCGTTTTATTTATACAGAAACCAGCGGCGTCGTTTTGGGACAATTCCCTTTACCAATTCGTAAGGCGCATATTTATATAATAATAATCCTTGGGACACCTCACACAGCGCCATCTAGTCTCCAAAATAAGCACGTATTATGAGTACTGGACAACTAATATACATACTTAAATATTCTTTATAATGTATACATATATAGATTTTTTTACACTCAGACAAAAGAAATAGACATATTCATGCACAGAAATATTTCTTCTGGGCGGGAACAGAACCCGCTTTGGTTCTGTAGCTAGAGATCTCTATCCACTCGGCCAACCAGTCAGTTTTATATATATTGTCGCATCGATAATGTTCTTAATACAGAAAAAAAAGTACTAATATACTAAAAACATCTCGAGGCGCTTTTCGGCGCAAATGAACTCATCTATTGATTTAAAAATATATCCGTACATAAAATGTTATTGCACCCACAGCCCACGGCTTTATTCTTATCCACTCCGTGGAATTTCTTCACTTAACACGTGTTATTGTTTTATAAAACAACGCTTTTATAACAAGAATTCTTTATTTCACGATTTATGCGCTCATAATTGGATAACATCCTCGATGATTGGAATCGATTGAAATATAACTTCCTGTATTTGATGCTTCACTTACTATAAACGGAATTAGAAAGCTGACAAGCAGTTAATGATCATTATTAATGCACTCATGTCAAAAAGACGTAACGATTCGATAGCCTTAACGATCGAATATATAATAACATTGCTTTTCATTAGCTTAATTAGCGCGTATTCAGCTATAATTATATGTATGTGCACACTATGTGGTACATCCACAACATACAAAACCGGCAGGCTTTGTATGTTGTGGCCGGCAGGCCGGCAGGGTTCACGATTGTTCAAATTCACACTGCTGCTGTACTGTCACACTGCTAACGAGTAGTGAGTGAAAAGTAGTAACCCATAATGGTACATACAGAGTACTTACACTTCCAGAACTAGTAAAAAACGGAGCCCTTGTAGATTCATGTTCGTCTGGCCATTTAACGGAATGACATCTGCATATGGAACATATGTTCCAAAAAAATTAGGATCGACTAAGTAATTACGCATCGCTGAATTTAATTTTTTGGGAACAGTAGTCAAAGGTTAGTATAATATTGTGCGACAATATGATCGTGAATCCGTCATATAGAAGACCTAAAAGTGTTTGCGTAATATATTGAGTGATTTCCGAATATATTGTAATACGGAAAATATTATCCGTCGCGCGTCGGTCGATGATTGACTGTACTGAAAGTTTCGCTAAAATACTGAATCATGGAAGACTCAGTCAATGTGTTTATGCAATATACTGGCCAAAAACATCTATCGTTTGTGCGCCACTGTACTATAGTGTTTTATAAATCACTATAGTTGCACTCAACGTCACATAACTCTATAGTACTAGTGCTAACCACAGATAATCGATAGGTTATAGGTGCCATGTGACGGTATTTATTCGGAGATATGTGTCCCAAAAATAATTACTCAAAGAAAATGAGTCGAAATGTTACGCATACGTAAATACTTTTGCTCCAGATTTGTCTCATTTTAAAAAGCAGTTAAGTGTTCATCCCTCTCAGTTACATCTTTGGTATGATTTGATGTCGCATTTTAGAGTTTAGGTAATGAGATCTGTCTTAAGTATGCACCATACTGCATACTTAAGTATGCATACATACTGAAGCAATTAAAGTACTTGGAGCGCGCGACTCCGAGTAAGTCGTTTTCGGTACTAACGCCACGCCGGTTTACGAATATTTAGGGCCAGACACACATAGCATAGCTACGAACAAATACCTTATATATATATCAAATTTGACGACCGCCTAGCCTAGTGCGTAGCGACCCTACCTACGAAGCTGGAGGTCCCGGGTTCGATTCCCAGGTCTGGTCGGTATTTATATGATGAATATTAATATTGGTACCGGGTTTTGGTTGTTATATGTATGTGGTGTCTTTGCTTGGTACCCAAAAGACAAGCTAATGCTTAGTTTGGGGCTGAGACGTTGTTGTCATGTATACATGATTTATTTATTATATTTATTTATCTATTAGAAACACGTAATTTTTTTTTAATTAACTAAACATTTTTTATCTGCTGCTGCGTCCTCTGCCCTACCGCACCGCTTCTTTCCACTTGTGTCGCCTATTTATCACGAAGACGTTCTACTTATATAATCTTAACCTACATTGCTTTAAGGGCACAGCGTATCTGCCTACTTACCAACTCTAACCTACTCTAATTCTCTGTGGTCAAAGCAATTTTTACATAGATTTCTTTTATTGTTGTTTGAATGAAATTTGGCCCATACTATGGTGACAACCGATCTATACGTATTGATGTATATCTATGTTACTGGCATATTGCGCTATACTTAAACATCAAGGAAATGAAAAGAGACTTATACACGTATTTGATCGATAAGCCAACTCGATACTATTGGCAGTTGCTGATTTTTCATGTCATGATGATCTACAGAATTTTCATTGCGCTTTATTTTGCCTAAAAATAACATGTCCTGTGTATTCGTAATATAATAATATGCAGTTAACCATTACGAGTGAACTGTCACACGTTCTGTTTGAGCCTGTGTTGTTTAATTCAAAAATAAGACAATTTCATTTATTTATATTTCAGTACTTTATGATTCAGTTAATAATTTTAATTTTATTTTTCATAATAACTTCAGAAACATTTCTGTTTCTATAGTGATTGATAATTGTAGATGGATTTATCGTTGCTATGAGTATATGAGCAATTCGATTAAACTGAATCGGCGTTTCAAACCACAACTAAGGTTCAGGATTAGGACGATACCTTTAGGCGTATTATGTTATTATCCAGATGATCCCCTGTGACGATGCCCAACAGTTAACGCATCCGTACACCGAACGAACCCTTTGTGCGTGTTCGAACCCGGGCACGCGCCTTGGGCAATAAGCAAACACTCCGTCTGATTCGAATTGCCTATATCCCTAAATTCAATGTTTTTAAGAAAACAGTAAACAAAAGGTCTCGACGAGCTTTTAATATTCCCCAAACAAAAACAGAAATAAATGACGTTTACTTTTATCATTGTAACATAGTTTTTTTTTTAATCATAAATAAATTTTCGGAAATAAAAGAGTAAAGGACTATCCTTGGAATATCCTTATAACATACAAAAATCAAAGCTATCTATGTAAAAAAAAATTTAATTAATCCTGATTATTATATATGTTTTTGTACATAGAATCATTGCAGGGAAACATAGTCTGAGACATGAAAACAATACCAAGATGACATTTTGACTATAACAGATCGTATGTTTAAAATGAGTGTGAGCTGGATACAAATTCTTAAGCCACTTGATTATAATTTTCTTTTGTTTAATACAGTATTTTATATTAAAGTTTATTCTATAATCAATTACGATGAATTGTATAACTAATTTACGAGGAATTACGTATTCTTTGTTTTTTTCTAAGCTGATAAATCAATATTATTTTGAGATTGAATGATTGACATTTGATATTCATTGTGATTGACATTAGGCCGGATGGGCGTAACGTAAACGTACTGTGAATGTTTGTGGTTTATTGTATTCTGTGATTGTGGTACCTAAATTAAAATTCTCAAATATGTCAAAAAATTGAAAACAAATAAACTCTGCGATGGCAAAATTATTTATTTATTATAAAAATTAACAAAATGACGTTTATATTGATAATAATGGTGAATTTTGCACATCTTTAGTCTGAGATGAATATATTTTTATAGGTTATTTTTTGGCAGTTACAAATCATTTTGTTGCCTATATTTAAAAATTCACAAAAGTTTTACCACTAAATAATTTTGTGGTCGAATGGTAGATTAATATTAACTCTGGTCGTAATATTTTAAGTTCAGTGAAACCGCCATACAAATCTAGGATTGTCTTTTTATAAAAAATTAATAGATCTTTAGAAATCTTAGTCGTTTGGCATACTTATGGTGTAAAAAAATCGGTTGACCCTGCACCCCATCCCTGAAACTTCCCGCTATTTTATTTATATTAGGAAGCTATGAGCTCTTTGAGCTCATAATATTCATTTTCCGAGCTCTCAAAGCCCAAAAACAGAATTTCTATACATTTAGTGTTCTTCAAGCTCAGGAACTTGGGATATATCAAAGAAAATGTTATTTTGGAAATATTTGAACTGCGATATCTTTTGAAGGCTTCGTTTGATTTTAATGCAGTTTACGGCATTCTATGCAATTTTGTAAGCACAAAACTTACCAAGTGCTTACAAGTACAAAATTTTTGTGAAAACCAAAAATCGATTGATCGTATAATCTCAAAGTTATGTTAAAAAAACGAAAAATTGTGAACTGCGATATCTTTTGAACGCGTCGTTCGATTTGATATTTTTCGTAGCACTCGACGCAGTTTTTTATGTACAAAAAACGTATAATAAGGTTTCAAGTAGATCGGTTGGAAACTCTCAAAGTTTCGAACGCCGTATCGAAGGTCTTAATCGGTCAATCCGTTCTCAAGATATCGTACGACAAAAAAAGTTACATACACAGCGAGCGGAGGAGCATTTTTTCCAAATTTCGAAACCTACTTCAGAATTGCGTGCGCATCATAACCCTCTAACCTAATAACTAAAACGAAACCTAAAAATATATAAACAATATTCCTTTCGCACTTGTGAAGATTATATATACTATAGTATAAGAATTAATTACACGGCATGCGTATAATGGATGCGCCTGACTTTAAGTGAGTACTTTTGAATTCACAACCATCACTGTTTTGTCTGTATGCGAAAATAGAGTAATTCCGTCTTGTTTCAGCTCGAAAACACTTTGACTTACAATTTACGCGTTTACGGCGACAAATGCGACATTAACCGCACAGAGAGCAAGTTTGACAAAATTAGCCCGGACGGCTAAAAAAAATCTATAAAACTTCGAGAGCTAATTATTGTTTGACGCGATATATATAAACGCGTAACGCGTACCTGTCGATAGACGAGACAAAAATACCGGGGGGGGCATCGGTCGACGTTATTTGTAGCGGTGGCGGTTCGGTCGTCGCGTCTTCTATGCAGGAAAAACGCCGTGTCCCGCCGCGGCGCGGAACGAATCGATTATTAGCCGATAAGGTATACCCATAGATAGACTATGCTCGGCTGCCGTTAAGTCGGGGAGTTCTTTACTAAAAAAAAACGGTCACAAAAAACTAAATTTTATAATGTGGTAATATTTACTGCGCTCATTCCCAAACTGCCGACAGTTAGTTGGGACTTAAGACAAATATACTCGTATACAGAATTTTCTATAATCTAATTTTTCAATAAACAAAAAATGTAGTACCGGTTTTTAGTAAATCGTTTCAAACCCTGTGTTTTATTACATAAGAACTTGTATCGCTGCTAACTCGCCAAACACTATTGACTATGACTGGCTGGTTCCACTCTTTATGTAATTTAAAAAAAAAAACAAGAATAACCCGACTGCGTAAAAAGCGAACTTTAAAAAAAAATGGAAACAAGATGTCCTCCTTCTCAATCCCACAGCCCGCGAGTACACCCTGAGAAATTTCATACTGTAAATAATATCATGCAATCTGAGGCACTAATGCCAACTAAGTTATTTGATTATTTTATCGAGATATTTGATTTTTTTTAATTTACGTTTTTAAAATTTTTATTTTTTAGTTACCAATATATTGTAAGAAATTAAATCCATGTACTTTATTATCTGTTATCATATATAGTTTACTATATTGTAAATAATAATTACTAAAAATTTTTGTGAGAACGATTTTCGTTAAAACGTTAAAGATATCAAAAAGTCATTCAAAAAAAAATATTTGAGTAACCTAATAATATTTGGAGCCCCTTTCAATGATATCTCACTCGACATAGTTCATTGAGTGAAATTTTTTTTTCCGGTCCGGTTATTGCCATATCGACTTTTGATCACTGTCATGCCTTTAGCGACACTCACAAGATTAAAGAAAAGTCAATTGTCGTACGAATCATCAAAATCAGCCCAAATGTTTGGTTTCTTTGTAGCTGTTGGTTTTCTTAAGAAAATATAAAGAAAATTGGAAAAAAAAAACAAAAGAACAAACATACACATATATAGATTAATGACACATTACCCTCCTTTGCGTTGTGCAGTTGTTTAAAAACTAGTAATCGATTGTTTTTTTTTAATCGTAAGAGCGTCGTAACCTAACGCACCCATACCTAGCTAACTAACCGTAGTCACTCCAAATGTATTATTCATAAAAATCTGCTTATAGAAAGTAGTGACAATATTTGGCTACGGGCTCCTAGACTATACCTTCAACGAGATCTATCAACGAAAACTTTATCCGTCAGTCTATAAAAAAGATACTCTGTCGCAATTTCCTTTCGCTCTGCGAAGGGACATTTCAATATTCAATATTTCCCTAGTCGAAACGCAGCGGAAACTTCGTGAAGAGAATTCAATCACTTGGACGGAACATCGGCAGCGCCGTCGAACAAACACCCCTTGATTGATCGAGGACCGTCGCTTGTTCAGTGTTAATTAAAACCAAATAATGTCTATAGAACGAGTTCAGGATGTCGCTGGTCTTTTGAAATAATCTTTTTATGCAATTTTTATGTACCTATCAAGCTTTATCGAACTTTTATCGGTCCAACTACGACAGACGTCCGAACGAACTGACGAGCTCGCTCCGTGTTCAATGCACTTCGCGTGACTACAAACGTTCCCACACAATAGATCCCGAACACGATTGCGCGATGGACATTTTTTTTCTGTGACAGTTCTATTAACGTATTTACAATCGAAATACGGCCGAATCGATCGATTCCGGAAGCTTTGTATTGATTTGTACCTATTATTTGTCGTCGGTAGTCCATTATATATATCAAGAAATTCTTTAATCGAAATATAGCTTACTACATTCAGCCGCGCCTCCGCCCGCGATGACATTTAAAATGTATCTATCCTTACTATAATATTATAAACGCGAAAGTTTGTATGTATGGATGCTTGTTACTTTTTTATGCCTTAACTACTAAACCGATGATCATGAAATTTTGCATACACGTTGTCAGGGGTACAGAAAAGAAAATAGCTTTTAGACGGTCGTCTAGCATGATCGACTTTCTAATGGAGAGAGGAGGAGGAATAGTGAAGGGGATGGGACGGGGAACGTGGGAGGGTAAGAGCGGAGGAGGGGAGGGAAAGGGCCCGTGCGAAACCGGGGCGGGACGCTATAGGATATACGTATGAAGTGGTAATGCGAATGGGAATGTGAACGGGAAAGATCCTTTATATATTACAGCAGAGAGACTGAAGCAAGAGTTAGATGAGAATAAAAGTGAGAGGAAACAAGAACAGCGGAGAGCGGAAAACGACTACAAGGGCGTAATGTCTGTCTGCGCGGACGAAGCCGCGGGCGGAAGCTAGTAACTATATATATTGTCCGTTTCCGTTTACGCAGCTGTTCGATTTCTCGAATTCTACTCTACTACTATTACATTTCACACTTAGATAGCAGAACCACCAAGATGGAGCGTCTCATACTTTGAAACGATCGAAAACCCCAGCGAAATAACATACCAGAGATTAAATAGACCATATGTCATTATGTTTGTTTTAAACATTGTGGAATTACACATAAAATGTTATTTCAAAATCTTTATCCATTTTACCAATACGATTTTCACATGTGCGTCATTTATTAAGAAGGGGCTGCGCGTGTGAACGCGCAATACATACGCTCTTACACGATTACGACGTTAATACACATTTCAATCTTGGTATGTTTTGAATATAGTCTAATTTGAGTAAGAACTTTATATAGAGCCAAAATTTTCTTTCTATAAATATCCTAGTTATAGAAATTTCGTAATAGTTATAAAACTATTCGAAAGTTATCTAGAATGTAAATAGAAATTTCCAAGTTTTGACTCTATATAAACATAGTTGTAATTCAAATGAGACTATATATTATTGCGCAAAATTACGTCGTTTCGTTGCTCCGTTACGACGTGATCAAAGGACGAGCAAACAAACACTTCAACATTTGTAATATTAGTTTTCTTACTGTCGTCGAACAAAAGACGCGATGTGGTATTACTCATATGGACAAATGAAGTCCATCGTGCAGAAAATAAAGAAAGTCGTTCGTTACGATATCGTTCAGATGCAATAGACACCCATAATTCTTGTCCGCGGCGTTAACGGCTCGGTTCCGATTAAACATTTATATGCCAGTAGCAACACACGAGCCACACAGTAGTATATTATTTCTTTCTACATCCTCAATTCTCCTATACGTGTTAACTTGCTGAACGACGAATATGGGAAAAAATAAAGACGTCTACATGCGTTTTGAATATTGATCGCGGTGTTCTCAGTACGAAACGAGGGTTAAGATTTGAATTGGTTAATAAACTATTCGCATCGATACCGAGGCACATTTACTTACTGCTGTAGCTACATACATAGTAGTTAAAAGAACGTGACTACGAAAAAATTACCACAGTGTTGGATGTAAAATTTTAACATATCTTAATATGTTTTAGGTACGCCACGACTAACAATATTTGCAGAAGTTATCGATTAGATGTATTTATTAGAAAAATTACTTCTATCGATAGCCTCTACCTACCTTGCCTACTATTTCTTTGCCACATCGTCGCGTCGATCGATCGATCGCGACGCGACGACTTTGTTATTAGCAAAGTGCGTCTCAAGCCCACCGATACTTCGTAAAGTGAAATTGAAATGGCTCGCCTTTAAGAGGGCATACTGTGGAAAATTTTGCATACAAGCATATTTAAGTTTGTACATACTTACTAGATATACATAAATTTTTGAAATTAGTTTTTTTTTTTTTTTGATGAATCTTAAATAATTTTTAGTGGTAACTGGAGCTTATTTGTATTTAATATGAATAAGCCTTTTGAGGGCATTGCTCAAATGAGATAGCGCCGTTTGAAGGAAACTAGTGCAATAAGTTGCTGGTTGGGCACAGCCATGCATGAACACAGTGGAAGCGGAGCAATAGCAGAAACAAATGTCGACTCCATAAAAATTCATACAATATTTTTTACTGCTCCCGCCTCGCTTCCGCTGTGTTCGTGTGTGGTGGCCGCGATGACGACGGGACCAACTACAGCAAAACACAGGTGTAAGTCAACGTCAAAACGAATCATATGAGTCGAACATGAGGTATATAGCTGCTGCAACAGTTGAGGAGTTTCCCTCGACTGCGCGCAATTTTCATCATCAGATCAGCTCTAAGTCACCATAATATTTTATATTTTTTTGGAACAACACCTCTGCAAAGTTTTATTGAAATCTGTCAACGGGAAGTGGGTAAAATTCAATAAATGGATTTCATCCCCTAATTTTCTACCCTTGGAGGTGGAATGTTTTCTTCAAATTTAAATGGCAACGACCTCGAGATACCTATAGCTTATTTAATAAAAAATAATCAAATCGATTCACCATCGGCGACGATTTGAGACTTCGTCCTTTTTGATGTCGATTACAAATGGATAGTAATTGAATTTTCAGTTCACCGCAAGTTTAATTTTAGACGCGTGAGTATCTCCAAGGCAGACCGCGGCTTCGTGTTTGTATCCCCTTTTTAAAATTCGTTTTCGAAGGGCACACAGCCAGTGGGAACGACGTAATGTGATTGCAGCCTCGGTTAACACCGGAAAGGCGGTGGGCACGTGATCCGCACCTGAATGCCCTTTATAGGGTGCTTTCACACGTCGCACATCCTAAGAGAATTGTCGGTTTTATATTAGATATAGGCATACGAAGAATTTCGTTATCACAGGAAACCGATTCTCGAATCCGGTCATAACTTTCTGAGTTTCTAACTTCAACGGTCGGACCTGTTGGATTTGAATGCATGTTTTATAACTGTTAGAAAGATATTCATTTAGTAATTTAGGTAATATTGTGGTGTTTTTAATGTAGATTTAAATGAAACTCGAATTATATACGTCACCTGTTTACATAAAATGCTCAGAAAATAAGGGAATTTTGGTAAATTCCTTCTGCGTATCAATTTGAACGGGGAACTAATATTGTTGAAATAAATTAATTCACATATTCACTACGCTTTTGGCCATGGCCTTGCTTAAAAACCTATTTTATCAAAGACAATGCTCATATATCCTACATCGTTCAATTTGTTTTTTTTTTCTCCTTTTTCCTCAACCGGGATGATCCCTTAATTACATCACGCCTCAAGGGGGGGAGGGGGTCCACAAAATGTGACATATCGTGACAGGGGGGAGGGAGGAGTTCCACGTTTGTGACCTCACAATCCTCACATACAATTTTTTTTTTACAAAATCTAAGTTTAAAAAAAATAATTTCAATTGTTAACAAATTTTGTACTATACAATGTTTGTTAACAATTTAAATTATTTTCTACATACTTGGATTTGTTTGAATACTTTCGTTCCCTATAAATTTGATACTATTTTTCTGGCCGAGTTTAACGATTTATTGTTTTCGAAATAGCGAATGTATTTATACAGATAGTGAAATGCGACGTTGCAGCATGTTGCGGTGTGAGACGGTCAAGCTTGAGGCGGATAGTAAAACAAAAGGGGATTTTACGTAGGAACCAATGACACCGATGCTAAATTCGCCCTACTGATATTGCCGTTGTCTTTGGATCTATGAGCGTCATCACTTTTCAAGCAGGTTCCGTACGATACATATTGCCCCAGTGTTCAAGCGTACCTGTTCAAACGGTCTTGTGACGTTTGTGGCTTGTATCTTGCATCATACAAAGCAGCGAACATACACACGAAGAAGCTACATAAAAAACAAGAAGTTATCCCTGTTCCGAAGATCCGGCTGGAAATAATTGGGGCTAGACGTGTCAGGGAATTGCTCTGTATAATTAACAATGTCGCATTGTAGTACGACGAAGGAGACGTGGACTCGAATAATATACCAGAATCTGTCGAAAGTGTGACAAACGTCTCTGATATGCCAGTCATCCAGAACATGAAAGAATTGATCCATAATCCTTGGACGGAGGAAGAATAAGTTTTTAATAATTTTTTTATTATTGTTGATTTTTTCTTGATTAATTTTATAAATCATTTTAAGCAATCTTAATAAAAAGTTAGTTTCAAAGTGATGTTGTAATTTTTACCTTCCTAAACTAAAAATCTAAATGTGACGTCACGTTAAGGGGGGAGGGTGTAGTTAATTGTGATGAAGTGTGACAAGAGGGGAGGGTGGGGTCAAAAAATCATGAAATTGGTGTGACGTAATTAATGGATGATCCCACCGCCTAAGCATTGTTGTTCATAAAATGTTTTGGATATATCAAACCAATTTTGTAGTTGTAAACGAAAATACACACAGACGGCTATATAGCCCCATTCGAGAACTTGACAATTAGTTTTGATATTTACGAATGCGACTTATAATTTAAAAAATTAAAACGCGGTGAATGACATACCATCGATTTATTATTTATGAACGGCTACCTGAGACGCTAAGCTTAGCGATTATAAGAATTCGATACTAGCATCAATGCAAATACAATAAATCATCCCGACACGTTATGGCCCATTAAAATCGATTACAATTAACATATTATTTAAATATTAATCTAATAAATTGTTGAAAATAGTTTTTTTTTTTTTTAAATACATATTTATATGTAATCTTGAACATTTTAATACTGACATAAAAGTGATTTATTCTGAGAACTGTTATTTGAGTCTTTATTCATACATATATCTTTAATTATCTATGTATTATAAAACTGTAACGACGTATCTGTAATATATTATTACACATGGATGCCATATCACCACAGTTGCAAATGGTCCGTTAATGTCCTAACCTAAATCTTTTTTAACCCCCGACGCAAAAAAGAGGGTTGTTATAAGTTTGTGTCTGTGTGTCTGTCTGTCTGTGGCCTCGCAGCTCCCAAACGAATGAACCGATTTCGAGTGACCTAATCGAATGTTCAGCTATAATTCAAGAAAATCTGTTCCAGCCGTTTGAAGATTATCAGCTCTTTTCCAGTTGAAAGAGATGTGAGCGATTTCCCAAGGTCTGATCGATTCGAAATTTGGTATCCATTTATTTCAAATATATAGTAAAAACTTGGTGATCTTGACCTGATGCTGCAGCATCATTTGGAATCCGAAGCATGCCCAACCCTTCACCAACTTACAGCAGAGTAATCGTGTCTGGGCTTATTGGAACGGTCTCAATGAGTATGTGTCAGATAGATGATGATCGAGAAGATGATATTGATACTGGAGATGATGATGAAAATTTTAGAACCCCCCCCCCACACACACATCCACACACACACACACACACACACACACACACACACACACACACACACACACACACACACACACAAAACTATCATTTAAAGTCTGAAATAATACAGGTTTGTTCATCTTCGAATGATTTTTGATCCTTAAAGGCGTCGAGACCGCTAGGTAAACTTAATATACCTAATACTTAGCGATCTCCGACGCCTTTAAAGATCAAAAATCATTTGAAAATGAACAAACGTGTATTATTTCAGACATTCCCTAACAATTTCAAATATATTTTTATTAAATTTCAATAAATGATATGATGGAATATATAGAGTACGTATAATGAATCATGAATAAAACAGGAAACTCGTCGATAGTTGGTTAGCACGCACATTTGAGTATTCGGAGATACCGCGAGCTTACAATTTTACTACACCCGCACCCGGAAATGCTTTTATTTATTAAATGACCTATGCAGAGACGTATTTTTCATTACATAATAATTATTGCCGTTGGTATAAAACTGCCATGTGTTTGGAAAATGATTTGACCTGATTAAGTTACTTTACTGACCTGATAAAGTTACTTAAACTTAAATAATAAAAGAAACTGAGTAAATATTTTTTTAGAATTTCAGTGTAAAATTTTATTGCTAAAAACTTCACGTGGGACACGTGTATCTTAAAGGGACCTGACAATTTATGATTATAGATTAAAAACAAGTTGCTCGCAAAGCTAGTATAGTACTTAACTAAAAATGAATATACCTACTCGCGTTAGTTTCGAATTTACTAAGAAAAATGCGTCTAAAGACACTGTATCGGTGCCGCCGCAACGCCGCCGGAGGGATGTTGCGGCTTGCGTTAACCAAGCGCGGGTACATCTTCGATGTGAAATCCCTAAAATTAGGTTACATGTATCGATTTATAGTTTAACGATTTTTTTATGCTAAGTGAATTTAAATCGATTCTTCTTTATTATTTTTCGATGCTTCAGAGTCTGAAAAGCTTTTGTTGAAATACTGAGTGGCATATAAGCTGCAAGCTTTTGGTTGCGATCTCACATGCATGGTTTTCATGAAGTCGTTGATATTTTGCAGAATTTTTTTTTTAAACTTGGCATAGAGGTTCCCTTTGACTTAAAGTTTTGCTAGCAAATTATCAAGAATTCAGTATCAAGAATTTCAGTGCAATCCCTGAATGTTAATTGGATGAGCCTATGCAATAAAAAACAGCGGTACTTACGAAATTCCTAAGCTAGATACGCATGACTTGTTTAGTTTTATCATGACTTCAACAACATAAATATTTTACATCTACAAGATAAAGTTTATTACACATCTACACATCAGATTAATTTTGTGTTCATATTACTTATCTTTTCACTATTCAAGTGCTAAAAATAACAGCGTGTACACATATATCATCGTGTACTCTAAATATATGTTGGATCAACGCGACGCCGCGCAAGCCGCGATTTTTCGACAGTATACAGCAGACTATGTGAAATATATCAAAATTTTGTACTTTCCTGGGAGACTCAATATGAAAATATCAACGAAGCTACAGTCGCAAACGAACAGTTTTTTGAGATCCATTAACAAGATTTATTCATATGGAAAGAAAAAAGCACAAAAATTGCATATTGTAATTTTTATAATTTTTAATACGATTACCGGGAGCTATTGTCTATTGTAGTGGCAGGCGCACTCGTACAAGCGTAAACCAAACCAAACCAAAACCAAACGTAAACTAAACCAAAAAAAATTTAATATATGTATTTTGGGTCGTAGGATGACTAATTGGTCAATATCTTCCTGTTACAGCATAATAGATAAGTTTTCTAAATTTCAAGCGTGTTTCTAAAGTAGATACAGAAACAGTAAATTATACTTTGATTTTAAGCTATCATCATCAAGCTTTCATGCTTGCTCCACAGGAGTACTGGCCTTCTTCAACTTTCAATTAGGGAGTTTAGACCATGAGTTCGAGTCCACCACACTGGGCCAGTGCGGGATTGGTCACTACGTCTACGCCGCGAATCGAATCCACAATCTCTGCATAAAAGACGGGTTACTTATTCATTTGACTACCACACTCTTGAGCCAATTGTAAGTTGTATATCAAACTGGAAAGACGAGCGGCAGTGGAAATGCAGGTAAGAAAATACATAGACATGTTAAACCGTCGATGATGTGATTAAGATGATAGAGTTTATTATACATATTAATACTTATGATATACGACAGCGAACCAGCCTTCTATTCCGAAATCCACATCTCGATTTCTTTTCAATAAAATATAAAGAAATCGAATTGTATATAACTTATTTGCTTGAATAAAGTACCTACGCAACTGCTTGAGTTTCGTTCGACGCTTCTTTTCAATGTAGATTTATCCAACAGGCGGTAGATTTTAACGTATAAAGAAGTCTTATTGGAAACTCCTCACTGAATGACTTGAATTTGAATACGGCCAACAAACTTTTACACGTATATGTGTGCACATCCTTTCTTTTATAAAGAAATCACAGTCAAAATATAAGGAAACAGTATTCTCACTCGAATCAAAATATTTGCAATTTGAAACATTGCACTCCATACCATACTCCATCCGAAGTGTAATTCACTATGGAAATTAAAAATTATTATTATTTAATTCGTACTGAGGCATGACGTCATATAACGACTGTACTGCTCCATTGGATGCAAGCATTGAATGTCTGCATCATCTTTTTTCAACAGAATCTTTTAGTAGAAATATCTTACACTATTTAACTTGTCCACAAAGACCATTTAACAACGGCGCGCTCGATTCGAGTTTCAGTTTTCATTGAGTCAGTGACCGCCTGGTCTTGCCTTGTGAACCCGATACTACGAGCACATACATTATCACTGATACTCATGATACAACCATGGATGTACGTACGTAGATACCGCATCATCGTGCCCACAAAAATGTGAGCAAAAAAATATACGCCAAAAACTAAAATATACGCCACTTGATGTTCCGACATAGCGCTGTAAAATTGAATTCAGTTTGAGGCACATGTAATAATCGTACCTACTGGAAAAACTAATAGAGGAACTAAAATTACATTTTATGTATAATTTAGCAAAATGCTGAAAACAAGCCATGACAGTAAAATATGGTCTGTCCGATCTCTGAGTCTGTGATTTTGCTCGGGTTTTCGATTATTTCAAAGTATAAGACGCTCTATCTTGATTAATCTGCTATCTAAGGGTAGCAAATTATTCGCGTTTTAAGCCCGCTATACACTATTGGCGGGAGCTCACGGTAAACATATTCACCGAAACCCGAGAGTATTAACAAATATTTGCAAGACTAGGCGAATATAGTTGCTACACTCTCTTCATATTCGGCAACTCCTAGTTTTGGCGAGAATCGAGGTTTAATTTGAAATTGATTTTTTTTTTAAATATTGCGATCCTCATTATTTCTGTAGTATTTAGCAATAACATTAGTAACGTAATCCAAAATTAACACGTCCGTTTTTTGCAATATACGGTGCATAATGTATAAGCCGCTTTTGTTTTCCTATTAAAATAAAATATAAATAAATAAATTAGAATAAAAAAAAATAAGCAACTCCTCGAGTGCGATCTTTTGAATAGTTATTTTAAAATCAAAATGAGGTTTACTTTACTGTTTCTACATATATAATAATAATATATAACTATATTCGGCTGTAAATTAGGGAATTTGCGTGAGTTGCATTGCATGTCTCCCTCTCTAAAAAATCGGAAAAAGTCATAACAGTTGATAAGTAGTACGGACATAGTATAGATTTAAGCATGATATTAACTAGTTGGGAGCGAATTATCGAGCGCTGATAATTTTTAGCATTCTCGGGACTAAGCTATGATTATTGTACGTTTTACGTGCGGAAAATATCGAGTGTGATATGGAAAATATCGCGTGTGATATGGAAAATATCGTGTGTGATATTAAAAAATACGGATCTTCGAAAATCTGTGAAATTATCGTATTCAAATCTTTTGAGTCACCCTCAAACATATGGTTTACGTCGATTATTTGATAAAAGTGACTGAACTGAGTAGGGCGATAATTATTGCATTCTAAAAATTATCGAACGTTTCGAAATTTGATTGGTTTTATAAATTCAAAATGTACCGTAGATACTTCCCAGGTACGTATACTTTGACGAAACGGCTCAGTGACTGAACTGAAACGAGTGAACACTTTCGGCATATTGCAATGGATAAATATTTAAGTTACCGTAAACGTCCGATGTCGGAGAACATTAAAATGCACCAGCATATATTGACAATCACCTATTTAGCTCGTTCAAGACCAAAATATATTAGTATTTTTATTATTTTCGAACATGAACCGGTGCGTGTTAACATTATCTTAGAAACACAAATCAGAAATCATTTGGATTTTTAACGTTCTCCAGAAGTTCTAAAAGGGGCAAAGTAAAACCACCTGACTATGATTATACTTTGCATATAGATGGTAGAACTGTTACTTCAGCAGTAGATACCGCTGTCGAATTCGGAACTTTTCCAAAATATACGGATTGCGATTACGTTCGAGACGCATCAACTTAACTTCTGATGGTGACGCTGAAACTCTTCTAAACTAAAACGTGCCGATTCCTGAGACTGAGCCAAAGTTTTTCAAAGTAAATCCACATAAAATTATTCAAGCCTTTAAAATCTTACAACTTAAAAATGCCGGGGATTTATAGGGGATCAGTGAAAGTAATAGGTTCTGTAATACATCTCATAGCCCCTTATTTATTGGATATATTCAATGAATGTATTACAGCAAGCATAATTAAAAAATTTATGGAGAATAGTAAGTTAATTCCTGTTTTTAAATCAGGTAATAAACCCTACAAATTATAAACCGATACACTGAGTAAGATTTTTTAAAGGATCATGCTTGATCATATTCTTCCATATTTGATATCCCACGATAAAGTAATTTAGTTTTATTGAAAGAAGATTTACAATTAATGCTGGAATTTTGCTTCTGAAACATATATCTACTTTTTGATGCATAGGAAAATTCCAAAAATGCTATAGGTAAATTCCGTGATTTATCAAAGGCATTTGATTGTGTTGACCATCAAATATTGTTGCTTCAATTAAAACATTGTGGTGAAGTGGTAATGCAAACAAATGAATATAATTACATCTTTACTTTGTTAATTACTTTGTATTTGAATCCAAAAAGTTAATATTCCTAACATAAAGTCAAAAACATATAATGCACAAATGGGAGTTTTTCAAGGATCTATATTGAGTCCCTTTCTGTTTTTAGTTTACTTAAATGATTTACTAGACAAGAATGAGAAGGAATTCACTAAAGTTAATTCTTTACTCTCCCATGTCTTGGATTGGTTCAACGCTAATAATAATTTATCATTAAACGCTAGTAAAACAAATTGTTTAAAATGTAACATTGCCTAACGTTGACAAGTAGATGTCAATTTAAGACTGGAAGATGTTTTACTAAAGTTAAACTAGAGCTATATTTTAGAAATAAATGAAAATATTTCTAATTCACCAAGCCATCGTGGTGTATTTTAAACATGACTTAGTGTAAGACCGAAATGAACATAAAGAGAAAAGGACACGGACTTTCACTAGCGAGCTTAATGAACGTTAACATCACTAGTGTATTTAAACGTACGCACCATTTCGGACATTCACGGTGACATATACATAGACGAGCGCAATCGCCACTTGAACCGAGTCGCCAAGGCGGCAATCCGACACCATTTTTATCGGTATCTGCCAGTTACCATTATAACTTCTGAATTAACATGTCCCGACACTTTACCGCTTTGAGGGTTGGACGATGAATACTGATTGACATTTTTAATAGGATTCAATTATGTAGAATAATAATAGATACGTATTAATAGACTTGGCGCAACTTTTAGTTAGATGCAGTAAAATGACAGATCAAACAAACTGTCCTATGGGATGACATTTGATCTGTCATTTTACTGCATCTAATTAAAAGTTATATTTACAATGCAGCTGTATGAGTGCAAGTCATACGTGCGTGACGAACAGGGCCGGTCCGTTTATATAAGCGAACTAGGCGGCACGACGGCCAAGGGCGCTCGTACTAGGGGGCGGCAATATGTGGTCAATGGTGACCGTATTCTTTCTAAATTTAAACTAATCAAAACGTACATCGTTTCAATTTTTTTAAAGTTTTACTCTTTCAAACAGCAAAAAAATGTATACACTTTGCTTTATCACTTAATTTGTTTACATTATTGTTTCATTTAGCCACGAATTCTCTTAAAAAGGCGCAGTTCCAGTTTTTCGCCTAGAATGCTAAGAATGCTTGGGTCGGCGCTGGTGACGAGTGTACAATAAACGCATCAAGGGTATTAATGATGATGACGTACTGATTAACGAAATAATGTATAAATAGAGTATATTCGACTTTAAAGAAGATAAGCAATACGATACAAAGACAATACGACTTTGAAAAAAAAGTGCGAAAGATTTAAAAGCGCGGACATCCGACGTTATATTGACCTTAATAAATACTCTGTCATAATTAACTGAATATTTTGTATTAAGTGAACATACACCATTATGGCAACGCAACGAACTCGTGACCTCACTAATAGGTCCATAGCGCAGCGGAGATAACTTTTTGCGTGTATATAAGTACTAAAAGATTTTTGTGTAGTCGAAATACACAATTTAGGCGGTTTCGATTTAATAAACAAAAAATGAATAAGTACGTATTATTAAATTAATATTCGATATACCGTTTCTTCGTCGACAAGGGTCGGGCCGGAACTGTTTATATGCGAACTACTAAAGCTCCCTCTCGTGCCGTATCGCGCAACACAAACGCGTACAAACAAAGGTCATCGCGTGTTCCCTTATTATGTCGGTCGTTTCATTAATGAACGGCAAAATTGATTATTTCATTTACAACGGAGCGGCCGTGGGAAAACCATGCGACCGTAGCCGGCAACCAGCTGCTATACGATCCGATCACGAAACGCGAGAACTTCATTTTTAACCCGAAGACCGACCGGTCGGTTCGGTAATTATGAAACTCCCTTTATCGATGCTTATGGAAATCGGAACGGTAAACGAGCATTTAGATAAACTTTATTGCGCCCCGACACGAGATTTTTTTTTTATTAGGGTATTGTACCTCATAAGAACAAAGGTAGAAAGTACAGTTATAAGAATACGTCTGTCTATCTGGCTGTATGTCTATTGCCTACTACAAATTTTTTTTTCTCGAAAGATACCTAGGTAACAAATAGTAACAAAGTAACAAAATCAGGATCTGATGATGGAATTACAATGTAAGAAGAGGAATTCATTAAAAATTTATAGGCATTTAGTGTCTGAGTTTTTTTATGATGTTGTTTGTGTCTAGAATCATCTAATGCTGCTGAGCTGATGACAGAAGCTTCAAAAACACGCTGTCACATTTGAGCAGCATATTTAGAGCAGGCCTATCGGTACTACCTAAATACAAATATTAAACTACAGTTACTAACCACTAAAAACTTAAAAACAAAATATTTTTTTACCCACAAATAAAGACCAACTTCAAAACTTTGTCTATATATACAAACTTAAACTAAAAAGTTAAAAATAATATTTTCACTTCAAAGGAATGATCTCTAATGGGCGGCATAGAGTTTATGAAGTCGGTGCCAACTCACACACTTTAAATGGGTATCTACTTGAATTATAGTATTTACAACTATAACAAATATAGAACACAATATAAAGTGAATGATTTGACACAGACTTCATAAATTATATACCGCCCATTAACATTCTTGTCTTTAAAGTAAAAATATTATATTACCTATTTAGTTTAAATTTGTATACATAAACAAAGTCTTAAAGTTGTTTGCGTATGCAGTTTCGGAAAGGTAAAGGTCTCAAAAATGCTTTCTTTATTTCATATAACTTAGTTTTTTTTATATAAAATTAAGCTATAGAGAAATCAATTAAAAGTGTGGATTCAAAACATGTTTCTTTTCCATGGGCGAAACTACTTATGCTAAAATCGAAAAATGAACCGACTTACTCGTACTTAAAATGCATTTAAAATTTACAGGAAAATAGTAGCGATGATTCTCGGTTTTACTTTCTACGTCTGATGACGACAGTGAAAGTTTGAAATGTAAGAGTGGCATAATGGTGGCATATCAAGTCGTGCCTACATTTGAAAATGTCCAACAAGACATAATTATTCGAGCCTATACGTGAACAGCAAATACGTAATCACCTCGACTACAGAGACAATTTTTTTAATGGTACGGAACACTCAGATTGCGATTAAACTCGCACTTGATCGGATGTACAGCTCCCTTGAACTTGCTAGTGATATCGTGCTCGTACAGTTCATTAGCATTTCATGGCTGCCTTCCATTAGGTGGGACGGTCAACTTTTGTGTATGCACGGCATCTTAAGCCGGACGTAAAATGGCAATGAGAATCAAATGCCCGCGCATAAGGCGCATTATACTATCGATTCCGTTGTATGTTTTGGGAATATTCAGTCAGACTATTTAAACACCGTCCAAAAAAATTCTAGGGGTAGGTCACAATTTTTTTCTTTCTTTCTTTTTTAGGGTTCCGTATCCAAAGGGTGTCAGCGGGTATCCTGCAGTAAGGCTTCGCTCTCCATCCATCCATCCGTCCGTCTGTCACAGGGCTGTATCGTCTGAACCGTAATTGGTAGACACTTGATATTTCCACAGAGTATTAACTATGGCTTTATAACAACAAATAATAAAATAAAATAAAGTTGACAATTAAAAGTGGTCCCCATAAACGAAACTTTATTTTCGACTTTTTTAGTGATTGGTGACTGTGAGATCATTGCTTACACTTGAAATTTTCATGAAGTATAAGTACTATGGCTGTGCCATAACAAACAAATAATAAAAATAAAAGGAAGTCTCTAAACAAGAAAGATGTTTTTATTTTATATTGTACGGTGGTACGGAATACTTCGTGTGCGAGTCCAAGTCGCACTTGACTGTTTTTTTTTGTTTTTACTTTCTATTGTTGTTGACTCTGTGACTCGTCGTTGGAGGATGTTCATCGTCAATAACGGATACATATATCTAATTTTTTTTTTGCTCTTATTTATTTGACTTTGTGTGTAGTAAAATGAATGTTTCTTATCTGTTATCTATCTATCCACAATATTAATCACCGTCCAATAAAAAAATACAAAATTGTAATCGCAAATGACTTAGCGTAGAATATGTTTTAAATTAAATCTTATTAAAAAGATCCCCTTTAATTTTAATTTCAATTTGTAGGTGTAAAGTTTATTTAAGACAATGAGGATGAATGACGTTTTTTTTACGTTTTTGTACAAAGTTGTACTACTGGTTCTTTACAGTCAGATTCCCTCACAAACATCGTTCATGTCATGGATCATAAATCTCGTCTCGACTCGAACTATCGATACATTTTAAACGTCAGCACTGTTACTAGAACAGTTCATTTGTGTGCGCACATTATAAATATAACCTCCTACATCAAAAATAAATAGTTTATCTTGTACTAAACACTAAATACATAATCGTATTCCGTTCCATACAAATTAACGTATCTTGTAGTACAGGAACACACATCAGAAGACATGTCCTTACGTGCCGCAGGAAAGGTCAAAAGATGTCAGCTTGATCGTTTGTTTTATCATCAGACTTCGTCAGGGCAATTTTTAGGGTTTGTATCAATTAAAACTTCGAATATTAAAAAAAATTAGAAACGTAAAAACCAAATTTTTGCCTATCTGAATATCATACAATTTCTAATCCAATCGGTTAAAGTTTAACGTTTGTTTGTACGACAGTTTGCTAATATACATTCCTCTTAAAATACACATCCTTAAAGAGGTTAGTGTAATATTATTCTATCTCGCTCAATTTATTTTATACAGTGAAATGAACAAGATATTCAAATTCAAAATTAAAATTCAAAAAGTTTTTATTCAATAAAAGATGTTTACACACACTTATTGAAAGTCAAAGTAAATTGATTAGGTACCGGTTCAAAAACTAGAAGGGGAAGAACCGGCAAACAAACTCCTCCCTTTTTATTTTATTTAAATATATTATGTTTTACTTCATTGTTGTTTTTTTTTTTAATATAATTTAAAGTGCTTGCAACTATTACAATGATGTCCATGCGCACTTGTCATTTAAATACTCGCTAATACAATAGTAAGCTTTTATCTTTATTATATCTGAGTAATGTTTATTAAATTCAGATAAGTTTAATTTGTTCAATGCCAACAGTTAAGGTGAAATAAGTTTGACTTTCTACTAAATTTATTTTAACTCCGTTTTTTAACAAAGCAATAAACAACAACAAACACATATACCTTGTCCAATCCTATTTACGAAATATTTGATTAATTTACAAATATAAAAGACTCAGAAAAAAGAGTTTGTAATATTACAGGTTTATCAATTTTAAAACGATTTAAAAAATACTCAATATAAATTTTCATATTTCAAACGATGATAACACGAAGCGATCCTTTCAAATAGATGAAAATTATTAAACACGATAGAAAACGCAGACTCGTGAACCGAAGTAATATTTATGACTATAATCCCGAAGTTCGGTAGCACACGAAAATTCATTGAATCCAGGAAAGGAGGTCGTAAAAAGAAATGTTCACGTTTACCTGACGAAGAACAACTTCGTAGATACGTCGCCCGCACCGTTCACCACCGTTCCGAATTCTATTCAAAGTGGAAAATTATTCCCAGGAAGAAAAATGTCCTTTGAATACAAATCTTTTATGTACGTGTGAAAATCGTTGAAATACTTATATAATATTAGAAGTCAGCTTATTTGTTCAGATCCAATTTGAAAAAAAAATGGCAATCACAGAGTAAATGTAAAAATGTTAAACTTTGCATTTCAATATCTGTAGACTGACGATCACTCCAATCCAATTAGCTTTATTAAAATATTCCACCTTGTTCAAGGATATGCCATGACGAATTCATATCGTAAGGTCGGCTTCACGTTTTCGACACAAAGAGCTCTTATTTTCGATACTAATTAAAACTGTAAATAATGACAATAGAGATTCGAGAGTTGGGATATTTTTATAGCAACTTTCCTCTTCTTTTAGGATTTTTTCTCAAATTGAAGCTAAGGCTTATATTCTTCAAGTTATTTGGAAAAATCGAACCTTTTTTTTTTCTTTACATGTCTATAACTTTTACAATCGTTTATTTGCGAACACAATTTTTACGCAAATTTCTAGACGTCGTCGTCATTCCGAATGAACGCTCAATCGACCTATAACTCTCTCCCGGTATCACAATTTCAAACATTTTGAAGACGTTAACATGCCTACGCGACGCATGTCAACAAAAGAAAACTGACAAACTATTTTCCATTTCGTGTCAAAAATTACGGCTATTAGGGGGGATGGTGGGGTTGCCGGCTCGTCAAATAAACGTGTGTAGAGGAAGTTGATACATTGCGGCAATAAAACAAAAAGAGCTTTACATTGAAGTGGCGATGTGACGCTCGGCCCGCACAATGCCCGCCATCCCGCTTAAGTGCGGTCCGTCATCCGAGAATGAACCGCGATGAGCGACCGCGGGGAAATGTTCGTTTCCCTTTGTGTATGCCGGAAGCTTTAGCGGAGGCAAAGAATTATGTACTTTTGAACTCGACGAATCTTGTGACGATCCTTCGGATCACAGGGAAACGTATAGGGTCGAAAGCTTTGGTCGAGAGGATCTAGAGTTATAACCGTAATAGAAAATCGGTGGGAATCGAATCGCTGCAAAACTGTAACACAGTGCTCTGTAGTTTTATAATAATAATATCTGGGACATTGCACACAACGCCGTCTAGTCGCAAATATTATGTTAAGCAAATATTATGGTTGTATTATGGGGTACTAGACAACTAGTATGCATAAATATTCTTTTTTTTTAAATAATAAACACATATAAACTTTTTACACCCAGACACAGAACAAATAGACATGTTCATGCACATAAATATTTGTCCCGGGCGGGAATCGAACCTGCTACCCTTTGCTCTGCAGTTAGGGTCTCTAACCACTCGGTCAAACGGTCAGTCAACCGTTAGCTAGTCAAGTGTTAACAATACATTTTGTTATTAAAATATGTTTATTCAGATAAAATTTATATACACAAACCACAATAGCTAACAATTATATTCATTCCAGTTCGCGCTTGTTTTTTTTCTACCTCTAGCAGTAGGTACTTGGAAGGCATTGTATCCCATTTTCTGTTTCTATATCTTCGTGAATTATTGTTTTGATACTTATAACACAAGACTTATTTAACTTTTGACAGACAAAATCATGATTTACCATGCAGGCATGTATACTGGTGCAGATGCTATTTTAAAAGCAACTAAGTGCTTTTCAAGGACAGCAGTAGCAAGGAAAAAAATAATGTAGAGCGAGGTTTTAGTAAATAAATTATTATAATATTGTTATACATTAAACATTGTATGGATAATTAAGATCTATAAAATAAAAACTAATTAAAAACTAAAAGTATTTACAAATTAAAAAATACATATAAATAAAATACATACAATGTTTAATGTATAATTTAATTAAATATAAAACATGAATATAGATTGTTTTAAAAAAATAATATTGTTATTATTATATACTCTAACACAAATATTTATTTTATTAGATTTTTTTAAACAGTTTTATTTAACTTGACTAGGCATATTTGTATTTTTGGTGCAAATCTTTCGACAGATTTTTCCACTAGTTCTACTAAACCGATTCTTATGAACCTTTGCACACACGTAGACACACATAATACAACATTAAAATTGTCTGAACGCGATAAACACAAAAACTACCAGACAGATTTTAACTGGTTATCACCAATGGACGAAGTGATTGAAGAAAAAAGTTTATGTGAATAATTTATAAATGTTTTGTGTAAATTGGTACAAATATGACGATGATTGTTGAAGATGTCGGAAAAAACCAAGCCGACCCGGAGCTTTCATCGAAAACGCCGCCTAATCCCTTTGAGATATAACAAAACAATGAACGAAGAAATCGTTCCTCTATTTAGGCCTAAAGAAAAGTCCGCGATAACATCGTCTATCTTTTAAAGATAGCTTTTATGCTCTGCTACCCATGCGAAGCCGCGGCGGGTCGTTTTATTAGGGTTCCGTAACCAATGGCAATAAAGGAACCTTTATAGTTTCGCCATGTCCGTCCGTCCGTTTGTCTTCCCTGTCCGTCTGTCTGTCTCGGAAACTATTGGCAATATATAGATGAAATTTGGGATGTAGGTGTAATCTATGAACCGGTACACAACGACGTAGTGGCATTAAGAAACTTTTTTTGGGATAGGTCGCCATACATGTAACTGAAGTACGAGAAAAAAATTCACCTTATATTAACGCGAGAGGTACCAAACGATAGGTCTTAAAAAATGATATCAAGGTTTCAAACATTTTTTTTATTTAAATCAACAATTGTTGAGATATGCACTCCTAAAGTCCTAATTTTTGGTAGAGTCATGTCAGTCATCCCCCTCTACCTCGATTTAGCTGGCTAAATCTTTGTTTTTGGAAATGGGGAAGAAATTTGTGACAGGGGTGTATATAACGTAATTACAAGGAAAACTATCACAGCTAACTAGACTGTATTATTTAACGAGTAATAGATTAACTTATAAAATGTACTTTTATAAGCAAAAATTTTGTGAAAATTCCATAGAAAATGACAGATAGCGTTAAGCCAAAAAGCGAAAACTAGATGAATTTTATCATAGTGATGTTATTGTAAAAAATAATTAAAATAAAACATTTTATGATGAAAACTACATTGTATTACTAGGTACTATAAATTTACGCTTTTCTTTGCAGAGCTTATTCTCTTCACAATCGATACTAAAAGCAAAGGTTCACTGTAATAAAATAAGTAATAAAAATTATCTCTAGCTATCAGTGCATTTATGTTATTACTTTTTGGATCAGCCAGAGAGGAGCAAGCGCCTTCTAAATAACTAACGAAATAAAAAAATTAATATATTTATACAATTATTTTTAAATTACATAATAATAACGATTAATGGTTAAGTTCGATTAACGTCGCCCTCGTTTTTTTATATTGTATGGTGGTACGGAACCCTTCGACCCACCTGGCCAGTTTTTTATTATATAAATTGAAATCTAGATATAGTCTAAAGGCACACTTTAAAGAAAGCAAGTATTTCTTACTGTCCCATGTCAGTACATTTGAAAAAATATTATGTATGTACATAAAGATATATGTAGAAAGGCTTTCTGTAAAGTGGGTGACGGCAACAATATTAATAATAGAGCAGCATATGCTTGCAAATCCTAAATTCAGTTTTTCCCCGTAAAGGAACAATTCCTTTACGGGGAACTGTGAATGTTTTTATAATAGACTTCTAATTATAAAAGAACAGCTCATAAAAAAACCTTATTATTCTGTCAGAGAATATTTAAATTTTAATAACGTATAGTTTGTAATAGTCTTGAGCATTGTAAAAAATATTTAAAATAATAATATGGTAAAAAAATACCACAGGGAGTTTTTTGCCGGTTCTTCTTGTTCTAGTATTTGCGAATATAGAGGATAAAATCCTTATTGACTTCAATAAGTGTCGGTAATGGATCTTACATTGAATAAAATATTTTTAATTTCGAATTTTTAAATATGAACACTACTTTATTTGAACTAAATTACTCTTTGAATTTAAAATTTTTCATGAAATAGTACCACTTTTAGCACTTTGTTTCGAAGGTTTATTTGTTGGGAATAGGGAACGGTGGTGGTTTATATATTACAAAAAAAAAATTGAGAGGACTGTGGGGTGAGGTCTCTGAAGCAGATAAACAATATCGCATACGAGTTAAGGGTATAAATAAATACGACAATCCGCGCATCCGTCCCCCGGGGCGGTCACACACCATCAACGCGTTCGAAGCGCGGCTGTTCGTTTATTTCTCGTTTGAATTACCTTCGAGAGCTATTAATAAGAAAATTTACGCTCGCATAGTCATCGTAAATTGGAAAACGGGCGCTGTGTTCTATTTCATGTAAATATATTGTTATAAAAAAACATTATTTACTTTGTGCTACGTAGACTACGATCCAATCATTTTCAACTATCATTTATAAGAAAACGGATCTTTATAAGATCCGTTTTTTTTTTTACTTTGATTGACCGTTTGGCCCTAACCGCGGAGCCTAGGGTCGCGGATTCGATTTCCACCCGGGACAAATATTTGTGTGCATGAACATGTTTATTTCGTTCCGGGTCTGGGTGTAAAATATTTACATGTGTATATATTATTAAAAAAAAAAGAAAATTTATGTATGTACATCAGTTGTCTTGTAACCCATAACACAAGCATAATACTTGCTTACTTTGGGATTAGATGGCGCTGTGTGGGATATTCCATGTATTATTATTATTATTAAGATCACTCATTTGTCAGTTTGTCTGTCCGTCCGTCTGTTTGCTACAAGCACTTACCTCAGAAATAAATCATTTGACGCAGAAACTTATCACAGCTATACTTCATATTGAACTTCATATATTTCGTTCATGTTCATTTTCATTTTCAATCATTATAATCACAAAGTGAAATCAAGTTGATCAAAGTGTCCAGTCGTATAATTTTTTTTATAAATTAGTCGTGTGAAGTATCTTGTATCTTATGAAATAGACTTGACGAGTAGTAGGTACTACATATTTACACAATTTCGTTAAATTTTATAATCCTTCTTCTTTTCGAATTATTCCCTATAATTTGTTAAATAGTCCCTATAACTTATTTAATAATGACGACCGCTTAGCCTAGTGGGTAGCGACCCTGCCTGCGAAGCTGGAGGTCCCGGGTTCGAATCCCAGGTCGGGTCAGTATTTATATGATGAATATTAATACTGGCACCGGGTCTTGGTTGTTATATGTATGTGGTGTCTTCGCTTGGTACCCAAAATACAAGCAAATGCTTAGTTTGGGACCTAGACGTTGTTGTGATTGTGTGTGTTGTTATTATTATTATTATTATTTCGAAAATGTGACCATCCCTCCCTTTACTGAACCCTCGATGTACTACGGTTTTTATTATAAAATATACCAGGTGCGTTTGAAACCTCCTGCTAGCTTGACATGGGTTACTAAGTATCAGCTTGTAAGCACGTATAAAATATTCATTTTAATTTTTTTTTGTTATTTTTGTTAAATTAACGCATTTTCCCTGTTATCGAATTTAATGTGTAACCGAATGGTCAATGACCTTATGTGAACGTTTAAGTATTGCGTAGCATCGATATGACGCCATTACGTTTTTATATAGACATTTAATAAAATCAATAATTAATACGGTTTTCATCCGAATCATAGAGTAAATAAATTTGACAGCAGACTTTTATAATCCGAATGAAGGAAAAAGCTGTCGAACGTGTGTCCTCCTATTGAACTTTTACGAGTATATTCATTAATTAGACAGCAACGAATATATCTATATATATATCGAACGTTGATATGCTATTTATTGTATACAGCAAATGACATTTATGAAGAATTTCATGTACAATTTGTGGTACAAAAATGTTATAAACAGAGATAATACGAGTAATAATAACTAACTCGGTCATATTAATTATTCAATCTAATTTTTACGAGGTTTTAGATAGTTTGTGACCAAAAAAATTAATGTCAAAGCCAACTTGACCGGATGATGAGCTTATATTACTAGGCGTAAATCCGTGTCTTTCGCGCCACGTCAGATGGACAAAAAGAGCACATGTACTTATAAGACACTTACGCGTGGGCATGCAATTAAAAGTTGTGTCCGCAAGACATTAATCGTAGATTATTTAATGTAAGCCTGTCATTGATATTACACACTAATATCCACAAGGGGTTCACGTTGCGTGGTCTGAGTTAATATTAATCAAAGGAGCAGGTGTTTCGGAGAACACTGTGGTATCCGTAGAGACGCTGCTGGAGTGATACACCGAACACGGAAGCTGTTTGCGCATATTCAAGTAGATAATTACAGTGCGAGCGGCGGGCGGCGCTTAAAGGGAAACATCAGTCAACCGCCCTCGTTACCGGCCTCGAGTTCCCAGAGGACCTCTTGGCGTCCGTTCCTGCCTTCTACCGCATCTCACCTGCAACTAGATTCTACAGTACCGAGAGAAATATCTATGAACGTGAAAATATTTCGTTATACATTGACAATAGGAAAAAAAATCCTTAGATTCAAAGATGATTTAATAAGAATGACGGATATTCATACTGCTCGGCGGCGGCGGCGTTAGAAAAATACGCGACGACAGACACACTTACTTCGTAGGTCTGTGTATACATAGAATATAAAATTATGAGAAATGATACGAAACGTATGATACAGAAAGAGATAGCTATCTGTGATGAATTACGCTTAAAATATGTTTGATCAACATATAGAAATGGCCAATAAACAACTAAATCAAATAACGATAATCAACTTAATTTTAGCGTCCCAATTTCAGCGCTATGCTAGTGCCACATCTTCGATTATTTATATAACTAAATAGAGCCACACGATAAAATAACAACAAAAAAGAGTCCGATTTTTATATGCTTGTATGTGTGACTAAACAGATCACATAATTTCACTAAGCCATACTAATCATGTGGGTAGGTACTAAGCGTTTCTGTTTGCGTGAAATACAACTGCACATTTAGGGTGACATTTTTATCTATGTTTTTTATGTACATAATCAAAGTGCCACATCAACCTCTTTAAATAAATTTAATATAGTATATACACACTATTTTTGTGTAGATACTAGCGAACGAGCTCGATTTCGTTCGCGTGGTTTCGATTTTTTCTACAGTTTGACAAGTTTACGCAGAAACCGTAAATATTTCTGGAATGAAAAGAATAAATGGTTCAGCCGTTTAGGAGATTAGCCCTGACAAACAAACAGACAGACAAAAAGTAACTTATGTCACTACTGACAACCTCCTTTTCATGTCTGCCAAGTTTCATCAAAATAGGAACAGCAGTTTTGGAGATTGACCCGTGGACACAGAGAAACAAAAAGTTGCCTATGTCACTCTTGGTAACCTTTTTTTTTCATTTCCGCGAAATTTCATTAAAACCGGTTCATTCCTTACTGTCCGCCTAGTACAGCGTATCGCTTAATCCGTGTTTCATCCAAATTAATTGACCTGCCAATCTAAGTTCGCTAAAGGTAGACGCCCAAAGCTGGAACGATCCTCTCAATCTATTAACTACCAGAAAAAATATCGATAAGATGGACAAATGTGTACCTGTACGCCGACATGCGACAGTTTCAGCACATACACCTACAACGTATGCTGTGGAACTCGATTAGTTTTGAGATGAAACCGTTGCGCCGGATCGTGTGTGTCACGCCCACTGACTAATGGATTACCAATAAATCTCGGTCACCGCACAACAAAGGACCGCGATCGGGTCAGGGCCTCACGTGAAACGTCTGATGGGAGGTGCAGACACGATCACCTGGACAATTAATTAATAGGATATTATAACTAAGGCTCTCCTGACATGACTAAAACGGTCAAGTTCTAGGGAAGATGAGATTGTTAATACCCATGATCTTAAACTCGATAATAGTAGATACACCGAGAGGCAAATTCAAATTCAAAAAGTTTTTATTCAATATAAGATGTTTGCACACACTTATTGAAAGTCGTAAAAATTGATTAGGTACCGAAATATGTGAAGCGTAGTAACGTGGTATCGTCAAATACAGACGAAGCGGTTGAGAGGACATTTTAAATAAAATTTAATGCGTTGTCTTTCTGTTGCAGTATTAATCTGCGTGGATTAAAAATGCTTGCTATTTATGTCACATAGACTCTCAATGATCGAGGTCATTTTAATTTTAAATACGTCCAAGCATTTCTTATAGGTAGGCACTTCGTAAGTCTTCGGAAAACGAAAATTCTACAGTTACGAATATACAGACCGATGACGACGAAAATTCTAGTCTCATAAAGTGAAGTTCTACGCTTCCGCTTAGCCAGAAAAAGACACGGTGTCATCGACGGCTGGCGAAAAAAAAAAAAAAAGAAAACTGACAGCTCCAAACTTAAAACGTACGCGATCCCATATAAATATTTACAATATTTATGACGCCGTGTTACGCCATTACAAATAATCAGACACGACTCCGTTGACTGTCAGATACAAAGCGGTGAACATAAGAAAACCATAAAGCGCACACTCAGCGGCGCAGCACACGGTATGCGTTGCGTGCGCGCACTCAAATCAAACACAATCCTAAAATCCAATGCTCTAGAAAAACAAACAAACGGCGCGGAGGGGCCGCAGCGGTGCTGACCAGGGTTGTCAGTACGGGAACAAAATTAATAAATTGCTGGAAATTTGGTTATTGAGATCTATTAAATACATTCTATGTAAACTAATAGCTATTTCAATTAATTTATCATACGAAAATTCATGTCACGAGACTTAATTTATAAACTGAAATGTCATCCTGTGATCATGTTAAGTAAATTTTTTTTTATTACTAGATAACTGACGTTTTCTATTGACATTTAAATCCATTGGGCTAATGATCCCAAATGATCCTTGTGTATGGCGTAAACTGTGTCTAAATTGTCCTGAATTTATTTTGCTTCATTCATCATTTACTTCATTTAAGTATCATAGAGGCCTTGAAAAACAAAACTGTGATTACACACCCTATACGGAATCGCTAAACACACAGCTACATCGAATCCCTTTGATCCATTCTACTTATCGATAGATAGTAATAATAATCTATTAACTTTATAGACAAACCTAATTATGTGGACATTTAAGTAGCGGTCCCACACTAAACCAACATTTTGATCATTTCAAACTTTACAAAATAAACCGTACAAATATGCTGTAGGCTATAATGCACTAAAAGCACAAATAGTTGAATATTAAAATAGCATATTCGTTGCCGTCCTTCTGTTCCCACCAAACATTTCTAATGTTCTGTCTGGTTCGGTACTGATGGTTTTCTTTTTCACTGTTTTAGAGGCTGAGAGTTGGAAATTTTCAAACACATGTTTATTTACTTTTTATGAAAAGCTTGTCTATCGAATGTTACAACTGCAACCTAAACGTCTATAAAGGTAAGACTGGAAACTCGTATGGAATTTTCGTCCACTTAGATTCTGGCACCCACTCATTTTGTAGAACATGTAGTTTAAATAATATATAGAGTCAACCAGCAATTTTATTACTATATATTAAAATATACTTTAAGAATGAATCGAAAAGATTCCTAAACCACAATAATATTGCTTGAAGATTAAATCTAACCACACTTCTTATATCTGGACGAGAACCTTTTTACGCAAAAGTGCGTAATGCTCACAATTGTTTTGTTTTTCGTTCGACCTTGTACCCACTATACACATTTTAGTAGAAACAACATCAGAACTAACATAAAACCCATTTTACAATACATAAAATTGTTTCTAGATACGTACATTAAGGCCCGGTTCTCGCTAAAATTAGACTATTCAATGGTATCCAAAGGAAAGAAAGAGATATTCGTCGCTTGCTTTTGTGCATTTAAAATAAGTTTTTTTTTAAATATATAATGATTAATTTGTAGTTAAAACCATAAATTTAACTATTGGTTGCTAGATAATATTGTTGCTTTATTATGCTTTTTATGACACGAAATAATCCCATGTGGACATATTACAGTTGAAATTACATTTATCGAAATTTAAATTATTTTTTCTTATGTTTACCGTTTACTTATCCCTTCTCTACGACATATAATAAACACATTTATTTTTTTCATAAGTGTAATATCGAAAACAAACGCTTGAAAACCTTTGAATCCGAACCCTAAACTGATACAAAATTAAGACCCGGATCTTAAAGAATAACAGAATATTCAACGCTAGACGGTAGTAAAAGGCAACCCTATGGCGTAGGGGTATCTCGGCAACATGTGCCAGCAGCCTGCGATGTGGGGACTCGAACCAAAACAATTACGTCACTGTGTTACTACTATGTGTCTGTTACCGTTTCGCTGTCACATAACAAACTACACGATACTAGGACTTATGTTTATTTATATAGTCGATGAAATTGGAAGGTATTTTGTAAACATCCGCGATTTATAGATTTCTCTAACAAGACAAATTAGTAGTAAAAAAAAGAGCAAAGAAATTATGAGAAATAAGTAAATTATGAAAACCAAATTAAGAAAAATTTGATGATTTACTATTTAGCGCATAGTGCACTTAACAAGTGAACTTGATAGAACGTTATGATATATTTAAAACCGGTGGCAAAAAAAGTATGTCGGTCTTAATTTGTAAATTTCATAAAATAATACTTTGTGCTTTGTACCTACGTATATGCTATATAAATATACGTACCTCGCCAAAACGTGTATTCGACATGATGCGTGTTAAAGTGTGTGCTAAACTCAGAAATGTGCATGCTTAAGAAGTTCTAACTTCGACATCTGAAAAGATAAAGGCTAAGAAGGATGAAAGATAGGCACACGGTTTGAATTTCTTTGCGCGTTGATAATTTGTGTAGGTACTTTACTGAAATAGCGAACAAGAAAACATAAAATAGTTTTAAACGTTTAGTATATTCGTAAATTGTGTACGCTGTGGGTTTCGTACCGAATCGCTTTGCGTGTGTTACGAAAGCCGTAATTAACACAAAAAGATGAACAAGAAAAAGAATGAATTAAAACAACCCGAGTGAACAGATGATATGTTGCTGTAAATTTTGTTACTCTAAAAGAATGTGTAACATAAGGTGCCTTATTTCAGGTTCCGTAGCCTGTTCTGTAATCTGTCACAACCATTTTTCTCAGAAATTACTGGCACTATATTCAGAAATTTGAAAGGTAGATTAATCTAAAAACCGATGCGACGAAATAAGGAATGATTTTTTTGGGTGGTAGCTCGCCAACGTGTGACGAGGAGCGAAACGAGGGACGAAAAATATTTCAACCTACATTATACTTCAATGGCCTACATTAATGTATGGCACTGAACTATATACGTACTAGTAGAACTGACGGCGCGAACAAAATCTATGCGCGCGGCACTATCATCGCGTTGTTTCTACCACATTAATTTTTCTACCAAGTAGAATACACTGTATTATACATGCCTCATACATGTCATACTATGTACGATTCCAGTTGAATACACAGATTTGTAAGTATTATACAAGTCATTAGTAGGTATTATACGTGTCGCGCATTACTTGTAGTTAAAACAAATATGGCGGCAACGGTAGAAAATAATGTAGGTTGGTATAAAAATTTGTTTTGGATGGTTTTAATTTTGTTCTGATTAATTATCGACGATAAGTTATGCCACTATCGTTTTTCTTCGCGGTTGATTGATTTTTACACGTTTTTAACACCCAAGACGACATTTTTGAATTGTTGTTTAATCACGTTTTTGACACGCAGTCGCGATGAGCATAGGCGAGTGACTAAATGAGTTGTTGCTGGTCGGCAACAACGCTTGGCGCAAACATTTGGTTCGCAGTGTCGTTTCTATATGCTAGTAATATTAGTTCGATGACGTATGGCGCATCGATAGTAATTTTTCAACTATGGAATGCAAAAAAAAATACTTTCAACAAAAAATGGTTTGAATAATAAATAAGATACATCGAACAATTTTTGAGATATTTGATTTTAAACATATTTGAATTTTAACCATGCACGTTCAGCCCGACCACGAAACTTCGCTGCGCGCAGGTCAAACACGCATTTAGCCGATCTTTTTAGGGTTCCGTACCTCAAAAGGAAAAAAGGAACCCTTATACGATCACTTCGTTGTCCGTCTGTCTGTCAAGACCCTTTTTCTCAGGAACACGTGGAGGTGTCAAGTTGAAATTAATATCAAATACATGGATCTACGTCCCCTTGGAACTGTAAAACAAATCAAGCTTTTAAGTCAATGCAATCAAAAAACACGGCCCTTTATCCCACGTATCTCACACTCATAAGTAAATCAAAACCTATAAGGTACTTCCCGTTTATCTAGAATTATGAAATTTGATAAGAAGCAAGATCCTACAGCACAAATAAAGGAATAAATTAGAAAATCATTAATATAAATTTCAATCTAACTACAAAGTTAGATTGAAATTATTTTGCGATTACTCTTTTGTCTGTAAATACATAACACGGAACGAAAGTGCGAGTCTGACTCGCATTTTACCGGTATGTTTTAATATAGGTTTAAAAAAGATAGTCTATATAATCTAGTCTATATAATATAACTTTCATATAAAAAAATCCGCATCCAAATCGGTTCATCCATTTGGGAGCTACGATTCTACGGATATATATACAGATACACACACAGGTCAAACTTATAACACCCCTCTGTTTGCGTCGGGGGTTAAAAAGCTAAGCGCTCGAAACAGACGATGGATGAATGTCGATGAAACGAAAAAGACATATAATGACCGTACCGAGTGAACCATAGCTAAAAAAACTTCAAATAGCAAAGGGTGACAAATTGTCGACTGTGACATCAGGCGACGTCAGGGCTTTAGTTTCTTATACTGCCACACGGGCAAGGCAATTGATCCAATCGGACCCGGACCGCTCAAGCGTAATATCAGAGTCGGCAGATGGCGAACTCGCCCGCGCTCGACCGTTTACCCCCGCCAAACGAGCACATTAATTACGAACATTGTACCACAGTCGGTACAGACTACACGCTACAGAACAACATAAATTCGAACTGGCGGCATCTGGAAATTATTCACGAGTCTAAACAAATTAATTGATCGCCCGTTATGTGTGCAGCTGCGAAATTACAATAATTATATTTTCGGTGTTTAAGGGGTAATTTGTTATAATGAAGCAATATTGAAACGCCACCGTCAACCGCAAGGTTCGCGGCTTGGCCTTTAGTCAACCCTAACCCTATTTAAATAGTAAAACTGACGGGATTTTGTTGTTTAACTTTCACTGTAACTATAAATATCAACAAAATTTTCCATTCAGATAAAATGCTTCGTGGATATAAAAAACCAGGCAAGTGCGAGTCGAATACGTGAGCACACGGGTTGCGTAGTTTTATACGAATATAACGTCTTTTAACGTATTTGTTGCTACTCAACGCCATATGGCACAAAAACGCATATAAATTTTTTTTAAATGTCTATAAAAAGACGTTTCTTGTATGGGGCGCCCCTTTTCATATTTACTTGAAATTTATTTTCATGATTCGCCGTTAAAGCGTACAGTGTGTAATTATACTCAAAATAAATGACACCCGCGTTTTCGGCCACAAATCGACGGTTCTTATAATTATAAATGCAAGAGTAAAACTCCCAAGTGCCAACTTTGTTTAGTTTAAGAAAAATTTAATTTTAAATTAAGCGATATTCTTGTTGAATATCTGAAAAAAAAAATTACTGCAACAAGTATTACAGATTAAAAAAGAGAATAGAAGGGATAGAGGGAGAAAAGATCTATGTCGTTTTGTACTTAATAAGTATGATCAAATGTAATTTGTGAAAACAATAAAATGTGTAGTCTACACGAACAAAAGTAAGAGCTATAACTATCTGAATATTAAATATATATGAATGACATCATTATGTAGAAATAGTAAACGTAAAATTAAAACAAACCAGACAAAAACTGCGACAGCGATTGCGATGCGCTCGCTCGTGCGCGTTCGTTAATTGAACCACAAAAGGTCATTTCATGACCGACCCACACACTACTTCATCGCAATTGAATTATGTCAACAATCATTCATCCTCGAATATAAATTACAAATTGGAGATCAGACTAAGCAGACGGCCAAATAGAGTACGATTATTATGTGGTAAGTATTGGAATTAACTTTTTCCTGTTCGGGCCTCAAGGGGACGTAAACAGCCTCCAGATCCCAGAGCATCACTCTAACATCTAAGAAAACTATTTTTATATAACCAGGCAAATAGAGAACGATTATATGGCCTTTTAATTTCAAATAATGTTGAAGTAAAGTTTTTAAATAATTTACGTAACGAAACTACTACTGAAACTTAAAACAACTGAAAAGTAGGTGCTTTATTTGTTTGAAGGACATTATGCAAAAAAAAAATTAAATCAAATAAGAAGTGTTGGTAACATTTCTTCTTATTAGTTTTAATTTTTTTTAACTTGAAACATTTAGTAAGGCGTTTGGATGAGAGTAAAAACGTTCTAATGTAATGGCACGTCGCGACGTGCCATTCGGAGCATCAGGCCTTGTCTTGCGCTGTTTCCGCCTTTATTATTACATTCATTGTGTTATTTTTCATCTATTCTCAGTTATGCATGTTTTACCTTTTTGCGGCATTATGAAAGAAAATTAAACCATAAATTGTTTTAACAAAAATATTTAAAAAATACTACTGCTCAAATATTTCAAAAACTCCCTTTAGTTTTTCTCAAGGTTTTTCAATAGTTATATAATTATTAATTAATCACTATCAAATGTAACTCTCTAAAGCCAATTTTTTTTTTCGTTTTCATTTAAAAATGCTTCAATATAAAAATATTAATAAAACACGTTTCACATCCGTTAGACGCCCTATAATGGCTCACATTTTTTTTTATTACAACGTGAATTCATGTAATTCTTCTGTGGTTACAAGAAACAACTTTATACGACCGGCGCTAACACAAATCATAAATCACAAGAGGTCAAGCTTAATCCGATCGGACAATAAAACGAGTGTTTTAATATCGTACATTTTCATCGAGATCGTTATACATAATAAAAAACACAATAAAACAGTCCAATTTGTCACTTCCCGACCGCCGTTTGAACGTTTCAAACAACAGTAAAAGTGACATTAAAACGTTGAATCGACATTGTCACGAGCTCGAGTGTATAATGTGACTATTTTGTGGGGAAATTTGGGACCAGTAGTGGGGTAAGAAATGGCGAAATTAATGAATGCGCTGTTCCGCGACCCCGAAGTCGTTTTGTGGAGTTACTTACGAAGTGGAGACATTTGTCGCAATCTTGGAATATATTATACACCACACGTATAGAAGGAATAGACGCAGCAGGAGCTTAGGAGAAAATACCATTATCTATTCCACAGAGTAGATAAATTAATTTGACAGCAGCGTTTGGTTTTAATAGTCATAAATATCAATTCACATTGTCGAAGTGATATTACGTAAATTTGCGGGGTTGAAGACTTGCGCGTGGGGATTTCACGGGGGTGCAGACCGGCGCGCGGATATCTTGCGGACTGAAACTCATCATCTTGCACCAGCTAGTTAGAGTATGAGTGTTTAGACGGTAAACGGAGAAAAGGGCTTCTAGCCAATTTGTACTTTTATGATCTATCCAAACAATTAGTATCTATTATATTTGTGTATATGTCATCATGAACCTCGGAAATGCTGCGTATCTTAAGATATTCTAGTACATATCTACTATCATCAAGTTTGCTGGGGACGTCTGTTTATTTTTTTCTTCATGACCATTCCGGGCTTACAGAACGACGACCTGGATAATCTTAGAAATAATTTTTATACATTTCTTTAATCGATATTTAGGTCAGGTTCGTTTAGGTCAATAGACAGACTATACGGAGCGGAGGGACCAGCCACTAAAAATACTTTTAATAATAATTTCATTCTGCCAAGATAGGTTGATGGTACACCATTCTCAATTCGTAGGTTTGGTGAGGTTCGTTCATGTCATTGCGAGGAACAAAGCGTAGCAGAGTGATGAGCCATCTAGAAGCTTAAAAATAGAAACCAGAAAAAGAATTACTGACAAAAGTGTATAAAAATATTTTCAAACGTTTCATAATAACAAAATTTGCACATTTAAATTACTTTCACAAGATAATTATAAAATACCGAAGCACTGAAATGTACGTATTTATCTAAATAGAAAAGCTCTTATTTTATGCACTGTCAGACGGTTTACATATATTATAATAGTTAAAATGAATCTACCAAAGTTAACTATCTGTGCGTATATAAAGCTTTTTTGTTTCCAACAAGGTTATGGTCCAACAGTTGGTGAATCGAAACTAGCTTTTTACCAATGAGGAGTTTAAGCGTAACCTGACGAGCAATTTTTCCTCGCTAATGTTTTGTTTTTCTTTACAGTATCTCGGGATACTCATCATCATCATCAGCCCGTGTCTCTCCACTGCAGGATATAGACGTCTCCCAAGGCTGAACGGACATTTCAAATTAGATCTCATATACATAAAATCACATCTTTGGGCTATCACGGCATGGGATAGTCCAAAGCGCAACGAACCTGTCTCAAATTTATAAGGCCATAGTGGTTCGAATCCGGGCGTGTACCAGTGAGTTTTTCTGACTTAACTACGTAACTATCACGGACTCCTTGCCTCGGAGAGCACGTTAAGCAGTCGGTCCCGGGCGCTGTCAATAGATGGCGGTCGTTACAATCCCAAACCCGCAGCAGAGCAGCGTGGTGGATTTAAGCTCCAAGCCCCCCCCTCACCTTGGGGGAGGCCTAAGCCCCTGCAGTGAGGTAAAAATTGGCTGATGAAGTGAAGATACATAAAAAAGTCATACTAAAAAATAGTATGGAAGTATACACGTTTAGTAATCAAATGTTATCAACTTATCGCATCGCCGTATTAGAACTGACAAAAGATTTCTCACTATCCGGTCTTAATAACTCTGATCAATGCTCTGAATAGAGCAATAATTTCAGCGACGTTCGTACTTTCATATAAGAGAATAGCAGCTATATTAGCAGGAATAGTTGGAATATATCCGGATTCCCATAGCGATTAGCGACGGCGAGCTAGACAATGCGTCAGCGTGCGTCCATTAGCTGCACAATTAGTGCAATTGTCGTTAATTTATCGGTGTGGAGCGTCAACAGCAGAAACACACGCCCCCCCTAAACGCTGGACACTAAATCATTTTAATTTGAATCAACCACCGGGGAAGCCAAAACCAGCCTAAATATTTTTTGTAATTATTTGTGAAATTTTATTATTCAAAGTAAAAGGTGGTTTAATTATATAACATGTTACTAAAACTCTTATCAGTATGTAAAAATAATGTCATATCCAAGTTAATAAATCTGACCTAATACTACGTGAGGTGTCAGTTCGATTTGAGTGAGTGATTACAAGGAACTAAAACTTAAGGTTTAGAGAAGAATATAAAGGAGTTGTCACTGTCGAATGGATGTGTGGGTTTTATATTAAGCATAAGTAGTTTATTTCGTTGTGTAGTTTTTCCAAAATCAAAATATCTTTATTTCGTAGTTATGTAACTTAATCTTGAAATACGTCATCAGAGTGAATTTTATTGCTTTGTGGAAAAACGTCACCACAAAGGCGCATTCAAAAATGCTGGTTTCTCTCAGAAGAATGCGCAAGAAACTGAAGGACTTCGATGCATTTCGTTGTTGTTAAACGAAATGAAATGTAGAGAACTTGCCGTGCGTATTACGTAGCATCATTCAAACCTAAGTCGTAAAAGTACATTAGAAAATACTAATACAAAGCATAGAAACGTGGGTAACGACTGAAACAAGAATTAATTGAAACAACAAAATCCGTGTATATGGCAAGGCGTGGAAAATAAATAGAAGAGTTTCCGAGTTACGACCATTCATATATATAAAGTTGAACAATGAACTCTTTATGTGCACGCGATCGATACAACGATAAATCCTCATCGCTTCGACGAGTGGAACGATCAGATCGCCGCGGCCACTCGTACCTAATGTTAAAATCCAACGGAAGCGACAACAATTTATACAACCAGATAAATTCATTTCGATCTTATAGAATTTCGTAAAGGAAATTAATAGCGCCCGACGAACTTCGGTGGAATGAAGAGCTTGATGCGACAACCGAGATCTACTTCGGTCGTTTTGTAAATTCGTTACATAGCGATTGAAACGATGGCATTAAACTGTTATGAGTACATGTAGCTGTGACCACGCCCCATCATCACGTAAGCTGCAAAGACTTTGTCATTATTATAGCTAGCTCGCAGTATAGTCGTAGAAAAGAGTTAGGTACCATAGAGTAATAAAATTGACAGATGCGTGCGGTACAGTAGTACGTAATTTCGTAGCACGCTGCGTATTATAGGAAAGGGGAAAGGCGGCGCTAGTTGTAAATATATGGCAGTTTTATAAAGTATGTATCAAAGCCTAGTTGGCCTAGACCTACAATAAATATTAGTAAATAATCTGTACTATATATACTCTTATAAAACAGAATGGGATTGATGTCTATACACGAACATCGAGATCGTTTATATAAGTAAGTTACTATAACACTGGACCAATTGAACTTATTGGTTCTCGGTGAATTAATCAAAACATTTTTTTTTCTTAATAATTTTAGGTTCAGTTCAGTTGTAAGGTAAGGATGGTCGAGTTTTGTATTTTTTTTTAAAATATCTTGTAAACTATTTTAAATTAATTTTAAAAAAATTATTTCACATAACAATTCCATTTGCCCATAAAACTACGAATTGACTAGAGTCTAACCACTCATACTATAGCTAGCCGGTGTATGATGCGGAGTTTTAGTTCGAATTTCAGTGCGCAAGGTCCAAACGCGGCGCTCTTCACCCCTGAGAAATTCCCGCACACCGGTTTCAACCCCCCGAAAATGCTAAATGTCACTTCGATACTGTGAATTGACATTTATGACTCTATTAAAACCAAACGCTGCTGTCAAATTAATTTACTCTATGCATTTGCCCCTCAAAATTAGAATTAGTTTAGTTGCGCCACAAGTATACGTGAATAGGTCACCAGACTCATATGTACAAAATTTCAACTTTTTCGTTCAGTAGATACAGAGAAAATACGCTGTGACAGAGACACCAGAGTGATCCGATAAGAGTTCGGTTCTTTCGTAAAAATATAAAAAAAACCTTTTCCCACCCTTTAAGTAACACCGTCAAGCGCTGAGCCGTTTATTGAACGCTCGCTTCCAAAGAAATTTTATTCTGGGATCGCAGCAGCAGCAACGTTATTGGTGTTCTGTCCTTTAGTTATTTAGATCCGACTGCGAGATATTGAAATCGGAGCGAGTGTCTCGGTGCAAGTGTAAATCGGTCTAGAAAAATCTCTAGACCGATTTTTCCCCTTCATACTTGAAATTCGTGTCGCAAAAGTGTTCCTCTTTGATTTCAGGATAAGTGCTGTCTCACACTAAGAATGCCTATGCAAAAAAGTGCTCTGCGCATTCAATTAAGACTTACAGCGCCGCTTTTTTTAAATTATCAGTGTGTAATCTAATTCCAAAAAAAATATGAAATTGTGATCTTAACCTCAATTCGATTATTAATTATCGATAAAATTGCACACGCGTCTGACAAATTAATTATAATAATCAAAATTTTAAAAACAAGTGTTTAGAAAATATAATTTTTTCAACGTGATAGAAAATAATACCCCCTTGAAGGTTTAAACGGAAAGAAATCAGTGAACACTTTTTTTTTTCTAAACGGCGATCTTTACGAAACTCGAGCCTGGGGTCGACCCGATACTTTGTAAAAACAAAGTTAATCTACGTCGGAGGCTTTATTCTACATATAGCGTCAAGCTTTAATGGTAACTATACATAGACACAATTCGGCACAATTGACACGGCTAGGCGCCTAGAATCGAACTGATGTAACGAAAATGTCGTCTTGCATACCATGCAAAGTACTTGGAAGAGCGCGCCCGTGCAGTCCGAGTACCTGCATCATCTTCGCGATAAGCAGGCGACACAAGTGGGAAGAAACGATACGGGCTATGGACGCTCACCAGCGAGCACTGCGTGATTGTCGGTTGAATGGTCGAGTTTGGGACTTCAGGCGCTTCACGTTATTAAATTATTATAGTTTAAAATAAAACAATTGTGTTTCCATCTGCTGATACAAATTAATTATAGATTATTCTCGAATAGATAAGTAGTAGATAAATATCACTGTTGTGTAGATAATTATCATGAAAATAAAAATAAAATAGATGTTATAAAGTCACAGAAGTTGAATAATTAACCTTAAAAATATATTTTTGTTTTTATGTACTTAAAGTCCATTTTGTGTTGCTGTGTATGCGAAATCGACAACCCTATCTACACGTATCTTACGTTAAATCTTCGTGAACCGGAAATAATAAAAAAGATATTGCACTTTATAATCGTCTATGTACTTTACTGGGTTTGTTTATTATTGCTCGGGACAGTAGCAGACCAACTGGGTGACTGACTAGATAGTGGGTAGTGAGATACATGTGCGATTCGGTGGGCCTAGGCCCAGCATACTTGGAAATTCATCAAACATAAAACCCGAACCATGCCGAAAGGGACGATAACACCGACCGTCGTCGAATCGCTTCTATGTGGCCGACACGAATAAAATATGCGATGTCGGACGCACTTGTTGGCCACCATTTTGGTTTAGTAATTACCAACGTATATTGACGAACAATTTTGTTAGGCGATAAATTGCCGACTCTAAAGTGCTGAATGAAATCTTTGAGTGTATAAATACCCTATCCAGCCAAGGATATTCAAAATGTTTCAAAAAAAAAGTGATAAAAGGTGCATATCACAATCTACGACAGTTATTTCAATATACACTACTCCTTACGGTACAGAGCCAGGACGAAGCTGGAAGTGGAACCACGCGGAACACTAGTTTATAAATGAAATACAAAAAAAAAACTAGATGTACGAGGAGATCGCTTTTCCCATTTCCTGTCTTTTATGTTCATCGTTGCGTATTCGATTGAGACTTCAAAGGGATTCAGAACGTGTCAATCTTTTCTTTGGATTGTTTTGTTATAACCGTTGATGACATATCTTTGTATACAATACTTTTTCCAAAATAGCGAAACGAAAGATAATTAATATCATCAAATATATTAAGTTTAGTACGGCTATTTAATAATAGATGGAGCCATCATATAAAGAAATGATGTTTATTTTTTCATAATCACATTTCTAGGTTTCAGTTGATATAACGTAACATGCGACAATAAAAAATATTTCTCTTTAAAGTTTTTAAGTGACTTTATAGATTGTTTCAACAGTTTCGAAGAATTTGTACAAAAACCTAAAATTTCTGGAAAATAAGGTTTTTCGACAACTATTAAAAATTAAACTATTAAAAAAAACCATAATTGACATCAGTCACAAAAACCCTATTTTCCACAAATTTTAGATTTTTGTAAGTTTTTATACAACTATATGCCACCTACACAGACCAGTCAACCTATAGACCACGCTTTAATAAACGTCAGTACGAAAACGAAATCGCCAAAAAGTGGCGGGGTGCGGGGAGAGGTCGGCTAGTTTTCATTGGCTCGTTCAAAATTGACAATTTAATGGCTTCCGACGTGCTTCCAACTGACCGCTCACAAGAGACGTAGTTATGTAGTGTCACTACATAGCCTTGGCGAATGCTACTCCCTGTCAAAGCGTGGTCTATAAGGTTGACTTGTCTGTGGCCACCTATTAGTGATCCTTTCTTTAAAGTAAAAATTTTATTTTTAACTTTTTAGTTTATGCTTTTGAAGTCGGTTTTACTATAAGTATTTTATTGTCTGACTTTCACATTTTGTGACAGAGTCTCATATTTTGCTCACATTTTCGGTCGTGAAGTATAAGACGCTCTATCCTGATTATTATATTATCTATGGTTATATATAGTAAATATAGTATAAACTTTTTATCGCATTTCGTGATGATTTTTTCATAATATGAGCAGTGATCGCTTGAAACCCACATTATAAAATATCAGAATGATTTATAGTAAATATATACTAAAGGATTTATTCTGAACAATTTTAAAAACAAAACTATAAGTTTTTATTAATATAATATTAGTAAATTGTAAAATAAAAAATGAAATAAAATGTAAAATAAATATCAATTGTTTAAAAAGGTCCTTTACCGTCGTAAGAACTCGGCCCACCACCCCTAATATGTGTGTTTTGGTATTTCACCTACGTCATCGTACATCTGTTTGCTTTTTGTTTTATTTAAAAGACCTGTTGTAAACAAAATGTTTTGGTGTGCCGCAGCAATATGGTGCACAAGCATGGCACACTAGATTTTTAAGATCATCTGTATTATTGAATAAGCAGTTGTCATACATTTTGACACTTATGAGGATAGATCATGAAAATCAATATCCAATGTAATTTTCATTAATATAAAATTATATTTTAATGAAATTTTATCATTTTTATTTTATCGTTTATTGATACGAAAAAATTGTGATCCAAATTGCGAATTGCAGGTACGTCACATTACTTTTCTGATAGATCTGTACAATTGTAATTGACAACAATATTTCAGTAATGTATGTAAAATACTTTTTTAAGTCTTATATTTTTTTCATAAATTACTAAATTAATGTAACGAAATGAAGTGAAATATCTTTATTGCCACAGTAACATGCAAACAAAAAACAATTAAGAACAATATTTAAAAAAAAACCACAACACAAAGATTTAAATTGCAAAATGAAAATTACACTTGCAAAACCGAATTGCATGTATTATGGCAAATGGAATCGGCTCAGCTTTACCGGTCCGTTACAGTGGCAGGCCCAGCGCTGGTATCCCGCCGATCCCAGAACTTACATTATATATATATATGATACAAGAAATGTCGCACAAGGTCCAAAAGTATCGCAACAATAACTTCAATAATGCCGACTACAGCTGAGTCACTTCCGCACTTCCCCTACCCCTCCACAGTACCGGATAGCGTATCAAACTATTATACGTGCACAAATCTCGCTGCTCTACGTATGTATGAGTAATTATTTATGTTTGTAAAAATTTTTGTAAGTATTTTTTAAAAGTAGTACACGATGTACTGTCAATATGGTGTCCGCCATAAGTTATGCATAGCCAGACCCGCGATTTAGTGTTCTTTAAAATATGTCCTTTAATATTTACTATGAATTATTCGGATTTTCGAATACAGGTTCGCTGCGAGCCTAAACAAACGCGGCTCGTACAACAACGTGTCGAAGTGCTTTTAAACGAGAGTCTTTTACAGCCAAATGGTGCCGACGTCGTTTTTACAGACAGTCATCGCCTCTTTGTATCAAAGCCATATTTCACGCGCGGTGTGTTGAGCGGTTTCTTTTCTGTGTCGTTATTTTTAACTGTAAACGTAGGGAGCGAAAGACCGAGCACCAATAACTGAACGTAACAGCTTCCGATAAGAGAACAAGTAGAGCACCACAACACAAATAATGTACGGTAACGGGAACTCATGCGAAGTATAGTAACTCGTTGTAACACACACATACGCATGAACTGTTGACCTATATCGTCTATCGCGTAGCCTGAGGATACGTAGGAATGCCTGTAAATAACACTCAGTGCTGTGACCTTCATTTATCTACTTGGTGTAGAAACCCTACTGGTAGTTTATTTACATTGTGGGAACGGGCCAAGCGCCGAGCGGGAGATAATTTCATTTAATTTACGATCTTATGATAACCGCTCAAATAAACTATCACACCGACCGCGTAGTATATTGAATGATGGGGGGCTGAGTTGACACGAAAATTACGACGAAATTTATTTTAACCTAGCTTAATCTGTTGCCCCGTTCGGGTGTTACCGAGCTTTATGATGGAGCTTAGACCAAATATTTAAAGTTGCGTTGATGGTACTTAAAATTGAAAGAAATAAGGTTCTAGAACAACCTCTTAAAGTATTTTTTTCTTTTTGCGAATTCGTCAAATATTTATGAAAATTCGTCTGACGTTGAAATGGTCCCTGTGACGTCATCTGGACAATTAAGCTTATTCCATTGCTTTCCACAGTAATAAACAAAAGCAAAAAGTAAAAAGTATTTAGGTTAGGCATTATATAAAATGAAATTGTATCTCATAAATCAATCAATATAATATATGATTTTATTTAGTCTTAGATAAAGCATATTATAATAATTATCTGTCCAGATGACGTCACAGGGACCCTTTAATAGACAAATTTTAGAAAATAAATCACTAAAAAAATTGTAAACATTTCTTTTTTAAATTTCGAAAGAAGGTATAGATTAGCCAATATTTTCGAAAAAAAAAACAATATATGTAAATGGTACATTAAAAATGTCGATCCAAGCCCATAGAGTATCGTTTAAGTTAAAATTGACTTGACTTTGTATTTATTGTTCTGTCGAATTTTGATCGCCGTAGAGTCGTTCAACACATTGAACTTTAACAACGTAGAGCAATAAGCGTCAATATAGGGGGGAAGATTCTATTTAATAATCTTTTTAAAGAACTCTCACATTAATGTCTAAATATCTGTCAATTGATCTGTCCTTCTGTATGTTTGATGTCTACATCACATATTGATTTTATTTTATTTATTATTAGATTTTAAGAAAAAAAAAAAAGAGCTTAAAGGTGGTTTACTTACTACGTGATTTCACACAGTTACCGATAATTTTCTTCCGCTCAGTCATCAAACCCTCACCAGTTTACATACAGAAGCAAGTAGAAATTTTTTTATTGCAGCGCCCTCTGGCAAGTTAACACCATAGCACCTATATTAGACCCATCGCCGATGAATCCCGAACCTTTTACAGAAAACCGTATCTAAACATACAAACAACCTCTCACCCTAAACACATACACCAATCTCCGATCCGTCGTCGTGAGTAAAAATGACTCATATGGAAAAACAGATCCCTACGTTATAGTAACAAAAACTGGGTGTGATTATCTTACAATACACAGCAGTGGCGGTCACTCATATTAACACGATTCCTTTCGAGTTACCTTTTGAATTGACGTGATTCATAAACATTAATAATAAACTGATAATTCAAATCATAGCGCGCGGCGTGGTGCGGCGCTCTGTGTACGTAAACACGTGTGTGTGTAAACCGATGCGACGGTGTAATTACAATTATCACATTTAAAATCAGTTTCAATAATTCATAGTTAATATGAACTTTATTGCATATGTAATAAGGTACCTTTTACTTAATGTCTTTATAGGTAACTCCATTTGAAACAGGACGACGTTACGCGGCCAAATTAAGACGCCTTCATACACCGCTATCTTATTAAAGGCAGCACACTCCGTGATTTGAGAATATATATTTGGCTGTCGTATGACACACAGCTGCTCATTCGTTACAAGTAACACGTCTTAAACCGAGTTATTTTGGCTAATTTTCTTTGAAATATGTTCGTTCACTGATTGGTATTGAGTGAACCAGATATCAGTTATGTATTTAAGAACGAACTTAAACAATTCATAACGGCTACTGGACTGGATGCTGGTTGACTAACGTTTACATGTGCAAATAATTGAAAATTTATTTTAATTAATGATTGCTGGTTGATTTAGTGATGAAGTGTGTGAGTTTTAAATAATTAACGTACATATTTTGAGTGGCGTTCGTAATATCTGTAAATAGTTATCTTATTTTTGCAAATAAACAAATTTTTCTACGTAAGTACAACTTTTTTATTAAGTTAGATAGATAGGTACGTAAGTAGGTAGGTAAGTAGGTACGTAAATAACGAAATATGGCTCTTATAGCAATAGAATGTTGTTCAGTGGATTTTTTATTAAATCCTGCAACCGAATTTCCAAAATTATCTTTTAGTCAAAAACAAAGAATTTTAGAAATTGGGCGCGCTAAACCAAATTTACCGATAGATTATAAAAGGAAAGATGGTTTTACGAAGCATTTTCATTTATCAATGTACGATAAATACAATTGGCTTACCGGAAGTTGCAAGTTAAATAAACTGTATTATTTTCCATGTTTATTATTTTCTAATTCATGCAGTGTTTGGAGTAAAACGGGGTTTACGGATATAAATAATTGCTTGCCAATTCCACAAAAAAACATATTCATACTGAAAAACATATCCGCAGTTGTCTTAACTTGCACGAATTTGGTACGATAAGAATTGAAACGTCGCTTGTAAATTCATTTTCTGTACATAACCAAAAAGTAAAACGAAATCGCGAAATTATGAAAAGATTAATCGATACCGTTGTGCTTTTAGGTAAACAAGAATTATCCTTCCGTGGTAATGACGAAAAACAGTATTCAGACAATCGTGGTAATTATGTAGAAACATTATTGTTTTTAAAAAGTTATGATTCTATTTTAGAGACCCATTTTGATATATGTTCAGAAAGTCGTAACGGAATTTTTTCGGGCTTATCAAATCATATTCAAAATGATCTAATAGAAAGCGTCGCGGCCGTTATGAAACATGAAATAAAACGTGAAATTTCTAAAACCGATTTTATTTCAATAATGATCGACGAAACTCCAGATATTAGTCACCGCGAACAAGTTACAGTTGTTTTCAGGTATTTAACTGAAACTGGTGTAGAGGAACGATTTGTAGGGTTTCAGGATGTCAGTAGACGTAGGGACGCGGAAATTTTAAGCGAAGTTGTTTTAGATCATACAGAAGAATATAACTGTATGCAAAAATTGATAGGTCAAACGTACGATGGCGCGTCGGTAATGACTGGTTCCGTAACTGGTGTTAAAACTAGAGTCCAAGAAAAATGCCCTATGGCAATCTTTGTTCCATGTTATGCTCACATCCTAAATCTTGTTTTATCGCGGTCAACTGAAAATATTCCGGAATGTAAAACTTTTTTCGGGGCCTTAAATAATTTGATTAGATTTTTTAATAAATCTACCAAAAGATCGTATCTTTTAAAGTGCATCGCGGAACGCCGTTTGCCTGGAGTAGCAGAAACTCGTTGGCAATATAATTCGCGTATTGTTAACGTAATTTTAAATTGCAAACCGGATATAATTAAAACTCTAGACACGATATTAGAAAATCCACAAGACTGGGATAAAGACAGTTTATTTCTCGCGGAAAATATTTTAACAAAATTGACCGAATTCGAATTTTGTTTTTTGTTGAATATTTTTTCAGAAATATTTGGACGATCAGATATTTTGTTTGCGCTCATTCAAAATAAACAAGTAGATATTGAAATTGCTATTAAGGAAATCAAATCATTTCGGTCATGGTTATGCAATGAAATGTTAAATAAATTTGATTCGATTTACGATGAACTGTCAAAATCCTTAGAACCGCCGCGTAAACGTCGCCGTCAAACACAAGGTATCGATACTAAAACCGCTTTTAAAAGACTTTTTCGTGAAATAATCGATAATATTAATATGCAAATTAATGACCGATATAATTCATTCGACCAATTAGAATTTTTGGATTTAGTAAACAAATCAAAATACGATAGTTACGGTACATTTCCCGATAGTAAAATCAATCTTTTAAATCGACAATTCCCTAAATTGTTTGATTACAACGCTTTAAAAAATGAGCTAAAAGTCATATATTCATCGCAATCGTTACGTCAATTAGATGTCTATGAATTATTGTTTCATCTTAAACAGCCAACTTTAAAAGATGCTTTCCAACAAACATTACAATTGTGTAAATTAATTATGACACTGCCGTTCAGTGTTGCGTCCGCAGAACGATCTTTTTAGGCATTAAAACGCATACATACCTATTGTAGAAATACTCAGAGCGAACAAAGGTTGTCCTATTTGGCTTTAATATCTATTGAAAAACACTTGTTATTAAAACTAAAAGGTAAGGAAAATTTTTATGACAATGTATTATCACATTTTGTTCAAAAAGATAGAAGAATAGCTTTAGAATATAAATAGGCGAAAGAGATAGAGAGTAGGTTAAAAAATGTCTCTGTTAGGTATGTCAAACAAAATATATACGTTTCTTCAACTAAAACACTACAAAATTTGTTGAGCACATTCCAATAGTCGCCCATGCTGCTATATTTACTATACATTACAATGTATAGTCAAAAAAGGCTTTTTTCAAAGCCGCTACTCAATCAATTGTTTCTAATGACGCTCTACGTCTTTTCTGGACCAAAGACAACCATGTCTTCGAAGAAGATGAGCTATAGGAGGCAAGGAATCATTTTCATCACGGTAAGAAATTATATTTTAAGTGTTAAATATTTTCAAATACCATAAAACATCCCAATATGAACAACGGGTGTATGTATAATGGCCTAGATTAACGCGGCCGGCTTCCCTTGGTACAGAGGTCACCGCACGTCACTGATACACAGTCGAAGAATTGACGTGATTGCGCAGGCATTTCAATGTAGCTTGTACCATCGCCAGCGCAGCGTGCAATGTTGAATAAAACTTGTACAGATAGGTACATAATTAAGTAATGATAATACCTGGAATATCTCACACACGGCCATCGTGCCCCAAACTAGACAGTGTTTGTGTTATGGGTACTATGGGTACTAAACAACTTATATATACACCTAGATATATTTTTAAATAAATAAATATATATATATATATATACACCTAGATATATTTTTAAATAAATATATATATATATATATATATAGATAGATATTTTACACCCAGATATGGAACAAAGAGAGATGTTCATGAACACAAATATTTGTCCCAGGGGGAAATCGAACCCGTTTTTGTCTTAACATCATAGGTACGTCGTTGTCAGTTGTACGGCAGGCAATAGCACCAATGGCAGCACCGTGCACGGCATACTAGAAACACAGTCGTATATAGTCATTGGTCGCTTCGTTGGAGTGTGTTTTTTGGCGGGACCTGAGCATCCTTGCTCTCTCAATTATATAAACAACGGTATATATTATTACACACACACACACACACTCTTTCTTATAACTATTTGTTATTGTTCTACAGTATTTCATTTCAAGAACCAAAGGCCGCGGATTCGATTCCCGCCCGGAACAAATATTTGTGTGCATGTGCAATGTTCCGTGTCTGGGTGTAAAATATCAGTTGTCTAGTACCCATAATACAAGCATAATACTTGCTTACATTGAGAGTAGATAATAATAATAATAATATTTGGGACATCCCACACAGCGCCATCTAGTCCCAAAGTAAGCAAGTACTATGCTTGTGTTATGGGTTACTAGACAACTGATATACATACATAAATACTTTTTTTTTAATAATATATACATAGATAAATATTATACACCCAGACCCAGTAGATGGCGCTATGTGGGATGTCCCGGGTATTACTATATAATATTATATTAAATATCGGCTATGGCGCGATTTTTGGCCAACATTATAAAATTGTCGGGTTTTGGCGGACCCCGTTGTTGCGCACTACACATATACCGGTCAGAAAGTTACCAAAATAGATTCAGTGGCACTTATAATATCCGAGTTACTCAAAGGTGCCACTATCCCTTATTCCTTTCAAAACGTTAAAATTGGAATTCTAGGATGCCCCTTTGTTTTAGCGTAAATGTATAGAAGTATAGACGACCGCTTGGCCTAGTGGGTAACGACCCTGCTTACGAAGCTGGGGGTCCCGGGTTCAAATCCCAGGTCGGGTCAGTATTTATATGATGAATATTAATATTGGCACCAGGTCTTGGTTGTTATATGTATGTGGTGTCTTCGCTTGGTACCCAAAATACAAGCTAATGCTTAGTTTGGGACCTATATAGACGTTGTTGTGATTGTGTGTGTTATTATTATTAATGCACATTTAAAAAAATTCAAGCTTAGTATACGCGATACAATTTAACTGTTAACCTATATCGCACCTAAAAGCGGAGGGGTTCAGCTTGAACTCCCGCCGTTTAAAGTTGGCACCGTCGCGTCGTCGTCGTCGGTACGTGTGGCAATTTGGTAACGTCAATTTCGTTTTATATATCGGCCTCCGCGTGTCCCGTCAAAAAGACACGTCCGGTCACGCGACACGGGAAACTCGACGAGTTGCGCGGAAATTGTCTACGCCGTATACGTGAATACGTTCCGCGTTTACTGTTAGGATGATACTCGCACCGATATAGTCCAAGAGCAGGCTGTACGAAACCCTCCCCGACCAACAAAAGATTTTTTATTACGTTTTTATTGTTAAAAATGGCACAAAAAATATACACCACAAACTAAACAAGCTTGTTGCACAAGCAAGTTGATGTGACATATTCACTGTGAGGCCTATATCCTGCAGTAGAGAGACACGGGCTTATGATGAAGGTAATGAACCCGATTTAGCGTCACCGACACCGACCCGCACGTGACGGCACTTTCGTTCACTGTTCAGAAAGAGCGCAAAGAAGTTTTCACTTCAAAACTTGGTACACACATAATTAATCCTCTATTTGTCATGATTTAGCATATCACGGAAAAGAACCTGACAATATTTTACACCCGAATTTAAGTACCGACTAATATAACTTACTGACTTAAACTTAAGTTAAGGCGCTACTTAACGATTCTCATCCCTTTTAGGGTAAACAATGTAGGCCCCAATTGAATGGCAAAGTGTCTGAGGTATCGGTGAGTAAACGGCGGGCTCGATCCGGCTAATCTCTCTTTTAAGAGATACAACATGTCAAATAAGGCACGGCCGTCGCCTGCCGCGGCCGAACGACCACTTGGGTGGTCCGCTTCGTTCCCGAGGAGGGCAACGTTCACCAAATTAATAGTTAACAAGCGCCACTCGATCTAACATCGCCGATTGACGACTTGTTTACCATTTATACGCTTTATGTATTCGGAATTTCCACTGTGGGGCATAACAGTCTCGCTTGATAGCTTTGAATTTCCTAACAAGCCCATAAGCACGGGAGGGGGGAAAAGTGAGTGCCCATCGTGGCACGGAACTTGGTCGGAAATAATAGACCATTATAAAGAGGCGGGCTGCCGTGCCGCGGGCCTCGTCGCGACGGACGCCAGAGTAATATCGCTTCGTATTTGATTTTTATGCCGATAATATTTCATTCCATCACTGGGGCGCACACTTTTTTTTTTTTTGTTTTTTCTTCAAAGCAGAGTATAAACACGACCAAAATTTAAATTGTCCTATCTACAATATGGTAATAGGGTCGTAGCGAACACAAAATATTCAACGGCCGACCAACAGCAACATCACGCGCGACGTCGATTTTATATCGGTATGGAGCACGTTTTGAACATAATAATGAGATACTCGATAACGATTATAGCTACGATACACTAAAATCTACTACTAAAATCGATTGCTTACAGCTTAGATTAACATTTAGTTGAAGATCGAATAATCGTTATATAGACAAAAAAAAACATGCTTCATTCAAGCAACGATTTCGTTACGTATAATAAATCTGATGTTATGTGTTTTGAATTTATAAGTCGAGCCACAATATAGTCTAACAGCCAGCTCATTACGCACCAAACACTGCGCCCAACGCTAATACTTACAATGACTAGGCTTTTCCTACATTACGATGGAAACGAACGTAGGTAGGTGAGAGGCTCAATCGATGCGATTAAATTTAGTTTAATCAAATATTCCGAGCGCGTGGCGCCGAACTGGCGCTTTATAGCCCAAGGGCGGGAGACAATAGCGGAGGATGATTTGCATGGGTGTCCGCACATTCGGCACATTTGCATGCCCAAATCGGTACAGCACCAAGGACGAGAAGGCGCCGTTGTCGGCGGGCGGCGACAACTCGTGTCACGGAATACACCATCCTATTCAAATTCAAATATCCGTCGCTCGAATCGTTAGAAGTGTTAAGACGACACGAAATTACAGCGTCACCATATGTCGGGATTTATGGATTTGAACGTTTACAAAGGGATCTGTTTAAGTACACTGAAGAATAGTTGACACAGCTTGAATCGCCACGTGTCAGGTATTTTTTAAGTCGACGAACAGGAATACATACAAAGGAGAGCGTATTGTAAAAATATTTAAAATTCAAAGAGGAATACAGATTTATCTATTCAATAGAAAATTCATAGCCATTAAACATTTTTTAAATAGTATATTAATATTATGTCCGTATCTTCGTTTAAATTATTCTTTCTTTTAATTACCGTTTCATATACGGTTTTTAGATATATATATTGTAAAAACCAATTATTGTGACCGTTTAGATGGAATCTATCACTTTGGCAACTTGTATAAATTTTAATTTAAGAAGTAGTTAGCTCGAAATAAAAGAATATATGTATGATCCAGCCCTAAGAGTTCTAAAATTGACAATTAAATCAAATTAATAATGTGTCATAATTTCTTTCAAAATCTCCTATAAGTAGGTACATTATGAAGTAGTTAGGAAGGGGTTTTCAATTGATATGATGTTTGCTACATATTATTAACGAATCATATTCGATAACTAATTAGTTATATATGATGTGCACTTACTTCCAACCAGTGGAATATCGCGAGAAGAGCCATATCTCGTTGCTGTGTGGTCGAAAGCAATGGCAGCGTTTGCGTGCGCGCTGACAGTTGCAAGGCCTCTGTAAAAAAATCATATAATTACATCTGGACCTTTAGAAACACATTAACAAAGACAGTCTTGGGATATAGACTTTTAGCATATCGGCATTTTGTTATTTCAAATCTGTCTTTATATACAGATATATACTTTCATTTATAATCTCGCAAATCACAACCTGTTACGGCGGCGGGCCTACATATAGACCAATGGTTGGTTGCCTACACATTGGATTCAAATAATCCAAACGCCTATATGTAAACGAACTGTTGCCAATCAACAGTAACCCATTTTCAATTATAGCGAACGACGATAAGTTTTGCCAACACCGCTTATGCTTTTAAGTTCCTACGTGTGACAAAGATATAAACCTGACAGAATACTTTCACGTCATTGTCAATCGTTCGACCGTACTGGCTCTAATCAATATTGAAGGACGATACGTAAATTGGACACGATTCGATAAAAAAAACCCGACACTGACTGAAACAGGATCTAAGCTTGACCAGACCAACTGTCCATATGTATCCAACAGGTATAACAGCCTCCCTCACTATGGGAATCGGCTCTAAAAGTAAACTTCGGTTGAGGTGTTAAAGAGGCATCAATTCCAATAAAGAAACCACAGTCCGATGAATGTTGATAATGTTCATTGCTCAAGTTATGTCTATAATGCAAAAAAAATGAATTCTTGATAAATCTCGAAATAACATTCTGGTTTTGGGTCAATAAGTAGCGACGATAAACCGCGAATTTTTCAATATATATTGTAAATTTTGTATCCCCAACGTACAAAGCAAATCTCATTCTAGCTCGAGACGATGACTAGATTTTTTTTGCGAAATCGGCTTTTCGGCTTTCGAGAGTTCGTGACAAAGAAATAAAAGCCCAGCACGTAGCGAGCGCTCTAGAGCCGAATCGCGTCTCCGATTATGAGATATATAAAAGAGCTTTGATACGTATATGTGACACAAAGTAAATAATATATTGAGACCACGTCGTGTTCGGGTCAACACAAACGATGACGCTGGAACTCTCTACAGAGTTGTTTGTTTGAAGAAGTGAACAATCGTTGGACTGAATGACTCTACTAATTGACAACATGTCTTATGGACTAAGCGGGCGATTCTGGTTTCCCTTTAAATGCCTAGCAATCGTTGCTAGGCTATTAAACCGGTCTTTAATTATTCGCCCAACCGATTGGTCCAGTAATTAGATACCCTAACTGCAGAGCCGAGAGTAGTGGGTTCGGTTCCCGCCCGCGACAAATATTTATGTGCATCAACATGTCTATTTGTTCCATGTCTGGGTGTAAAAAGTATCAATAATGAATATGTATATATCATAAAAAAGAATATTTAAGTATGTATACCAATAATACAAACATAATACTTTCTTACTTTGGGACTAGATGGCGCTGTGTGGGATGTCCCGGGCATTATTATTATTTTTAATAACGACACTCAAATGGACTTGTGAGTATGATTGGCTTGCATCTGATATTATTCACTTACAGGAGTGCTAGCCCCTTAGTACACACTCTTAGTTGCACGAGTGAGTACCTACAGACGCCTGCGCCCAAACCTGAACATTTCGCTTTTTGATCATTTTCAAATAGCAGCTAAAATCGTAAATAAGTCATAAATCGCGCGTGCGGGCCCCTACAGTAAGAAGGGCAACTCCGTCTGCTACAACTGGCATGCAGGGCGAGAATGTTAAACTTGTTGGTGAGATGTACTCTCTGTTCGCCCGCCGACTGTTTTAGACGGTGTTCAGACAATGAGAGAGGAGATACCTGTAATGCCCACACATGTTGCCACGAAATTCGTATCGAGCGAGACGTAGGGTCGCCGGACATCCGGATTCGGACAACGAGACATTGGAAGTAGCGAATGTCCGCCGCCATTCCAGATTCACGCGTTGCCTGAGTATGACCAGGTATGGTTGTGACACTTGTTACAAATTATAAGGCTTTATTTTATAATAATTATATCATTGTTAGAATGTCATAGAAAATTTAAAAAAATACGCTTTCAGGTTGAGGTAAAGGTAAATTAGGGATAAACGCGACACGTATAAGTTGCCTACAAATTTTGAACCAATTCCATGATATACATTCCGAAACATTCTTGACGGCCGCTTAGCCTAGTGGGTAGCGACCCTGCCTACGCAGCTGGAGGTCCCAGGTTCGAATCCCAGGTCGGGTCAGTATTTATATGATGAATATTGAGACTGGTACCGGGTCTTGGTTGTTATATGTATGTGGTGTCTTCGCTAGGTACGCAAAACACAAGCTAATGCTCAGTTTGGAGCATAGACGTTGTTGTCATGTATTTGTTATTATTATATATTCTGAAATATTAAAGTTCTACAGTTTATTCTGAAGTCTGATATAAGACATATTATAAATAACATACTGAACGAGTTTGAGAATCCACTTTTATTGCCACAAAATATGCGAGAGTGGAATTTCTTCGTCCAATTTCTTTGCAAGTCATTTTTTATAAGTTAGCGCTATTGTTATAATTTTCTATTATATGGATTACCTTGGATTCAGGAACTTTCAAGTTATAAAGGATTTAAAGAGGGAATCGAAAGTTTCGGTTTGCGACTTGAATCTTCGATGATGTTTCTCGTAGGACTACGCGCATTATGGGCGGTTAGGCCGACGACATGTCCCCATGTGCCGCTTACATGCCTACCATTTTCCATAACACTATTTTTTGTCCATTTTCACTGAATGATCTATTGTTCTCATTTCGATAATAAAACAAGTTTTTTTTTTGCCAATGTTATTTATTATTATCAAAATAGACATTATTAACGAGATGTACAAGTTTCAAATTTTTAACTGTTTTTTACATTAAACATGAAGCCCAATGGACGCTTTGGGGGATATTTTGTAGTATGGCAATATTGAGTGTTAAATGGCAATTTCTTTCAAATTTACAATGGAGTAAAAATAATATACACTGTAGCTATATTTTAGGTATGATTTTTCATTTAAACTTGGTGGTTACTATCATATTATCGAACAAAACGAACCAGATGTTTTTCGAAAATATGCAATATGACCTACGTATGGAACATATGCGGAAGTACCTTATTTTCGTCTTTTTAAACGAAAAACTTTCGATGACCGTCATCTTATTTCAGTTTTTTTTATCCTAAAAAGTAGCACGGTACAGACACTGATATATCATATCCGATCCTAGATACTACACATAACTAAGATTATTTGCAAATTCAGATAGATCTTCGGGCCATTCCTAAAGAAATAATTTTACGGATAAAATTACATTATGGATTTTAAAGGCGATTACGATTCGGTGTCAAAACTTGTTATCATGTTATCGACTTCCTTAAAAATAAAATCACAACTTCTCCAAAACCGAAGTAATTTGTTTTATGTTTTCCCGCCTAAAGAAGGTCATACACCGTATCTACGAATTTCCCATTTATTGAACGCAAATGAGAAGCGAAAGCACGAAGGAAGTGGTCTTAAAAATATTCCTTTAAGGATTCTCTTATTATATCCTTTTAATATGTTCATTTGGTATTTCTTTGAAGTCTCATCGTTATACGTGCCATTGTGCGTATTTACTCGACGCTGTATTTGTAAAACGATATGTGTATTTTTAATAAAAATAAGTGGTGCTTTTTGTTTCAGAAAGTTTAGTCGGCTTCGCAATTTACATTTTTCATAACTCTAAGCACTCCACATCTGACGTTGGTACACCATAGCCGGCGGCGTCGGCGCTTGTACGAGTTTTAAAATATTTATATTGGGTAGCATATATCCAGGCATGGAACTCAACCTACATCAAGAGCGTTCGCTTTGCCAACTTGAAATAATAATTTAATAACACATCATTCTAACACAATTGCTAGGTATTTTATTACAAGATACTCGTATTTAGCCGGTGTTGGTCTAAAAATCTTTTTCTTCATTTGGCAAAAGCTTTGGATTTTTTTCCTTTAAATTCTTCGTATTTCTTTTGTGATAATTTAGAGTATTTTGATAGATCAACATGATATTATATTATAGCGTAATAATTATATAAATACACGAAATCTCTGTAACTAGAATGTTTATAGAAATTTCGAAGTTTTGGTTTTGTATAAACCTAATTCTAACTCAAATGAGACGATAATTTAAAACAAACCACGATTAAACTGCGTATTAAGGTCGTAATTGCTTAAGAGCATTTGTATGGGGGTTCACGCGTACAGCCCCTTCTTAAGTATGCTGCGTAACATCGCATTTTTTCTCAAAATATATCAATAAAACATTCTTTGTAATCATGTTTTGGGCACAATACTAGCTTCCTGTCACTGTGTTTTGTACGTTTTAGAAGTTCTTTCGGGATAGCGAACAGTGTTTGTTTTATCCATAGAACTAATATTACTGGCGTATAGAAACGACACTGCGAACCAAATGTTTGAGCCAAGCGTTGTTGCCGACCGGCAACAACTCATTCAGTCTCTCGCCTATGCTCATCGCGACCGCATGCCAAAAACGTGATTAAACAACAATTCAAAACAGCCGTCGTGGGTGTTAATAACGTGTAAAAATCAATCAACTACGACGAAAAAAGATAGTGGCATTACTTACCGTCGATAATTAATCAAAACAAAACTAAAATCTTCGAAAACTCATTTTTGTATCTATATTATTTTCTACCGTTGCCGCCATACTTGCCGTCATACTTGTTTTAACTACAAGTAATGTCACATGTATAATACCTACTTAAGACTTGTATAATACTTGCGATTCTGTGTATTCTAGTGGAAATGAACCAAGCAAGGCATGTATGAGACATGTATAATACAGTGTATTATATTTGGTAGAAAAATAAATGTGGTAGAAACAAGGTGATACTGCCGCGCGCACAGATTTTGTTCGGGCTGTCTCTTGTAGTAGTGTATAGTTCAGTGGTTTTATCTCACCATGCCGTGGTATGGCCAGGTGGCAAAAAGTAACCTCGCTCCCAAATTTCTCTGTTTTACGTTAACTATAGTTTAGGTTACGAGTAAATATATTTGCGTTACACGTAATTATAGGATGGAAACTCGAGAATTCCTTTAACCTATTTCTGTTTAAGTGGGCTTTTGCTTGCCTATCTTAGTTGTGCAAACAACCTATTTGTACTCCGATAGTGCCAATCGAACAGGAATAGAACGCGTCTGATCACAACATTATTGCAACATTATATTCTGAAAGGATGCTTTGTATTTATGTTCTGTATTAGGTAGTCTTGGAAAATTCAATTATTTTATATAACATATTTTATGTAGCATAAATATACTCAGTAGATGATGTCTATTAATTTTTGCAGAACAGCGTAAATTTGGAATTAAATGAGAAAATGTTGTTAACACCACGTCATGAAAGTTTTTAACCTTGCTGAACCTCTCGCATCTCTTCAAAGAGTCACGCTTGTGTTTACGTTAAAAAAGCAAGTAGGTTAATCCATTGTTCTCTAACATCAATGTTGTATTTTATTTTTCTCATAACTATCTTATCTGTATATCCAAAGGTTGCCAGGAAAAGATCGCTTTTAACGATAACACCGCCCATTGTGCCAAACTTATTTATTGAGATATTCTGTTTTTTTTTAATAATTTATTTTTGATGTTCAATAAAGAATATTATTATTATTAAGGAACCTAATAATAATGCTGGAACGACAAGCTTCCCGTTAAAGCACGCCCTACGACGATGCCAACGTTTTCATTTGTCATATTTAATCGAGAACCTTTGAACTCGCATAGTAATGAATCGTTTCTTTATTACTCACGATTTCGGTGGTCTCTGGTAAGAATTAAAGATATCATCTTATTAAACATTTACGTAATTATTATTTAAGACAAACATATCCTTTGTTCGAAAGTTCAAACGCTGTTATCTATATTCTAATTACAGCGAGTCCTATTTTTCGTAAACTATAAGTCTTTATCTTAGAGTGCCAAAATTGTTATATCGTACTGAATTATATCTAAGTTTAAAATTTTGTAATTAGTCGGAGTGATAAAGAACGTCACATAATATGCTTTCTACGCATAGATTAAATTAATTTGATAGCAGCAGTCATAAATGTTAGTTCACAGTATCGAAGTGACATTTCGTATTTTCGGGGGGTTGAAGCCGGTGTGCGGGGATTTCTCGGGGGTGAAGATTGACACGCGGGGACCTTGCGCACTGAAAGTCGGACTAAAACTCCCCATCGTACACCGGCTAGCTATAGTATGAGTGGTTAGACGGCAACGCAAAAGAGGGCTTCTAGTCAATTTTTACTTTTATGTTTCGACATAAACTGTAAGATGCAACATGAGCTTTTCTAGAGGAGCTTAAAAAACACATTGATATCATCAAATACTGTTGCGTGTTAATTGGATTTCTTGTTTTGTTTGGACAGAAAACCAGCCATTGTTTAATTAAGAGCTTCACTGTGTTACGCGCAGAGGTCGAATTAAAGACGGGTTCAATGTTATTTTGTGCCTTCCATATTGGTATATATATATAGGTTACCGTGAATGTGATGTTGGAGAAAGTCAAGACGGTATATGTTAATCACCAATTTCGTTGGTGTAAGATTATAATTTTTTTTAATATATTTTATTATTTCGGACATGCAACAATATCACCCATATATTACCAGTTACCACACACCAAGAGATTCTGTGTATCTTATATACACCAATTTAAAAATCATTTGAATGTTAACTTTCTTCAGTGCTTTGCCATTTTTGACAATATTTACCAAATATGATTACTTAATGCGCTTCAACATATCTGATGGCAAGGAATTGGAGCGCTAGAGCGGCCCCTTGCCAGTGCCGGCTTACCGAGTAGCCATGAACCTCCAGTGTTTGTTCAGAAAACGTAAGAATGACATGACTATCTTCATCAGCCCATTTTACCCCACTGTAGGGGCTTAGGCCTCCCCCAGGGTGAGGAGGGGGGTTTGGAGCTTAAATCCACCACGCTGCTCCACTGCGGGTTGGGGACTGTAACGACCGCCATCTATTAACAGCGTCCGGGACCGACTGCTTAACGTGCCCTCCGAAGCACGGAGTCAGTGATAGTTGTGTACTTAAGTCAGAAAAGCTCATTGGTACACGCCCGGTTTCGAACCATGGCCCTATGGGGCCTTATAAATTCGAGATAGGTTCGTTGCGCTTTGCGCTATCACGACACATGACTATATTGGACTATAATTTTATTACTGTTTGTAGGTGACTCGCGCTCCGCTCGGCTTCGCTCTTCACATTGATTTACAAACCTAGCTTACAAAAGCCCATGCAAAATCTTTGTAACATTTTTTTTGTTGCGTTATAAAAATAAACGTTAAATTATGGATAGAGGATATAAAACGACCATTTTATTCGATGACGCCATTGTTCTAAATATGATCCGAGTTAAAATAATAAATATGTGAAAATATATTATTATAAAATATTTTTGAATTGTTTCGGTTGTGAACCAGAATTATGGATGAAAAATAACAAAAGAGTATTCAAGTACGACAAAGCACTGTGCGGCCTCCTCGGCGTCTTATTGCGGATCCAATTTGATTCTCTTTCGTTTTTTTATTACTCAATTACGTAAAGTAAATATTTTTAAATCGACTAACAGCTCAAAAAATGCAGTTATATCCCCTGATCCATAGTTACAGTTTGAGATTTCCATGTAGTGTAATAGCTATTGTGTCGTGATAGCCCGAACGCAGCGAACCTGTTTCAAATCTATATAAGGCCATGTAGTCATGGTTCGAATCCGGGCGTGTACCAGTGAGTTTTTTCTGACTTAAGTACATTAACTATCACTGACTCAGTGCCTCGGAGAGCACGTTAAGCAGTCAGTCCTGGTAGCTCTCAATAGATGGCGGTCGTTACAATCCGCCAACTCGCATTGAAACAGCTTGGTGAATTTAAGCCCCAAGCCCATGACCCTGCATGACCCTGCAGTGGAGTATGAAAGGGCTGATGGAATGGAAATAACTATTGACAAATATAAACAAATAAGGAAAATAATAGGCCTTTTTTTCTTAAGAAAAACTTTTTTTAGTCATAAATATATATAATGTGCGTGACGTTCTTCATTGTAATAGATCATTACATAGTCTTTCCAACTAAAGACAAACGATAGACGAAATAAACACGCGTGAAAGTTATTTTCCAATCGAAGAAATATCGGAAGCTACACCGTGTCGATCCATGAAAGGGTATTACAATAAAGTAGGTATTATGCTGGTATTATGCAGATCGGGCGACCGTAGTGCGAGCGGTATCACGCCAATCGTATGCCGATACCACTTCCCGAATTTACGTTACGATAGGGAACGGGGAATTCCATTTCGCATCGCAAAACGTCCGACTTGCATACTTACACGCACACTTCCCTACCGGCTTCCGATACTTTGAGGACAATCCCGAAAATATATTGAAAGATACCCTGCGAAAGATGAATATAGATTTTGTATTAGGTAAAGTGAAATTTCTGTTATTGCTTTTATGAATGTCGGGTTTTTTATACTTTAATATATTAATTGAACAAAATGGTACCATAAAATTGTTATAGTAATATATACATATTTGGAATTGGCTATTTACTAGTTTCCGTTTGATACCTCTGCTAATACTTTTTTTCCTCTTTTTTTGATTCGCAGACGCCGCATTTAAATATTATACATCTCAAGTCACTCCCAAAAGAAATACGAATATAATGACACTTAATATGTGTAATATCCTTCAAGCCGTTTAAGCTACAGAGCGTTCCAAAGAAATAGACATACATACATACCTACATTCATACACTTGAAAAACATTACCCTCTTCAGTCGGATTAGTGGAGGACCTCATGTTTTCCACTATTAATTTATAACAATATCTGGGACATCCCACACAGCGCCGTCAAGTCCGAAAGTAAGCAAGTATTATGCTTGTATTATGGGGTAGTTACTAGGCAACTGATATACATACTCAAATATTATTTTTAATATATACATAAATATAGATACTTTTACACCCAGACACGGAACAAATAGACATGTTCATACACACAAATATTTGTCCCGGGCAGGAATTGAACCTGTTACCCTTGGCTCCGAAGTTAGGATCTCTAACCACTCGGCCAACCGGTCGCTCAAGAGCTCAAGTATATTGGAAATAGTTCAAGCGTCTATATGTCAAAATTATTAACAAAATTTTTGTACCTGACAAATGGAGTATAGTTGGAATAATATTAATACAAGATTTTTTTAATATAATACTTTTATTTTTTTTAAATATTAATCATTAGGAAAAATATAATAATTTTACTTCGTAATGGATACGGAATTCCTACGATTACCAATTTCGAAACGTTTCTATGTTTTGTACATCGGTAAACGTGTTATACTAAAAACGGCATTAGTCAAATTCTTGGAACCATAAATCATGGCACTCTTAAGGTTAAATAACAAGAGTTAGCGGGTGACAAGAGGTGCCCGAGCATATTCCGTGAGTCACCGAAACTAGGGGCTGACAGCGCTTTCCCTTTGAGAAAAATACAACGTTTCCATCAAATCCGCCACGTCACCGCTTCCCGTGCCTTAATGGCGCCCACGCTCTGCGGCACTTCACATGTCTAACACGTTCCACGAAGATTTTTCATAGAGATTTTCCTCTACGGATTGATACGTCGCAGGATAGGGATTCTTGTCCTTTGACTTCCTCTTATCCTCGTCAAAGTGATCCTATAAAAATGTCGAATACGTTTTCAATACGTAAGTCGCGTAAAATAACGTCATTGCATTCTTCAAGTGTACGTCGCGTCGTAAAGATGGGAACGATGACACTGAGAAAATTCTTATCTTAGCGATGAAATGTTATCCTTATTCAAATATATTTTATTTATGGAGGAGTTCCCAAAAACAATATAGGCCATCTATCTATCTTCGGTTGATAGTATCTATATTAGTAGATGTACAGCTCGCGCCAAACTTCTTGTTCGCTCTGAAGTCGAAGTGAGTAGCGTCGTAGTAGGAAAAATAGTATATCAGAGAACCGAGAGGGTCGAGCGGGCCCCGCATCTGCGCAAAACGCACCCGGGTCAACTTCCGAGCATATACCAGCCGCTGTCATTCAAGAAACCATGGATATGTCATCATATAAGACCGCATAATCTGTATTAGCCTAACTTTCTCCTCGTCATAGATTATTATGGCTCAAGGTTGTTGCAAAGGCCTACGTCTAGCAATGGACATTGATAGGCTGATGATGGTTGTGTTATTAGTATGAATTGTATTCTGGTTACCTACCTTAAGGTCTAAATCCATAACCAGGTGTCTTCCAAAAGACGTGCCACCGGTCTTCTGTATATGTAAGAAGACCATCACGTCGTGCGCGTTCAGATCGAAGCGAAAGTCGTCGTGCAGGACCTCGTCGTACGACAAGCCTGGTTGAACTATACCGTCTGGTAGAGGACGACCTGGCGTTTCACCGTACGCTAACGCCATCGCTACCTCCGAGGTCCGCTCCCGGGGCGACAGAGCGCACACCTGTACGAAAGAAAAAAAAATGTTTCATCAATAATTATTTACCTACTTATTTAGATAATTATTTATCTACTTTATTCTTGAACTTTCATGATATTTAATAAATGTACCCTAGTAAATCTTTTTTACATTTTGTTATAGGTATCTCGAGTTTACTGTGACCGCTAAAAAGCTTCACAACAGAGCGACATTATAAGGGTCAAAAAAAAATTTTTAATAATCAATGGTACACGAAATCTATGTGATACAAATTAGAAACTTACTATCGACGCAAATTTACAATGGGGTCCTCATGTTATGAGGGTGGCTGGTAAACTAAGCTGTTTTTGCAATTAGGCAAATAAGAAAACTAACCGATGTGCCTACAGCGAGGCTGGTTTATTTTAGCTACTTTCATAGCATAATGTCATTTGGCATTCTGCTATGGGGAAAGGCCGCTGACATTCAAACAATATTTGTTCTGCAGAAAAGGGCTATTCAAACTATATATAAATTAAAATCTAGAGATAGTGTAAAGCCCATTTTAGAAAAAGTAACATTTTGGCAGTCCCTTGTCAGTACATTTATGAAAATATAATTTTTGTACATAAAAACTTAAATGCTTTCTCTAGGGTGGGTGATGGCCACAACTTAAATACAAGACATAAGCATATGTTATCAATTACCAGGTTCAGGCTCTCAAAGGTTAATAATTCTTTCATGGGAAATTGTATCCGTTTTTATAATAAAATTCCAAAAGAAATGTTAGACTTGAATTCTAATCAATTTATAAAGCGAGTTAAAGTCCAACTCATGAAAAAAGCTTACTATTGTATTACCGAGTATTTAAATGATAAGTGCGCATGGACATCATTGTAATAGTTGTAAGACTTTAAATTAAAAAAAAACAATTAAGAAAAACATATATTTAAATAAAATAAACAGAGAGGAGTTTCTTACCGGTTCTTCTCCTCCTAGTTTTTGAACCGGTACCTAATAAATTTTTACGACTTTCAATAAGTGTGTGCAAACATCTTATATTGAATAAAAACTTTTTGAATTTGAATGAAAACGTATTGCGCCGATCCTTAATTTAAATTCTACGGTAATACAACGGGCACTTGAAGTACTACCATAAACTATACTCACCGACGCTTAGTTAGGCAACAACAATGAACGAATATGGACGTATGGACACACAATCATAATAGGCTGGATCGGAATGGATCGTTATGCCTTGCATTTAGCGCCATTTCGTTAATGAGATACCTAATGTCGAATGTGCCTCTGATTAGAAGGAAATAGAAAATAGATATGAACACATCATTGAGTTTTAATGGCAAACTCGAATCCACAACAACACTAGAATCAATAGCAATACCAAATCAATAAGATATTTGTAAATGTACTGCATTTATTTATTTATATATAAGTAATATAACATATAATATAGCAAGTAGTTCGGTATGTAAATTTCACCTTTAAACGTAAGTATAGGATGCACTTGTTAAAGTTGCAAAAACCTCCATCTTATGAATCCTATAAATACGCCCTTCCTCAACTATGTCCCTTTTCAAGTTGGTAAATATGTATTTCCTACGCAGGTAATCGCATTTTATTTATCTGAATAATTATGTATTTATAGTACGTATTTGAATTCTATTATGATTTTCGTATTAGTATTTAAGTTAGAACGTTATAATATTTGTAGTATTTATGTGACTTTAATCGGTTTTGTTTATTTTTATATCCTTTGAAAATTGTGCATAATTTGTATAACTTATCTCTTGCGTTAAAAGTGTTCAGTGTATATTAAGGTGTAATTCTTGTATTATTATTATAATTGTTTGGACGGGTTGCTATGCTTGTGGTGCGTGCGGCGGACTCGCGTAGGGGTTGACTGAAAATCAGTGTTGTACGCGTGGCCACATGTATCGTGTGCTGATTCAACTCCTGTAATGGTTGCAGAGAACTTCTTTTTGTGTTTTGTTATTTGTATTTGTTTGCTGTGTATTAGCATACGTGGCCGTGATTAAATGTGTTTCTTTCTTTCTTTCTTTTGGTCTTTCTTTCTTTCTAAAGCTATTTTTTAAATATTTTTCCTGGTATACGAAACTATTGTATTTGAGGATCACAGACTACTCATTATTATTTGCGTTCACTACTCATCATTTTTAGTAGGTAATACCTACTCTATTACTCTGTGTATTGCCATCCCTTGACAATGAAAATTTTTTTCCCTGTTACTTGGATACTGATATGTTACCCATAAACTGCCATAATATGAATGAGAAACAGAGGTGAAACTAAGGTCAAACTGTTAAATTAATTTTACGTGAAATAATTACCATCTTCCTGTTTTAAGAGCTTGGCTAAGAAATAATTTATCTGGAAACGGTTTTGGAATCGGCTTAATCTATTTTTTACATACCGAAATTAGAAGCGCAATAAAGAAGTTTAATTATTTTCTGACAAGTTACGATTGAAATACACTCTACACTCTACATATCTTCGCAGTAGATAACTGTTTACCAAAATCTAAAAATTAACTGACTATCTGTTCAACGACGCTTACGATGATATATATTTATAGAGTGCATGATTTAGCATACCGCTGGAATACCACGATAAGTGGACAAACTTTACAAAAATATGTAGATAAGACATTTTCGACTGCTCCTTAAATAATTGAACCTTGGATATTTAGTAATAAAAAAAGTATGAATAATATACTACGATTGGATATGAAACAGTTTGTGGAAAATCTGTACAATTAATAGAAAGGCCGAGCGCCGCTCGAGGGTGCGAGCTTCCGCCCTCGAAACTTCCCCGGTCGAATGTCTGCGAGAGCGAAACGAGTACACTTATCACAGATTTCAAGTTAAAATCTTTATAGTTTGCTTTTAATTTGTATCCATCTAGAAGTACTACAATATGACTATAAATAACGGAGCGATGTGCGCAAGGTGGAGCAAAGTGTGGAGATGTTATTGGGAAACTTATTTTAATCGTAAGAATAACACTAAAAAAACCACTAAATAGACCATAAACTTAAGTAAGATTTATTTTTAATAATAACAATAATAATAATAATTGTTTATGAAATACACAATATTATATACACTATATACATAAATAGTAAAAATAAATTATCATTCAATTATTTAGGATTTACAAGGTTTTTTTTGCATGCACATTTAAATGTGTTTTTATCCAATACTGCATGATCTGTGAATCATAGTCCATTCTATAACCAAGTAACTGTAAGTAGATGTTAGTACTGGCACGAACTCTGAGCATCAGAGACGCTATTCTTTTACGCAGTATCGCCGGGTAACTGTCTACTCTTGCATCAGCAAACATTCCTGATGCACTACAGAAGCGCGGCAACCCAACAATCACCCTGAACGCATTGTTATATTGGACTTCCAGGGCCTTCCAAGCCTTTTGTGTGTGTTTAACCCATAATTTTATTTAAAAGTTAGTTACTAGTTCGCCTGTACGAACGGGTCGGCCTATCTTCATGTCGTATCCGTAGTATAGACTACGATAAAAACGAGCAAATATTTGTTTTAAACGTTGACTTGAAAAAAGGTTTCTTAAAAAATCTAATTCATAAACAGATTCCGCACATCGCGCATGCCCTGCAATCCTCTTCGAACCTGTATAAAATCACAAAATACAAAACAAAGTACGGCAACAATGTACAGTTCGCCTCAAACTTTATGGCGGATCGGAATACAATGCTTTAAGCGTGCTTGCGTAGGTACAGTCATATACCCCTCGCTCTACTGCGTCCCGCTACACCTAAAACTAGTTACTGCGACGCGACTTGTGCCTACGTTCACATTCGCCATAAAGTTTGATTGGAACGATATCTATAGATAGTAATTACTAATTTAAGCTTGGTAGGTACATAATGAGCACTTTGCATTTATCAGCTTCAGTCTCTATGTCCAGAATAATCGTCATAGAGTAAATGAATTTGACAGCAGCGTTTGATTTTAATAGAGTCAGAAATGTTACTTCACAGTATCGAAACTGTCAAACGTAATTTCGCGGAAGTGAAAGCCGGCGCGAAGAACCTCGCTGACTGAAACTTGCCATCTCGGCGAACGCGTACACCAGCTAGCTAGAGTCCTTGACGTAGAGTAGAAGTGGTTGGATGGTTGGCGCTGAAGAGGTCGTCTAATCTAAGTCTAATTGACGACCGCTTAGCCTAGTGGGCAGCGACCCTGCCTGCGAAGCTGGAGGTCCCGGGTTCGAATCCCAGGTCGGGTCAGTATTTATATGATGAATATTAATACTGGCACCGGGTCTTGGTTGTTATATGTATGTGGTGTCTTCGCTTGGTACCCAAAATACAAGCTAATGCTTAGTTTGGGACCTAGACGTTGTTGTGATTGTATGTGTTATTATTATTATTATTATAATCATTTCGTACTTTTTTCGTAATCTATATATAAATACATGAAGGAAAAACTTTAGACCCTTTTTAAAGCGTACTACGCGCACGTAGGAGTATGATATTCGCCATAGTTACAGTTTATGTGGAGCAGGAGTGCAGAAAGCTAAAATCTATAAACAGGGTCAGTTTTTGAGATGATACTGTATGGCCAAATCCTAAACTATGAGAAATAGCGAAGTGTTTAAATAGCTCTATTTTTGAGAAAACATTACAGTATAATTACATTTTTGAAAAATCCGTTACTTTAACAGGGAATCAAACCACTTGATTTGATAATCTACATATTAATGCGTGAAAAGAAAACTTTGTACCCCTTTTCAAACATATTGTGCGCACGGAGGAGTGTCAGATTTGGCATTGTTAAAGTTTATTTGGAGTAGGACTACATAAAGCAAGATGATTTTTTGAGGTTGGATTATATCGTCAAATCCTAAACTATGAGAAATAACGGAAAGCAAAACTATGTACCCCTTTTAAAGCACATTGTTACGTGTTAGGGTTCGTCGAATTTGGAGAGAAAGACCTGCTGACTCTTTTGAAGACTTTATTCACTACCACTAGGTCAAACACACAGCACTAGGTCCAAACACTAAGCACTCACGATGTATTAGGTCGTAGACAAGTCGTAGGTTTCACTGGTATCACTCTTGATCACTAGTTTTCACTTCGAAGTCGCCTCGAAAGTAGTCCAAAAACTGAACTGCCCTCGCTCGCCTTCCTGTGGCTATTTATATGGGCCCAGACTAGCTCCAGTTCATTCCAAAAGGCGCGCGAACGCGATCGACCATTCGAGACCATTCTTTCCTCTAACGCCATCTAGTATTGAGTAGGGGTTTCGTGTTGTCCTTGTTGTAAAACCCTTCTACAAAGTGTTTTACTGGTTGACGCTAGATGGCGGTCGTTACTCTGTGTGTTCGTAACAATATTATGGGTACGGAGGAGTGTGAAATTTGGCAAAGGGAGACTTTATATGGAAAAAGAGTGCCAAAAGCTAAAATCTATATAAACATAATATATGTTACAAAATACTGTCAATAACAAGAGTTAGTCTGTCGTTTGATGCAGTTTGAATTAACTTACAGTCGCCTATTAATTATTGGTGGTTTCAAAAAAGTGCGTACGGTCGAACTTCGACCGGTGCCTGGGCGACCACCACTAGTATTAATTATTCAGTAAAATTAATAAACAAAATACGGTAATTATATGAAACATGTGATGTCGTTTGAATTTCGTATATAAGCCTGAGAATGAAAAGGGTCGTGTCGCACTGTTGTCACGACTCCCTTTTCGGACAAAATTACAACAAAATAATATTTCACCAATGAAAACTTCAACGAACCCTTTTCATTCTTCCGCGAAATTACTTTCGGCACTGTCCCTGGAAGCTTCGGCAGTTTTGTTTTGTTTTGTTTTTTTATTTAGGATAAACTAATCAAATAGAAAAAAGTGTTTTATCGTCTTATTTATTATTGCGTGAAGGTTGTATGTATACCGGTACGAAGGCATTGTCCTCTTCCAGTATTTTTAGGTATCTGTAACACGGTATCTGTTTGGTCGCGTATATTTTGACAATTATTGGATCGACCTTCATGAATATATTGTATATGTGATCACATAACATACAAATACTATCTGTATATATTTCTTAAAGGTTTCGTACCTAAAGGGTGTCAACGGAAACCCTATTACTATGGTTCCGCTGTCGTTCGTCCGTCTGTCACATATTCACACTCACAGTCAGCATAGTCACAGAACTGTAACTTATGAACCGTAATTGAGAGACACTTGAAATTTTTACAGTATATTATTATAGTCGCTATAACAACAAATAATAAAAATAAAATAAACTAAAAAATTAAAGAGTGTCTTCATACAAAATACTTATTTTTTTTTGGCGTTTTTTTCTGATTGCTGATTGTAAGATCATTGCTAGTCGTACATGCTACAAAATCCTATGTTTATGCTTGTCTGACACGCATTTGACCGGTTTCTTTAATAACTCTTTAGGTTTTGGATCTTTATTTAAATATAAGAAATAACGGTTGACCAGTATTGATTTACAAAAAGAAAGAAACGATACAAAAGTAATTTGTACTTACTTGTAATAAATACAACACCGATGCCGCGTCTTTTCTATATAAAAAGGTACTCCACTATATTAACAAGAGGGACGGTCTTGTAATGGTGCTATCGTCTTGGCAACTTAATAATTTAAACTTGCGCTTCTTTCTAACATATGTAGTGAGTTCGAAAGACTGAATTACAATCATGCCCTTAGCAATTAACTTAAACAAAGTACCTAGTTTATTCTTAAATAGAGTACTTAGTTTATTCTTAGAAAACAGATACCACAAGTACATCAAAATATTACGTGCGATTGTACAATAGTTCAGCGCTCTATCCAAATCCGTAAGAACGCCACATTTAATCAAGCCTAACTTAATACGTCCTAACTCCATAATAGTACCTTGTCGCACTTAACCAGTTCCAGGATAGGGTAACCGAGTAATCTCGCCCCTTGTTTGGCCGCTTAATGAAGTGGGTAGAGCGCTGTTCCTTCACTAATAGGTTGTTACAATCGGAACGAGACTTGTACGCATCTAGGTTCGAACCCCACGTCCCCTTCTTGGCGCGATATTAGGAGAGCAGCAGCACGTGGCGGCAGTTTGTCCGTGAGCAATATTCGAATTTGTCCAGTGCGGAACAAATATGGCAAAGAGAATTGGCAACATTCAGAACTGTCTGTGACAAAAAAATATAAGAAATACCTACATAGATATAGTAAAGGTCTGTTTAACATAGAATAAGTGGTTATAAGGGTTTTTTTCGCATTTCAATTTCTAACAGTTTACAACGACAGGTAGGTACATATATTATTGTTTTGTATTAGTGTATATACTACTGTAAAAATCCTCCTAATTATAATAAACTTTTTTAACTGTAAAATGGAAGAAATGGCAAAAAACCGGACCCTTATAATTTCTGTTCGTATGTCATCCATTGTACTCGGAGACTATTTGCACTATACAGATGAAATTTGGAGAAGTTGAATCAAAAAACTTAAGCCCATTATTGTTGAGTTATGCGTTCCTCGATTCCTAGAGTGTGTCCTTATTTAACTATAAAGTGGAAAATTCAAAAATTTTGTTGCAATGAGATATATTGACAAATTTTTGTTTTTAATTTTTTTTTTTTTAATTACTAAATTCACATTGTGAACACTATACTACAACCGTTTACGTTCAAACAAAAGCTCAGCAGGCAGTAAGTTAAAATTCAAACGCTTTGTATCCTATTTCGTCGTAGCCTCAACAAGAGGAACAAGATCTGGCACCGAACGATCAAACCTATCGAATTACGGTCGACTTCTTGTTACGAGGTATTATTATGTATTCCTGTTATATTACTTTTTTAATTATTATAAAAAAAACTACTACATGAATTTATATTACGTATAACAGAATTAATCAAAAAGCAACGGCTTTGTTGAGAATCGTGAACTGAATCCTATTTTGACATTTATTGACTGAGCATTAAGTAAAGTTTTACTATTACCATAAAACTTAATTTGATCTCTGTCGATTTGGTATGCCGTAATCTAGGTTTAAACTTTTAATATTTTCAGGTAAAATTGCATTTATTTTCATGACGAACATGTTGCATAAAGAAAACTGTTTCAACAAAAGAGCGTACAAATGTAGGTTTACTTGCGTTTGTCTTGGTGTACCTTTTATCGAAAAATAAAAACGGTTAAATATAGTTTTTGCTGATCTGAATCCTACTACATAATATTATAAATTTAACAGTTTGTATATTTGGATATGTAACGCTACTTTTTATCCACGAAAAAATCACGATTCGTATGGTATGACCATATGCAAACGGCTGAACGGATTTTGATGAAATTGAGTACGAAGTTGTCTAAAACTTAGAATAACACACAGAATAAGTTCTTTCCTATAAAAATACACGGTTCCTTTGGGATAGCTATTCTTCATGCTAAAATGGATAAACGGATTTGAATGAAATTTGGTTTTCTTAGATAGTTAAGTTTCAGAACGTTCTAGAAAATTTCATACAATGTCCTGGAGCGTCGCATCTTTTTAGCGGTCCCAGTACAACTGTAATACAACCTAAATCACGAATCTAGCCTTAGCAAGATTTATTGCTAAGACTAGGTTAAACTTATATCAATTTTAAAGTAATACGAGCGTAATCATACGGTAAGATAAAATATCCGTAACCCGGTAGACCTCAGACCGCGACTAACGTAATGTTCGAACTTGCGGTCGCCTTTGTTGCTTTTGTAACAATAAATTTTAATTTACGACCATAAGGAAAACAATTTCAATTAATCTTAATTTAGGCGTAGATACACATCACTGCGTATAGATCGGTTGTCAGCACAACTAGGTATGGGCCACATTTCATATTAAATTATGTGACTATTCGTCACAAACATTTGCGGACCATGCGGTGACCAATGGTGAAGCCGCATTCATGTAATGAGTTAAGACACTTAGGTATATTTCGTTGCGTATTACTTTAGTACGTATTAACACCGATTATTTTGCTTAATGAGGGCTGCCGGACATATTTCTGTCCATACGCGACGCCACTCACAACCCAGGTACACATACCGTACGTATCTGTCGAAGTCATACGATCGTTTGCTTTCGGTATAGAGTAAAAAAATTAGACAGCAGCGTTTGGTTTTAATAGTCAGAAATGTCACTTTATCGTGTTGAAATTATCAAACGTAATTTCGCAGGAGTGAAGACCAGCGCGCGGAGTCTCGCCATCTTGCACCAGCTAGCAGAATATTTATGGTTAGACGGTAAACGCAGAAGAGGGCTAGTCGAGTTAATTCGTACTTTTATGAATTTCAGTAATACTTATTTCTTGCGTTTTTTTATAATTTTTATGGGCATTTAGAGAAAAAATTGCTATCATACACTATGAATAAAAGCACGTGAATAATTTTAAAAAAGAATTTGTTTAGCTAATTAGTTGTTGCCGCTTAACAGAAATTGTTATCCTCGTGAATCGATCAAAATATAGATTTAGTATAGTCTTAAACCGTTCTAAATCGACGTCTAACCATAGAAGTAGGAATAATATAATAATAAGAGAACGAGCACTATTCACCTAAAGTACCTATTACAACGTCGTAAGCCGCAAACGCCGGGAAAGCGGACGCGGCGCGTCGACTTCATTTTTAATTTAAGTGTAGTTCTGGTAAAGTAATGTAAGGGTAGTGTCTGTTCTAGTGGTTCTAATGTCTATCTTATATTATTCCTACTTCTAAAAAAAATTATGGAAATAATAAACATCTGTCCAGATGTGTCACAGGATTATTTGGGTTAATAATCAAATCGTACGAAATGTGCTAGTCGATTTTTAACAGTAGTTTCACATGAAGACAGTTTAATTGTGTACAAATCGACCAGTTTAGAAACAATAAATCGGCAATTTGTACGCTCATTATTTTATAAAATAACTAGCGACCGCCCGCAGCTTCGCCTGCGCAGACTACACATTACTGTTAAAATGATTATTAACATTTGAGATGGTTTCTGTGTACTTTTTCTTAATAAATTTTGGTTACTGTCATACAAACTTTTGACTCCCACCTCCCCCTTAAAATTGGAAAATAAAAAACTCTGAAACATGTCGTTACTTATTTATGATTAGCGGCCGTGCCCGGATCCGCCCGGGTGGACTACGGAAACGTTCCCCATCGCGTTCTCCTTCCCTTCCCCTTTCCTACTATACCACTCCTAGTGTCCTAGCTCCATTTCTACGTAACTAATGTATTTAATTTGATAAGGATTTATGTCATGTTTAAGAAACACTTTCGCAAATAGTGCGTTTATGTTAGAATAAATTTGATTGCCATAAAAAAGGTTATAGTAAACCAACCTTAAAAGATACACGTAAGCTGTCGCGGACTTTTGGTTAGAACTTTCAAAGGGGAACAATCCCGTCATACATGATTATTGCTTAACATCAACCGTTTCCGCAGCACTCGCAACGGAAGCTCTCAAAAAGAATATTTTTTCCTGTTTTTGCAACATTTTTCGTTGGTACTCCCCTCCTATTGGTCGTAGCTGATATAATAATAGCCTATAGCCTTTCTCAATAAATGAACTATCCAACCCAATAAAACAATTTCAATTCGAACCAGTAGTTCTTGAGATTAGCGCGTTCAAACAAACAAACAAACAAACAAACAAACAAACAAACAAACAAACAAACAAACAAACAAACAAACTCTTCAGCTTTATAATATTAGTATAGAAAAAGATATATAAGTATAGTTATACAACTATACTGAAATAATAATAACGTATACATGACAACAACGTCTAGACCGCAAACTAAGCATTAGCTTGTTTTCTTGGGTACCACGCGAACACACCACACACATATAACAACCTAGACCCGGTACCAGTATCGATATTCATCATATAAATACTGACCCGACCTGGGATTCGAACCGGGACCTCCGGCTTCGTTGGCAGGGTCGCTACCCACTAGGCTAAGCGGTCATCGAATAAAACTAAAATATTTCAAAGGTCTAATCACATTTACAAAAAAATATATATAATGTCTGATTCAGAATAGAGATAGTCAGCCATTAGCTGCGATTGGCCGATATCCGACATTATTCGGCATTTTTTCATTATTCGTCGAATAGAGAATAATAATATTCATTATTCTATAATAGCGAATAATTTCTTGATATTATATATTAGATATATTTAGAAAAAAAATAATTTTAATATTACATATTTATATAACAATCGTTAAGTTTAGTTATTATTGACGATACGACTAATGTGCGGGTATGGATCCGAGCAATGGTCTGGCAAGCAAATTTTCCACGCTAGAAGTCGTGATGTTGTGGATTGAGACCAAAAAATCATACCGCATGCTAAGGTTTTCCAATAAGTATTTCGTTTTGGACGTAAAAACTATATTTCAGACGCATATACTATATTTATAAAGGGTATATGAACTCACAGATTTATCTCTCAAAGATTGCCGCAATGAGACGTTTCACACCCTTTATAAACAAACATTATCAATTGGACAATTTTTTGTTTTTGATTACGCGTCTAAACTGACAATTACAGTCTTCAAATATAGAGTTCATATATTAAATCAATAATGCCACAAATCTCCAAGCACGAGATATTTCCATATAAAAGGGCATAATAAACATAGAGATGAACCAATTACTTTGATCGCTTTTAAAACTCGTAGGACTACGTTAGCCAAAAGAGTACAAGTTGACCTTAAAATTATTGGCGATGAAACACCCGCGGAAACCACCAAATACAAAAATACCAAAGCTTTTGTATTAGGTTATTGATTACACTATTTGAAAGTTAAAGGAGTAATAATGGAAATAATGAAAGAAAATATAATATTTTATTAAATTTTCTTTTATAAAACTCCACGAATTTTATTTATCCATCGGCCATACTTTACCATACGGCCCAGCGGCCTTATTGTAACTCTTAACGCGGCGCCGAAGTAGTGCCGAATACGCTCCGTTTCAACGGTCGCTAGGACTATGGGCGAGAGTACGGACTTTTCGAATGGCGCGTATTCAGCGCTACTTCGGCGCTGCGTTAGTTTACCAGAGTACGGCCGCTGAAGTGTGTAGCAATTAACTGAGAAAAAATAGATATGGCATGGCCAAATAATAATAATACCTGGGTCATCCCACACAACGCCATCTAGTCCCAAAGTAGGTAAGCGGAGCTTCTATTATCGGTACCAGACAACTGATATACCGTAACTGGCGGTGACTTTGCGCCTGCCAGGAATACTTTGCTCCAAATCCTACCAATGTCAAAAGTCAATTTAAAAAATAGATTTTAGATTTTATGGTTTTATTGATGTCTGAACGCAATCACAAAGTGTCAGTAGTCTGTCAAGTAAATTGACAGATCGCCATTGCTGCTATTTCCGGTGCAAGGATTCCTCGTTTGGAGATTGAAGTTTTGTCAAAAAAAAACCTAGTTTAAATCTGTGAGTATCTGTACCATCACTATACTTAGGCAAATGAACCCAATCGTCTACTATGTGTTATACATTCCATTTGTCTAATTAGAAAGTATTTTACGCCTAAATCCAATCGCTTTAATTTTCAGTTGCAATTTTTATCGTTGGGTCGAAATGATGCAAAAATGGGGGTACTTTGCGCCTGTAACATAGATGAATTACTTGCAAGAATACCAAAAGCAAGCGATATGGACAACACGGTAGTATCCGCATCTTTCATAGATCACCTGGAATCAAAATGCAAGACGATCACAGAGTCAGGGCCAAAGAGACGTAAAAACAAGTTCGAAATCTCCGCCGGTAAAAGCATTTGTCATGAAGCATTCGAAGACAGAGAATGGTCAAGCTTTTGATGTGACAGCGGAGTGATCCAGATGAATACTCTATAGATGATAAGTCAGATGATGGCGATCACATGGCGATGGTTGCTTTTTAGAGCCTGACAGCAGTGATGAGAGTGATGCATATCCCTCTCGACTAGAAACTAGATTTAACTATTTGAGGCGTGAGAAAGATACATTTGCGGTTGTGAAATATGATGGAATTTTGTATCCTGGTTTTATCATCGACTTCAATGAAAAGAGAGCAACTGTAGATGCAATGGTTAAATCCTTAAAGTCATGGCAACGGCTACAGAAAAAAGATGTAACCTTCTGTGAGTGGAGAGACGTCCTCGGGAGGATTGATACTCCAAAACTTATCTCTAGGTGAAGTTTTTTCATTGTAAAAGAGCTTGATGGCATAGAGTGAACCTCCGCGCCATAAAACATGTAGGGTGTTATTGCGCCAAAATTATTTTGTATGAGTTAAAGCTGATTTTATAAAGTGACGCAAAATATCCCCACGAAAGGGAATACTTTGCTCCAAATTTGATTTAAAAAAAATGTACCATATTATGTGTCATTGTCAATTACTAATTACAAAAATCTCTTAAATAAATCATCTTTCAATTACTAAAAGATCTTTAGCGGCAATAAAAAATATACTTAGGTATTTTATTTGACATTTACTTGTTACATTATAAAATTCGGTGCAAAATCACCCCCGGTTACGGTACGTACTTAATTATTCTTTATAATATATGTATATATATATTTATATTTTATACCCAGACATGGAACAAATAGCAATGTTCAAGCACACAAATATTTGTCCCTGGCGGAAATCGAACCCACGACCTTTGGCTCGGCAGTGTAGGTCTCTGACCGCTCGGCCAGTCGGTCAAATTTAATTTAGATTCCAAAGTTTCATTAATTTGTTTGCTATATCATTTAAAAAAATTTATTACTCAGTATTAATTTTTATTTCTTTTTTTTTTCCAACAAATATTTTAAGATTTCTTTGCCTCTATTTTTATGACAGCTCAGTGTCAGTACAACAAACGCAAGACTTGACACAGCGATAACGCGACAGGTCGAGCGATAATAAACTATCTAATCTAAGAAAACAAAGCATGCATCGAGGTTCGAGAGAAGGCTATTGTTATATTTGCTGATTAACTATGCTTTATGACTGGTCACCAACAAGCTATTAAATATAATAATAATAATAACACACACAATCACAACAACGTCTAGGTCCCAAAGTAAGCATTAGCTTGTATTTTGGGTACCAAGCGAAGACACCACATACATATAACAACCAAGACCCGGTGCCAATATTAATATTCATCATATGAATACCGACTCGACCTGGGATTCGAACCCGGGACCTCCAGCTTCGCAGGCAGGGTCGCTGCCCACTAGGCTAAGCGGTCGTCATATGTTCACAATATGTCGTAAAGGACACACGTAGTACGTACCATAATATTGTCCTACACTAAATGAACAATTTTGAATCGTTAAAGACTAAGAATTGTCATTTAAAAAGAAAAATGACTTGAGAAACAAAAAGATGATTTTTGAAGACCTTTTCAATGATACCCCACTTGATATATTGACTGAAATTTTTATTTGTCACAATATGGCGTCTGATTGTCGCCTTTTGATTAGTCATGTCTTTAGTCTAGAGTGCCACAAAATACATATATATATATAGATATAAGATTGATGAACTTATTATTTTTCCTTTGCGTCGCACAGTCTTTTAACTTGATAAATAATATGGAATCGTATTAGAGAGCCTTGTAGAGTCTCATTTCCCATATTTTTTGCCATTATTATTTAGTGTTCATTTTTTTTGTTTCCATGATGAGTTAATCATAATACAACCACATTAAAATATATAAACAATACTTTTAAAAACATAAACGTCATTTAAGAAATTTCATCCATTTTAATATTCCTAAATATTCGTATCAAAAAAAATCAGTAGCTCAGAATACAGCAATCTCGTTTTTTATCGTTACGTTCCTGAGGAAGATTTATTTTTTTATAATAGAGAAAAAATAAATTGGATCACTAAGAAGTTAAATGATCAGTAAAACAAAAAAAATATTATTAATCCGAATTAAAACATACGTTTCAATTGTGTTCACTACATACCTATATATAAAAAACTAAGTTTAATATAGCATGTGCATTGTGCACAAAACGACAACGTTCAACCAGTACAAAGACGTAGTCCTTTCATGGTAGCAGATCGGTCCAAACTACACGCCCTGTAAAGTTTTTACGCGAGCACTGGCCGACGACGCTCTCACCTACGTTCACTTTTGTATTAACTGCACTGGGCTAACGTGTGAAACAGGCTTTAATCGAGATCTCTTACCAACAAAGAGTTTGTAAAAAATTAATTGCAAAACAATACCATACATACCATCAGCCCATTAATGCCCCACTGCAGAGGTTTAGACCTCCACGTGATGAAGGGGCTTGGAGCTTAATCTACGCTATTCCAGTGCGAGTAGGTGGATTTTAACGACTGCTGGCTTGCAAAACAAGGCTTTGTAATAATAATCAATATATGAGATATCAAGTTGAGGCAAGCAGAGAAAATATATTTTTCATAACTTTGACTGATTCATCGTCGTATTCTTTTGAGAAATGTATTTTTTATACATTGAATTGAATTGAAGTAAAACGTGGTAAAACAGTGGAATTATATTTTTAGATTGTATTGCAGTACGCCACATGTCATGGTTTCGTATAAAGGATAATGGCCATCGAAGTATGGAGCACAATGTACTTATGTTGCGTCAAATCCAAAGTTGTTTTAAACGGTGTATAAAACAACAATTTACTATCAACATTTGTAATTAGAGGAATCAAAACTGGAATGTCGAAGTTTTCTCAAAGAATTAAATAAATCAAATGCTTACGTTTTCATATGCGATGACGGCGTTATACTAAGTAGTAGAAATGTTAAATTTTTTTTATTTTAAATTGATCATTCCCAAATTTTTGAAGTCCTTTATATTATATTTCGAAAGAATAGGCAATTTTAAGAAACTCATTTGATTTTTTTTTTCTTTTTAGATCGGTATTTAAGAAGATATATTATATTGAAAATTCTTATAGCGTGACGTCAAAGGATGAAATTATAAGTTTAGCCATTGCCGCTGCATATTCATGCATACGACTAGGCGACTAGTCTGTGTAATTTGTCTGTTTTTAATAATATTGTTACACGCACTTTCCTTGTCATCGAAGTTGATTAAAGAGACTTAAGCATCACTAGTTTTGTTCCAGAAAGTAAGTATAGTGAAAAACAAGTAATAGCTAATTTTTGATGCGATCTTTCTGGAGAGCGCTAGAACGTCTGAAGCTTGGAATATATAATTCGCTGGTTGGCGAATTTGACAACCAGCTGCATGTCAATAGAAATTCAAGTGTAGGAAAGAAATAGTTGTCAGTGTTAGATGGAAATGCATAGTTTATAACAGTGGACGTCGACAATTATAAAATTTCGCTGTAAACTGTTGAAAGGCGAAAATTCGTTACAAAAAAAAATTAAACTTTTCGTGTGTTTGACAAAGCGTCACACAGGCTCCGAAGTTGTCACAATTTATTATGATACTATACGGATGGTATTTCCGATAAAAATATTGGGATCGACTAGACATTAGACATCTCTGAACGCGAAAATTTTGAACCTATTTTGATGAGACTTTAAAAAAAAAATAGGTAAAATTACGATGCAAAGCAAATCACTTTCTATATTAACTTTTTTTTTGTAATGCAATTATTAAAAATATGAAACATGGAACAATAAATATGAATCCCAAGAAAATATATTACAATAACAACAAAACTATACAAGAACTTGCTTATCTATTCGTTACACACGCGTCAAACTGAAGTCTTCAGTTGCATAATCATACATCACCACCTGGGTCACATAATAATCCACTCATAAGAATGTGTCGTTCTTACGATAATTTTTAAATGATGATTGCGATATATTCTGTGACACATTAAATGATTTCAAACGCGAAATTCAAAATGTTCCGTAGTTGTCATTGCATGCCATACCTACTGTTTTGTTTATTTAGTAAGAAATGCGTTCTGCTGTTTGATTGAAGTGTTTTTTATTTCATCATCATCATCATAAGCCCATTTTACCCCACTGCAGGGGCTTAGGCCTCCCCCAGGGTGAGGGGGTGGTTTGGAGCTTAAATCCACCACGCCACTCCACTGCGGGTTGGGGATTGTAACGACCGCCATCTATTTACAGCGTCCGAGACCGACTGCTTAACGTGCTCTCCGAGGCACGGAGTCAGTGATAGTTGATGTACTTAAGTCAGAAAAACTCATTGGTACACGCCCGGATTCGAACCATGGCCCTATGGCCTTATAAATTTGAGACAGGTTCGTTGCGCTCTGGGCTATCACGACACATTTTTATTTGTTTATTTTTATTTATTTATTTATTATATTTATTTATTTTATGTATTCATCGTTGTCTTCATTTTTCTTTTTTTGTATTAGCTCTAATTAGCTCATAAATTTTATCATAATTTCATGTAATTACAGTTATAATTGAGTTGCAAATTCAACATGTACCTATATTAGAGTTTAACACTTAAGTTTCACTTTGCAACTTGTTACTGTATAAATAAATAAAGTTAGATATGTGACACATTATTTCACAATTTTATTGGTAAGAAATCTTCACTGGGTGTCATTAGTTATGTAAATATCGAACTATAAACTGAATGAATGAACTACAATTAGTCATAATATAATAATTCCATTATTATATTCGGACCAATCTGACAAAATGTGTCTAAATAAAATTTATATATTACAATTTATTTACAAATAAATCTCTTAATTTCTTCTATCCCTTGGATTTTTAATTTCAGTGAGCATGTTAATTTGAAATTATCAAAGGAAGAAAATAAGAACTCTAATTATATGAGAAGTTATAATAAAAAGTACCAAAATCCTGGAATGGATTTTGGTACTTTTTATTAACTTTTATATATATATAATTATTTTATATATATATAATTATCAACTTTTGATAGACAATTTTCTACGAAACTTAATGCATTTTCTTCAGAAAGATTATTACACCTTATTAACATCTCTCAGAATCACAAAGAACGTCGTTTGCTTCGAGAAGTCCAGTAGAATATAGTTTTTGCCTCGTCTCGCTAAGGCAACCCTGCAAAAACAAAAAGTATCGCGCAAACGGGACAGACGTCTCTCTGGACTGGGCGTCGCATATTATCACTCTTACAAGTGAGTTATATCAAGACTGGACAACTCGACCGCACTATGCTACAAAGCAGTGTCGCAGCAGACATCGGGTGCACCGACCTTCATTAATTAACGAATTAAGTATACGTGTCCATTTATTCCTATAGTGATCCATTGCTGGATGACATACTATCACATGCCTGATGATAATTTCATCCTTGATTTTCAATCTATGGACCAAACTGCAAAACATAATTTTTAAGGTTCATATTCAAAAGAAAAATGGAACCCTTATAGGATCACTTTGTTATCCGTCCGCCTGTCTGTCGAAACCCTTTCTCTTAGGAATGTGTGGAGGCAACAAGTTAACAAAAAAAATCAAGCTGCTGATTTAACGCAATCAAAAAATACGGCCAATTAAAAATTTCGACCCAGTCGATGTTTTGAAATATTCGCAACGGAGTAGAATTTTGTATGACCCATGTGTTAAATTCGTACTGGAAAAGAAAATTAAAGTTCTGAAATTACATTGTGGCGACCTGGCCACACTCTCTACTCACACTGGCAACACCAGAAGCTGTACTGGCAGTCAAGAGGACTCAACATAAATACTGTCAGCGGCTGGCCACCAATAAACTGTGGACCAAACAAGTTATCATCGAACTCGTTTCAAATTTAAATTGATTTCTTCGATGAAGCCCTGCCTCGAGGAGACGAACCACAGATCGATACGAAGACTCCAAGCTCTCGGTGCGCTTATACCAACGCGATTCCCTGTAGCCATTTTGTTTCATATTTTCACGTTGTAATTCTATAATAAATTAGTAATCCTGTTCCTGAGTATTTTCTATTCTTGGACACGAATCCTAAAGCATTTAATGTGCAATTTAACAAAATATTGTTTAAAACAATGACAACCACGTAGGTATGGTCTGTTTAATCACTGAGTCTGACATTTTGATCGTTTCGAAGTTTGATACGCTCCATCCTGATTATTATGTCATCTAAAATTTACACTTTTTATAACGTTATGCTTTTTTTATTATAATTGTAATGTATCTAGAACAGCAATTTTAATACATTTTTTAATTCTAACTAAACTGTCTTTAATGCAGTACTTTGATTTGGCTTCACTAGAAACACCCCATAACTATCTATAAAAAGATATGTATGCATATTTAATAAGTTTTAATGTAAAGAGCAGTGTAAAAGTGAAATTCATTTAATAAACATTATTACTTTCTATTACAATAATTAGCTTTTAAAATAATTATCAATTAATTATCCACGCATAGGGTTTATATATTTCGATTTTGTACTATTTTCATAATTTCAATACATACTTACTAATTTTGCAAGTACATTATCATTAAAAATTTCATTATATGCATTCTCCATTTTAACGATATCTGTCGTTAAAATTTAACAGGCCCACAGTCGGATGTTACAATTAAATTTAGACAGTTATCCAACGGTTAAATACTGGTGAACCACAAATGAGATTTGACGCCCTGTCAAAGAGTATATTATACTATAATCGACGGTTAAAATTTTAACATCGCATAGGAAAATCGGTCCTCAATATGAAACGACGACATTTGATGAAAACTCAATTTTCGACAATCAGATTGAAAACAATAACATTTCGATTTTTTCGTTTATTCTCAGCGAGAAATTAAAAAAAAACATTGAAGAATGAATGGAATCAAATGCTACGCATTTTTGTTGATGATAATACAAAGGATGCCCAAACGGATGCAGACAGTTTAGCCAACAAATTGTTAGGTCACCCTAAATCTGAGAGTTGCGTACCACATGAAAATATTTCAGCTGTTTGAATATTAATCAATTTTCACAGTGATAGGACAAAAGTGATAATTTTCTTTACAGCTCTACAGTATTAACGTTATAATTGCATTCCATCAGCCCTTTTTATACCCCACTGCAGGGTCTTAGGCCCCCCTCAAGATGAGAGGGCTTGGAGCTTAAATCTACCACGCTGTTCCAATGCGGGTTGGCAGATTGTAATGACCGTCATCTATTGACATCAATCGGAACCGACTGCTTAACATGCTCTCCGAGGCACTAGTTAATGTACTTAAGTCCGAAAAAACTCATTTATCCACGCCCGGATTCGAACCACGGCCACATGGCCTTATCGATTTGAAACAGGTTCGCTACGCTCGGGCTATCATGACACGTTATTTTGTGTGAAAATAAAAAATTGTGTGTGTTATTATTATTTCCCTTTGGACCTTTTATTATTATTAAGATGTCATAATTTCTTTTTAATCAGTCAATTTTAGTCTAGTTTTGTTCAACAAAGTTAATTTTAATAATCAATTTTAATTAATCCTTATTAAACACTCAATAAACGTGAATAAAGCAGTCTTAATATTATTTGGCTTTTTTTATGTTTCCGTACCTCAAAAGTTAAAAAACAGTAACCTTACAGAAATACCTTGTTGTCCGTCTGTTTGTCTGGCTGTTTATCGACACCAGTTGTTCTCGTGAGTGGGTAGAGATATCGAGTTGAAACTAGATGATATCAAATACGAGGTCTAAGGCTCCATAGTCCTGTGAAGCGTCATAAAAAGATATGGCGTATTTTCACACAAAATGGCGCGTCATCAAAACCTATAGGATACTTCCCGTTGACCTAGAATCTTGAAATTTTGTATAAAGGTTTCGTAGTACAAGGGGAAAAAATCTGATAATTGCCAATTTCTTATTTTAAGTAGATTTTTCAGTATTTTTAATTTGACAGGCGTTTTCGTGCCATTGGCGGTTAGTACATTAAAATAGAGACGTAAAAATACCTACGTTAGATATAACACTGCGGTTACCTCAGGGCGTGATTCTCAATCGCACTTAGCAGATTTATTCGCGTTATTTATTATGCTCATATGTATATATAAAAACATCAATGTATAAAAAGTTTCCCTTAACTTATTTCTAATTATTTGAAATTTGTTATATAATTATATAAAATCCTACGAAATACGGACAAGATCAAATGATATTCGTCACTCGGTGAAATCGCTCGTATAAAAAAAAGTTCAAGTAGACTTCCGAGATGACGTCAGCTGTCATGATAACTCTGAGACTATAATCTACCAAAAAAAAAAAGAAATTACCGCCTCACAATCCCCGCGCGCTCTCCTTCACCCCCTACATACAGAATTTTATCCACTTCATTGCAATATTAAAAGACACCGCACTATCTAGCCGTTGTCAACTTTATTTATTACTTCTGCATTCTGACGACCGCTTGGCCTAGTGGGTGGGAACCCTGCCTACGAAGCTGGAGGTCCCGGTTTCGAATCCCAGGTCAGGTCAATATTTATATTATGTATATTGATACTGGTGCCGGGTCTTGGTCGTTATATGTATGTGGTGTCTTCGCTTCGCACCCAGAACACAAGCTAATGTTTAGTTTCGGGCCTAGACGTTGTTGTGATGTTTACGTTATTATTATTATTATATTTTCTGCATTCTATCTGCACCACAGACCAGTCAACCTATAGACCACGCTTTAATAAACGTCAGTATGAAAACGAAATCGCCAAAAAGTGGCGGGGTGCGGGGAGAGGTCGGCTAGTTTTCATTGACTCGTTCAAAATTGACAATTTAATGGCTTCCTACCTGCTTACAACTGACGGCTCACTAGTGACATAGTTATGTAGTGTCACTACATAGCCTTGGCGAATGCTACTCCCTGTCAAAGCGTGGTCTATAAGGTTGACTTGTCTGTGATCTGCACCCTTCAACCATTAAATGTCAAACTACTTAGGCACGCAATTTGCTGATTCAAGTTACATGCCCGAAGTTTTCTAATAATGATCTATATTTACTATAGAAACGACGAAACGGTATTGGGTAGCGGTAGTTATCGGAACATGAAACTAATAAGTGAACTCCGATATAGTGCGGATATTGTTCTATTGTCGTAAAGTTATTTTGTACACATATGAAGCGTACAATGTATGTCAATATAGTGCGTCCGGTGGTACTAGCATCAAACTTAAATGTTATTAATTTCATCTCGTATAGCTCGTAACATCTTAATCTGTTGAAGGAAACATGACTAATGAACGCACTGAGCATTGTTTGTTTAGTCGCTTTCGCAGTGAAAATTTTGACTACCAGCCACTGAAGTCAATAACGAATTGCAAGCAATGGTGCAAGTAGATCCGTATCAATATACTGCATAATTATTATCATAATTTAATATTAGCATGGGTATGTCCCAGTAGTTCCACATGGACCTACTGTAACCTAAAAAAATGTTATTTTGTCCCAATAGTTCCACGTGTATCTTTTTTAATTTTATTTGACAACAGCACGAATTAACGAACGTCAAGGCATTGCACCAGTTTCCAAAGTAGAAAATATTATTATACAAAATAAATTAAATTCATAATTTTGGCATTAACTTTTGACTAATATTAGGTACCTATAGTGGCATAACAGTGGAATACAGGGCAGGTAAGCAAACAGCAATTTTACCTAAAAAACCGGCCAAGTGCGAATCGGACTCGCACACGAAGGGTTCTGTACCACCATATAATATTTAAAAAAAAACGAGCGCGACGTTAATCGAACTTAACCATTAATCGTTATTATTATGTAATTTAAGAATTATTGTATAAATATATTTTATTTTTATTTTGTTAGTTATTTAGAAGGCGCTCGATCCTCTGGCTATTCCGAAAAGCAATAACACGAGTGCACTGATAGCTAGAGACAATTTGTATTATTTATTTTATTACAGTGAACCTTTGACTTTTAGTATCGATTGTGAAGAGAATAATGCAAATAACACGCTATCTGTCATTTTCTATAGAATTTTACAAAATTTTTACTTATAGAAGTACATTTTATAAGTTACTCTATTATTCGGTAAATAATATGGTCTAGTTACCTGTGATAGTTTTCCTTTTAACTGCGTTATATATACTCCTGTCATAAATTTTTTCCATATATCCATAAACAACGGTTTAGCCGGTAGAGGGGGGGACACATGACTCTAACAAAAATTAGGAATTTAGATGTGCATAGGTATATCAACAACTGTTGAGAAAATAAAAAAAATGTTTGAAACCTTGATATAATTTTTCAAGACTTTTCGTTTGGTACATCTCGCTTTAATATGCGATGAGATTCTTTTTTTCGTACTTCAGTTACATGTATGGCGACCTTTCCCAAAAAAAATTTCTTAATTTCACTACGTCATTCTGTAGCGCTTTATAGATTACGTTCAAAATTTCATTTATATATTGTCAATAGTTTCCGAGAAAAACTCCAGACAGACAGACAGACAGACGGACGGACGGACGGACGGACGGACGGACGGACGGACGGACATGACGAAACTATAAGGGTTCCTTTTTGCCATTTGGCTACAAAACCCTAAAAATTGCCTTTTAAACCTAGTAAGTCCCATGCTTTATCGTAATAATTCTTTTTCATATGTAAGGATAAGGACCCATCAAAACAAAATACTCATTTGATAATTTTTTTAGGTAAAGTTACTGTCTGTCTACACTTTATGTGCTTTACGCGTGGGCCTAAGTCCCTAATGCTTGCATAAAGGGAATAATAAATTTTATAAATACACCAAAACAAGCATTTTAATAATGTCTTTATCAAAAAAATATTTGTAAGTCAATTGTTTATGGGATCATCATTACATTTTATAAAATAAAGTCCCCCGCCGCGTCTGTCTGTCTGAACGCGATAAGCTCAAAAACTACCGAACGGATTGGCATATGGTTGATATCAATCGACAGAGTGATTCAAGAGGAAGGTTTATATGCTATGTTTATATGTCTAATTTATTACTACTGTTTTGTGCAAATTAGTTGAAATATGATTATTGTTGAAAACGGCGGAAAAAATCTAGCCGACTGGGAGCTTTCATCGAAAACGCTGCCTCATCCCTTTTAGATATACCAAAATAATGTATGGAAGAATTGTTTCTTTTTCATAGGACTAAAGAAAAGTCCGCGATGGCATATGTCTATCTCTTATGGATAGCTTACTATACCAATTTTTATGTTTAAATAAATAGTGTCATATGATGAAGTGATTGAAAAGCAATTTTATATGGATACAGTATTAATCCTTATCAAATAAAATACGTTATTTACCTTCAGCTTTTCATGCACATTATAATTGTTCTTTACACCATACAATTTAAATTACCATTTTAAGAGATATCGCGAAATAATACGACCGGGAGGCGGGTGGGGGCTCCCGCGCCGACGCGACTTGCGTGATGTAAAATTAGACAGAAGTTATCAATATTGTATACAAAGAAATATTGTAGTGTTTGTTTTTATGTATTTATTCTTTACTTTTTCAAATATATATATAAGAATTGGATGTAAAATACATTAAAAATACTCCAAAGTAGGATGAACTTACGTTACATTTAAATCTAATGAAATCCAATCTACATATTCGACGCGACAAGCCGATAGGACACTATGACAGGATAAACACTATGGCTTATGTACTCTGCTACCCGTGCGAAGCCTGGGCGGTTCGCTAGTATGAATATAAAAACACTGCTGTGTTATAGGACACTGTGTTAAGTACTTAAGTATATACATAAACTGGAAGTACCGAGTTTGCATCCCAGGTCGGGTCAGTATTTATATGATGAATATTGATACTGGTACTGAGTCTTGGTTGTTATATTTATGTGGTGTCTTCGCTTAGTAGGTACCCAAAACAGAAGATATAGCTTAATTTGGGGCTTAGATGTTGTTGTTCATGTATACGTTATTATTATTATTATTATAAAATAAACCTGAACATATTTAGATATGCTTGGATCATAGGCACTAACTATTCAATTAATAAAATTTGTATTGTCCATCGCAAACTCAACAAATAGGTACCTATCTACTTGAAAGATATAAAATTTTCTTTTTGAAATAATTGGCAAAGTGATGGTAGTTATAGGTACCTACTCATAGTTCACTATGTGTGAAAAATACCTACCAGTCTTCTTTCCCTAATCGTTTAGGTTTTGAAAGCAGAAATTTTGATAACCTTTGAATTAGTAGGTAGATACTGAATTGCAAAACACAAGAAAACTGTGTTTTTCTGCCAGGTTCTAAATAGGAAAAAAATTAAATGTTCTTAACCATAGTCCAATTTAGTCATCCACAGACCAAATCACACTTATGTACAGAACCCTAATCACCTGAGCCTGACTCAATATTGAGCAGGTTTTTTAAACTATTTTCATCATAATCATTTAACCCATTAGACTACTGTTGGATATAGGCCTCCACCCTAGTACTGCACAACACACAGTCTTGGGCCACCAGTAACCAATCGGGCCTACCACTTTTATTAAGTCGGCAGTCCGTTCGGTGGGGGTGCCACGCTCCGACTCACAGTTACCGGCGGCAACTCAAGACCCATTCTTCCCCAGCGGCTATGTTAGCAATGTGGCCTGCCCACTGCCACTATTATGTGAACTATGTCGTTCACTCCCCAGTTCTTCTGAGGATTCCTTCATAAAAATTTAACCCTGCAGAGAAACTGCAAGCACAGCGCTTTCTATAGCATGTTCAGCGACTCTTAGTTTATTAATGAGGGGAACATTTCGGAACTACATCACATTTTCGTAAGTCATCACTGGCAAAATGCACTGTTGAAAGACCTTAGTCTTTAATCAATAAGGTTTATAAGACTTAAAGATGCTGCATAGGTTCTAGAATGCTGCCGAACCAAGTAAGCTTCTTTATTTGACCCACTGTGGAAGTGGACTTACCAAATCGGACAATTGGACGGTCTTCATTGACCATTTCGACTTTTGTAAACTATCAAACATCATTATTTGATTTTAATATTGAATAATAAACTAATTTAATTATTATTAATGAATTATATTACTGAATTAGAATTTGTGCTTAAAATATTTAATATCTCTTTAACATGATTCCAGATTTTTAACTGATTGATATTCTATTGGATGTTATTGCCAAAAAACAGGTAATTACCAAGAAGAGATAAGTGCTTAAAAAGCACTTAGCATCGAGAAACAGTGACTTTTTTTAAATTTAATCAAAAAACATTTTTTATATGATTTATAAACTTATTCAAACAAATTAAAAATAACGAACTTGTAGTAAGGACCATAAAATTTTATTCTTGATTTCAAAAATTTCACCATCGGCTTAAATAAAAAAAAACAGTATAGGTTTCCAATCACACATCATTATGTATATCATTTATAAAACTTGGTTTAAAAGTCTTCAAATACAATTTCAGAAGTATTAAAATTTTGTTGAAAGATTTTGTCTTAATAGTTTTTAAATTTTTGTAGGTAAACATATATTATCTTTCTAAAACTTTTACAACTTGAGGTTAAGATAGTTCTAGTTATGAACCAATCAAAATTTCAAATTTTAATTCTATATAGTGTGTTACATGAAAAATTAAGAAATACTTAGCCACACCCTTAGCACAGCCCTAAAGCTTCTAACATTTTGACAATAGCTCACAATGCACTTTATCTATCCACTTACCAAAAACCTTGGAATTATCATAATTTTTTTCTGGCTACGTGACTAATATAGGAAATTTGGGGTGGGTTCCCAAAACTATCACCTTTAACATTTGGTTAGTAATTAGAAGAATATGACAAGCCACACAAAACTTTTTAATCCATCCAAAATTCAGCCAAGATAGATTGATTTCTAAATTGATAGATTTGGTTATTTATTTATCTTTGGGGACGCCAGCTGATGCAGGCGGACGATCAGTCCTCTTGATTGTGGAACATTTCACCTAATAGAGTTATTAGATGAGGTTAGGTTTGGTTTCTTTATATCAATAAACCTAGAATATTAGCATTGCAAAAGTAATTTACTGCTGGTTTTAAAATATTTCAGGTAATGATAGTATCTAATGCTTTTGTACCTGGTAGGTATGTAATATATTTTTTTTGCTTTTCCACATTTTTAATATTTTTGAAAGTTGATTTTGTGCCCTCGGCCCACCCCTCTCCTAAATTATTTTTTATATCTTTAGGATGGTAATTTTGAAAATTGTACCGCAATTTGGTAGCAGTGACATCTAGCTAAATGGAAACCCTTTTCAATATAAACCTGATAAATAAACAATTTCCACTAATTTCATTTCTGTGACGGTTTTACATTTCCCAAAACTGTTCAAAGTTTCGGCTTTCTAAACCGAAAGTAGGTACCCATCACTAGTCAAAAATTTGGTTTTCATTGATACTAAAACTGTTTCGGTTGATAAAAATAAAAACACTGTTTCCGGTTGACACTAGGATAAATCCAAGAGAATTATTTAACCAAACACTAAGGACTAAACCCTTTGGGATAAGGTGATTCGAATGATTTTTATCGTCGTGAAGTTTTATCAGGCAGTGAGGATCCTGACTGATCATTCAAAATAAGACGTTATTTACCTGATCAGGACAGAAGTATCCAAATGCGACGATTCCAAATATGCAAAGCGTAAGACAGAAGAGTATAATCTTCCGCAATTTAGACCTTGGCTCCATTTTTTTGATCTCATAGGCTCCACTGGGCAACAGCAAAGCGAAATCACTATCTACTTGAACTGATACACTTTTTTGCATTTCGGTCGAATGCATGTCTCATTTTTAAAAACAAATCACTTGTGACCCAGGGTCCCAGGTAACCTTTTTGGTTATTTACACTGAGTCCGAGAAAATGGCATAGTCCCACTTGCTGTTATACTTTTTTATTCAATGATTTCGCAAATTATGTTTTAAATTCTAACAAACGTTGTATTTATACTACGAAGTTTATTGCCCGTTTCTTGTACTGAGAGGTAACCGTCATCCCCTCCGCTCATATTCTTACGAACAAGAATAATAAACATTACTGAACATTATTGCTACTCAGTGTCGTCGTACTTCCATCGTACCCAAACATTGACTGATTTGACAGCTACGCGCAGCGCGGTGTTGTTATTTAGAAAGAAATTGTTCCTAACTAATGCATCTCAAAAATATAGTGACAAATCGTATAAATATATTCTAACAGCACAAAAGAGCAGTATAGACATTTATAAAGTTGTTACAAAATTAATATTAATTTCGTAGGTAATTATTTAAAATTCTAATTAATTGATTCTTTTGTAGATGACAAAAAGAATTTAAAAATAACGGACTCATTTTTATTATGCTTATCACACTCAATTAAAGTCCAAGTATATATATTTTTCAATGTTGAAAACCATTATAATCGTGCTGCCCTTCATTTAAGGGTAACATATAAACTGACCACACTAATAGTAGTGTTCCGATTTAGAAAAGTTTATTTTATCTTCCCCCGTATCTCTGTGTAAATAAATCGTTTCATCCTGGGTTAGGTCTTTGTACACCTTATCAAAACATAGTGAAAAATCGAAGAATTCTAAGATTAAAAATTTTAAAAGCCCTCGACACAAAAAAACTAATCTTTAAAAAGTGTAGAACAACACATTCTTCCCACCGCAAGGGTAAAACAAAAAAAAAAAAAAGTTTGTTCATACTCAAATAATTTTTGATCCTTAAAGGCATCTGGAACCGCTAATTATTAGGTATTTTAAGTTTACTTAGCAATCCAAGACGCCCTTAAAGATCAAACACCATTTGAAAATGAACAAACTTGTATTATTTCACATTTTTTAAAGTTTTTTCAAGTTTTAATTTAATTTTTATTTCATAATTTTTAGTCTCAGTTATTTAGTTAAACTGATTCATACGTGACTAGACAAAAAAGTAATTTTCAAGTTTTTAGTTTTCATTTCGTTAGTTAATATTTCTCATTCCTTTTCAATATAGTATACATTATTCTACTAGTCAAGCCATTTCATTTGCTACTCATATTGAGGGATTTGTGAAAAAAATATGTAATTGGCCATTTTGTGGTGGCGGCTATCTTGGATTTGAAATTTGTTATGGTGGATAGTATTCTACTAGTCAAGTCCTTTTATTTGAAACCCATATTGATGGAGTAGTGAAAAAACAAATATATTGTGATGGCGGCCATCTTGGACTTAAAATTTGTCATAGTGTATAGTATTCTAATAGTCAACTTCTTTCATTTGATATCCATATTGATGGAGTAGTGAAAAAATATGATATTCGCCATTTTGTGGCGGCAGCCATCTTGGACTGATTTTCATCAAACATAGCTAAGGACACTCCCGACTAATTCACCTTTCAAATAAAAAAATCCGCATCCAAATCGGTTCATCCGTTTGGGAGCTATGATGCCATGGACAGATACACACACACGTCAAACTTATAACAACCCTCTTTTTGCGTCGGGGGTTAAAAAATACAGTATATTAATTGTTTAGAATCTTAACTGTAGGTACAAAAATATTCCTAATACAACTTATAAATATTTTACATTAAAGACCACGCTAGTTTGACAGGTTGACATAATTATTTTGACAGCCGTTCTTAATTATATGATATTGATATTACGTCCATGATTACCTATATGAAAATCAGTCCTACAAAATCCGTAGCCACTGCCTTCCTTTACGCACGCACAAAATACCTGAGCAAAATACATATTTTATCGTTTAGATGCAGCACTGTAAACGTCTAAAAAAGCGCATTGACTTTTGAATCTTTGGTGTGGTTTTCAGGTAAATCGATGACGCCCAGTTCATTTAAAATACCAATTGAATAGAGTTTCGTAGCAAAATATAACCTAAATAAAATAGTAAACTTTTAGTGGTGAAACAATGCAAACAAATCCTTATATTTTGAGATTTTTGTGTGAAACTTGGTTTATGAAAAATAGGTACTTTATGAAAGCCCATTTATGGACATTATAAGAACATTAACAATAAATACACACATCAAAAAAGTCTAAGCAACACATAGGTACTATTTCAAATTATTAAACAATAATTATTATATCATTTTTTACCAAGTAGGTAATAATACCTATGTAAACTTTTTTGATCTAGAGGACATACTGGCTGATTGTAAAAAAATCGAGTAGGTACTTATCATTTGTTTTTTTTTTACAAAAACAAAAGCGAATACATTTGTTCGAATTTTATAGCGTTTTTTTTGCTTATTAAAATTTAGTATTCTGTATCAATTTTATAATTTAAACAATAATTTGAACAAAGTTTTAAACAAATTTGGATTTTGAGACATTTTTTACGTCATAAAGCGACGTCATTTGAACGCAGATGAAATACAAAGAGCTGTAGGGATGTCGCAAGCGGGAAGAAGTCAATCTCAGGTATCTCGGTATTTTGGTGTCAACAGAAGCGTTATTTGCCGTCTTCATCAGCGTTACACTCACGGGAGATCCTGCTGAGCAGCACCCAGGTCGAGGAAGGTGTACAACCACACGGCAATATCGATACATACAACTGACTGCAAGACGCCAGCCGATGTTAACCGCCCGAGAGATAGGTTTAAGGCTACAAAATTCAAGTGATGTTGGTTTTAGCTGCCAAACTGTACGAAATCGACTGCATGAGTATGGCCTACGAGCACGACGGCCAATTAGGTTCCCACCGATACGTCACGGGAATCGCGCTCGTCGAAATGAATGGTGTAGGGAACACATTACATGGACCCGGGAACGAACAATGGGATAAAATTTTATTTTGCGATGAGTCTCGATTTGGGTTCAAGCCTGATACTAGAAGGGTAAGAGTGTATCGTCGTCCTGGAAATACTGAAAGACTGAGGTGCGTTCAGGAAGTGCATCCATACAACGGTTCAACAGTTATGGTATGGGCGGGTATTATGAAGAACAGACGGACTGAGCCCGTTTTTGTAATTGGTAACATGAACGCTGTAAATTACGTTGAGGATGTTCTAAGGCCTTATGTCCGTCCATTCGCACAAACGCTTGGCTCCGATTTCACGTTGATGCATGACAATGCGCCTTCGCATACAGCTTTGCACACACGAGAGTACGTGGCAAAGGAAAACATCCTAGTATTGCCTTGTCCTGCACAATCGCCAGACCTCAACCCCATCGAGCATGCATGGGACATGCTCCAGAGACATGTTTTAAAAGACTTGGGTGGAGTGACAACAACTCAACAACTGATGGACTTACTAAAATTTCATTGGAAGCATTTGCCGCAAGATAACATAAACAGTCTCATCGATTCTATGAATAATCTGTGCCAGCAAGTTCTCCATAACAGAGAAGGCCACACTTCGTATTAATTTATGCAATTTTTGTACAACCATTTAATTTTAGTTTAAGTTTAGTTGATTAGGCACCTTACTTTGTACTACGTACATACAGTACCTACTTATTCGTAATTATTGTTAATTAAGATTATTAAAAAATAAATATAAAAAACAATTGTTGTTTAATATCGAAAAAGCATCAAAAAATAATATAAATTAGAAAATTTTAAGGATTTAATGCGAAAACACATTGTAAAATTTAAATTTGTATGTGTTGCTTAGACTTTTTTGATGTGTATACATTTAACTATTTTAATTGTAAAATAAATTAATGAACGTATTGCGACAGTCGTCAGTGCAGCGCAGCGGTATGTAAAAAGACCCGAAATGCGTAGTGCGATTAGCAAAAAATAAGGTTACATATTTGTAAATTGAAATGTAAGTACTTATAATAATATATTTGTAATATTCTTTTATTTCTCAAACTAGGGACCCGCCCCGTTTTCGCACGGGTAGCAGAGCATATAAGCCATAGTGTTTTTTTCTGTCGTAGTGTCCTATCAGCTTGTTGCGTCGAACATGTGGATTAGATTCAAATGTAACGTAAGCTCATCCTTTTTGGGATATTTTTATGTATTTCATTCCCAATTCTGTAAATATTTGAAAAAGTAAAGAATATATACATAAAAACAAATTAAAATATTTCTTTAATGTATATACAACATTGATAACACTTGCCTAACCACACGTGTCGCTAGTGTCGCATCTAAATATTAATTTATTTTTATGGTGTAAAGGAAAAAAAAAATTGTTTGTAAAATAAATTGCGTATAAACTGCTTTCCAATCACCTCATCACATGACATCATTTTTTTAAATATAAAAATAGCTATAGTAAGCTATCCATAAAAGATAGACATTGCCATTGCGGCCTTATCTTTAGTCCTATAAAAAAGACGCAGTCCCTCCATAGATTGTTTTGTTATATCTCAAAGGGATTAGGCAGCATTTTTGACGAAAGCTTCCAGCCGGCTTGATTGTTTTCCGACTTCTTTGACAATAATCGTCATAATTCAATTAATTTGTACAAAACGTTAATTAGTTATACACGTAAACCTTCCTTTGGAATCACTCCGTCCATTGGTGTCAGCCATATGCCAATCCGTTCGGTAGTTTTTGAGTTTATCGCGTTCAGACAGACAGAGACACAGACGCGGCGGGGGACTTTATTTTATAATATGTAGTGATTTATAAATAATTTTAAGTATTACTATTAGGTACTACTGTTTATTTAATAGAATTTTGTAAAAGTATCCCAACATTTTTCTTTTCGTTAATATTATTTATTTCTATCTTTGTCTTTTCTGATTTCTAACAATAATTTATATACGTATTTTGATGCACTTAGACAATGGCAACACTCTAATTGCTGACACTTTAGGTTAAATAAGATAATCTTAATATTATATGTACCTATAACTGGTTTTAGAGGAGTTATATCCAGACTCGTTAAATAAATATATATATTTTTTTAATCTACCGTCATCATCCACAGTATTACCAAATTGATAGTTTTCTTGTCAGATCTAACGGATGGCGGTGATGAAAAACGGGAAAAACCTGAGGGAAAAACATTGTTTAACGGCTAACGGATTTTATTAACAGGTAGGGAATATATCTATGGTAGGGAAGCAAAATATTTTTTTTTAAATATATGTGTCGTTACATTCTTATATGTGTACAGCCTGTCACTTCATTAATTTCTTTCATGTATAATTTTATTATCATGAATAATTATATTAATTTGATTGGCATGACGTTTTCTCATCTCCAAGACTTCGTGCTCGGCCCTGTTGAAGGCGCTTGTTACGAGGAAATTTAACCTGAAAATATTCAAACTCTAATACGTAATAGGTGTTTAAACTTTATTGGTCTTTTAATTCTTTCTTTGGCCTCGCCTTTCCCCACTACGCGGGGTCGGGTTTTCCAAATGTACGACGCCATTAATTCCTGTCTTGTGCGTCCCCTCTGTAACACCCATCCCCATCATATCCGCTTGGACCTTCGTAATCCAGGTAATTTGGGGTCTACCCTTCCCCTCTTTTTAGTATCCATGGAAAGGCACTTTTCCACGACATGGTCATCCGTTCGTCGAAGCTTAGGTATGACCATACCATCTCAGCCTGGACTCTTTCACTTTATCCACTATTCCTGCAACCTTGAAGCTCCCTCTGATATGTTCGTTGCGCACCTTGTGACTCCTCCTGCCCATCGTAGCATACGCATCTCTGTTTTGTGGAGTTTTTGTTCGTGGGTTTTTTCATTGTCCATATGCTTCGCTGCTATACAGAAGCGTTGGTCTAACCGCGGTTTGGTAGACTTTGCCTTTCGTTTTTATGGACATTTTTTAATCACACAGGATTCCAGTCAATGTGCGCCACTTGTTCCACCCCGGCGTGTTTCTGTAAGTTATATCTGCTTCAACTGATCCATTTTCCGAAAGTACAGAGCCCAGATATTTAAAAAAAAAATTCTTGGCACGGTTGTGTTGTCAAGCTTGATATGGGCACTGCAAGTATCGCTAGCGTCAAAATTGCAGAACATATATTCAGTCTTGGCTCTACTAATAGGCAAACCGTTTTCCTCCAATGCTACCTTCCATTGTTTCAGGCTTTCTTGAACCTCATATAGTTGTCGGAAATGAGGACCACATCATCAGCGTAGCGAAGATTCCACGGTGTCGGCTGTTGAATTTTCGCTGTGAGGTAATTCATTACGATGTTAAACAGTAAGGGACGAAGGGCACTACCTTGATGAACACCCACTTTGATGTCGAAACTTTTGGATGAACCAGCAGGGGTTCTGACGCATGTTCGGACGTTATTGACATTTTTGTAATAAGTCTCACATGACATTATGGAAATCCATATGCCCTTAGCGCCTGCCAAATTATTGTTCTTGGTACTCGATCAAACGCATATTCCAAACCATAAATTTTGTTTGTTTTCTCGAGCTTTCTCCAAGACTATATTCAAACAGCGTGAATAGCATCTGTGGTTCCTTTTTCAGCCGTGAAGCCAAACTGGTTTTCAGTTAAAACAACTTGATATGTAAGGCGGTCACTTGTAAAGCGGTACTCTTTCCCAAATCTTAAGGGTATGCGATGTGAGTTTGATTCCAAGAAAATTTCCACAATCACGGACATCTCCTTTATTTCATGTGGGCCGCATGCTTTATATTTCCTCATTTTGGAAATCGCTTTTTTAACCTCATCAGGTGTAATTTCACATACAGGTCCTTGTATCCTTGGTTCTCCTGTCTCCAATTGTCGAGAAATTCTTCATTTGATAGCTCATTATAGTATTCGTACCATCTATCGCATATGTCCTTGTCAGTCGTGAGTAGTGTGCCTTCACTATATTTTATATTTGTTTTGCCTCTTGATTGGTATGATGATTTGGCTTTATATTTTACGGCAGGTTGCCACCTGACGCCAAGGTCGTAATCTTCCTGGAAGACTTGAGTGCTGTCGTTGGCCCGTATGGCCTCCTCTGCCGCCACTCTAATGGCCACTCCGACCTGAGCACCCATCACAACCTACGACCTCTGAGATCGAATATGTCGACGGAGCTCCAAGTTGGGTTTGGTAACGGAGTTTTCTCTCCGGCCTTTATGGTCCGCGAGAAGTATTTTATTCCCCTCCTGCCCTTCAGGAACAGCGCTTTCTAGGTCAAGGCTTCCCCGAGAGCCGAGAGATTATTGGTTAATAATGTCATTATTATTAACATTATTAATGACTCACCGGTTTGCCGAGTGGTTAGGGATCCTGACTGCAGAGCTAAGAGTCGCAGGTTCGATTCCCCCTCCGGTCTAATATTTGTGCGTGACCATGTATATTTGTTCCGTGCCTGGGTGTAAGAAGTATCTATATATGTATGTATTATAAAAAAATAATATTTATTCTTATTATTATTAGTAAGACACTCACAATGTCATTTAAAAAAAAAACAAAACATGATTGATTGGCTTACATCGACATCGAATATCGCGCGACAAAATAAATCCTACCAATTCCATACCGACGCGACGCGCGTGATGTAATTACCTGGGAAAAAGTTATCAATAATGTACCCATACAAAGAAATGTTTTAGTTTGATTTTGTGTATTTATATTCTTTATTTATTCAAATATTTGCAGAATTACAAATAAAATACCTTAAAAATACTCCAAGTAGGATGAACATATGTTACATTTAAATCTAATTAAATGTAATCCATATGTTCGATGCAACAAGCTAATACAACAATACGAGAGAGAAAAAATGTAGGCATATGCTCTGCTACCCATGCAAAGCCGGGGCAGGTCGCTAATTAAAAATAAAAATATGGAATTTCGCTATAAATATAAAAGCCGTTTGAATTCTATAATTCCACAAGATAACACTCCGATTCTGTCATTAGTGTTCAGATCCAAAACGCCCAATCTTAACATTTTAACCGGGTAGTACAGTCAGTGATCGCGTGGTGATCGCCATCGCCTCTTTAATGTTGGCGAAAAAACCGCCGCGCCGCCGTCACCTTGATTATTGGCCCAACGACTAATAGTGTAAGGGTTGTCACGCGTTAAAGGTAGTAAGTATTTTGTAACATGAGAAAATATATACCTGTATATGATGCAAATCATTTGACCAGAAGTAAAAAACTACACTTCGTTGTCTTAGATCATTGATTGATCTCCGAGTGCACGCTCATACTAGCGCCCGCGCTTCCTAAATAACAAAAATTCATTCAAATTTGATAATTTGAAAAAAAAACTAACCGCCTTTGTAAAGTTTTTAGTTACTGAACCGTTTGCTTTCAAAATCGATATCTAAGGGTCCGCGTGAACTCTGGTCACGAATCTGTGGTCAAAATTGAAAAAAGTGACCTCCATTTTGAACTTTTTAGTTACTGGACCGATTACTTTCAAAATCGATATCTAAGCGTTCAAAAACCAGAAATTTTGAGAAAAAAAATAATGATAGCAAGGACATATGAAAGAACTCAATGAAACGTTCAACACAAGGGCCATTTTTTTCTAATGTTGACACTTCACACAGACCTTTAGATATCGATTTCGAAAGCAATCGGTCCAGTAAATAAAAAGTTCCAAATGGCGGTCACTTTTTTTCAATTTTGACCACAGATTTGTGACTGGAGTTCGAAAGCAAACGGTTGAGTAACTAAAAAGTTCAAAATGGCAGCCACTTTTTTTATCATATAAATACAAAATTTCATCCAAATCGATAGAGCCGTAAGAGATGTATGAAATGTATTTAAATATACCAGAATTGCTCATATACGTATTACAGTTTAAGATACAAATTTATAGCACTAGGTTCATCTACATAAGATGATCCGTAATCAATGTTCGACAGACATGAATGTTGTTCAACACCACACAATTACTAATGTACCATTTTTAATATTTTAAAATCAATCGAACGCACATACCCTGTCGAATAGCTCCCGAACGACTAACTCACAACACATCCTCACAGTAGTCCGTTCGGGAGATACGTCCCCCCACCGCACCGCACGATTGCTCTGTTTAGGCGCCTCCGATGACTGACTGTATGGGGATTACTACTGTGATAGGGCACTACCTTCAGGGTAGTCAGCTCAACTTGTGGCTCAACTCTCCACCCCTCGACCCTTAATGGGATCGCAAATGCAAAACTGTATATTTAAACCATTGACTTAACCCTGCAATTTGTTTTAAATTCATAGTTTCAACTTTTGAGTTAGTGACTAGATTTAAATCCATAGTGGAAGCTTTCCCCGTCGCCGCATTCCAGATAAATTGCAGGGTTGCAGCATCGAGTCTTCAGGATAAATACAAATTCTAAATGTTTTGTGCTTTAAGTTAGTTCCATTTTCTGACTCTAGGACTTATTAGGGTTGCCAACTGTCCCGATTTCAGCTTATGTCCCGTGTCCCGACGACAGGACTCCCGGGACGCTGACTGTCCCTATTTTCAATCTTTTATAATGTAAATTCTAAAATATTCTTTTAATACAAAAATTTAATGCATAGTATAGTACATGGTATACTATGCATTAAGTTTTTGTATTAAAAGAATATTTTAGAATAGTGTACCAACACTATAAGATATAATTTTATTTTAGTCAGATAATTCCTGTACAATCTATTTCCCTGTCACCATCATCATTTAAGAAAATAGATACAGAACTTATTTTATTAATAGACATATTTTAAATTTGTATAGTATTTTTCACCTTTTGCTTTTATTATGATTAAAAACGTTTTTTGAGAAGTCCAGCTTTTATTTTGCCCGGCGCAACTTTCTTTCCATTGAATCCGGAAAACTCATTTTGAGAGTTGGCAACCCTAACTATTAACACTACCATTAAATTATCAGCGAGTTGCCCTAAAAGAGATTACGTCAACATATATCACTAGTTAAAACTAACAGATATAGTTTGATCAAAACCATGACTTCCGTGTCTGGTACAACCAAGTATGGACATGGAAGCCTTCATGGTTCTAATCTAAGTATAGCGATTAGTTTATACTTTATGCAATATATGTTTATGTAATCGTATTTGGTGCAACTCACTGTAAACGGGTAGAGCCATCGGCGAACTCTAGCCCTAAATACTGCACTGCACATAAAAAAAACTTTCTTGACATGAAGCAAATATTACTTATTACCAGTTACAAAAATTTCATTCTTTGAAGATAATCTTTTTAATTAGGAATGAATTGAATATAGAAATCAAATAATTAATTAACAAGATTCTATGACAGATTTTAATTCAGAAATTTATATACCTGATGATTTCATTACAAATCAACACATAAATGTACATTGAAGGAAATACATGATTCCACATTATTAAATCATATTCTAAAACTAATAAGAGTAGAACAAAAAATACATGCATCAGCAAATAATACAAGATCAACTTGCATAAAAAATGAAATATCAATGAAACCAGTTCAACTACTTCATTTTTAAAGTAAATTATTACAGATTCAGTAAAATAAAAAAAAAGAAGAAATAAATGGTGGCGGGCAGTTAGCACTAGTTGGCTAGCATTCAGAGAAAATTTCTCTCGTCACACTGTGGTTGCTCTTAAAAATAGAAAATACTATAAAAGTTTCTTTAATAAAATATATATATCGACACCTGATTTAAAGACGATTGTAACTGTTAGTTACGATGTTATTGCACTATGTCAATTAGAGACAGCCCTAATCATTACGCACATTTTGGTCTAGGACCCGTTATTCTACGACAAATATTCACAAAGTTATATACACTATTGTATCATGGTAAGTTGGGATTTAATATATATCAGATGTAATAAAACAGTATCTAAACTCTCTGATATCATTAGTCTTAGCAATAAGAAGTAATAAAATAGTAATAATGGTTACGAAATGCGTGTGCTCAGTAAAAATATTTGAATAACAAAGTGCACATTACTATTTTACTTGTTCAATTTTACATATCTAATGTTGGCACAAGACAATGGTAACAATAGTTATGTTATTTTTCTCAAAATAATAATATAAATCATGTGTAACCCTTGTTACAATTGTTTTCGTTTAACATGCTTTTTAACTCTTACATAATATTTACTAAAGAAAACAAAAGTAACAAAACATCTAGTAGTTTTTATTATTAAATTGTGGGAAATGAAATCAGAATTAACTTGAACTGTAACTATTATTACTTAGTACATTAGTTTTTTAAGCCAGCTAAGTGAAAAAGCAGTATTTGTTGCCAAAACGCACATTCATTTTACGTTCATGATAACGCTACCGAACTATTCGTTTTTTGTTTCTCAATTTCTGATTGACGCGTTGACGTTGGAACATGGTCGTGTTAACAAGTAGCAACAAGTTGTTAAGTATTTAGATTTAAACACTAATGTCTTGTTTATCACTGAACTAGGATTAAATGATACATAAACAAAACTTGGTAATAGATGTAACATGAGTCACTTTGTAAGCCGAAAAACCTCCAAGCTTTACTTTGATGAAAATTTAAATTTTCCCAAACTGTTCTCTCTTTATACTGACTGGATGGCAGAAAACCATCCACAGAAAAAAATTACTACTACAGAGCAATATCGTGCTATATTGAAAATGAATTGAAAATAGCATTTTTTCAGGCGAAGAAAGACCAATGTCTTGCTTGTCACCTAGAGTACAATTTAAACACTCTGGAGCAAAGGCTTTCAAATGTTGATCATGCTCTTCATTTGGCTAATAAGTGGGTGATGCGTACATTAAAATCAGAACATAAAATAAATACTGAAAACAAGTGTTTTAGTTGCGTTAGAGAAAGTTCTGTCTATGCCACAGTCAGGAATTTCCCTCTTCTATTATAAACGTAAACTGAATGTTTATAATTTCATTACTTTTGACATCGGCCAGTCTCAGGGTTTCTGCTATATCTGGGACGAAACATTAGGGAAGAAAAAAATTTGTAGTTTTGTTTATGAGTTTATACAAAATCAAGTTATAAAATGAATAACTGAATTTAATTTTTATTCTGATTGTCGTGGAGACCAGAATCTGAATCGATGTATTTTTTTTAATGTACAGCTTCGCATGTAAGCAGTTATATATAAATATCACACATAATTTTTTGCATCAATGCTCAATGCATGCACTTATCAAGCGAAGAAAGAAAAATAAAACTACATTCCTCAGCAGTGGATTACACTAATGAGCTGTGCGAAGTGTACTAGAAAACCTTATGTAGTGAAAGAGGTTAATCAAAAAGATCTTCTAAACTTCAAGGAAATACTAAATATTGTACCGAATATATAAACTTCCAAAATCAAAGGAAAAATTAAATGGTCTAAAATAATGACGATAGAGTTTAGAAAAGAGTGCACATATTTATGAAAAATTTACTATGATTATTTTTCTGAGAAATACACTGAAATTAATATAAGTCAAAAGGAAGTGAAAAAAAAGAGAAGAGAGAAAATGGCAAACACTGACAATACTCCGAGTTGTACTATATTCCAAAATTTCAATTTAAAACGTGCATGAGTCATTATTTCCTATTTCAACAGAAAAATACAATGATTTGATTTATCTATGTGCCTGCGGTGTTATACCAGAAATATATGCAAGCTTTGATGGAAATTTGCCTCATTCTAAAAATGTTAATAACAAAGAGTAACAGTTGCGATGAATCTCAACTTATTCAAATATTGTTCATTTTTAATAAGAAAAAAAAATTATAGGAAAAATAAAATAATACAGCTGATTATTAAATTTGAATTTAAAATTATTGATTATTAAATTTGTGATCTGTTGGTGTTGCATATTTTTGTTGTATTCAAAAGTTTATGACAAACGAAATTTTAAAAGTGACAAGTTACATTTAGTAAACAATTTTTATTTCAAATTTTTTTGAGTGTGTTAAGTTTTTTGATTATTAATGCTACGTATACGTTTCTGCTTGTTTCTAATACTGATTCATAACAAATTGAGACTGATTATTAAGTTTCAAATGACGAATTTGTAATTTGATAATAAAAATCATATGACTTAAGTTTTTGTTATATTTTTATCTAAAGTTCCTACGCGCATCATTCCGTAGAAAAATATTGTAAGTAGTTTTACCAACATTTTTTACAATAAAATTATTGAGCAGTCTAGTACAATATGAAAGTATGTAAAGGTTACAATCGTTTTCTGTTAAAGAAAATGTTTAAGTATATGAATTTTATGTGAGTTACAAATGGTTTTTCAGAATTGGTAATAGATACAAAGAAAGTAGTCTGACCATCAAAAAGAGCAAACAATTTCGTTTAGGGTGTTAAAAAAATATAAGTACGTTATCATACATTATTTTAAAAATATTAGATGACGAAAAGTGGCGAATCATTTTTTTGGTGTCCTGTAAAGTTGGCAAATCTTCTTCGAACCAGGTGTCGATATGTACACATATAAAAAATTTCAACAAGAAATGATTCATATCTACCTACATCTACAGAAACAATATTGAACTTATGAAATTTTCCAAATTAGCATCAGATAGAACATACATATTTGATTTAATTTGATAATTATGTGATATCCACATGTCTTTTGTCACTGACTGATATAACGTTCGAAGCGGACGTCATGATTCTTTTTAACTCCATAGTAAGTTTGTTTGTCAAAGGGACATGTGGATACGGCTTCGACCAATAGAGAAATTACATTCAATGTCACGAGAGAATTCACTTCGACTGTCCCTGGGTCAATGTTAAAAACATGTGTACAAAACTTCCACACCCTACAATTATATTTCACTGTAATATAAAAGTTTCAATAAAATTTTCTGTTTCCCGTCAATGATTTTTTATAAACATCTTTTCTTTTTCATAAATTTTTTAGTCACTTTTTAGAGTCCTAATGGTACACGAGGCCGTGTTACATTAGGTAATCGATAAATTCATGATATTTTCTTCCATTTGTTTAGTCCGTAATGTTGAAAGGATCACAACTCCTCACACCACAGATTTTCCTAGTTATAAAAATTATTTAATTGGTTCAGTTCACAAATTTGAAACAAACGTCCACATATTCACTTATAGTCACGTGAAGCGATAGCCCACATGCAGTTTGTTGGTATCAAAGTTCTGTTCACTAGGCGTTTGATAAAAAACGTTCCACCAGTTTGAAACATTTCTTAGCACAATTTTAATTTGTTGAGAGTTTTTGTTAACCAAGCACTGTTATAGAGTTTAAATATATAATACGCATAACGTTCACATTAGTACGCAATCTCGTTGCCTCATACAGACTGAATATATACTATATATAAGTATGTTCGTACAACATACAGTACGTGTGTTATATTCTTTTGATATTAAAGGTATTTAATTTTCATTGAGTGCTAGTTTTCTATGGTGAGAAGCCAGTCCTCCGAGTAGCCATCAAACTAATTGCGAGAGCGTCCTCGACCACGTGATCCATCGCGATCCTGAAACAGATTGAAGTATATATTAATTAATTAATTTCTAGCCCTTTACTATTTGGTAATTCAGAAAACAAAATCATTCCATTTAGATGCTACAATTCTATTTGTCTAGGATGGCTGCTAAATCAATATACTCAATGCTATATGTATATTTATACACCAACTATGTGCTCATACTAAAAAATATATATGATTTATTGTATTTTGTGTTCCAAATATCCTACAACCTCTTTCAAAGTCTTTTTGTCTTTGTGTAATTTATTTTTTTTGTTTTGTATGTTCTGCCTACTTTATTCACGTATTGTCATTGCGAACTCACAACCAGAAAGAAACCGTCTAAATAGTTTATGACAGGTATAATGGTGTATATCATCATACTGTATTTTTTTCTGCATTTATCTATACCTATAAAATCTTAATGTCTGTGTATTTCTGTTCAAACTAATCTTTAAAATGGCTGAACCAGTTTTAATGAAATTTTGCAGACATGAAAAGGAAGTTCTCAGGGTTGGTATAGGCTATTTTTTGTCTGTCTGTTTGGGCTAATTTTTAGAATGGTGGAAGCAATTTTATTGAAACTCCGCAGTCATGAAAAGGAGGTCGTCAGGTGTAATATAGGCTACTTTTTATCTGTTTAGGCTGATCTTCACAACAAACTAATTAACAATTTTCTATAACTCTTCATATTTTCATGTCAACCTTTATAGAACTTACAAATTCCGTAAACATTTTACAATGTTCCATGTCTTAATATTAACTCTTCTAGAATTTTGTTGAGTATCCCTGTTTTATAATTTTCATTTCTATTATTGTCTCTTCCATATTATTTCTGAAGTGCATAAAATGAAAACTGACCACTTTATATTAACCTGCAACTTTGTTTTAAAAACAGAGTGCATAACAACTTGGTCACCACAGCTCTTACACAAGTTTGCATAGTACAAAATAATTAACAGAACATAAACATTATGCTGACCTTATGATGAGGACGGTAGTTGGGGTCCCGGTCGCGGTAAGTGTGGTCGCGTGGGTCGCGAGGCTCACGCGAGTCGCGTTGCTCTCTTAAATCGCGGGGATCGCGCGGGTCCCGATCTTCACGAGGCGGGTCGCGAGGATCACGATGGTCACGCGGTTCACGATGATCCCGATACTCGCGGTAGTTCCGATAGCCGCGGCCGTCTTTTTCTTCTCGATGGGTCTCTTGCGGCGGCTGCTTGCGCGAGTCCTCCTCCTCCTGGCGCTGCTCGTAGTGCACGAAATCGTCAAATATGGAGGTGGAGTGGCAGTAGCTATGCATAATGCGTAGTACCTGAAGGCCACGAGCATGCGGCACCTCCTGAGTATCGCGAGAGTTCGTTACTGGCTTGTTTTCGTTATTCTCCAATCTGATGTGCCGTAACTGCACGTTCGGAACGTCCTTCACGTAGATCCAACGCACACGAAACTGTCCTTTCCACTTGTCCTGCGACCACACGCTAGAATTGGAATTGTAATCCACAGCACTCGTCATGCGAGCCATTCCGCAAAAATGGCCGCTGCCGTTCACCGAGAAGAAGAGGTACACCATGCCGCCCTCCCGTTCACGCTCGCGGAACGCCGCATCAAGCCGCTTATTGCCATGCTCGGTGCTGCACCAGATTTCATATTTGATGCTACGGTGTATGTCGTCCTCGGAGTACGACTTGATCACGAAGAATCTGGCCAAGGGAGCACTCAAGTCAAACTCCTTCGGATTGTAATCGTTTTTGACACGCAACTCGTCGAGGACGGGGTGTGGCTGAGTAGGTGCGGAAGGCGGCGGCGGATGATGGGGGCGTGGCGCGGGCGGAGGCGGTGGCTGGTGCGGAGGAGGCTGATGAGGCTGGTGCGGCGCGGGTGGTGGGCCACGGGCCCACACGGCAGGCTGTGGCGGCGGCAGTGCGGGTCGCGCACCCGGTGGTGGGCCACGTGCGCCCATGGTCGCTGCCATAGGTGCGGGGGGCGGTTGCATCTGAGGCGGCGGCTGCGTCGCGAGAGGCGCACTTTTTCCCGCGTCCCAGGTGCCGATGTCCATGTTGTGTTTCCCGGGCACGATTGGCGGCGGCGGCATGCCAGGTCCCTTCTTCTTGAGGCCACCGCTCTGAAGCGAGGGCGCGGGTTTCGCAGGCTGGCTTGCGATAGAAGCCCACGTCATCTTCTTTTGCGACCCACCGCCCGACACGTCCTTGAGCTCGGGCATACGCTCCTTATCCAGCTTGTGATCTCCGAGCGAGAGTGCCTGCACGCCCGTCTCCATCGCCTTAAGTCCATCGGGCACATACAGTCCTTCAGTTCTATAGTATTCGTCATACTGCTTAGCTCGCCCTAATTGACCCCAAGTAGAAAAATCACCATTACCATGAAAATAATTAAAAGATGAAGCCGGTTGACCGAATGCAGCGGTCGAGAATTGTGTTGTGGATGGACCAAATACACCTGAAAAATATCAGAAATATAATTGATATCAACCACATGCATTCAAATTAATACTTTCAGCAATTGGAGTAAATACTAGCTACCATCCATTCCATAAGAATCGTGAGGATTGTATCCTCCGAGGAAAGTCATAGGATCTGTTCCATTGGACCAAGTTCCATCTCCAACACCGAAAGCTTGATAAGGTAGAGCCGTTGTTCCATAGTAACCTGAAAAATTTAAATTATGACATACTATTTTGACATTGATAGCTGATATTCTCCTACCTTATAATCCAACAGTTAAAAATAAAAGATAATGCATTCTAAGTTTTAATTGGTTGGTTATTAGCTCTGCTATACGCTATTAACTAAAATACATCATATCACCAGTAACCCAAAAAACATAAAAGTCTATGTAGTACATAACATCCTTTCACTGTCAATGGCTATGAATGCTGTACTCACTATGCCAGTGTTCTAAATTATTAGTCACTATTTTTAGCAATTTTGATCTAGATAGTATTACTTATGTAAAGAAATCAGGTACGGTATGAGCAATTGAACTGTATGGTTCTGAAGTGCGATGCACATATCTGTTTGCATGTCTGCCTCATTTCACCCATTCAATCACTACATATTGCAAAACAAAGTCCCTCCGCAGCATCTGTCTGTCTGAACGCGGTAAACTCAAAAACTACCATACAGATTTTCTTACGGTTTTCACCAATGGACAGAGGGATTCACGAGAAAGATTACGACCGCTTAGCCTAGTGGGCAGCGACCCTGCATGCGAATCTGGAGGTCCCGGGTTCGAATCCCAGGTCGGGTTAGTATTTATATGATGAATATTAATACTGGCACCGGGTCTTGGTTGTTATATGTATGTGGTGTCTTCGCTTGGTACCCAAAATACAAGCTAATGCTTAGTTTGGGACCTAGACGTTGTTGTGATTGTGTGTGTTATTATTATTATTTAAGTTAAGAAGTTAAGGTTAAAGATTTAAGTTAGATTTTAAGTTAAGTCAATAACTGTAATCATATAATATTTCAAATTTCGAACATGCAACATCTGGCGGCAATACTGAGAAAGTCAATCTATGGTGATAGTGATATACACTAATAGCATTTTTTTAGTGTTGGTAGCCCTAATGCTGTCACTTTGCTGTCTGTCTGTAAATATGTTATGGGCCTCTAGTTCATAAATGAAATGAGTTATATTTGAAATTTGGATATTTTGTGTAAGTTTTTTTCTCTCCTGGGGTGTCATTGTTTAGAACTGTAGAGTACAAATGTTATTCATCTTTATTATCTTCTTAAATAAAAAAATGGGAGACTGTCAAAACTATCAGGTTTTTCTGTATTTCAAGAATTTTTTTAAAATGTCATATTGTTCCATTATTAATTTCTGAATTGTGACCACCTACACATATAGACACATGTATAATAAAAATACCTGCTGCATTGTAAGGATCGGCAGCTGATGAGATAGGGGGCACGTAGGATGGCTGTTGCTGGTGACGCCATGACGCCTCCGCCAGTTCGTCGCCACCACTTTCTAACTGTTGCTCTTTCGGTGCATTTGTCACTGCAAAGTTTATGGCATAATTCTTACAATCACTATTGTTAGAAATGTGAGCGAGTTTTGTCTGTTATTCAAACACAAAATGCAGATGTTGCATCAATCTAAACTAAGTTATTGGCGAAGTAAGGTATATAACCAGATAGTGTTGCATGTATCCTAAATTTTTTACAGAAGGTTCATAATGCAATAAGAGCTAATAGGTATGTTAAATCAGCCCTTTTAAGTCATACTCAATGTGAGAATATTTTAAGCTTGTCTTTTACCATTTGAATTGGATTATGCTCAAATTGTTAATGGGTGGTTAAAAGAAAAGATGAACATGATTGTCATAAACATTAATACAATTAACCTAGCTCAGAAAAAGCTATTAGTAAATAATATGAGGTTGTTTAATTCAAATGCCTACTGGGAACTGTTTATCACTGTCTATTCTTAGTCAACCCGTTTATTCAAAGAATTATGATTCTAAAATGGGATTTTATTAATGTTTAAACAATATAATTTCAATGAAAATATTCTGTATGTTTTCTGATGTCACAGAATATCTGTCCTACATATCGCATTTGTCTGGTGTATCTAAACGTATACCAATAATACTGTATGTTTAGAGTGATGATACATAAGTCATAAAGATATTGCATATCAAAATATAAGAATGTTAAATAAAATACAACAATAAAATCATAAACATTACGACTTAAGGAGTGTGTGGGTGTTGTGGAACAAACCTTCTCCTTGATATTCAAGGTGATAATATGTTTTGTGATTTTATTGTCGAATTTTATTTTACATTCTTATATTTTGATATGCAAAATATTTATGACTTATGTATCATCACAAAGCAGCAACAGTTTTTAAAAAATTGTAGTTGTCATACATATATGTATGTGTTTATAACTTATCATATTAATAAGTTTATTTGATAATAGTTTGTAGTGAATTTAATAATTGAAAAAAAAACAGTATGACTTAAGGTGTGTGTGGGTGTTGTGGAAAATACCTTCCAATTGATATTCAAAGTGATGTTTTTTTTTTTTAATTAAGTATTAAATTCACTACAAACTATTATCAAATAAACTTATTAATGTGATAAGTGATAAACACGTACATACATGTATTAACTACGATTTTATGAAAACTGCTTACACAAACAAACAGTTTGGTTAAATTTATGAATTGTTTTATTAGATACTTTGCTTTGATAAATTAGAGGAAAGTATAATCAAATGATGATAATTTGACCCTGGCATACAGCCGGGACAATATTATAACCCACTAATGGCACTGTGAAATGCAGTTCCTGTTAAGATACACCGTGCAACGTCACACGGTTTCCATCTTTACCTTGGTTCCCTTGCCCTTTCATCCGCTACTCGCCAAACGAACATGCAACAAAACAAACAGAAACATTAGTCGACTCTCATTTATTATTCATAATAACGTAAAAACTGAGTAAAATCACAAATACGGCGAAATACCTGATCTGACACGCCTGCTGACATTGGCCACGATTTTTAGTTTAACGAGAACTCGTGGAAGTTTCAAACCACACCAGTATTAAAATAAATCACATTGGTTTATTGATGGTTAGTCCAATTAGTCCATTAATCACCAAAATATTAAAAAGTTCGTAATACAAATTGCCACTAAAGTCCTGAAAGCGGATGGAGGATAAATAATGGCCGCTGCCCGCTGTTAAAGGGTGACCAGTTTAAATAATTTAATTTGTATTGAATGAATAACATTTCCAGTTAAAAATAATAATAATAAAATAGGGTGTGTCAGTTCCCTTTTCTCCCGCCAGGTACCGCATGAACGATGGTTCTCAATCAACTTATTAGTTTCATAAAAGTTGTTTTTATAAACTTATACCTACATGCAATAATGCCGCAGTGTACAACTATAAAATGTATAAATCAAAGAGTCCATCGTTTGTGTAAATATTGTGCTGTAATATTGTGTTACTTTGGTTTTTCGCATGGCTCCAGCTTTCCGCTCGCCCCAACCCCAAAGCGCTCGTTTACCCTGTGAAAGCCCCGTTTCTGACAGTAAGAAGTCAGGGAAAGGAGTTTAGGGGGTTTCAGTCCAGTCTCCTACTACCCGCAGATCGTCGCGCTGCGGGTGTTGTCTGGTAAAAGACTCTCCTCTTCCGAGAAAAAAAAATCCACAGATCTTGCAGTCCCCGCAACCATCGGTTTCATTGAAAATGAACCTACTCAAATCCGATTTTCACAGATTATTTTATTTTGACGAAATCATGGCATTGCCACGATTTAAACTGCAGTCTCTGATATCCTTAAACGTTTTGAACTCGATAATGAAGCATTCGAACGAATACAGGCCGAAAGGCGATGACCGTAATGTAAACAAGTTCCGGATCGTCCATAAAATCTAACATGTGATGTCAAATTTCTTGTTCGATTTCCAACCGATATCCAAAATTTTGGTCTCAAACTGTAGCTACCGACGTCCTCTAACCTTTTGTGTAACACTTTAAAGCGATCCGACGAATAATCTCTGAACTATAGTAACTTATATCTGCAAACACCAGCGGTCGATCAAAAAATCTCATCTTTCGGAAATAATTTCTCTCACAATTACCAACCGATTTCCAAAAACTTGGTCTCAAACCGTAGCTACGTTAATGGCCGAGATACATTTTTTTTTATTTTCGATATCGGTCCCCGTTCTCGAAATATTTTGGATTTAGTAAAAAAAAATCTTAAAAAATCCCGGTTTTTTTACATTTTCCAATTTTTTTCGAAAACTACCAAACCGATTTCCAAAATTTTGGTGTAATTCGACGTGTAACTAAATTATTGATCTTTTAAGACCTTAAAATCTTGGCTAGACCCCATACCCTCGGAGTTATGGCTAAAAATGCGTCTGCCGTGAAATGGATTTGATAGTCATTTTCAATGACAAAATGTGTTACTTTGGTGGCACCTCATTCTCCTTGTCATTTAGCGAACTTGAACTATGATTATTTGTCTTATTGAATACTTTGAAAGTAACCAAAAACTGACAAGCAGGCGGAAACAAGTATTTGCTATTCGCGTTATTTGCACAAATAGACCAAATATAAACAAATATCTTGCTGTCTAACACATAGGCGTTTTAGGGTGAACAATGCAAATACGCTACACCAAGTGAAGTGCCACCATTAAGTGGCAAACATATACGTGTTACAAAATACCCCGTAAAAAAAAATTAATTATCAAAGCCAATTGTCAACCATAGTAAGCTGTCATGTCAGGGAACCAGATATTTTACAGAAAGGCCTACGTACCTATTTAGTTTGCCTAATAATTGTCTACTAGTTTTTCTATTTTCCCTTCTTAAATGTTTGCTACCTCAAAAGAAGGATGTCATTATACTCAAACACTGGCTTCAAAAAATGTCAAGTTAGAAAAAAAATATGTTGTCGATTTCAAATCTTTTAATCGATATCCTACAACTGTTTCGAGTTTTTTTCCAACATTTTTTGCAAAATAACGATGCTTTCTAATTCGGAATATTACGATATGATGTTATGCGCAGGCCATGAAGATATCAATTTAAATCGTGCTCTCGAACTGTCTGCAACGGTTTATCGATGGTAGACCCCCCAATGAACAGAGACGTCTGCTTTCGTGTTCGTACCAGTGTTTTCTGAACATGTCAAGACGGTTGCCGATCTATGGTTGCCGAGATGGAACAGCGTGTTAGATCGGTTTTCGCATCAATAACACTTACGATGGTGCGAAATGCCACACAAGCCATATCCCGACAAGCGAGGTTGCGTATTGAGCAAGGCGGAGCACACTTTGAGCCGTTTCTGTAAATTTTACATTTATTATGAAAAAGTGTTAGTTTAGGTTGTTTCGTTAGGTCAGGTCTTTTAAAATTTTTGTCATTCTACGAATTAGGTAGAAATGTAGGTCCATTCTGCGTAGTTCACTCTTTAATTTTACTGAAATAGGGTTCGCACATCAGTGAAAATAATATTTCTTTATTTTTTTGGGGTATGTTCATAGACAATTCAACCTTATAGACCACGCTTTAATAAACTTTAGGACGAAAACAAAATCGCAAAAAGTGGTGGGTTGCGGGGAGAGGTCGGCTAGTTTTCATTGGCTCGTTCAAAAACACGTCAAAATTGACAATTTAACGGCTTTCAAATAATTGCTCACTAGTAATGGGCAAGACTTCTTCTGATATCGACAATTGAGGTAATATGGTGTTACGGAAAAAAAAAACATGTTAATTTCTATTCAAAAAATTAAAATAATATAAAATGACAAAATGAAAAACGGTCAGCTGCAAAAGGCTTCGAACTGACTGATTTTATTTCTTGTAACATGTTAAAAGGTATCCGTATAAACTAGCTAAGCACATCCATTCGACACCAGCGATAGCGTTATTTTGATTACATTTAGTTAAAAACAATATAAAAATTGTGAATTGGGTATTGGCTACTATTAATGTATAAACAAAATTATATTCCGTTGAAGAATATGAAAATTTTAAGCTATCAAAATTTTATCTCTATCTCATTTTAGCAAATCAATATTCCATTTTATTTTAAATGCCCTGACATCACACATGGCACGCTTTTCGGTATTGCCCTCTCTGTCTAACAAGATGTTTTAAGCATTCATAACTTCGTTAATACTGATAAATGTTTTTTAATTCTTTCATTATCATAATACATTTAGAGTTTTCTAAATATATTATATTATACCTATAATATAAAATAATTTTTGAGAAGTCAACTAGCATATTCCACTGTATTTCTATACAGCCGCGATTATTTATTTCCTATAATAAAAGAAATACTTCGAGGAGAGTGACGCCAAAAAAACAGTGGCTGCATATGTAAAGGCCATCGAAGCTACCCCTAAATGCGAGTGAGCAGTATTTCTCTTAGTGGTTCCATCGAATGCAGCGATGTATTTATCTCAATGGACACTATTTTAAAAAACAATGATAATAAAAATAACTTGCTAATTTGCTCAGTTGTTTATTTTCTAAAGATAAATATGGCAACATTAGTGTAAAAACTGAAGTTTCGAATAGAAAGCGCCGATCCGATCATAGGGAAGAATCTTTAGTGAAATGAGGAGAACAAATTACGTAGTTTTTTTTCCAGGAAACCAATTGTCATCACGTTTTGTAGCGTCGATCCATTTTTTGTTTATCCGTTGATCCATACTTATTCCCAGAACGATCGAACCATTGGCCAACTACAAAATCACTAGTGCGCGCTGGCCCTTAGTAATTAGCAAGTTTCGTCATCTCTCGGTCTCAAGATCTCGGTCGCGTGTCACAAAGAAGGCAACCAAACGTTGTAAAATAACACTAGATAAAATAATTTATTGTGAAAATATAATCTATAGGTATTTTTTATTTACGTAATGAGGTCTATTGGTGCCACCTAACTTACTAGAATTTTTTTGGAAGGTTGTTAAAAATGCTTCCTGTATATTTTCTTTTTTTAAATATTTTCAAAATTAGAAATAAAATACCATTAAAAAAACTCCACGTAGGATGGACATGTGTTATAAGCTGATACAATACTACGATAAAAAAAATGTAGGCAGATATGCTCTGTTACTCGTGGGAAACCAGGGCGGCTCGCTAGTAATATATAAGTAGGTTATACATAATATAGGTAGGTAATACATAATATAAGTAGATAATCCATAATATTCAAATTATACTTGACTTCAAAATTTCGACTCTGCTGAGCCCTGCTAAATAATAAACACTCAAGCACAGTTTTTTCTAAATCTGTTTATTAACAAAAAATATGAAAAGGGTGAAATTTAGATACTTATTTATAACTTGCGTGATTAAAATTTTGTCGATAACTTATTTCGTAAGTTTACATTGTGTCTCGTCACTAGTTTACACGTACCAATGACAGAGCGAGATCATGATATGTTAATTTAACTACGTAAGAAAGGGATAGGGGAGTAGTGTCGCGATAGCCCAACGCGCAACGAACCTGTCTCAAATTTATAAGGCCATGGTTCGAATCCGGGCGTGTGCCAATGAGTTTTCCTGACTATCACTGAATCCGTGCCTCGGAGAGTACGTTATGCAGTCAGTCCCAGACGCTGTCAATAGATAGCAGTCGTTACAATCCCCAACCTGCAGTGGAGCAGCGTGGTGGACTTTAGCTCCAAGGCCCCCTCACCCCGGGGAGGCCTAACCCCTGCAGTGGGGTAAAAATGGGCTGATGACGTGAAGAAAGGAATGGGAAAAAAGACATCAACGCGAGCTCTTCTGTATGTTTTATTTTTGTAATGAATTATTTCAGTGATTAACAAAGTAATAATGACTTACTGGTGAAATGTGATGCCATCTTTCATGAGACTAGAAGTTGCACTACACTTTCCACACCATTTCACCGGCATTATGACAGCTTAATTTAATTTATCTTTGGGAATACGGCGACTATCTTCGCATTAACTCTCGCCGACGGAATGAGGAACGAAAAGGGGCGGGGTCGGCTCATATGTAGTGTCAGTACATAACCTTGGCGAATGCTACTCCCTGATAAAGCGTGGTCTATAGGGTTGAATTGTCTGTGGGTATGTTATACAGCGTTACTACGGTGTTTAAATATTGCAAATGGACCGTTATAAGGCCCCATTTAACCTTCATTTGGCTTTACGGGTAGTTTTGTACCACCTTGTATGTAACGTGTGCTTTTGCGTATTTTTTGATTAACAATTAACAGCGATCAGTTAAAACTGATTGGCATTTTGGGCAAAAGATCGACATCCATTTTTTTTTTTATAATATAGACAAAGGAATTTTACATATTTTTTTTTTGTTTTTCAAATATCTATAAAACTCCAAGTGAATACCTACCTAATATGCTATAATAATAATACCTATTGTCATTTTAATTAGATTAGATTAATTCTATATGTCTTCTGACACATACCTACCAAGCAAAATAAGTTTACAACACATAAATTCCCAATTTTTATTGAGATACCTACAGATTCAAATGTTTCATTATTTTCATTTATTAAAATAATCACAATTGTCATTATATCTTACGGCAGATGCAAGAATGTTACTCACAGATACTATTAACCAATCACATTAGAATTTTAAGGATGAATACTGTCATATTATGTTTATACAACTTTAGGAGTGAACCGAAGGTCTCGAAAATCTGGAAATTGGATTTCTAATATATGATTTGGCCTACTATACATGGCTATACTGCTGTGCTATACTGATTTGTGTCCAAGTATCAAATATACACCCTTCTAAAAATGAGAAATAGTATCTCCCACACCATAAAACCAATCTTATTTTCCATTTTTTCCAATTTATTGTAAAATTATTTTACTTATAACAAAACAACTGTTGCCAATGTTATTCATTATTCTCAAATAAGTTAAAATTAGAGAAGTTTGCACCATATTAAGATTTATTACCCGACTGAGGAAAATATTGTTTTTTGAGTGTAGGGTCAGTTGGGGTAAATGCAATGGCAGGGCTAATGTGGTATAGTATATTTTTATTCCAAATAAGATGAATTCGTAAAAAGCGTCACCTGTTATAATATACAGAAACTAAGTATTATGAAATCTTGAATGTTGGTAATGTTTCATCAACATGTCATTTTTTTTTGACAGCTTGACAAACAAAAGTGTCCATTGTTAGACCGGAGTGTAATTTGTACTTGAGTATTGCATCGAAAACAATCTACATTATTCACACAATGTGTCAATTTTTTGTTCAATTCACTTGTAGTGAGACATATTTCCGAGAACTAGATATATTTTTGTCATTTAAAGCACTATGTTCTATAATTCAGTTATGCTACGTTTGCCCCAAAAAATGTGCAGTCTGGGGAAATGCAAAATGATTGGACAGGGTAAATGTAATGGCATATTGCATTTACACTTTTGGTATCTGTAAATAAAATACCTCTTAACTCAGTGTTATTTTCTAACAATCCATTCTTTCAAATAAACCTTAAAATCTCGTTTACAAAGCCTCCTGATATATAACAGCATGACAGTAAAAAAGGTTTTGGTTTATTTTTTAAATGGTACGTACATATGTCAAATATTAAAACTACCTGCTCATACTAGCCATGCTTTACAGCCTTTAGATCTGTTTTCAAGACGTTTAAACAGGATTGGACAGAAATTGCCAATATCATTATTTTCACAGTTTTTAGGCAAGGTATGGATGAATGTGTCTAGTGAAGTAATAAAAAACTAATTTAAAAAAGCAGTTAAATGCCTGCTTTTTATAACTGTAACATAATACCGGAAGACCATTTTTATCCTCAACTTTTGGTTTGATGGCAAGAGGCTAAACTCAAGAAAAGCTTTTGCAGCCAGCAGCAGGCAGCCCAAGTGAAATAGTAAATGTGGAACAACTTCGATCTCTTACAACCGTAAATGTACCAAATTCACCTTAAGGAGTCACCCCATCAGAACAATGCTTTGATGCACCTTCTACATCAACAAATACAACTTGCCTAGCACCACAAATAACCCAAATAAATACCCCATCTCACGATTTAGACCAAAATCTTCAATCTCTACAACATATAATTTTGTTCACAATCAAACAAGCAAAAGCACCAAAAGTAAAAAACAAAAGGTAGCTTCAGGAGCAGAAGTTGTAACTACGGCATTTCGTAATTTTTCTTTTCATTTTCTTCATCAATTAACTTTTGTAAAAAGTTAATTGATGAAGAAAATGAAAAGAAAAATTAGTCTATCTCAAAAAAAAGTAAGGAACCTGACCCAGAAGATATACGGACGGACACATCAGAATCAGAAACGGAAACTTGTGTGCTATATGCAGAATCTGATTGTTTACGGCCGAACATGAAACCGATGCAGAAAACGGTACTGATTTATCAAACAATGACACTCACAGTGACGACTTAGACTTTACAAAACTAACTATTAATGTATGGGTGATTGTCAAATACTCGTTGAAAAAAAGCGTCAAGTATTTCGTAGGGCTTATTCAAAACGGACCTTTTAATGACAGATGGGAAATTAAATACGCAAGACGCAGAGGCAAATCTTTTATATGGCCTGTTATAAATGATGTTGACGCAGTATCAACAGGCAGTATAATTAAAGTATTACCAAGTCCAACTATCCATAAACGCGGGTTTATGTCATTTCATTATGATTTCAACAAATGTAACATAAATTAACTGAAATAATTTTGATTATATTCAGGACAAATTTGTGAACGTTAATTTTTTGTGATTTTTTTTCTTGTCTCTTTATTACTACTAAATAAATGTTTGGAATCTTGACAATATTTTATTACATTAACCCCAAGATTTTTTCTTTCGAGAGTTTTAGAAATTCAAGGCTTCAGTTGCATTTGCCCCCTTTAGCCGGGGTAATGCAACATAGATGACAAGTTGTGGAATTTAATTTCTAATATTTTATTCTAACGCAATTACTGCAATTATCTTTGGTTATTTTGTGACTAAGAGGGTATAAATTAATCAGAAGCAAAAACATTGGAATTTATATTAATACATATTTTTTGAGCAGTTTTAAAATATTTTGAGAAATGTGTCTCGCATTTACCCCTGTCGACCCTATATGTTTCTGTGTTTGTCAGTCTATTCATTTGGCACGCTAAATGGCTCAATGGATTTTAAAATATATGTCATTAGATCTGTCTTAATTGTGCGAGACATAGGGTATATCTTTAAATATGGCGTGTGTGAATTAAAAAAGAGGGGTAAGTTAATTTAAAAAAATTGGAATTATAACAATATGAGTAGGTATCAAATGAAAGCTAGTAAATAGTCAATTCCAAATAAATATTACAACACTTGAACCTAACATTTTGGGACAAATTACAAAAAAAGAAATAAGTTTAACATATGGGACTACAATATACAAAGTGCAATACTGTATTGGTTCATGGTGGATCTTAGCTCATATATCTTTGAAAGTTTCAGGCTTACATAGACCTAGCCGACAACACAAAAATTACAAAACACATTTGTTGTAAAAATTAAATACAGTAAAATATATTTTCACTTAAAAATCACTACAAAACATACTTTAGATATTTGTTTGTCCTGCTATAATAACCTTTATAACATTCAAGTCAAAATATTACAGTATAATTTATTATTTGTTGAAATAGGTATTGAACTAAAAAACATCCCATGGTGCATTCTACATTTTGTAAATGAATATCTATAAACAAATTGTTTTCCTCTTTTTAAGTAAATATTTTTAATGCAGTCGGGATTTTTAAACTTATTTTACATAAAACAGTGCAGCCAAAGATACAGTTAGTCGTTAAAAAAAAAACTTTCTATGGCTGTCATTATCTTTAGGTTATGTTTCACAAAGAAGTGGAATGATACAGACATAGATACATTGTATTGAATCCTATATAATTATGAGATATTATCTGAATTGGTTTAGCCAATTTTAAATGAATGTACATTAATTACTATGAAAAATTTCAGACTTACTGACCGTTTTTAAGTAGCTTTCTTGGAACTGGCCGATAGACCTTATTTTTTTTTTTTGAGGATTAGTCAAGAGATAATGGCAAAATAGTTCTGTTCTATTTGTATACCTAATTAAACTTATTTGCTAACATTCTTAAAAAATGAAGATATATTTTTGGTGCCACTAGCCGCTTTCTGTCTTGCTTTTTCTTTGGCACTTAAGGGTTTTTTATTAATATCACACCAGTCAATGCTCGGAGTGCATATCACATTTTCTGTTTCTTCATTATTATTTGTGGCTGGTTTGATTTTCTTATGTGCACTATTAGTTTTGTGGTCAATTTCCGATTTCCGTTTCTTGGACAAAGTTTCAACAGTGTTTGGTTGGAAGTTAAATCTTTTCTCCAGACATTCCATGAGGTCAGCTTGTAGGTATTCTGACACCAACTCATGAGCATACTTTATGTATAACTCTGCAAATACAAATCAACAGTTAATGGTCATTAGTCACCAAGCCTAAGACCAAAAGATTCAGTACTTTCTAGAATCTGAATTTATTACATATGATAGAACTTGAAGAAGTCATTTACATACACGGTCAGTCAGCCAGGTATGGGTCTGTTAAAGTGCAGCACACTTTTCATTGGTTACACATTCATTTCTGCTAACGTGCTGATTACAAAGCTCTGGTTGTCTGATTAATCCACACTCTTTAAGTAAAAACTGGCCAAGTGCGAATCGGACTCGCTCACGAAGGGTTCCGTACCACCATACAATATAAAAAACGAGCGCAACGTTAATCGAACTTAATCAGTAATCGTTATATTATGTAATTTAAGAATTATTGTATAAATATATTTCATTTTTATTTCGTTACTTATTAAGAAGGCGCAGGACCCTCTCTGGCTAATCCGAAAAGTAATAGCTAGACACTGATAGCTAGACAATTTTTATTACTTATTTTATTACAGTGAACCGTTAACTTTTAATATTGATTGCGAAGAGAATAAGCTCTGCAAAGGAAAGTGTAAATTTATAGTAATAATAATAATATTGTTTATTGTACACCAAAAGTAGAAAAAGAATAAATAACATATCTCTAAGTTTGGTACAATGGGCGGTCTTATTGCTAAAAGCAATCTCTTCCAGACAACTTTACCTAGTAATACAATATAGTTTTCATCATAAAATGTTTTTTTTTAAATTATCTTTTACAATAACACCACAAAGACAAAATGCATCTAGTTTTTGCTTATTGGCCAAACGCTATCAGTCATTTTCTAAGGAATTTTTACAAAATTTTTACTTAAAAAAGTACATTATATAAGTTAATCTATTACTTGTTAAATAATACAGTCTAGTTAGCTGTGATAGTTTTCCTTTTACCGACGTTCTATATTCTGCTGTCATAAATTTTTTCCACATAAAACAACAGTTTACCTGGTAGAGGGACAAGGGAACACGTGACTCTAACAAAAATTAAGCCTTTAGGAGTACATATTTCAACAACTGTTGAGATAATTAAAAAAAATTGTTTGAAAACTTGATATCAATTTTTAATCCATATTGTTTGGTCCCTCTCGCGTTTATATATGATGAATTTTTTTTTCTTACTTCAGTTACCATACATGGCACCCTATCCCAAAAAAAATTTTTTTTCTTAATTTCATTACTTTGTTATGTAGCGGTTCATAGATTACACCTCCCTTCCAAATTTCATCTATATATTGCCAATAGTTTCCAAGAAAAACCACAGACGGACGGACGGACATGGCGTCCTTTGGTTATATAAGGGTTCCTTTTTTGCCATTTGGCTATAGAACCCTAAAAACTAACAGCATCCAAAAAAAAATTGAATGAGAAAATTGTTTTTTAGTCATTTTTAAATTTCAATTTCGATAAGGGCACCTTGACCTAATGAAGCCATACCTGAAGCCATAGCTGACTGACCAGTCTGTAAATTAGCCCAGTAAGTCCATTATTTAATAGCATAAACTAGTAGTAAGTCATGACCATTTTTCTATAACAATGTCTAGGTACCCCTTTAAGGAAAGATATATCGATATATTATTTTTGTCTGGTCACATTAATTCGTGCAGTTTCAGTGCACTCTCAAGCAGTACCTAAATCAAGTGAAACTCTATTAGGGAATCAAATAACATGATATGGATTGTAGGACATATAACAAATCAGTTTAAAAAAAGGTGGCATTTGTTAACACAATAAAATCTGTAATAAAGAATGAAAAGTAAATTTTTTTATGAATTACCTTCATCAATATCATCATTAGTAATATTACTTGAAACAAAAGTAGATGACGTCGAACCTGTAGTCACATGAATACTCTTTTGACGCAGCACATTTGCTAATTTTTTAACCTTATCTTCAAGCCAACTTAAAGTTTTCTCTTCATTATATTTATATGCTTTCATATCAGGAGGACCCTGTAGAAAAAAACAAATATAAATATTACGTATTGTAGGTTTAAATATTGTATATAAGCAAAATATTAAGAATATGCTTGGTATGCAAGTAATAAAATAACTTAAGTTTAAGGTCAGTACAATGTATGATTTGAACAAGATAAAATTAAGCCACAATAAGTTGTCCCATATTCAAATTGGTAGAGTACATAAAAAACTGATCAGACCGAGGGGTATATACATTAAAAATTGTACCCAAAATGTTTTATTCTCTCTGGAAATAATTTTAAGTATAGCTAATTTGACACGCGTCATGAAAATAGTATATTTGGTGTAAACAAACAGACAGTTAATTGGATTCAGAATTTTTATATCACTATTACCTTTAAATCAGCAATCCTGTCTAAATCTGATATAAAATGTATAATTTTGTCAAAACCTTTTTCACATAATAAATCTTGTAAAGGGACTGCTTTATTTGTACATTGGAATCTTAGGCGTGGTAAAACTGAAACAAACAATTTTTATTAAATTCATACTCTGAAACGATTAACTGGCTGTTAAGTCAAATGCCAAAACCAAAGGTCATTTCTGCCGAAGACAAATATTTGTGTGCTTGAACATGTCTATATTTTTCCATATCTGGGTGTAAAATATCAATGTATAAAGTATTATAAAAAATATTCAAGTATGTATATCAGTTGCCTAGTACGCATAATACAGGTTCTACCTAGTTTGGGACTAGATGGCTATGTGTGAGATGGCACAGGTTTATTAATAATTTATTTTTATTTCACAATCATCAGTCGTCAGAAACGTTTCACTTAAAATATTACAAAACCTACTTGAAAAAATAGTTTTGGTTATGTGTTGCAAATCTGATAACGAGAAACTATTACCCTTAGTTCTATTCCATTTTGATTTCAGTATGATGAATCATTGTATCTCTATGGATGTACCTACCAGATGTACCTAGGTACAATGATTATATAAAGTATGTATGTACAGGTGTTCCTTACTTTTTGCAACATTACTTACTTATAAATAAAGGATTGATATGGCTCAATATTTGAATACTGCCATCAGATTTTACAGTTTCGCCAATAAACCATGAACGATAAGGTTCATTAAACGTAATTATTTCATAAATTTTTTTGTGAATATCATCAAGACAGTACTTAGTTATATCACCCGTAGCAGGATGCGGTAATGATATTATAGAGAAGCCACTATTCTCAAGTAACGTATCTGTAAAATAAAGACAAACACAGCTTTATAACTTGTCATTGAAAAATAAAAACCTACTGTACAAAGTGTTTAAAAATCATATCACTGTGTAACCTGTGACAAACAAAATCCATGAACTCTCTATCTTCCTAGCAATTTTTTCATATTCTGGAGATTCAGTTAACTGTGTATTTGTCGAAATAGACATTTTTTAATGTTCAAAGTTAGTAAAGGTTCGTAAGCATATGTTCGACTTATCTATGTATGTTCGTAAGTTAAAATTGCTAATGTGAAATTTATCAAATAAGTGATTGAATAAATATTCTCATCATATATAGCAATCACCAAACTACATCACGACACAACACAATTAGTGAAATCCAAGAAATCAAAATTTTTAAAAGACATATTTTTGTAACTAAGAAACAAAAATATTCAACCACTACATTCAACTCCAAACTACAGGACTACAGGACGTTATTGTTTTGTGCACAGGGCCACAGAACATTAAATACTTTACAGGACCCATACAGGACCTACATTAAGTGATTTGACATATTCTTGACCATTTCGAACATCGATATTTACCTGGTTTCGATATTCATATCGATATATATGTCGATATTAAAAACGTCTTGCATCGTTAAGGGCCCGTTTCGAAGGCGCGCCGCGCGAAGTTTAGGTTTTTAGCGCTACACTCACAACGATCGAGCTCGCGCACCGCACACGCACATATGTAGGCATGCACAGTGGGTCGTCCAACTTTGACTCTCCAATAAAACTGTAACTTTGGACTTTTGTTGGATCATATATAAAAATTGTTATGTTAAATGTAAACTGCTGCCCACGACTTTGTTTGCGTGGACACGTTTTTCCGTAAAAATCAGGTGGGACTATTATTCCGCGGTTAAATGTAATACATTTCGATCGCTTCAGTAGACTCCCAATTTCAGCCAGAGTGAGACATCGCCCTGGTCTCGTGAGTTTTGGGGCTACGTGAATGGTCTAGGTTTGAGATGATGCGTCTTGGGCTACAATTTGGTAATTTTTTTTGACAAAGTCAAAAACCTTTTTTCAAATATTGCAAAAATGTAGAAAAATGTCGCATTTTTCGGTGTCTTTGCGCACTAAATCGACAATTTATCGTAAACGAAAAGCGATATCGAAAAAATGAAAAAGCCCTCAAGGTATTGAGTTGGGCTACGTTTAAAAAAAATACTGGACCTCTCTATCTCTTAATACGCTTTACATAAATAAGAATACTTTGTTATCTATAGTTTACTTGTCGTGATAGCTCAAACGCAGCGAACCTGTTTCAAATCTATAAGGCCATGTGGCCATGGTCCGAATCTGAGCGTGTACCAATGAGTTTTTTCTGACTTATGTACATTAACTATCAGTGACTTTGTGCCTGGGAGAGCGACTTTAGCAGTCGGTCCCGGCTGCTGTCAATAGATGGCGGTCGTTACAATTCACCAACATGCATTGGAGCAGCGTGGTGGATTAAAGCTCCAAACCTCTCATCTTGAGTGGGGGCCTAAGCCTCTATAGTGGGGTACAAAAAAGGTTGATGGAATTAAATGGTTTTCTATTTGCAACCAGATATGTAAGGATTTTTTTTTTCAAAAAATACAGAGATGTATTCAATAGGATGATTCGTTACAGAGTTCTTGAGACCACCTTCCTTCTCTATCGCCAGAACATCCCTATGTTACCATAATACTACATTGTCATCGAAGTTACTTAAATTCTAAATTTCAGCTCAATCGGATGTTTCGTTACAGAGTTCCGGTGACCACCTTCCGACTCAATCATCAGAACATCTCTATGTTACCAAAATATTACATTGTCATCGAAGTTACATATGTATTCTAAATTTCAGCTCAATCGGATGTTTCGTTACCGAGTTCCGGTGACCACCTTCCGACTCAATCATCAGAACATCTCCATGTTATCATAAAATTACATTGTCATCAAAGTCACATATACCTATATTCTAAATTTCAGCTCAATCAGATGTTTCGTTACAGAGGCGAATTTATCTTCGTACTTCTTAGTACCTATTCATTTTATTTCTACGAAGTTTAGGTGTGGTACACGGTACGATCGCTATTTGTCGATGCCGCGCAAAGTGACGTGCTCTCATTATGAAGGCGCTCGGCCGAATGCGCCGACGAATCAGCCGACGATTACAGGCAAGCGACCGCTCCCTCATATTCGCGCCGGTCACACTAATTTGTGTGAAGATTTGGAGCGTAAAAATTAAGCATGTTTGTGATATTTTTACATAAAATAACAATATATTTATTAAGAAATGAAGATTTCAAGGACTTCCTTATAGTTTTAACTTTATTATTTCACAAAATTCATTTAATAATTCTTGATACTTACGACTCAGTTATTACAATACGGGAGTGCGATTTACACGTTTTTAGTGACATTCTGATTTTTTTTACACTTATCCATAAGCATTATCTTAAATTCGAATATTTCAAGGACTAGTAACATTCATTGTATAGCTGTGTGATTTTTTTCAATGTTGTGGTCCATCGTTTTCTATTTTCTCTTACAATCCTGACCCTCGATTTCCGAAAGTCTAGAGAAAGAAAGTTTATAGAAAGTCTATTTCATTGCAAATTTTATTATTAAACGTAAGTTTACTGTAAAAGACGTGGGTATTTCTACGACTTACACAAAACAGAATTGCTGACCTTATTGATCTTATTTGAAAAATAAGCACTGGCTTTATTTCTTTATTACAAGATGTATAACTGTTTTATAAATAATCCTATGATAATTGTTTTAAAATACGTAATTTATAAATTACATATACAGTTAAATCATACGTTTTCATGGTATCCAGTGAGTGCGACCACATTATTTTAATTCAAAAGTCAGACAATGTAAGAACACATAAAAATCTCTATTAAATTAACATATCCTTAACTGATACTCTGTACTAATAAATAAATAAGATGAAACAACAAAAGAGGTGTTTCATTCTGGGCCTTGACTTTGTACACCATATCAAAAAATAGCAAAAAATAAAAGAATCCAAGAAAAAAAAAACCATTTTTTTTTGTTTAGTATCCACGTTGTACAAAAATGATTCTTATCATTATTTTACAATATGAAAAGGCAAAGGGTGGTACCTGGAGTAGCTTAGAAGATACAACTTTGGCACAAACTTTTCACCGCGGTTGTCGGAAACTGAAGTCATTGAAATAAATTGCATTTAATTAAAGTGAGGAATACCCAGTCTATTTTTAAAGCATGCAGGTAAATAAACCAAAATAATCCGGGAGATAAAATGTTAGAGATAGTGAGCACATTACAGAGGAACGAAGCGGTATATTTGGAAAAAGATTCTATACATAATTTTTTTTGTAGTTTCTGATGCGGAACCGTGTTTATACGAGTCGGACTTGCCTTTGACCGGTTTTTTATTATGAGAAGATTATTACGCCGCATTAGTACATTAATAAGATTTCGATGTAAAATATCGATAAAACAAGCTTTATGGTGTCAATCTCTATAACAAAGGTAATAAATAAATTAAATTATTTTTTATTTCTTTTAAGCTGCTTTATCACAATTTAGTAAATTTAATAGATTCAGTGTAATGAAGGCTATTGTTTAAAAATACGGAATAATAAAGTTGTTCATTTCTTAGTGTTTAAAAGCAAAATAAAAGCATTTAGTACTTACCGATGGACCGAAATTCTTTTATTTTCTTTTGATTTTGAGGAACTATGATTGTAGCAATTTACTGCAACACAAGCTATTTTTGTGGTGAATTTATTTCGCACCAAATAATTTAATAATTTACTCCTAAATCATCAATTTTTTTAATAAATTGATGTAGAAGTCAGTCTGACGTCCGTCTGACTAGTCAGACTATTGTCACTGAGAAAGGGGTACAAGCAGGTTGAAGCAAGCCGCACAAATATAATTACATCTTTTTCACTCACACTGAAATTCACCATATGGAAAACATGTGAAAAATGAAACAAATATATGTAAATACAAGACTACCTTGTATACTTCAGTAATTATTTGAGGTTTGCTCACAATTTACAAGAGTCATAAGATTGTTCTGTGGTCAATAACAATCTATTTCAACACACAGTCAACACATTAACCTGAACAGAAGCTTCACCGTATTCCCGCGCTTTTTTAATAAAATTAATAATACAATGCAGGCGTTTTTAAAAACAGGAAAGTTATCTGCAACAGATAAACCATCTACTTCTGGTGCGAAACCGAGTGATAAAAAGAAACCGCCCGCGCCATGGGTTGAGAAATAGTAAGATTAATATATATGTGAAGGTTATGATTGCTTCTAAATTTCGTGTTTTTTAAAGTATTTTGCATAATAATATATCATTCGATTTTCAGTAGACCAAAAACTATCGATGATATAGTCGATCAAGGAGAAGTAGTACAAGTGTTGCGGGAATGTCTTTCTGGTGGAGACTTACCACATTTGTTGTTTTATGGGCCACCCGGTACCGGCAAGACAAGCGCTATTCTTGCTGCTGCAAGACAACTGTTCGGCGATATTACTCGTGATCGTGTATTAGAACTGAATGCTTCAGATGAACGCGGCATTCAAGTTGTGAGAGATAAGGTCAAATCCTTTGCTCAAATCACAGTAAGCGGTGTACGCCCTGAGTAAGTAAAAACACGACACGACAATTAATTTTAATACAATAATAATACGGGACATTCCTGGCTGTTATATGTATGTGGTGTCTTCGCTTGGTACCCAAAATACAAGCTGATGCTTAGTTTGGGGCCTAGACGTTGTTGTGATGTATACGTTATTATTATATTATTCTACACAGCGCCATCTTGTCCCAAACTAAACAAAGTTTGTATTATGGATACTAGAGAATTGATAAATCCACATACTTAAATATTTTTTATATTTATATTTATACTTAAATATTTATAATTTTATATATAAGAGGAAAGGCTGATGAGTAGGCTACCTAACTATGAAATAAAAGACGAGCATGGCTAATGTTTTCATATTTTCCCTGAAAGGCAAAGGCACTTGACATTTTTCATAAACCAACATTTACACATCAAAAATAACTTAAAATCAGAGGGACACAAATCACTGAACACATGTAACATGTGATGTCTGATCTGCCTTGACATATTTATCTCATTTGTTAGAAATTTTATCCTGCATGATGCTCAATTTTCATCAATTTACTTTTAACTTGCGACTTGTTGGAAACAATGAAGTACCTATGCAAAACTACAACAGAAATAAATGACAATTGACATTTAAAAAAAAAAATAAATAAATAAAGAATATGACACCATAGTGGCCAGTATAATTTTTGCATTAGATATTTTATAACTAGATTACTTATGACCTCCCCTCGAACATATATATATTTTACATACAGACATAGAACAAATTAGATGTAATATGTTCATCCACACAAATATTTGTCCCAGGCAGGAATCAAACGCGCTACCTTTAGTTCTGCTGTTGGGGTTCCTAACTACTCGGCCAATTGATCAATGTAATATGTTTAATATGCTTTGTATAAGTATTAGGTTTATATCGTATATAAATAAATGTCTCTAAAGTCAACTAGACAAAAAAAAATTGCTTGCGTAATATCATCCATCAGCTGTGAGAAAAAAAATATTATATACTGTATGTCATAAATTAGGTACTTCTGGCACTTCTGTAGTCACTAGTGCTTCATCGCCTACTTCCATGCTTACAGACATCTTGTCAGATTCTGTAGATCTTAAACTCAAAGCTTTATACTATGTAAGGTATACAGGATAAGCCAAAACTCTTCACAGAGAATATCATTAATTATTATTGTTTCATTTAAATAGTCACTCCACAACTTAGCTTCTTCTTCAGGTTTTAAAACCAGTGACCTTGCAAAGAAACTTATTAAAGTTTTGCTCTTATCTGACATCATTATTGATAACAAAATAGAGTAATAGCTGCTTCGTACAGGAACATTTTACTGCGATTTAGTAAATAAGTAAGCTAAGAGTATGTAAAATGCATGAAATTACAAACAGCGTGATAGATAACAAGTCAGTGCTTGATTGCTGCTAGTACTTCGGTACCGCACTGTAGGAAATTAATATTTATGTGATAATCGATACTTATATTATAAATAGCTATAGTAGTGCATAGCAAGTATAATAACATATATTTTTTCAAATTAATCCAAATAAATATAAAATGTCACCTTTAAATTTATCTGAAACCTCAGTTTGATGAAGCGGTCAGTCAATGAGTGAATAGGAAAACGTGTACTTTTCAAGTGTCTATTTCGACTGGAAAGGGTAGACTTGGAGTCGGTGCTTAGTGTTGAATTTTCTTTTATCATCATATAAACCTCATTAGCACATGGTCAAACTTCTGTATTTTTATGTTAAATAGAAATAAAATATAACATTAGTGGTATAAATAAGTTTCATGTAATATACACACTGCATGCTCAAGTCGGAACATGGCCTGGCACAGTACTTTATGCCTAGACCAAGTTTCGGCTGTATCATTTTTTCAATGAGTGTTTTTGGTGTAAACTAGCATCATGCCGGGCTAGATCATGCTGAAAACTGCCATATTAATTATCCAATGCGTTCCACCTTTACATTTGAAAAAAAATTAGAAACAATTGTAAAAAAATTTCGTTTCATTGATAATCTTTCCAATTGATTCTTATTTATCGTTTGTTTTGTACATTTATGCTTTTATGTAATTTCAGTGGTCGCCCATGTCCTCCTTATAAATTGATTATATTGGACGAAGCAGATTCAATGACGACTGCTGCACAGGCTGCTCTGCGTAGAACGATGGAACGAGAGACTCGTACCACACGTTTTTGTCTCATCTGCAATTATGTGTCCCGTATAATTCCACCTATAACAAGCAGATGCTCGAAATTCCGTTTCAAGCCACTAGCTCGTGAAAATGTTATCAAAAGGTATCCTATTTTTGTTATTTAAAGATGTTGTCATGTAATTAGCTCTTATTGCTGTGCATTTAAACTGAAAGTTCCTGAAATATAATAATTACCTAAAATTTAATAAATTAACAAATTTAATAAAATTTAATAAATTAACAAATTTAATAAATTAACAAATTTAATAAAATTAATAATTACCTAAATTATTAGATACTGGAACAGGCCTACGAGTATCTATAAGAAATACGTAATTTACTCAGTTTTAATTAAACCTAAATAATGGTTTCAGACAGTAATTGTAACAAAACATGTGCATTTTGTGTATAGTTTCAGTAACTGTACGTACACAAAATGTACATTTTTACAACAACATAGACAATATTAATGAATAACAAAAAAAATCATTAATGCTTTCTGACAGGGTTTTCTAAAGTACATTTGGGTTTTTGTGAGAAAGTTATTTTTTTCAACAATAATGTTTTTATAGTCAAATTGACCTAATAAATGTACTCAAAATAATAAAATAGAACATAACTGGAAGTACCTCAGTCTCTTGTGGATATGTCACAGGATGATTTAATAATTCGAATTTTTGCGAAAATTCTAGTGATACTACGAAAACACCGATAATTAGACATTGGTGAAAAAATTTCCAAATCTTATTGGAAAAAATTAAGGTTTTTGCAAAAACACGAACCAGTCTAGTAACATTCATCAGCCCATTTTTACCCCACTGCAGGGGCTTTGGTCTCCCCCACGGCGAGGGGGGCTTGGAGCTTAAATTCACCATGCTGCTCCACTGCGGTTTGGGGATTGTAACGACCGCCATCTATTGACAGCGCCCGGGACCGACTGCTTAACGTGCTCTCCGAGGCACGGAGTCAGTGATAGTTTACTTAAGTCAGAAAAAACTCATTGGTACACGCTCGGATTTGAACCGTGGCCACATGACCTTATAGATTTGAAACAGGTTCGCTGCGTTCGAGCTATCACGACACTAGTAACATTGAATATTTTTAACTCTGATTGGCTAGATTTGTGCTTACTGACTAAATCTTATTCTGACTGGTTCCTAGTTTTGCCCTGTGAGATTTGAAGAGTAGATCATGGAGTTATGAAGGTTTAGAAAGAACAGTATTGATTTACATTACTTTTTTTCAAGTCCAAGCACACTTTTAACCATATGTAAAAGAAAAGACTGCTGAATTGCTCTCAAAAACACAAACATAAACAAAATACTGTGCGTGAATGGTTGAGATTTAAAACGTCAACTAAACAGAGGAAGTATCGTTTTGGGCACTCCGACCGGCCACTCAGCGTTTTTATTTCATATAAATAATAGCCAACGTTTCGTTACGCAGTACCTAATACTAGAGCGACTCGTGTTTTTGTAAAAACCCTATCTTTTTCTAGTAAGGTTGAGAAATATATTCACCATTGCCTAATTATCTGTGTTTTTGCAATATCCTCATTATATTCGTGAAAATTTGAATCATCAAATCAGCCATATACAAACTTTCTGTTGCCAATATTAGTTACATAATTCTTGGTTTGAAAATGCCTTCAGAGTGATAGAAATGTAGTTTTTGAGTTCAATTAATTCAAAAACTATAACAAACCTTTAATTTTCTGATAACACACATGTGTTCGACATGACCATTTTTTAGTTAAGCAGCCGATGTTTATGTAGAACAAGAGAGGTTCACGTCATATACATTTGTGAATGAATTTTCTCTGGTATTTTCACTATAATATTAATTAGGGAAGGTAATTATATTTTTAATTAAAACACAAGTAGACCAAAAATACTTTTTTAATTTCAACAAATAATACTTCTAAAGATGGTCCTGCCCCTGAGCAAAGTGATTGCTCTCCAGCTTTGAGTCTTTTGACTATAAAAAACTGTAGAACAAATATTGTTTTTTTTTTCACTTTTCCATCTATCCATCTTCCATCTGTAAATTGTTCCTTTTAGTATATCACGTTATTTTATTATTTATTAGTTACCCTGACAATCCTACATCAAGGATAGTAAAAATAATATTATGGTGCATCCTTGTTATTAGATTGGTCGAGATATGTGAAGCGGAAGGTGTAGAAATAGGTGATGGTTCAATATTACAACAAGCTGTAGACATATGTGAGGGCGACTTACGTCGCGCTCTTACGGCGTTGCAGTGCTGTCAGAGGCTGCTCGGCAAGATAACTGCAGAGGGACTCGTGGAAGTAAGCATGCTTGGCTTGTGTCCAAATAATTTAGGAAAATATAAAATTAATTGCATGTTGTATATATAAAAGTTGCCCAGGGTATTTTTAAGCAAAACATAAATATAATAACATTTTTTTATTTTAATATAGTGTAAAGTATATATTTTACGTATGACATACAACTCCTATAAAAAACTGGCCAATTGCATGTTAGATGTATATCAAAAGTTTTCTTGTATTTTTCAACCGACCTTATGGCTTTGAATCAAAGTTTATTACTACAATGACTGCAAAAGTTAGTTTGTTGGCAACTGTAAAATACAGATATAAGTATAAAAAAAATTAACAATACATCCTGTTGCCAAAATTTTCTTTAAAAACGTTTGTTGTTATTACTAATATTTTGTAACATGATTATTGAATTTACGAGCTCATATCCCGCGAACTATTTATCTTAGTTAAAAAATCGCTCAAGTACCTTTTTGCACTTTAAAAGATCCATATATATATACGTCAGTACACGATATATGACACCATGATGGCTAGGGTATGGGCCGAATTTCAAAAAAGCAAAACAAAGAAAGGCTGTGATAAATACTCTTAAAACTATGGACAATGATGGACATACAAGTAAATCTATCGAATTATGTGATGATTCCTTACAAACGTTTGCAGATGTGTGCAATTATGGTGACGCCACATCCACATAATAATATATCAATGATAGTATATACATGGATGCAATTGGGTGCATGAAAAAAAAGAATCCATCAGTTCATTGGTTGGAGAGCCACCCCTAAATAATTTATTTCTCATAATTTTACAAAATTGTACATACAAATAGAAGACTTCTTCCTGTGTTTCATCAAAATCAAAGGAAAAAGGGTGGAGATAAAACCCATTACATAATGATGGTTCATTTTTTTTTAGGGTTCCATACCTCAAAAGGAATAAAAAACGAAACCCTTATAGGATCACTTTGTTGTCCTTCTGTCTGTCTGTCAACACTCTTGTCGCGAAGTCTATCTTGTTATATCATCATGTATTGTGAGGTGTAACTTCTAAGATCGCGATAAGATTATATTTGAACTGATCAAGGGTCAACGATACTTGAATTAATACAAATTGATAATTGATTTATTTAATCAAGTTATCTCATATTGGTCATTAAGAATCTACACCATATACAGTAGCATCGACCACTTGAATTGTCTTCCGAGGAGCTCCTTTAAGCGACATCCAGCATGAGCACATATGTACACTATAAGCATCATCTCCGTTGTCAGTGTAGGCAGCTTTGATTAGTTCGCTCTCATCTCTCCCGTCTCAGGAACACCTAAAAAATTAATAAAGCCCGGGCACACCATTGCCTAACGCAATGGTGGCCCGGGCCCAAAGGTCCAGCACCGACCCCGCATTGACAATTTATAGTTAGTTAGAATGTGATCACAAACAACATAGTACACAGCGTAAAAGCACATCAATAGATTATAATAGACTATAGATAGTATCATACTAGGTATATAAAACTCTCTCACATCTGCTTCGCTTATCAGTATCTCTGTGTACCTCTATTTAGGATAAACTCTAGTGTCTATCTACACACACATACACGTATACATATCTCTCTATCTATGGATCCTTTAACCACTCTGAAGAGCTCATACCTTCTCAACCCATTGAGAAGTGCTCGAGGTGTCTTTCAATCTCTTAGGTTATGATGCGAGTCAGCTTCTATGCCGACGTCATCATACACACAAATCTCGCTAAATCTATAACATTATTCAAATCTGTATTATGCATTAATATTGTGGATATCGTCAATATATTACCGGCAAATATCATAGTAAACGTCAGCTGGCACCACGTGCTCAGCAGGATATCGTATCTTATAGTTTCGTTACCTCTAAAAACCAATCATATACTTACAATTAGGTGCTCGATAATCAATCGTGCTTATCACTACCAAATAAAGGTAATTAATTATTAATAGGCCATTAAATTCTAGGCAGCAGACTAACCTCGTGATGTCGGTCCTGCTGTCATCCGGAGAAAAAAGTGTTGCTAACCAAATCATGATTTTCAACCAAATTTGTAATGTTGCTATTAATAAATATTCAAAATTCCCATATTTACAAATAATCACGAAACTTCGTGACACTCCCAACTCCAAAGGAAAGTGACTTATATGAGTGAATTATGTAACAATCAAGTCCACTCGGTAATCTTCTTCCGAGCCTCTATAGCTGCACCTCGCTTTGGTCGAGGATCTACTGAGTCTGCCATTTGTCTAACTAAATTTTGATGTGGTGGTTGTTTGATAACCGTTTCTAATGGTTCTCTAGCCTTGGCGTTGGACTGAGGTTCTTTGGTATTAGTATTGGATACTTTTTGTAAAAAGACCAATTTGTATTTATCATGCGTCCTCCACATCTCAGGACCTTGTTATCATCCAGAAATAAACCTAAGTTTCTACTAAGGTGCGTTTCCACTCCTTTTACTTCTTCTGGGAAGTATTTTGCTTGTAGTTCTTTCATCTCATCTATCTCGTGGCGTTCCAGATCAAACTTCTTCTTTCTCTTTTTCTGGTTCGGTCATTTCTTTGTCTTCAGCCTGTGGGATGGGCTGATCCTCCCCACTCAAGAAAGAAAAAAAATTATTGGAGTGGGCCATGCTATAGTGTTTTTTACTATGAATGTTGGTCCTTCTACCCATGTTTGTATAGATTCTTTACAGAAATTTGGTCTCGTAGCTACATCAGCAGAATTCAATTCAGATGGGACATACCGAAGTTTCAGATTTTTATTCTGTTTTATTTCGTTTATTCTTCTAGCAACAAATGGCGGTAGTAATTTGTCTGTATGATACCAGTTAAGTACTATCTGACTATCTGTCCATATGAATTGATCCTGTATTGGTAGCTGATTAAGTTTCAAAACATATTTTATAAGGCGACTTCCTATCAAAACACCTAGTAGCTCTAATCTAGGAATTTTTTAAATTTTCTTGGCCTTGTCTTCTAAAGGTATTGCTTTCATGAATTCCTTAGAATTAGAATTCCATTCTCTTAGGTTCATTGATAGGTTTTTAAAGGAATTCTTCAATGACATGTATATAGAAATGGCCTTCTTATATGTGGATGCTCCCGTTACAAGATTATCTACATATATATCGTCAGCGATTGCCTTTAGCTTCCCCTGATCGGATTTCATAAGATGATTTCTGACTGTGGCATTCAGAAGAAAAGGACTGGTGATCACTCCAAATGGTACTCTACAAAATCTTAGATGTACTAAATTATCCAAAGAGGTTGGTTGATTTAAATCCTTTAGCCATAGGAACCTGGTTACATCTCTGTCGCATTCTTGTAATCAATATGTGCGAAACAAACATACAAAACTAATTTAGTTAAATCTGTTATTCAACCTTTTTGTTGATATTATATTATTTTTTTTTTTAATATTTTATATATATTCTGTCATTATCATTACAAAGTCAAATTGCTCTGCATCAAAATTTATATTTTAAATAATTAAAATTGTGATCTATTATTTTTTATGTTCTTTTATTAACATAAAATGGGTTTCTATTTGGGGAAAAGCCTTTTCTACGTCTGCTACAATCCCTATCTTATGCATTTTAAATTTTATTAACAATCCAGTCAGATCTTCCAGCATAAGCAGTCCACAATATCGTATAGGCTTTTATTATCCTTTATTTTTGCCGATGCATCATAAACTATCCTCATCGGTTTACCAGGCTGGAACACGCCATGATGAGGTAAGTAGTGTATCGGATAATCTCTGACCGATTTCTGATGCTCTGGTGTTATTTCTATAATAACCTTTTTTCATCTGTTCTTTTAATGTCTGATCGTACAGTTCTTGAGAATGATCTTTTAACGATCTTTTAAAGAGAGAATCTAATCTTTTAACTAAATTTACTAATCGGCCGATTGCAAGTCCATAATTATCTGGTAAATTCGGTGGATATTGATTCCATGGCCAGGTGATATAGTATCTTTTATCAATATATTTAGTAGTTTCATTAAAGTTCCTGATTGCTTCTTCAACTCTTGTAACTTTAGGGTTGTCGGTAATCCCTATAGATTTAAGATCCCACAAGGATTTTAAATTGACGTTTTCTAATGGACGATCAGGTGCATTGAGTTTGACATCTTCACATGAGGATTGAAAATATGTAAGAGCATATAACTGATCTGTATTTTCTGGGGTGATCTTTCCTGAAAGTATCCAACCCAGGATAGATTCTACTAGAAAAAAATCTTCGCGGATTTTAATCTTATGGTTAGACATAATGGAATAGTAATAGTCATTCCCAATCAAGATATCTATCTGATCTGACAGGGAACCATCATCGGCTAAGATTTTATCCTTTGCCCAACTTTTGACTTCCTCGCTTGGATATGGGATATTCTGTGAAATTAATGGCACGCCATTCACATACACAACTTTATTTAAGTTGGTACGGGACTTGATATTGATTTTAACTATTGGACTAACAACTTCATGTGGAGACTGTGAACCGAAAGTAAATACCATGAGCCTATTTTCTTCCTCGATAGGTAAGTTTAGCTCTTTGGCTACCTTTTTAGTTACATAGCTTCTTTGACTTCCAGAGTCAAGTAATAATCGGCATTTTATTGATTTCGTTCTATTTACGCCATTTACCCATACGACAGCCGTCTGTAATGCTATGAAGCTTTTAGTATTATTGTAAAATGTAGTAGTAGATTCCACTCTAGTATTTACTGGCAGTTTTGGACATAAAGCTCGGTTGTGTTCTCTATACGATCCACAGTGTGCACATTTCCTTTTCAATCGGCACTGGTTTACTTTGTGTCCCGTGGTAAAGCAATTAAAACAGCGATTTCTCAATTTTAATTTTCTTTCTCTTATACCTTTGACGGTCTTGCATTCATCATTATAGTGTGGATCTTTACAGAATATGCAGCTCAATTTGGTTTTTTTTTTTTTTTTTTTTTTTTTTTTTCCTTCTATCGAACCCTTCAGTAAGTTTACATTTCCTACTGTCCTTATTGGTGGATACATTATGTCTCCTACCATCAGTAGTTTTACAAGTGTTTATTACTATTCTTTTGCTTTCGTATATATTTCTTTGAATTTTTCTTTTGCCCTTGTGTGTAGGTGCCTTTTCTCTAACGTGTAACAACTCTACCGAATAACTATCATTTCGCATTCTGGCATCAGTCATTCTATTCGAATCTTCCTTTGCTGATATAATTTCCTCTAGACATGTTCTAATTTCTTCAATTGTTTTATTTTTGAATTTCAACTTTAATTCATATATGATGTTTTCTGGAAATTTTTGAATTAATAGAAATCGTAAATGGTTATGGTTGGTATCTTCACCCAAACCGTTCAATACCCGAAGGTGTCGTTCGATATCGTTTAGCACGCGTCTACAACTTAAAATGGATTTATCAGCTTGTTGTATCTTATATAGGAATTATAGTATTAGGTTTACCGAACCGTTCCTTAAGGGTAGCGACAGCAATACTATAATTTTTATTGGTTGTTTCTAAACCTTCGATTGCCTTCTTGGCATTCTCTTCCAGAACTGATTGCAGGTACAGTAACTTATCAACTTCGTTGATACTTTTACTATCATATTCGAGGGAAAAATGATCCCAAAAGGTTCTCCACATCAGAATATCTCCATTGAATTTAGTCAATTCCATCTTAGGTAATCTGCCTTGAAATGTTTCTTTCCCATGTTTCGATATTTTTTTTTTTTTTTTAATTTTACTGTAAGTTCTGCGATTACTTCATCTCCCTCCATTTGAGTCTTGACATATTTTGCCGCTTCATCGGGTGAAAGTGACTCAGCATATTTATAGTAATTGTTCATTTCCAGTGAGAGGCGTTCATTGAGTAGCTTTAGCATTTCTAATTTAATGTTAGCCTCTTCTATATTCTCTGGTATTTGTCTATTTTGGTATCTGGTATTTGACTGTTTCATGGATGGTGACCACTTTCGTCTTAATTACAGCTTCCATTTTTCACTGAAAAGGCAACAACTATGTGGTCTTCAACGATGCTAACAAAATTTAATTATGTACCTTAATAGGTACTTTCTCATCTTTTATTTACTATTCATTGATTTATATAAAACATTATACATTTACTTTTCATAACAGATCACTTTACACTCCATCGCACTTCAGGATAAACATCCATCCGAGTTAGCCACTAACAAACAATGAAACATTCATCATAATTGTATTCAAACAGAAAGGTAACGGATAACATAGTTATCTATCTCTCTGGTACTATATCATACTATTATTAATCTACAAACTGACTTTGTTTTAAATAACTTTAATTTCAACTTTCATATTATCATATATAGGTCTCTGTCTGACAAATATATGTAGACAATATATCTCAGGTCAGAATTGGTAGCTGTACATTGCTTTTATGCATACATACATACTTATCATATTCTTTTCACTAAATAATATCTATTTGAGTCATATTCTATTCAGACTAGTGATTTTGCTAAGCGGTAAGCAACCTTATGTTTTGTTAAGTGGTAAGCAACTTTATATGCCACTTCAGACTATAACTAATCAACTTAGTTAATATTAACCTGTAAGCATGTGAGAGGCCTTCTACATTGAGTTCATTTTCTATGTACCTACTACATAGGCAATAACCACATAATAAGCATTATTTTACGGTTTATCTGTATAACTGCTATAATAACGTGACGTGACGTTACGTTCGATCGTTGTCATAAAACACAAAGACAGTTTTTCGTCTCGACTAATTCCAACAAATGTTTAATTCCAGTTTTACAACAATTAAACGTGTACGTACCGTCTCAAGTCCGCTGGCAGTCGGTATTACACATTAAACGCAATTTACATACTTTTAAATCACAGTACACAATAACTTTAATCAAAATAACATTAATTATATGTAGACACCATGTACCTAGACATTCAGTTTATTTTCAATCACAGATTTTCAATTCAAGCAAGATCAATCATTTCACTTGAAGTTTCATGTCATTGATCAATTCTCTGTGATCTAGTGATGTACATATTTAAGTCATGATTAAACATCATCTGAGTCGAGTCGTTAGTGATTCACTTCTGTTAGGATCCGCTACTCTGTAGGGATATAAATAGTAAAACAATAGGTATGTTTATACATGGGAGACACCAAATGGTAATAAATCAAGGTAAAATATCTAAGTTCTTATTTCTTATGAGATTTAGTAATGAAACGAGATTTTGTAACTTTCCATTTATTCAGTGGTAGGTATTTAACAATATCAAATACAATTGAGTGATGGAGTACACTATTTAATAATTTTATTTTGGTACATGTATTAAATTAGTAAGATAAAGATAGGTATTCAATAAATAGAACACGATAACACATCACAGTTCGTGTAGTTGATTGAAACCTTCAAAATATCACTCTTCAGTCTTCACTATACTACGCGCACCAATATTGTAATAGTTAAGGTCAAAAAAAATTATTCTTGTACGTCTCACTTTCTCCACTTGAACTTCGTGATCGTTTCATAGTATAGATATGAATCACATCTGGAGTCATATCAACAGATCACTTTACTCTGACTCACTCAATCGTTCCCAACCCTTTTTCAACTTATTTAACAAAGGTCACGGCAGGTCACCGTTATCACGAAAACAAGTCAGAAACGATTCCGCCTTTACAACAAGGAAATAAATTAGTAATATATTATTATAAATTGTAATGATGCTGTATGCGTTTTCATAAATTGACTAAATTATGGAACCAAAAGTTTCTTTTAGTCAGTGTTTCTTTAGTCTAAAATTGTCATTTAGCTAGCCGCCAATAAATGATGCTGATATCGCTTTGAGCTCATCGGAAAACGAATAGGATGTGCTGAGGGATTGGCTCCTGATTTCATATCTCGAAGCACCTCCACCATGTCGCGAAGTCTATGTTGTTTTATCATCATGTATTGTGAGGTGTAACTTCTAAGATCGCGATAAGATTATATTTGAACTGATCAAGGGTCAACGATACTTGAATTAATACAAATTGATAATTGATTTATTTAATCAAGTTATCTCATATTGGTCATTAAGAATCTACACCATATACAGTAGCATCGACCACTTGAATTGTCTTCCGAGGAGCTCCTTTAAGCGACATCCAGCATGAGCACATATGTACACTATAAGCATCATCTCCGTTGTCAGTGTAGGCAGCTTTGATTAGTTCGCTCTCATCTCTCCCGTCTCAGGAACACCTAAAAAATTAATAAAGCCCGGGCACACCATTGCCTAACGCAATGGTGGCCCGGGCCCAAAGGTCCAGCACCGACCCCGCATTGACAATTTATAGTTAGTTAGAATGTGATCACAAACAACATAGTACACAGCGTAAAAGCACATCAATAGATTATAATAGACTATAGATAGTATCATACTAGGTATATAAAACTCTCTCACATCTGCTTCGCTTATCAGTATCTCTGTGTACCTCTATTTAGGATAAACTCTAGTGTCTATCTACACACACATACACGTATACATATCTCTCTATCTATGGATCCTTTAACCACTCTGAAGAGCTCATACCTTCTCAACCCATTGAGAAGTGCTCGAGGTGTCTTTCAATCTCTTAGGTTATGATGCGAGTCAGCTTCTATGCCGACGTCATCATACACACAAATCTCGCTAAATCTATAACATTATTCAAATCTGTATTATGCATTAATATTGTGGATATCGTCAATATATTACCGGCAAATATCATAGTAAACGTCAGCTGGCACCACGTGCTCAGCAGGATATCGTATCTTATAGTTTCGTTACCTCTAAAAACCAATCATATACTTACAATTAGGTGCTCGATAATCAATCGTGCTTATCACTACCAAATAAAGGTAATTAATTATTAATAGGCCATTAAATTCTAGGCAGCAGACTAACCTCGTGATGTCGGTCCTGCTGTCATCCGGAGAAAAAAGTGTTGCTAACCAAATCATGATTTTCAACCAAATTTGTAATGTTGCTATTAATAAATATTCAAAATTCCCATATTTACAAATAATCACGAAACTTCGTGACAACTCTTTTTCTCAGGAAGGCGTGGAGGTATCAAGCTGTTATTCATATCAAATACTCAGGTCTACTGTCCCTTGGAGCTGTGAAAGAATCAAAGTTCTAAGCCAACACAATCAAAAGATACAGTTGTTCATGCTGCAATTTTTCAACACTCGCAATGTAATCAAAACCTACAGGGTACTTCCCGTAAACTCATAACCTTAAAATTTGGTACGAAGCAACGTCTTATACCACAGATAAAGGAAGAATTGCGAAAAGGATAAATTTTTAGTTACATCATATAATAAAAATATTTTAATAATTTTCAACTTACTACCTCTTTCCTCATGAACGCGTCCAGGTATTAAATTGAAATTCATATCAAATACTCATGTCTATAATACCTTTATTTTATATTGTACGATATGGAACCCTTCGTGTGCGAATCCTACTTGCACTTGGCCGGTTTTTTAATGAGAGCCGAACCTGCATACAGACAACTGCGCACCCGGCCTGCCGCGCATAGAGAGCCGGGATGGGACAACACAAAAGGTGTAGCCCGACCAGCTAAACGACAACCTCAGCCTATACTCTGCGGAGTGTTAGGCTTTGAAATGAACGCGGGCCGGACGCATTGAGGATGTTTCGCTGCGTGGCGGCTGCCTTTGACGGTGGTACCTTGAGCACCGCTTCTCTTGGCGTAGGAGTTAGATTTAAGTAAAGGGCCGACACGTGTCGATCTCTCGGTAAGGGAGGGCAGTTTGAGCTGGAAAGCACGACTGAATAAACAAAGGCGTAGACGACATACGAGCAGATTTATTACTTTAATTAGATGATTTCGGGTCGTGGGTACTGCTCACCTACGTCAGACTGAGGTTCTGATCTGCCTAAACCTCTGAGAATCTCTACCTCGGATAACGATGGGTGGATGAATGGACGGACTGACGGACATGAAGAAATTATAGGCTTCCGTTTTTGCAATTTTCCTACAGATCCCTAAAAAGTCAATAATTGTAAAAAATATTATGACATTGTGGTGGTTGAATGGCTGACCACCCCACCTTCGATACAAAAGTACGATCTCACTTCTCGTCGTCACCACTTCTGTGTAGCCAGTACTAGGCAACACTGGACTAGTGTAGCGGCTTTTAGTCTAAGCTTCATAACTCTATGTTGAGGTATTACTGTGCTCTAGCTGTGGAGGCAGAAAAGGCAAAAAAAAAATAGGCATTTAATTAATCTAACCAAAATAATATTGTTTCATTAAATTTATTTTCTGTGTAAATAGGGATTTATTATTGTTTCAGGTGACTGGTCTAGTTCCCGAAACGCTTGTCATGGAATATTTGAGTCTCAAAAACTATAGTGAGCTAGAGAACTTTCTTGAAAAGTGAGTTTGAGAGGAGAAATCATATTTCTTAATTAGAGAACTTCTTTGTAATCATGTATGTAATGCTGGGATGGGTTTCGCGATTCATGAAGTTACCAGGATGATTAGGTTGGACATAACACACTAGATGAGACACACATATGAAATGTGAGAGGTGAATCATTCCAAAAAGGATATGCTTGCGACCTTCTAATCATTGTTTTATATATACACTTCATGGAAAATATTATTCAGTGATTGCTGGGCTAAAATATCGATAAATCACAGTACAGAGTATCCCCTCCACAATAAATAGGATAAGATAAAGGCTAGAATTTAAGTTTTTTTTATAACCCACAAAAAACTTAACGGCCTCTTCGCTCGCGTGGATTGGACTACATGTTTGTATTATCCGCGTTTATCTAAAGGAAGATATATTTTCTTCCACAAAGTTACCGTGTTCCTTCATTCACCTTTTCAGCTATTCCAAATATCTTAAATTTTTTTAAAATAGAGTTTATGGAACAGTCAGTGTAACCGAGTCACCATCTCGTGCCTTATTCCAATTCGCATTGGAATGAGAACTTTTTTTGTCTATATTGCCTATGTCTTTCCATGATTATGGAAGTGATTTTATTGCTCTGGTGCGGTGTTAGTAATTATTCCCGCAATTTCGACCGTTTGTAAAATTTTCCAATAACTTTGGGAATAAGATATATTTCCAAGGTGAAAAATAGCTAAATCACTGCATCTCTTCTACTGTTTCCCAAAAGAATATATCGTTTGTATTATCCGCGTTTATCTAAAGGAAGATATATTTTCTTCCACAAAGTTACCGTGTTCTTTCATTCACCTTTTCAGCTATTCCAAATATCTTAAATTTTTTTAAAATAGAGTTTATGGAACAGTCATTGTAACCGAGTCACCGTCTCGTGCCTTATTCCAATTCGTACTGGAATGAGAACTTTTTCGTCTATATTACCTATGTCTTTCCATGATTATGGAAGTGATTTTATTGCTCTGGTGCGGTGTTAGTAATTATTCCCGCAATTTCGACCGTTTGTAAAATTTTCCAATAACTTTGGGAATAAGATATATTTCCAAGGTGAAAAATAGCTAAATCACTGCATCTCTTCTACTGTTTCCCAAAAGAATATATTCTCGCTTTCATAATATCACTACATAGTATAAAACAAAGTCGCTTCCCGTCTGTCTGTCCCTATGTATGCTTAGATCTTTAAAACTATGCAACGGATTTGGATGCGGGTTTTTTCAATGGATAGAGTGATTCAAGAGGAAGGTTTATATGTATATAACATGCATAATATAGTAGAGAACACTGATAATTTTAAAGGTTTCTAATGTGACACATTTTTTGCGTTTACATTGCAAACGCTGGCTGAAACCTACGAGATAGACCAAAATAACTTCTACAGTATTGTTCACCTTAAAAAGGTCTACAAAAAAGTCCACGATGGTATAATAATATGTCTATCTCTTAGGGATAACCCACAATAACCATTTTTTATCCAAAAATTGGTGTAAATAAGTATTCGAGCACAGAAAAGATTTTCGCGGTAACCACTTTATTGTTACTTGCCACCAGATGGCCCTGTAGTATTTCTTTTTCTATACTTAAGCAGAAATGATATAAAAATGTAATCCACGCGGGCGAAGCCTGGGGCGGTCGCTAGTTGGTTATAAATAAACAAACACTTTTATGGTATTAATTAATTTTTCATACAAATAATTCAAAATAAAATCACATTGTTCACATCTGTTTCTTGTATATATTTCACATAACTTATATTTTGTGTATGTTTGAATATTTCAAATAGGTCAGTTTCACTTATTGAACAAAAATCTTTATGAAAACTAACACCATTAATATTATTTCAGATTCCTGATGGAGGCATATTCAGCCGGGCAATTGCTTGAACAGCTAAGCGCAGTTGTGGTGCAAGCTGGCCATCTTACCAATAAACAGAAATGTAGTATTAGTGTGAAACTTGCTGTGTGCGCGCAACGACTTCAGGATGGCGGTGCAGAATATATGCAGCTCGTAGACCTTGGCTGTACTGTTATTATGGCTAACAATAACCCATGATAGAAGGAAACAAAGTACTAAAAAGAAGACTCCATAATATTTTTTTTTTTTCAAAAATCATGTAATAATGACCAACATGATAAAGTAAAAATATTCATCCATTCATATGCATTCCAAAACACATCTCTCTGTCTTTCTGTTTGTACACTTATAACTCGAGAACTACTGGTTCAATTTACATGGTTTGTTCCGTCGTCAATGAACAAGAAGAAATGTAATTTTAAATATATTTATTAAATCGTGTAATTTGGAAAAATCGTTTGTTTGATTATTATCAAAATATAAGATCCTTTTTTGTCATATTTAAAAACGGCCTGTCAGTCTATGGTGAATCGCCGCGACATGGTTCTTTTTAGTATGGAAATACATTATCTGGTTTTATTATACATTTGGGTACGATGGGTAACATATGTACCTGGTATCATACATCGGCCGTCGAGAGTTTGCGTTCCTGACTGGTCGTAATCGGCGGTACATGTGAATTTGTACCGTCGGACGATTCCGGTTCTCAAATATTATCGTTTACATGCACGAATGACACAAAATCAAATTAAAAGTTATATTATTATGTCAACTCACAATGGTATAGCTATAAATTTCATGTGTCAGGAACGCAAACTCTCGACGGCCGATATATATAGCTATGACAATTTTCGTGCATCATGTTGGAAGAAAATTCGCGAACGCGATAGACAGCGGTGGCAATCTATGGTGGCATCCGAGGTGCTAACCGGGTGAGGGGGGAGGATCGTGGTCGCTCGGTACTTGTTGCCCACGTCATTACTAACTACGATAGCTATCTACTGCTCAATGCCATTCGGTCCAGTGAAGACTTACGGATGAATTAATTGCGATTTTACTACAAATATATAGTCCGATAGTACAAAACTACAAATATGTAGTAATGTAGTGATAGCCGTGTAGTAACGAGCCCGCTTCTTGTTCATAAGGCCGTGGTTTGAATCCCAGGGCATGTACGAATGAGTTTTTTCTAACTTATGTACATATTTATGATTGACTCTGTGCCTCGGAGAATACGTTAAGCCGTCGGCCCCGGTTGCCATCAATAGATGGCTGTCGTTAAAATCCACTAACCCGCACTGGTGTAGCATGATGGATTAAGCTCCAAGCCCATAGGCGAGGCCTATGTTGCTGCAGTGGAGCATTAACGGGCTGATGGTATGGTATGGTATATAGTCCAAGCAGGCGAAGTCGCGGACGAAAAGCTAGTCTTTATAAAAAATTACTAATTTTCCAAAAAGAAATTGTTAATAAAAGCTAGTATTGTAATGCAAGCAGTGCATCCGTGGCGCCACCACGGCGAATGCACCTAACACAATGTTTAGATATATTAGGTTCTGTATTAATTAAAATTTGATTTTAAAAATTATCAGTAGTTTCTTTACATGTCAATTCAAAGATTTTACCTAATCACATAGCATAGAATATGTGCATGCAACAGATTCTTGACTTATTTTCCATAATTTAAATACTATGATTTGGAACATGCAAAATCTTCATTGTCTTAAGTAGCAGTGATGAATTGGTTAAAGAATATTTATAAAAATCACGGTTTGTGTCTAAATAGCGAAGCCATGAAAGTTCCGACGTATTTGGTGGTTTTTTAATATCATATTGTAATAACTTTAATTAATAATTCTTGGTTTCCCTATGAAAAAAATTATGAAATGGATTTAAATCACTATATATTATAAAACAAAGTGCCGCGTCTATCTGTATTTCTGTCTGAACGCGATAAACTCTAAAACTAAAGAACGGAAATTTGATTAATGGATGGAGTGATTCAAGAGAAAGGTTTAAGTATATAAATATGATGAAAATTGTTGAAGATGTCGGAAACGTCAAGCCTGGGAGCTTTAATCGAAAACGCTGCCTAATCTCTGAGATTAAACCTGTGGATAAAACAAAACAATGAAGGAATCGTTCTTCTTTTATAGGTCTATAGGTCTAAAGAAAAGTCCGCAATGTCATAACAATAGGTCTATATTTTGAGGATGGCTTGATATACCTATTTCAATGTTTCAAGAAATGGTCACAAATAATATGGTAATTGGAAAGCAATTTACACGGAAATATTAATTCTTATCAAATTAAATAGGTTAGTTACCTTAAGCATTTCATGCTCATTATAATTGCTATTTACACCATTCAATTTAAATTAATGTCTTAGTAGTTATCCCAATATTAAAACTATCGCGCGACAAAATAAATTGAAACAGTCCCAAACCGACGCGGCACACGTGTTGTAATTAGGCAGAAGTTATCAATGTTGTATAAAAAGGTAAAGGAAGAAATATTTTAGTTTGTTTTTATGTATATATTCCAATGATATATTTTTTATTTTATCAAATATTTGCAGAATGAGCGTGTCCTGTTAGAATTATGCACCGTAAGTTACCATCACACATTGCCTAATACAAGCTGATTACTATACTTTTTGATTTTTTTAAAATACCAATTTTATGACAAATCAAAGTGACGATTTGCGAAAGTTACGACCCGTACGGACAAAGCCGCGATGTGCGCGTGACTTCACATGGTGCCAACGAGCAGCGGCCGTACGCTACGTGGTCGTTCATACTATAAACCATACTCTCCGCCAAGTCACGCGCGATTTCGCTCATTGTAAGGTGAACGAAACGCATTGTTTTGAATTAAAACACAATAAATAATACTACGGGGACGATCAAAGTGAAAAATGGAAAACAGATTTGTCCGTGGTCGCGGACAATACACGCAAAATCGACGGAGACGGTAGGTATAGACGATATGCGTTCATGGTTGTGTGTTTGTGTCCGTTACCATTTCCTTCAACAATAATTGGGCCGATTCCGATGCAATGTTTTGAAATTAGGTATTGTTTCGTGTAGGTAGGTATCACTTAAGAGCCGGTTTTTAAACAGACCATTTGAGAGCGCCGTAAAGTGTTTTTCTGAAACAGCTAGGATTTTAATGTGATTTTTTCCGTATTACAGATTCTAAAATAATTGCCTTGAAGTTGATTTGTTTTCTTAAAACCAGTGACGTGCCTAAAACGGCTGGGCCGATTTTAATCCAGTTTTTGGTAGGTATATTACCTTGAAGCAATTTCTTAAACATGTTTTACAGTTACAGGCCACCAGAGGGCGCTGCAATAGATGTGTTTGTATAAAACGGCTGGGCCAATTTTGATAGTTTTTTTGTTTTACATAGGTATCAATCACTTCAGACTAAAACCTTAGACATGTGTTACGGTTATAGGCCATCAGAGGACGCTGTAGCAAACGTCTTCCTCTAAATCTGCTGTCCTGATTTAGTTGCAGTTTTTTCCATTAAATAGTTATGTATGGGTCGGGGAAAAAGTCATCGCATTTTATATGAAAACTCAAGACATTTTTTTTTTCAAAGTTTATTTACATTTAATTACAATATATATGTGCCTTTTGTTCGATGACTGTCTGTATTTTGTAGGTAGTGACATGATCCCGTTGCGGTGGAAATTTTGGGACTTCTGATCAAAAAAACGTGACATGTATTTTTGGCAGTACTCTCTTGATGTTAACCTGATACTATCTAAAGAATTCTGAAGAGACCGAAACAGGTAGAAATCTGAAGGTGCAAGGTCAGGGTTACATGGCGGATGCATAAACTCCTCCCAGCCAGACTCTCTTAATTTTTTTTTGAGTGACTAAAGATGTGTAAGGTCTAGCGTTATCGTGATGAAAGACCACACCTTTCCTATTGAGTAATTACGGCCGTTTTCTCTCAATTTCTTGCTTTAATCTCATCAGTTGTTCGCAGTAGAGATCCGAATCGATGGTTCTGCCTGGCGGTAAAAGCTCATAATGAACAATATCCAATCCCACCATACACACAGCATCACCTTATTCCGAGTTAGCCCGGGTTTTGCCACAGTCTGTGAAGCCTGACCGACCTTTGACCACGACCTTTTTCGCACTTTCTTATCGTACTTGATCCACTTTTTATCACCAGTTATCAATCTCTTCAAAAACGGTTCGGTTTCAGTACGTCGTCCCAAATGTTCAGCTATGTCGTAACTACTGATATACCAATCTTGCTCCACTTTTTCAAAAATGGCGTCCATTTTAGCCGTGACAGGGCGACCACAGCGAGGTGCATCTTTGACATCAATATTCCCGGATTGAAAACGTTTGAACCAACTTTGTGCTACTCTTACTGACACCGCATTAGGTTTATAAACGTCACAATTTTTTTCCCCAGCTGGCGTTGCATTTTTTATTTTTTATAATAAAACTAGCGACCCGTCCCGGCTTCGCACGGGTAGCAGAGCATATAAGCCGTAGTGTTTTTTTCTGCGCAGTGTCCTATCAGCTCGTTGCGTCGAACATCTGGATTAGATTTAATTCCTTCTACTTGGAGTATTTTTAATATATTTTATTTTGAATTCTATAAATATTTGAAAAAGTGAGGAATAAATACATAAAAACAAACTACAATATTTCTTTGTATACAACATTAATAACTTCAGCCTAACCACGCGTGTCGCGTCGTCCGGCATGGCCGGTGCGGTGCCGCGCGATATTTGTATTTCGCGATAGCTCCTAAGATATTAATTTAAATTGAACATTGTAAACAGGGCAACTATAATGTGCATAAAATGCTTAAGGTAAATAACCTATTTAATTTGATAAGGATTAATACTGTATTCGTATAAATTGCTTTCCAATCACCTCATCAAAATACACCATTTTTTTAAACATAAAAATACTTATAGTAAGTTGTCCATAAAAGATAGACATATGCCATTGCGGACTTTTCTTTAGTCCTTTAAAAGAGACACAATTCCTCCATACATTATTGTGTTATATCTCAAAAGAATTAGGCAGCGTTTTCGATGAAAGCTCCCAGCTGGCTAGATTTTATTCCGACCTCTTTTTTTTTAATTTATTCAGGAAACAAAAACAGACGTTTACATGGATTACACATACAGAAAATAAAAATAAAGTTTAGAATAATCTTCAACAATAATCGTCATATTTCAACAAATCTCCACAAAACATTAATAAATTATACACGTAAACCTTCCTCTTGAATCACTCTGTCCATTGGTGTCAATAATATGCCAATCCGTTAAGTAGTTTCTGAGTTTATCGCGTTCAGACAGACAGACAGACGCGGCGGGGGACTTTATTTTATAATATGTAGTGATTTTAAAATGTATCTAATTTCTTCATTAGATTCACTCATTTTGAAAGAAAAAAAAAACAAATTAAAACCGGCTGGAAACAATATTTTACTAAATCGTTTCTTTTTTGAAATGTAACCTTTTTAATGGTATAAAAACCAGCCAGATACAACTAGTACAGCCAAAGAGATTTTCATAAAAGTATTTACAAACTATATGCGAAAATACTTTTTCTCCGACCTAATATCACTTTAAATTAGTATACGGTTATAGGCCGCCAAAGATACCCTACTATTGTCTACAGGCCTACTTATCTTTAAAAGTATTATAATGAATACAAAAGTAACATTATGGTACATTATAATGCAAGTACAGTAAGCTGGATATTATAGACGAGGTGTTTATAGGCACGAGGCTACGCCGAGTGCTTATAATGAACCGAGACTATAATAGCCAGCTTACTGAGTATGAGCATCATACGATGTTTTTCAATACATTTGCGATTAAAATTAAAATAGATACTTCAAATGTAATTATGGCGGGAACTGTTTACCGGGGCGGCAGTGGGCTGCTTTTCGCGGTTTACGCATGCGTTACAAACAGAATGCTCGTTTGTGATTGGTGAAAAGTAAAGAGGCCTAGTACTGTAAAATATAACATTACCTACTACCGTACAAGTTTAGGTGTCATAAAGAACGTATTAATAGCAAATGCCGAAAAAAATATTAACAACCCACGACAGAACGTACCTACTTTTTTTTAAATAAAATGGTGGTTCTTTTAAAAGAGAGTAATAGTTTATTTGTAAAAATTTAAGATAGTCATAGTTGACGACCGCTTAGCCTAATGGGCAGCGACCCTGCCTGCGAAGCTGGAGGTCCCGGGTTCGAATCCCAGGTCGGGTCAGTATTTATATGATGAATATTAATACTGGCACCGGGTCTTGATTGTTATATGTATGTGGTGTCTTCGCTTGGTACCCAAAATACAAGCTAATGCTTAGTTTGGGACCTAGACGTTGTTGTGATTGTGTGTGTTATTATTATTATTATAGTTAGCCAATGGACTGCATAGATAAACTTTCGTTGTCATCGTGTCCTCGTACGACGGTTAAATAAACATCCTATTTTTTTTTTATTTTAGGTTATTGTTGAATTGATGTAAACATGTAAAGAAACTACTGATAATTTTAACATCAAATTTTAATTAATACAGAGCCTAATATATCTAAACATTGTGTTAGGTGCATTCGTCGTGGTGGCGCCACGGATGCACTGCTTGTATTACAATACTAGCTTTTATTAACAATTTCTTTTTGGAAAATTAGTAATTTTTTATAAAGACTAGCTTTTCGTCCTTCGCCTGCTTGGACTATATACCATACCATACGATCAGCCTGTTAATGCTCCACTGCAGCAACATAGGCGTCCCCGTGGGATGAGGGGGCTTGGAGTTTAATCCACCATGCTGCTCCAGTGCGGGTTAGTGGATTTTAACGACAGCCATCTATTGATGGCAACCGGGGTCGACGGCTTAACGTATTCTCCGAGGCACAGAGTCAATCATAAATATGTACATAAGTTAGAAAAGCTCATTGGTACATGCCCTGGGATTCAAACCACGGCCTTATAAACAAGAAGCGGGCTCGTTACTACACTACATATTTGTAATTTTGTACTATCTATACTTAATATTATAAAGCTGAAGAGTTTGTTTGTTTGTTTGTTTGTTTGTTTGTTTGTTTGTTTGTTTGTTTGTTTGTTTGAACGCGCAAATCTCAGGAACTACTGGTTCGAATTGAAAAAATCTTTTTGTGTTGGATAGTCTATTTGTTGAGGAAGGTTATAGGCTATATGTATAAAATAATACTATCTGTCTGTCAGTCTATTCGAGCAAATCTCCGAAACGGCTAAACTGATATTGATGAAACTTTACAGGTGTGGAAAGGAAGTGGTCAAAAATTACATACACTACTTTTTGTATGTCTGTATGAACCTCCATCTGTCTATTCAAGCTAATCTCCAAAACAGCTGAACAGATACAAAAGTAACATTATGGTACATTATAATGCAAGTACAGTAAGCTGGATATTATAGACGAGGTGTTTATAGGCACGAGGCTACGCCGAGTGCTTATAATGAACCGAGACTATAATAGCCAGCTTACTGAGTATGAGCATCATACGATGTTTTTCAATACATTTGCGATTAAAATTAAAATAGATACTTCAAATGTAATTATGGCGGGAACTGTTTACCGGGGCGGCAGTGGGCTGCTTTTCGCGGTTTACGCATGCGTTACAAACAGAATGCTCGTTTGTGATTGGTGAAAAGTAAAGAGGCCTAGTACTGTAAAATATAACATTACCTACTACCGTACAAGTTTAGGTGTCATAAAGAACGTATTAATAGCAAATGCCGAAAAAAATATTAACAACCCACGACAGAACGTACCTACTTTTTTTTAAATAAAATGGTGGTTCTTTTAAAAGAGAGTAATAGTTTATTTGTAAAAATTTAAGATAGTCATAGTTGACGACCGCTTAGCCTAATGGGCAGCGACCCTGCCTGCGAAGCTGGAGGTCCCGGGTTCGAATCCCAGGTCGGGTCAGTATTTATATGATGAATATTAATACTGGCACCGGGTCTTGATTGTTATATGTATGTGGTGTCTTCGCTTGGTACCCAAAATACAAGCTAATGCTTAGTTTGGGACCTAGACGTTGTTGTGATTGTGTGTGTTATTATTATTATTATTATAGTTAGCCAATGGACTGCATAGATAAACTTTCGTTGTCATCGTGTCCTCGTACGACGGTTAAATAAACATCCTATTTTTTTTTTATTTTAGGTCGATTAAAAGGAAAAATATTGACATTCTTTTTTGAAGACATCTTTATTATTGATATTCTTCGCATTTACTTTAAGAATATTATTTTATTCTTTTAAGATATGTTCGGTGCGAAATTTTTCATTTCATGTCGTTCAAGAATATTGATGTGTAGATTAGAAGAATATGGATTTTCTGTTAAAATTACCAACTTTCATCTATTATTATAATTTTTACAAAAATATCATGGTTTTACTTGAAGAATATTATCTTGTGTTAAGACAAAAATATTGAGAATAATAGATTTTGCAGACAAGAAAACTTTATTCTTCGGCAGAGACTTTTTTCTCTATTGAAGACAATTTATTCTTAATATTGCCAAAACAATATAATGTCTTGCTTTTAGAATTCCTTTTTTTCTGTGTAGGTACCTAGTTATTTCTAGTTTTTCGTTGGAGTTAAACATTTGACTACTTTCCATATTATGTATTGTATGTCACAACCGTTCAATTCAGACACTATCACAACCATAGGGCCCAAATTTTCGAAACATTTTAACTGCTTTAAAGGTATGTATTAAAATGTAGAAAAAAAATCTAAGGTGTCCGTTACACATGAAAGCCGAAATATAAATAAAATTGCTTCTGCTCAAATGAGGTTCCACTGAATAGCTATTTTAAAAACCAATGAGGTTACCTACTTGGATAGTTTTGCAAAATTAGACCCCGTTTAAACATTCAGCTTTAAAGTAGCGTTACCTACTGTGTGGGTTACATAATGTAACCCACACAGTAGGTAACTTACATTACACAGAATGTAACTTACATTCCTACTCTTGGACCACAGCGCAACAAAATGTTAAAAATACGTAGTACTTGTTATAGATATGCATAGTCTATGCCAGTCTCTATATATTGTCTCTGGTTTAGGATTCATATTGTGTGTTCGTCGTAACAATGTAACCGTCGTCATACATCTTAGAATACATCATACATCATTCAGTCATTGTATTTACTAAACTAATAAATAAGACATAAATTGAAGAGAGTTTAATTCATACAAGAAATCCACGACCACAACAGTACTGTGGATAGGTATAGAACAAAATTCCTAGGAAAATATCACGACTATCTAAGGTTAACTAGTTTACGAACTATACCTAATATTTAGCAAACCACGTTCTACATTAATTTTCTTCTTACTGCTTTGCTTCTACTATAGTCGCGTGATGATAAGTATCTACCTACTCTATAACTATATCTAGGAACTGGTACAAATAGTTTATTTGGTGTTTGTATTTATTAATTGTATTTGTACATTGGGGTACAAGACAACGTTTATAATATTGGTGTTTTTCTACCATAATGAGAAGAAAGTAAACAACACACCAAACTATGCAGTGGCGGCGAGTGCATGCCTTCATCAGAGCGCGCGGGTGGCACCATATGACGTCACGCGCGACGCAATTGAGCGCACAACTTTAAAAATCTATAACTGTGCCATTTTTGAAATATCAATAAAATTCTTTTACTAATGGATTTCTCTTAGTCGGTAGAATAGATTTATAGAATAATAAAAAAACAGTAGACGGGCTCATTGGAAATAAAATACATTAAAAACACTCCAAGTAGTATGAACATATGTTAAAGGACAATCCTTGAAATATCCCCTCAAAGCTGTCTATAGAAATTATTGGAAATAATCCTGATTATTAAATGTAATCTATGTTTTTGTATCATAAAATTATTGCAGGGAAGAATAGTAATTAAAAAGTATTGAAACGTGAATAACTTGATGAAAACAATACCAAGATGGCATTTTGGGTATTGCTGGCAGACATTGATTTGCCAATTTTAATAAGGATGCGTAGTCGGTTAACAAAAGCGAAATATGAGCGTTCGCAACGTGCCTATTATAGTTTGTTACATTATTATATACTTCGGACCGGCCGGGCCGCGGGCCGCAACGGCCAATCAGTTCTTTCTTACCAAGTTCTTACATCTGTGGTTCTAACGAATACTTATTACGGGGTGGACGTGTGACACTGTTTACGAGAATAAAATCGTGATAATGTTCAAATTAGGGAAATAGAAAAATAATCGAATAACCGCCTGTAGGCATAAACTAATGTTAAATTGAAATGTTTACTTACCGCAAATACGATATTCAGTTCTTTTTGCGTCTTTGACGAGTAGTTTTACAAATTTTTACGACACAAGTCGGCATCGCGCACGTTTATGTGGCGCTAAGCCATTACACTGACTAAAAGCCGGTTGGTGGACTTATTGCGTTTTGGTGGGCTTTCTCCGCTGACACTATAGAACGCATGGCAGACCATTTTTTTTTAAATTAATGTGCGCTGGACATGGAAATAGAAAAGAGTTCTGGAACGCTCATCTCCATACAACGTGTGCGGTGTGGCTGAATGCGTTCACGGCGTCAGCGTCAGTGAATTCATTTTATACAAATATCTGTGTATGTAAATAATTAGCACTCGACAAAACAACTGAAGATCGAATTGCTGGGTATTTCTACGACCTACACAAAACAGAGTTGCACTGATCTTATTTGAAAAATATGCACTGGAAATTTTATTTATTACAAGATGTGTACATAACTGTTTTTTAAATAATTCTATGATAATTAATAATAAATATGATATATAATATATGATAATTAATTAAAAATACGTAATTTATAAATTATATACACCATAAATTCACACGTTTTCATGGTATCCGGTTATTTTATTTCGAAAGTCAGACAGTATAAAAACACGTGTAAAAATATCTGTCATATTAACATTTCCTCATACCTGATATTCTGTATTAATAATTAAGTAAAATTAAACAACAAAATTTTAAATAAGCGCACGTTAAATGAGCAGCACGTCTTTTGAAAGAAAATATTCTATGTATATAGATGTCTCATTCACTCTAACGAACCCCCGTCCGTGAAAGACGCGCAAGTCTTCCATTGTGCTCTGAGTAGCTCGTCGTTTTTTTGTTATTTTATTGTCCTTACCAGTTTTAATGTGTCTTTACTTTACCATTTATACCTACTATTTAACCTATATTTATTTCAAATCCTTAGGTTCATATAAAAAATAGTTTTCTTTGATAGCCTTGGGGTTTTCTACCACCCAGTATTTAACTTAAGAATGTTTTACAGGTATATTCGTGTCTTTAGCCGTTTCTGGCGTGTCTTTACCAGTTAATCGTTGCTACATATTTCTCGAATACATGAACATAATGAGTGCACCATGGCTTAATAGTTTTGCAAAATATATCTATTATCCATAATGTATACAAATAGCCTGTTATCTGAAAGTTTTTACGAAATTGCTAAGCATTTCAGAGAAATACCCTGCTGTGCGAATTGCTGCTTTCTCGCTTCTTTTTCTGTGGCATTCTTCCTACCAATCAGTATTTTTTATCATTGATGATGGTAAATATTTAGCTCAAATCTATGTAAATTAAATAAAAATTTAGTCAAAAGTAAATTATAGGTATAAAGTCATGTTATAAAATTGTTTATAATATTTTTTTAAATACACTTGTACGCCACTATTTAACAGAGTAGCTGTTTTAAAATTAGGGATAGGTAAACGTTGGGAAATTTTTTTGACAACAAGGAAAATTGTTTCGCAGGGACGAAAAGTAGGTACCTACTGTTTCATCTCTTTGGTCCGGTAACTTTCAAGCGTAGGTAACATACCTACTTTCCGAGATCTGAGTTTCCGAGTATGAAAAATGAAAAGATAATTTTTTGACTTCAATCGGAAATGTAACTTTTTTCAGGGTGGGTAGCGCCATCTGGTGAGTCTCAAAATGGCATGATTAATTTTTTAAAACATTGGTTCATAATATGTCAATGGTTCATAATCAAAATTCAAAATCGTAATAATTTTATTTTGGTTGCGTATTGACCTTTCCTCCTAATTATGTTGACTAAGCGTATTTAAAGCATAATTCATAACGGATAGTTATCTCATTCTGTATCATATGTCTAGTAGGTATCATATTTTAGACTGACTAACCGATTGGCGGATTGGTTAGAGTCTTTAACTGCGGAGCCAAGGGTCGCGGGTTCGATTCCCGCACGGAACAAATATTTGTGTACATGAACATGCCTAATTGTTTCGTGTCTGGAGTCTGGATGTAAAATATCTATATAATTATATCTTATATAGAAGTATGTATATCAGTTGTCTGGTATTCATAATACAAGCCTTGCATAGTTTGAGACTATATGGCGCTGTGTGGGATGTCTCAAGTATTATTACCATTATTATCATTATTATATTATTAGACTTAGTTTTATATTCTATTAATTTTCCACCCGCGACCTCGGCCACGTGGCCTGTAATTGTGCCATCCCCTGGAACCGTGGAAGGGGAAAGTGGGGCAGCTTCATACAGTTTTTATATTTCGTCTTATACGATTCTCTCTGGTATGGATATCTATATCAATTCATCAAAAATCAATAGTCTCACTATCTTACTTTATATTAAAAACATGAAATTTTATAAATACACTTGTAAGGCTTTTTGTAACAATAAAAAAAATGTATGTAAGTGCCCCACATGCGGGGCACTATCATAGAGGCTGTGGGGCATATTCATACATGTGAAAAATACACAAGGTGTGCATGAAATATTTATTTATTTATCAACATGAAAGTATCAGTATCAAATCAAAGTGCACAACGTTTTCATGAACATCTAAAAAGAGAATATCGTAAATATCGGTAGTTATTTTTATTATGGCACCAAGGGAGCTAAGTTAACCTATCAGTCTTTCTGATCAGTCCTATCACTATTTAAATATCTACGTCCTTTGCTTACCTATTTATGTGGTATTATCAATAATCAACAATTGCAAAAAATATCACAATCAACATGAGAAATCTTAAATGTTATAACTAATTAACTTCAAGAGAATTATCTTTACAATAATAATATTAATGACGTTATAAATAGAGACATCTTTGTAGAAACTTAAAATGTTGACGTTCCTAGCTGTCTTAGCTGATTTAGGTTCCGGTAATATCAAAACTACACCTGACGGCTTTGTAATATAATAATAATAACGTATATATCACAACAACGTCTAGGCCCTAAACTAAACATTAGCTTGTGTTTTGGGTATACACGCGAACACCACATTCATTTAACAACCAAGACCCGTTTGTTTATAATGTTTGTGCATTAACTCCATACTTGGCTGCTGATTTTCGAAAAGAGAATTTGTTTTCTAAAACTTCATGGATAGCTTATAACATTGTCTGTTCGTCCACTTCTCTACTCCTAGTTCTCTTTTTCTTGTAATTTTTGACCATTATCATTCTGTAAAACAAAATTATGACATAACTTAAACTTTACTACCTAAAAAATAAAATGGGGCACATTCATACTGTATGAATTTGCGTTTTACACTACTGTATGAACCTACCCCCTCACAAGAAAATGAAATCAAAATATTGCTAGAAAAAAGCCAACCGTAGGTATATAGAATCATTCACAGATCAGTTCATAAACTTGACCCTATAGGGTGAAGTTTAAATAAAATAGAAGTGGATAATCTAGAGAGCAAGTTTTATTTAAAAAAAAAGACGTTAAAAGTGAGGTTATAAAATTACTTACGCCTTACCGAATCACTTTCCACGTCATACCGATACGCGTTTCACGCCGACTGCTGTCAAGCTTCGTCAGCAACAACACACATAGGTAAGCTATTCATACACGCATAAGTTATTCTGTTGATGTTCGTCCACAGACAAGTCAACCTTTAGACCACGCTTTAACAGGGAGTAAGTAGCATTCGCCAAGGCTATGTAGTGACACTACATAACTACATCACTAGTGAGCCGTCAGTTGGAAGCAAGTTGGAAGCCATTAAATTGTCAATTTTGAACGACCCAATGAAAACTAGCCGACCTCTCCCTGCAACCCCCCACTTTTTGGCGATTTCGTTTTAGTACTATTAAAGCGTGGTCTAAAGGTTGACTTGTCTGTGTGTTCGCCTATTATCAGACGTAACTAGTGTATGAAGGTGCCCTTTGTACGAATCTGCCCCACTTCCCCCTACCTACCTATTCTGTGTTATTGCAAGCCTTAAGACACCTTATTACAAAATTTTATTAAAATCCGTTCAACCGTTTTACTGACCGCATCATTATTTTGGACAGGTAGGTAGGTATTGGCTGTAACTATGTCCTTTGCATATAACTCACCCACATATTATACAACTATAATTTTAATAATATTTGGGGGTCAATATTGGGCATAGAGTAACTAATTTGACAGCAGCGTTTGGTTATGTTGGGGTATTATTTTAAAATGTTTAGCTAGATAGTTAAATAACACGCCTTTAATTATTATTATCATTATTATTATAGTGTAGTATAGTTCGCCACAAACTTTATGGCAGATCGGAATACTACGCTATAAGAGTGCTTGCGCAGGTACAGTCATATACCTACCTACCCCTCGCGTCATTGCGTCCCGCTACACCTAAAACTGGTTACTGCGACGCGAATTGTGCCTATGTTCACATTCGCCATAAAGTTTGATTGGAACTGTAAGAATAAAGCCTTGATTACACGTACCGAGTATATTGGCGAGACAGTACTCTCGGCCGAGTGCTCGGTACGTGTAAACACATCACCGAGTGCTCGGCCGAGCGCTCGGCCGAGACAGAGGGCGAGACAGTCTCTCGACCCTAATCTTTTTACTAGACCGAGTCCTCACCCCCGCGCTACCCCGCACTGACTCGCTCGCTCGCTCGGCATGTATAAACATGCACTCGGTCAGTGTGCACTCGCCACTCGGCACATTTAATTAATTTTTTTAAAGGTCCATGTTGTGAGCATGCTTCAAAAGTGAAATGACTCGCCTCCAAAAACTAAAATACGTGTAAACACTACTCGCACGTCGCTGCTGTCTCGGCCTAGTACAATTTCACTGTCTCTCCCGTTTACTCGGTACGTGTAATCAAGGCTTAAGAAGTAGGTACCTAAGTACAAGTAGTAAATCGGGGCGGAGGTAGGAAGGGAGTGCGGGGTATCGTAGCTAGCGCCAGCCCCTCTCACGTCACGGTTTGCGCGCGCTACGTCGCCATTGGCCACACTCATAATTATCCCCACCGCCATGACCGTGCGCGCCGGCGTTAGTTCACAGATTTCAAATCTCGACCGTTTATTTCGCGGGACGATCGTGGCGGGAAGCGTGCGTGCGCGCACCGTCGTTCCACACCGGGCGGCTGCGTTTTATTTATCGTTACAAAAAAACACGTGTTCCATAACGTTTGTTATGAACTATTGTGCAACTTCATTACGTCACCGAAAATAAGTGCGTGCAGTGCGACGACGTGTCGACGCCAGAGGAGTGCGACGCCCGGCCGCAGCGACGCAAAGATCAATTTCTTTCGATGAGTGGAGGTTTAGTGCATGTCAATTGATATCCATGACTAGATCCACACTCATCCATGGAAGTTGCGTGGCTCGTCGTTACGCGGGCCGGGTGATCAGTGGCGGCGGAGAGGTGAACAACGTGCAGCCTATCATTACCGGCACGCTGGTACGGAGCGCTAATGGTATGTTGAGGAAATAAGGACGGACACGACTTTTCTACGCCGTTCTCCGTTCACGTACTGGGTACGTATCTAGCCACCTCCTTTGGCGGTCGAATGTCATTCGAATTACGCATACTCGTTATTACCTACCTAATCGTTGACTCGAAGTTTTGTATGATCTCAGAACGCTAATGGCTTAGTTTTTGTTGCCTTTTTTGTGAGAGACTGTTCATATTATTTGTACTTGACAAGAATTGTAATCATGAACATAAGTCGGAGCCGGCCCTGAGTAGGCGGGTTAAACAAACAGGCTCTCTGTTGTCTTTGAAATACGTGAGCAGAGCGGCCACCGGGCTGGTGAATCACGCGTCCGAGCCAAGGCGCGTCGGCAGTGTTGGCACGCCGCATCTGCTCCTTCTTGGAAGGACTTGTACAGCCCGAGGGAGCGGTCATTACGGTGACGTCACGTACCTACATGGCCGTCGACCTTTTAAAGTCTCCCCTCATCTTGCGAGAAATAAAAACGATGCATAATATATTATTTAAGAAAATAAAACTAGTTATTTAACTACCTATTTAAAAAAATATATCGGTGTTATCCGTCGATACGGTAGAACGTTGATTGCTAGCAACGAGAAGGAAGATATAGGTGCCTACAATATAAAGCGTGACCTATCTCAATCCATGATCTCAATTCATCGAGTTATCTACGTGATGTTTGTTCTTGAGAAATTATCATATTTTAAACGATACCCTTTGCTCCAAATATATTAGCACAAAGCGGCTATACAAGCGAATACAAATAATATTTTAAAAACGTTTATGTTATCTTCACATCAACTGACACACGTTTTTCACACATTTAAAGCCGTTAGTCTCTATTCAAATAAGCGCGGAGCGTTGAACGTCCACCATTATTACCCTTCGAAAAGAACAATTGCTTCTCTCGAGAATAAATTATACGTCGGTCGGTCCGTCAAGCGTGCTTCGGGTAAGCTATTTGAACATGTTTTTTATGCTCCGTGGAGTTGTTAATAGTGTTCCGGGCTAGCGGTGCGGTCCGGGCCGTACCTGGTCGGGCAGGTAGGTAGGTAACCAGTTACTCGCGCTCTACCCTCTGCGCCGGCGTGAGAGACGTTAAAAACGCCACCTGCGAATTAGGGTTGCCAATGCCATTCTATAAATATATTTAAAAATAACGATATTTATGTAACAACTTCTACCTTACTGAAGTTTTATCCGTCTTGATTTGATATATACCTAGGTACTATTTTTCTAAGACGAGCTATTAAACAAATCGGAATGTCTCTACGACAATGCTCAATATCAATAGTACAAACATAATAGGTACAAATTAATTATTGGTAAATTAATTAATTGGTGGTAAAATTTTTGAGACAGACTCCGTAAACGAAATGGTCCAGTCTGACAACACTGTGGCCATAAAAGTTCTGAGGTTCTGAGATCCAGAAAAAATAAGAGAGCAGCTAACTCCAGCTAACTCAGTCAGTGCCTTTGACTATAGGAGTTTTTTTTTTAAATGGCGTGCGCTATTTAGTTATTATAGGGAGGGTCGAAGTACGTCGAAGTTTCTGACAGTATTTTAAGAAAACTCCGTAACAAAAGTACCTACCTACAAAGTGACCCTTTTTATTATTTTCGAACAAAATAGATTTCAACGTCAAAATCGTAATCACGTTTTTAAATTTACCGTCACTTATAGCAACATAAGCAATAGGTAAGTAATTAAACTTCTTTAAACTCAGACAACATCATAAAAACAAGAAGACTGAAGTTAACAAATGACCGCCAGTTATTTAAAAATTACAAAGGTAAAATAACATATAAATTTAAATAATATTTGAAGCATATTTTCTGATAGATATTTTTTATTTGATCTCATTTTTTTTAATGGGTAGGTAATTCTTCTTTTCTTTTGTGGTTCCATTTTTTGCACAATGGCTACTGTACAGATTTCCGTGAAGCTCGCATCTTTGGGATACGAACCTAGAACTATCGATAACATGTACAGTAGGTAGGTAGGTACCTACTCGGCCGTAAGTAATGCACACGAGTTATACCTAGAAAGCGGCAAAGTAAAAAGTTTAAAAAAAACTATAGGTAATCCTATCATTTTTTTATTCAATTCAATTACAAAACGACATTGTTTGACTTTATTGTGATTGAATAAAAAATTATGAGATTACCTATAGTTTTACTTGTAAACTTGTTTTTACTTACCTGATTTCTAGAGCTCGTGTGCATTACTTACGGCCGGGCACTGTAGAGTAGTTTTTTGATTAAACTATTCGATCTACCCGATTTTCCTTTTCATTCTATCTATATCCATTGAGCCATTAATGATTAAGCCACACCGTTCATTATATGGTCAGCATTTTTATATTGAAATTATGTGAAACGGAAAAATATGTATGCCTTTCGTATACTATGAATTATTTAGAAATATACACAAGAACTGCTAAAAGTATATGACGATAGACTAGGTCAGGCGATCTGTACGGAATGTCGAAGTGTCCATTTTCCAGACTAAAATCTTTTGGATTTAGACCTGTAGGAATCGAGCGGCGGCGGTCTCAAAAACGACGAGGTGAATTTTTTCAATGAATTTTCATATTTTCACCTATTTCCTCGAACGTCATAAAACCTTAAACTACAAAAATAATAATAATAATAATACATGGGACTTCCCACACAGAGCCATCTAGTCCCAAAGTAAGCAAGTATTAAGCTTGTGTTATGGGTTACTAGACAACTGATATACATACTTAAATATTCTTTATAATATATACATATATAAATATTTCTGGGAAGACACCACATACATATAACAACCAAGACCCGGTACCAGTATCAATATTCATCATATAAATTACTGACCCGACCTGGGATTCGAACCCGGGACCTCTAGCTTCGTAGGCAGGGTCGCTACCCACTAGGCTAAGCGGTCGTCAAAAAAATGACTACAAAGAATGTTTTTTATAACTACAACCTATAATAATCATCACTACATATTACTACATATTATGAAATATAGTCCCCCGCCGCGTCTGTCTGTCTGAACGCGATAAACTCAAAAACTACCGAACGGATTGGCATATGGTTGACACCGATGAACGGAGTGATGCAAGAGGAAGGTTTGCGTGTATAATTTGCTAATATTTTGTGGAAATTAGCTGAAATATGACAATTGTTGCTGAAGAAGTCGGAAAAAAATCAAGCCGACTGGGAGCTTTCATAGAAAACGCTGCCTCATACCTTTGAGATATAACAAAATAATGTATGGAGGAATTGTGTCTTTTTATTGCCTTGTCTTTCATTTTATAGGGATACAGTATTAATCCTTATCAAATTAAATACGTTATTTACCTTCAGCATTTCATGCTATGATTACCCTATACCTATAGAATTTAAATTAATATCTTAGGGGCTATCGCGAAATATAAATATCACGCGACCAGCCGGTCGGCCATACGGGACGAGGCGACACGCGTAGTTACGTTACGTTGGGTTATATGTATTTATTCTCTACTTTTTCAAATATTTATAGTTTCAAATACTTTTTCAAACTTCAAGTAGGATGAACTTACGTCACATTTAAAGGTAATTAAATCCAATCCACATATTCGACGCAACAAGCTGATATGACACTACGACAGAAAAAACATTACGGCTTATACGCTCTGCTACCCGTGCCAAGCCGGGGCGGGTCGCTAGTTGATAATAGTAAAGAGCTAGAGACCGCATTTCATAACAATAACATGCAATAACAGTCGTATTATATACGAGCAAAAGAAATTATAGGTAAGGAGGAATATCTATTATCTTGCTTAAACGCTATTTGTATGTACATTTATATCCTATTTATTTATTAAGTAAATATTAAATACTTATGTGAGCTGTGCTGCCACACATCTATCACAAATATGATTAAAATATTCTTAATAATTTATTAAATATTGTACCTTTTTAATTTTTAAATAACAGCGAGTCATTTGCTAACTTCATAGTCTTCTTTTTCTTTCTTATGGCGTTTTCTGCGAAAGAAGTTAATTATCACTTATGTTGCTATAAATAAGTGACGGCAAATTCAAACACGTGATTAAGATTTTGACGTTGAAACGATGCGCTGAAACCTATATTATTCGAAAATAATAACAAACTCCATGTTGTACTACGATTATTATAGAATTTTCTTAAAATGCCGTCAAAAACTTCGATGTGTGCTTCGACCTTCGACGCTCTCTAGGACGCTCCACGTACACCATTAAAAAAAGAACCTCCCCATAGTCAAAGGCAATGACTGACTTAGCTCTTCTCTAGACCTCAAAACTTTTTACGGCGACAGTGTTGCCAGACTGGACCATTTCTTTTACGGGGTCTATCTAAAAACTTTTACTGGTTAGAATTCAAATTTTCTATTATGTACCGATATCAGCACAATGTCTGAAGACCAAGGTCTTCTACCAATGCGCCGAAACATGGACTCTCACGGCAGGACTGATCCACAAATTTAAAGTCGCTCAGCGTCGCAGCTTTGATGAATAAAATTAGAAATACTAAAATCCGTCGAAAAACCAAAGTTGTCGACATAGCCGAAGCAATCAGCAAACTGAAGTGGCAATGGGCCGGTCACATTTGCTGTAGAACTGATAACCGATGGGGTAGACGAGTTCTCGAGTGGAGGCCACGTACCGGGAAGCGAAGCGTTGGACGCCCCCCGGCCAGGTGAACAGACGACCTGAAGTAACATACCGGGGGCAGTTGGATGCGAAAGGTGGAGGACCGTGTGTGGTGGCGAGCCTTGGGAGAGGCCTATATCCTACAGTGGAGAGACACGGGCTGATGATGATTATGTACCGACCCTTAGATAGCATAATCATAAAGATGGAGCGTATCATAATACTTCGAAACGCTCGAAAAGCCGAGTGAAATGACTGACTCAGAGATTAGACAGACCAAACGTGGTCGTTATCATTGTTTCAAACATTTTGTTAAATTACACATGAAATAAAATTTTAGAATCTTTATTTTCATTTCCAGTAAGTACGAATTTTCCATGCAGATTACACTAAATTCTACTTTACAGTGAATATGTCAAATCATCAAGTGGTGTATAATTGGTCTGTGGAGTATATTGTTTAATTACATTTTTGTGGTTTCGACGTGGTGTCTATGTTTACATCCATACTGGCTATCTTCGATCCATCTTATATCCTGTTTATCACAAAACTTATGGCCATAGCCAATTCTTTTCTTGAAGGAGGAAAAACGTAGAAAATATACATGGGATCCTTGAAATGTTTACTGATTTATTCGTGATTTTATAAATTTAAATCAGGATTTGCGATCGCATTAATGTCTTGTATAGAGTTGAATTTTTTTCACGTTTTTCCTCGTTCCGACTCCATGAAAATGCGGATGAACGTCTGAAATTGGTCAAGGGCATGTGTCAATTTACATTTGTCTTGACATTGAAAATTGGTATTATTTTATCTACCTCGTCATCCATTTTTTAATTTGAACGGAATGTAATTTTGTGTTTTAGAATAGTGAGTAAATAGATTTGTTACAGGGATATTCATCATCATCATCATCAGCCATTTTACCCCACTGCAGGGGCTTAGGCCTCCCCCAAGGTGAGGAGGGGGTTTGGAGCGTAAATCCACAACGCCACTCCACTGCGGGTTGGGGATTGTAACGACCGCCATCTATTGACAGCGTCTGGGACCGACTGCTTAACGTGCTTTCCGAGGCACGGAGTCAGTAATAGTTAATGTACTTAAGTCAGAAAAACTCATTGGTACACACCCGGATTCGAACCATGGCCCTATAGCCTTATAAATTTGAGACAGGTTCGTTGCGGTCTGGACTATCACGACACGACACAGGGATATTACATATTTTTTTTGTATTAAATTTAATTTGTACCAGCCAACGCAAGAAAAATTTCGTACCGTCGTATAGTTCCAATCAAGCTTTATGGCGGATCCGAACATAGGCACAAGTCGAGTCGCAGTAACCAGTTTTAGGTGTAGCGGGACGCAGTGGAGCGAGGGGTATATATGACTGTACCTGCGCAAGAACGCTTAAAGCGTTGTATTCCGATCCGCCATAAGGTTTGAGGCGAACTATTACCATGTGTTGTGATTGCAATTTTCAAGGAAAAGTGTGAACCGCTTACTATGCTTAAACATTAACATCAGGTTGTAACCACTCTTCTACTTCTTGGTCGCTTCCTCAGGGTTGAGGACCATGACTTCGCCGACGCATTCTGTCCACAATCCTCCTCCACTTGTTTCGGTCTACCACGTGGTGGAGGGCTGTGCTGATCGGAACATCTGATTTCGTTTCGGACTGCACCCTCTTGGTCTTTTCTCCTCCATTCTTCCGGTAACAACCAGCTTCTCCGGGTTATTGCTACTTTTTCTGGCTAAGTGCCCAAAAAACAAGAGCATTCGTCGCCGTCCAGGAAATCCGCACCTATCGCCACCAGCACCACATCTTATAATTACTATAACATCAGGAACTTGGTGTGAAAGAAATTATTGACATCAACAGATTTTATATAAGTTTGATGATTTTGCTGACAAAGATAGCAGGTAGTTAGGTTGTAAATAATCTTTGATTTATTTATATGTTTAGGTTGAGAGTCGGCGTCAAAAAACTAAAAACCACCTCCTCGTGCTAATTTTGTCATCACGGGGGCGTACTTAAACTGTTAAAACTGAAAAAGTGTGCGATAAAAGTACTTAGGATAAGAAGGGAAACGGAAGATAAAGTCACGTAACATCATCGGTGACTTAAAAATGTTTAGGTTATCAGAATAAACTAACTTTAATTTAAGACCATGGATGTACACAGAGATATCACGTCGTGACAACAAATATGTGAGCAAAAAAATTTACGCCGTAGACGAATATACACCACTTGATATTTTGAAATATTGCCTGTGGAAAATAATTTTGTGTTACCCACATGTAAAATTTACACTTACTGAAAAAGAAATTATAGATTCCTTGATTTTTGTAAATAGTTTTTACATGGTTTTTAGCCTTCCTTTTACCTACTTAAGTGTGCTAATATGTAAATCCGAAATTCCCTTGGACGTAGAGTAAAAAATACATATATATTTTTTTTATATAGGTACTACGTAGTATCGGGGGCTGTACTGCTGGACGCTCCTAACCTTTAACCTTGGAATCATGACCACCTAACGAAACATCACAATAAATCGAAGTATTTCGAGATCATTTCCGCTAGGAGACATTATACATAATTAGGTATGATGTTGAATGCCCCTGGCCTTCAACCATAAAATGTAAGTTCATGGCCGCCATTTTAAACTTTTTATTCATGCCGTCGTCGTACCTACATGGATGTTCACAGAGATACCTCGCTGTGACAACAAAAATTTAAGCAAAAAATGTACCACGTAGATGACCACGTATACCAAATATACACTAGTTGATATTTTGAAATATGCGCTGTGAAATGGCTAAACTTTTAGGGACCTTACCATTACGTCATCGAAATGTCATGTTACGAAATGTATGATCATTTGTTAGACCAAATAAGTAACGTCAAGAATTTTAATTACTTCGAATTTTGGTTGAAATATTTGACTATGATTTTTTTTTTCTTATTTATTAACACTCTATATATCAGTATTATTTTTTATTTCTTATATTTTTATTAATATATATTTTCTTAAACATACTGACTATGTGAATTTATCTCTAAGTGTAGGTGTAGGCCCATTTTATTATATAACGAACAAGTCATCTTCTGTAGAACAAAAATATTATTGATATCAGCAGCACTAGGTATCCCACAACAAAATACGATATGACTTCATACTGTTTAAGTAAATGAAATTAATTAATCTTGCTGTCGGTACGCCTGTAAGTTGGCAAATTATTTTTACTGTAAAAACGTAAAAACTGTCTAAGTTTATTCGATAGACTAACTATATGAAGACCCCATTGAAGTTTGACGTCCAACGTAACACAGAAACACTGTAGTTATCAACTATATCCAATTCCTCATCCCCAATTGCTACGCTTGTTTTGGTGTGTTTTAAGGTTTTAATTAGGTGTAATGAATTTCATACGTTTAGTCTTTTTGCCATTTAGTAATTATATTATTTATTTACTGAACCAGCTTACTACTTTCGATATTTACATTGTCGGAAAACGGGACTAACTTTAAAGTATAACCAATTCACTAAAAAAAAAGAATCGATTAAATCGATTCACAACCGTCTAAGGTATCGAATAACAAACTCACAAAAACAATAGAGTCGAACAATGCAGTCGAATTAAAAACCTCCTTCTTTTGAAGTTAACTGAAAAAAAAATGATACATCATTTTGAATACAACAATGAAAACAGTAATAATATCAGTTAGTTCGATAGTTTCACACGACAACGTTATCGTTTTGTAAACAATGCAACGGGGAGGGGTATCACTCGACACGGCTGCGTTCAGGTTCACCTGTTCACCCTAAAACTCACACAGCACTCGTCTGTTTAATTGTTCATGGGCTCAGCTATACATATATTTTTTGTCGTGTAAACACTGAACTTCCGAGAGACTGGCGCGGCGTGTGAATGCACAGAACGGGGCCCATTGTGCGAAATCACCTTCGTGAACTCCTGCGCGCCCTCTTTCTTTTATATATCTCGTTTAGGAGCGAACGAAACGAGTGAGTGTTCTATTCGTGTTTGTTTGTTGAATTAAAAAATTCGAATGAGAAATTGTTGGGTGAAATTGTTACAAAATACGAGAAAGATTGAAAAAAAAAACCCAGTACATTCTGGGCGTTATTGTGCCATGTAGATGCTTCTATTAAATGTTGTTTTCCGTTGTCATATATTACAATGGAACAAAATATATAATAAATATTCATGTCATTAATGATTCGATATCAACACCACTCGCTAAATATTAGGCTCTCAAACATGCAGCACTTACATGTACCATACGAGCTCTGCATTTTCCTCAGTTATTAGGCCGTATTACGACCATAGACATACATAACTATGTATAGATCGCTTGTCAATATAGCTAGCCACAGGCATGGGCCACAGGTCAAATTTGATTCAAACAAAAACAAAGAAAGGCAGTGAACAATATTACTAGCACTATGGATGTTGTGTGACGATTTGTCACATAACACCAAGAATGAGCTGGTGGTGATGTGACTGTGTGACTGTGGTGATGCCGCATCCATGTAATAAAATGGTAATAATATATCATTGGTTAATCAGTAGTAAATCTTGTAACAGAAATCAGAAAATTTTCTTTTTATTGACTTCAAAGAATTTTTAAGGAAATTAAAATTGTGTACTACTGAGTAAATAAAGACATAAAAACTTATTATTATGGTTAAATTAACATTGTCTAGTAGGTAACTTGATATACGTATATATCGTCGTCGTGGTATCCAATATACATGGTATTTCAATTGGAGACGAGTACAATGCGTGTGAACGTGCAAGCATTATTTTTCTTTTTTTTTTTTTTTGTTTAATCGTAAGTTGGTTGTAATTGTAATTAAAGGAACACATTAGTGCAAAGAAAAATAGCATCTAGCAGGCGCTTCGTATTAAGCATTGTATTCGCAGTTTTGCACGGTAACGGATTATATTGTTTATTGTCGCGGTTTCACGCGCGTGAATATCTGATCAAGTGAAGCGAAATGATTTGCAAACACTATTTGCATACACATTGAGTATCTACACAACTTCCTGTGTTTTGAGCTATGAGTCACAATGGCTCAGGAATTCTTCCTTTTTTTTTCTAGAATATCTTTTCCACTGTTCTAAACTCTAATCAAGTGTATACCCAGTTTCGATTAAATTTTTCTAACATAACACGAAAATCGCGCAGAGTGATCAAAATCTTCTTCTTAATCATTGACGGTTTCTACTTAAAGCAATTTCGCGTGGAGTATATAAATTTGACAGCAGCAGCGTTTGGTTTTAATAGTCATAAATGTCACTTCACAGTATCGAAAAAGTCAAACGCGAAGTCGCGGGGGTGAAGAACGGTGCACGGGGACGTCGCGGACTGAAACTCGCCTTCATACACCATCTAGTTAGAGTATGAGTGGTTAGACGGTAAACGCAGAAGAGGGCTTCTAGTTAATTTGTACGTTTATGCAATCTTACTATGGTCAAAATACCAATATCAAGTTGCAATGAAAGAAACAGACGTCCGCATAATTTTTTGCTTGGAGTTGATATAAAGAAACTGGTTCTACTTTAATTTTGTTGTCTTTACAACGTAACTCCATATCAAGGCAAACAATAGGAACATGGACAGATATATCATCATTGCCTTATTGGTACTTTGAATACAGTTCTAATTTCGGTACAATGTGAAGTTTAGAATTATTTCAGTGTACATAAAAATGGAAGATCTCATAACACAAAAAGTGACAATTGCCACTTTTTAGGGTTTAGTAGCCAAATATTAAAACCCTTATCATTTCGTCCTGTCCGTCTGTCTGTATGCGACAGGTTCATGTCTTCGTCGTCATGCCATTGATCTGATATTTGACAGATGTCGTATATGAACTGCCATACAACTCTGTAGAGAAATTATGAATTCTAAATGATTTAGGGATAGCTCCCGATGTGTACACTGAATTTAAGAAGAAGCTATTTTTTAGCCTATACCATCGTTAGATAGATCTTTGAGAATGCAAAAAACACGAAATGAAGATTGTTGTGACTTTCATTTATGTGAATATTTTTTTTACTTTTTAACCTTATGATTGAAAAATATATTTTCAATACATTTGCTATTAATACGCTCTTTATGACATCGAAACTTTTACCATAATGTTGTATTTTACTGTACTAGGCCTTTTTACTTTAACACCAATCACAAACAAGCATTCTGTTTGTAACGCATGCGTAAACCGCGAAAAGCAACCTGTTCACTATATCTACCTATATAATTTTAATCGCAAATGTAGGTATTGAAAGACGTCGTATGATGCTCATACTCAGTAAGCTGGCTATTATAGTCATCGGTTTATTATAAGCACTCGGCTTCGCCTCGTATCTATAAACACCTCGACTTTAATATGCAGTTTACCGTACTTGCATCAACATGTACATCATATTGAATAAGAGTTGTTCACAAACACTTTAAACGTAAATTATTTTGAAGAGTATAAGTTTCACAATTTGTTTAGATATCCGCAATTTCCGGTTACCAATAAACTTAATTATGTTGTCCTTGCAATAAACTTTTAGAAATAGAAAGTTTAGAAGTGAAATACGGAACTCTGATTCTCATACACTTTACATGTTATCAAGTAAGTACCTACTTGGTGTAAATAAACGTAGATGCATGCAATTGTGGGTGCGCGCACGCATGAGCGCTGTCGACTGATTGTCGCCAATTAGCTGTAATGAGAGCCGGTCGCGGCTTCTGTATCGTTTTTGTATAGCCAAGAGATAAGTAACACTATTGAAAGTTGAAAACTTTACTCACACATGCATATGCAGCACTTGATCCTCATGTCCATAAGCCATAAGCCTATACTGCCGATTTAGTTGACGGTTAGAGACAGTCCAGGATCTCAACCTTTTATAGTCCCGATCTAGATAAATTTCTAACGATTCCGGGATTTTCTGAATTGTCAAATATTTCTCTTTGATAACATTAAGCTTTTGAGAACTTATGCGTCAATAAAGTACCTTTAAAATTATAATATAATAAATCACAGCGTTGTCAATTCCTTCAATTTTATTAGTAGTTAATAAGTTTCAGGTGCAGGCTCGGTGGTAGAACGATAGAACCACAGACCAGTCAACCTATAGACCACGCTTTGATAGGGAGTAGCATTCACCAAGGCTATGGTAGTGACACTACATAACTACGTCTCTTGTGAGCGGTGAGTTGGAAGCACGTCGGAAGCCATTAAATTGTCAATTTTGAACGAGCCAATGAAAACATTGTAGATTTTGAACGAGCCAATCAAAACTAGCCGACTTCTCCCCGCACCCCGCCACTTTTTGGCGATTTCGTTTTCATACTGACGTTTATTAAAGCGTGGTCTATAGGTTGACTGGTCTGTGGATAGAACGTACGAGTATGCGTTGATATTTTTTTACTAATTTACCTAATTAATCCTAACCTAATTTTTAAATTATGATGGTTTACTATACAAGAATTATTGAGTTTTTTATTGAGTCAGTTTTTATATTTAAATAAAATTTTGAGGCCAATTACAAAAGGCTGATTTTTTTTCTTAATATGGCAATACCAAACGGAATCCCGGGTAGTCTGGAAAATTCTGAAACGTCGAGCTTACAAAGCCAGCGCTTGTATGTGTCGTGTAGAGTTTCTCTGCAACATCTAAGCAGTTTTCCTTAAAGCAATTTAATTGATAGTAAATATAAGTTCCCTGTGCCTAAAATATATTTAAAACAATAGTACAGTCGAATACGTAGAAAAGTGTACCACCCTTACAACTTCCGTACCGGTGGAAAATGGTTACTTCGCCATTGCTATGCAGAAAAAAGTGCGAATCGGACTCGCACGCGAAGGGTTCCGTACCACCATACAAAATAAAAAAACGAGCGCGACGTTAAACGAACTTAACCATTAATCGTTACTATTACTTATGTAATTTAAGAATTATTGTATATACATATTTCATTTTTATTTCGTTAATTATTTAGAAGGCGCTTGATCCTCTCTGGCTAATCCAAAAAGTAATAACATGAGTGCACTGATAGCGAGAGACAATTTTTATTACTTATTTTATTACAGAACCTTTGACTTTCAGTATCGATTGTTAAGAGAATAAGCTCTGCAAAGGAAAGCGTAAATTTATAGTATCTAGTAATACAATGTAGTTTTCATTATAAAATGTTTTTTTTTAAATTTCTTTTACTATGGTATTGATGTTATTACATCACAAAAATAAAATGCATCTAGTTTTCGCTTATTGGCTTTTCTATGGAATTTTTACAAAATATTTACTTATAAAAGTACATTTTATAAGTTAATCTATGACTCGTTAAATAATACAGTCTAGTTACCCGTGATAGTTTTCTTTTTAACTACTTTATATATACTCCTGTCATAAATTTTTTCCACATATCCAAAAACAACGGTTTAGCTGGTAGAAGGGAGAGGGGACACATGACTAACAAAAAATAGGACTTAGGAGTGCACATCTCAACAACTGTTGACTTAAATAAAAAAAATTGGTAAAACTATGATATAATTTTTTAAGACCTATCGTTTGGTACCCCTCGCGTTAATATACGATGAATTTTTTTTTTCGTACTTCAGTTACATGTCCCTGTCCCAACTTGTCCCAAAAAAAAAAATATTTCACTACGTCGTTGTGTAGCGGTTCCTAAATTACACCTACCTTCCAAATTTCATCCATATATTGCCAATAGTTTCCGAGAAAAATCACAGACAAACAGACAAACAGACGGACGGACGGACATGGCGAAACTATATGGGTTCCTTTGTTGCCATTTGGCTACGGAACCCTAAAAAAGGGAATACCCGATCAACAGCGAAAAATAAATTGTAGTCAAATATTTAAGTAATTAAAATTCTCGACGTGTATGGGTGCCTTAAACGAATGGGAAACGCTGAATATCTTGGCTCAAATAAACTCTCTTGGTTCAAAGCAATTCTTTTTTCTGTGTAATGTGTATACCTTTAAGTCACTTTGATGGAGGAGAGTTCCAAAATATTATAATTATTAGAAGACAAACTTTTACCTTTGGAACAACATTTTCAATTTTCCAAACTTTTACCTTTTGGTAATCGGCTTGGAACAACATTTTGAAGTTGCTCGATGGTTATTATGGGCCATAGAGATGCAACGAAAATACCCGATTTCACCCACGCGGCCCGCGCCTTCTCGTGCGTTTCCAAATAAAAACAATAGGGACGCGCAGTCGCATCCGAATGGAACAACGCAACGTCATAGGTATTTTTTAGTTTATGATAATTGACACGTACTTTAATAAGGTTATATGTGCTTAAAAGTGTAATTTAGTTATAGTCTAGCGCAAAAAAATATTATTCATTAGCATATAAAATAACGCCCTCTACTGAATATACATATTCTCTAATAACTCAGTTATGTAGTTATGTGCCTGACATTTTAATAGGTAATTGATTTAGACATAAATATTTTCATAAATAATGTTTATTTATATTCATGCTCGATGCTCTAATAAATATATTAATAAATAAAAATAATAACACTATATACCTTATAATTGAAAATAGGGTGATTAGTTGTTATTAAAAATTCAGGTCTCAAACTACAAAATTACTAAATATGATACCTATTAAAATGTAAGCAAAAACAAAATCGATTAGGTACAATGCAAATAATAACTAATAAATAAAATAATAACTAATTCCATCCGCCAATGTTTTTTTTTTTTTATTTTTTAATTAATTAACTATTTCAACACGCGATTGTTTTGAGCGCGCAATATATAAATAAGCGACCTGTTATCATCATATCTATCACGCATCGTACCAAAGACGCTTGCACTGAGCGAGGGTAACATACATAGATGTGGCGAATCGCGGCCGCTCCACTAGAACGACAGCACGCTATCGACAAAGCGATCGCTCATACACCGCGCTAGTAGTGCATGCCACTACCGGTCGACCCGGTCGTTAGTCGGCAAATGCCGGTTAACAAGTTTTTCATCCCGAAAACCCCGAATTATGCAGTGAAGTCTTGTAAAAATACGTCCAAAAATAAAAAAAAAAACAACGTTGAGTGGTGTAAGTATGAAATTGTGTCGTGATAGCCCAAAGCGCAACGAACATGTCTCAAGTTTATACGCCATGGGGCCATGGTTCGAATCCGGGCGTGTACCAATGAGTTTTCTGCCTTAAGCACTCTCACCCTGGAGGAGGCCTAAGCCCCTGCAGTGGGGTAAAAAATGGGCTGATGAAGTGAAGAATGAAATTGTGTGGACTCTTCCCCCGCAAACGCGTCTATACCCCCCGGTGAATTGAACGCTGCGTTCTGTTATGGTTTCGTACAGTAAATATCTTACCGTGTCTCTAGTCGGGAGTGGGCGGGGAGCTTCGCTATCGCTATGGAAGGTAATGCCTAAACACGAATATATAGAGTACGATAGAGGCAGCACGTTTTCAGTCTTCTCAGAACATTAAACCACATAGGTAAGTAACTTAAGTAAAAATATCAAATTAAACATTAATATTACAACCTAAAGTTATTGTTGCTTCTCGCGTGTATGTAATATTCACAGATAATATTATTTATATAAAATCCATGTTAAGTTTTTTGTCTTTAAGTATTGAAACAAAATATCAGTATTGAAGCTTTTAAAGTTTAGGAGATGCGCTTGCGTTTTTTTCCTCTATGGAGCGAATTGAACGCATTTAGGTTTATCGCCTCTTATGGGATATATTATCCTCCTAACATGTCGTTGATTGAGATTTGGGCACTTAAAATTGAAAAATAAGGTTCTAGAATAACCTCTCAAATTCTCTATTTTTCCTATTTAAAAATTGATCAGATATTTATGAAAATGGTGTTTAAATGGAAGGTTGAGCTTATTCCGCTACTTTCCATAGTAAAAAACAAAACCAAAGGGTAAATATAAATTTATACAGGCTTGTCGGGTTATTTACTAAGGTTTGATATTTAATACTATATCAAATTAAATTGTAGTCTTCTTGATCAATAATATGTTAATTAATAATATCTGGGACATCCCACACAACGCCATCTTGTCCCAAAGTAAGCAAGTATTATGCTTGTATTATGGGGTTCTAGACAACTGATATATATACTTAAATATATATTTTTTATAGTATATATATATATATATATAGATACTTTTACATTTATTTAATTTAAAATTTATTGGTTTAAGATAATAAAATGATTAAACATCTGTCCAGACGACAACACAGGGATATTTTATCAATTCTAAGACGACTACCGACTTAACTGTACTTTAGCAGGTACACATTGGTGTGTCGATGATGGCGACCACATATAAAATTTTTCCAGAGTAAAGTATTAATACATAAGTCTATATTAATTTTGATATAAGTCCATAGGAATTGCTTCGGTTTGTTTACTGAACTTTTGTAGTAGACACTGTGGTTTCGTGTAACACACAGGGAGCATTCTCCAATGGCGGTTGCATGGCTTCACAACACCACTATATAATTTGTACCTGAAGCCGACAATCACCTCGACACACGACACACGAACGAGGTCAGTGTCTCGCATTGTATACCTATTATTACTAGATTCTATGGTGTATTGTATGACTAGTTATTCTAAGTCCTGTTTAGTGCAGATCATTATCGTCCTCGAACATTCTAGAAAATCGTCAACATTTTGTGTTCATTTACGTGTATTGTGGCGAATTATTTTTGTACTGTAATTTATAAGACTATTATGATGTATACTTAAATTACTTCTAATCCCGTCTATTTTAAAAGTTTATTGTGCTCCTTTTTTGAAGTAATATATTATCAGTCTGTTATCAGTTATGAATGGAGCAGACTTATTTTGGATGGAGCCTGCAGAACTATAATAGGACATTTCACGTTCGTGAATTGTATTATTGTACTATATTTCTTGGGGTAACCCAAAAAATATACGCCACTTAATATGTTAACATAGCATTGTTATGTAGAATTTAGTGAAAACCTAAATATATAAAAATCGTCCAAGAAAAACAAGTAAAGCTTTTCATATTGCAAACATTTAATTTTCGCGTGTCTGATCTCTTCATAGAGTAATAATTTACTCCGACTGACTGACAGCAACGTTTGGTTTTTCTATTATTTTGTTCAGGTTTTCGATTGTTCTGAAGCATGAGACGCTCCATATTGATGCTTCAGCTAAGTTGGGAGATCATTGCACTTAGTCCATATAGATTAAAGTATCATTTGCAGAATATTGTCTATGTTTGCTTATGTTTTCTTTTTCCAATTTTCGCAGGTTATTATCAAAGTTAGATATGGGCATAAGAATAAAAAAATAATACCTCCTCTCACATGGTTCTATATCACGTGAGAGTCGATATTATTTGTTTGGGATGTGTGTACACACCTTGTTAGTGGAGGCTAGCCTCATTCTAATTTAAGATAGAATTCTAAATTACGTTGCTAAGATATATATCTTTTTAAGAAGCTGTGGCTGTCCTTGCACCTTTTTTGAAAAGTATAACCAAAGTAAAATAACATACATAGATTTTAAACGACTAAAACCCGGTATTTTAGCCGCCAGTGACAAAGGGTGACATAAAAAGGGAAGCTGACCGCAATAATCTAGGCGATAGGCATTAGGCACCTATTGCGATGGTCTATTTTAATGTTTAAGGTTCCTTAGTACTTAGAAATTAGAATAGACCATCGCAATATTGCCAATGTTCATAAACAAAAATGTATAATCAGTTTTAATCTGTACATATAAATAAAATACAAATATCTGTCTATGAATTCGAAGTAAAGACGGTTTCTATTCTAATGCTCTTTTATTTGCACGTATAATAACCAAAAACCCAAATCTATCTGTTTGTTTGTCGCTCAAACGGCTGAACCTATTCTGATGCGATTCTCACTGCCAGATAGAGAATTTTTTAGGCTACTTTTTATTCCCGAAATATTTTGGGGTCCTGCGTAATTTAATTTAATATTAAATTTATTTATTTATTTACCTATTGACTAGAATACGTCGAATTTGAAATAAACAATTACTTATGACGATCATCCTAGCAAAACATGTACATTTTGGGTCAGTTACTGATACAAATTCACGAAAAAATATTTGTCAACGACTTTGACGTACTAGCAGTTCCCTAACGACTTTACTGAAACAAGAATTGGGTAGGTAAGTCTAAAAATTTATAAATAATTGAGCTTTTGACTCAAGCAGGGCTCGTTCCAAGATTTTTTTTTCTATATTAAAAAAAATATATATGCGTACAGCAATATTGATTTTGCTCGGGCTTTCTTCTAAATTAATAAATTATAATGTATAACGTACTCAACTCGACTTTGATTTCTGTGGACTTTGTTACATATTGGCGTGCCCCCTACTTCCAAATAAAATGCCGATACATGTACTAGAACAGCAAAATCAATACTACAAGGAATAAGAGGAATATAATAGCAAGTATTATCTTAGGTAGGGCTCTGTCTATAGAAGCGCTAACGAAACCAATCATTATTAGTTCATTCATATGATTAAGATGTAGTTTACATATTTTTATAGGCATGAGAATAAGTTATCGCTACGCTATTAACATTAATTTATTCATAGTGTTCGTTATTTTTGTTACGCATTGGTTATTTTTGGCGCAGGCGCAGATACAGGATTTCGTTTTGGAGGCGTTTCATTTATTTTGGGTGGGTTTACTTATCTTCAAGAAAATTTATTTTAAACAAAAGTTTTTATTAAATTTTACTTTGATATTCATATAATACTTGCATTCAAATAATGTGCTGTTCGTTTGTTGCATCCTTACTTTACCCTACCCTAGAGGTAAAAGACATGATGTGCGTGCCTTCACATGCGATCAGATGTGCTATTACAACGTGCCTAGCTAGTATTACCTTCAGCGCTTACAAAATTAGCCTAGTGCACAATAAAAACAGACAAATTTCTCAGACGAAGAAAAATTATTTTGTATATACAAAAGAGAATTTCTTTCAAAATGAGTAAATGTTTTCTCATAAATATCAAGCAAGATCTGTAAATTCTTGTTGCAAGACATTTTTGTTAGCCTGAAGTAATATTTAGCAAGTGTTAGTCAATTAGTATTTTGCTTTTGACTTTTAGTATTCCGTAGTTCGGCAAACAACTTTTATATTATGTAGTTTTTCTATGTCCGTCTTTCCGTCCGTATGTCACAGCCATTTTCACGTCAATGTTATGAAGCTGAAAGACATGGTTATTGGCTAAACACATTTGTAACCACTGCAACGAAGAAAAAAGTTCTCGAGTGTCGCCTCTAGGATGAACAATGAAAATATATTTTTTTACTCCAGCCAGTGGGCTCGTGTAGAATAGCTGTTAGTAAAATGAAATGAGTTTTCTTTGATAGTTTTTCAAAATTATATTTCCTTTGTGAAATATTGAGTGAGTCGCATGGGGAACAATATGTAACTTCATGTACGGTCTCGGAGCTCCCACATAATGTTGTTATAATAACAAAAATGATCTCAATGGAGAGCCTACGGTTACTTCATTCGTACCGTCAATGTTCATACCAATTTCGTTGCTAAAATGAGAAACCTTCAAATCAATTGTAATCGCACCCTATTGAAGTCTTCGACTTAGTACTGTAGAAAAAAGAATCCTATTTTTAAGAAATTTTATATCCTGAATTATTATTTTTAACTTTTTAGTGATTTTTATTATTCAAAGCTTTTATTTTATAATGAGTTTTTCAAGTTTAATTCTTTAATTTACCGCATCCAAACCGCAACTTGTATTTTTATTTTTTGATCTGAGTTTTTATAGTGTCCACACACCGATTCACTTATATAGTTTTTGCATTTTTCTGCCCACAGGTACGATGACTCCAACGTTGCAAGTCGCAACAGATCTGCTTCGATGCGATTGCATTCCAATTTTCTGTGAACGGCCCTGCAATCTTGCGCCATTATTTTTACAAAGACAAATCCATTTCAGCGCGCCGCTACGTGACCACCGTGTAATGAGAGCTAATGGCGGCCGCTGTCATTACAGACGGCCAGTGCGCCCGGCCCGGAGAAACAGCACGAAAGAAAAAAAAACGGGCAAGTGCGAGTCGAGTCACGCATGAGTAGGTCCTGGAGCCCTGTCAACAAAACATAAACCAAATATACTGTGGTAGCCGAGTGGTACAAAGGCTGTTGGGGTTCGGTTCTCGCCATAAGGGTATTGACCAATACGTTTGCAGTTTATAATAATAATTATATCTGGGATTGTATACTGACTGGACTGGGATTATATAATAATAATCATCTCACACACGGTCGTCTAGTCCTAAACAAGGCAGAGGCCTGTACAACTGTACCTGTACTGTAGTAGAAAATGATATACTTACTTAAATTCTTACTTCTTTTATAATACATACATATATAGATACCTCAAACCCAAACACGGAACAAATACACATGTTCATATTATTTACGCACACAAATATTTGTCCCGGGCGGGAACCGAATTATTATGTTAACCTATTTGTTAACTTTTCTTATAAATCGGTATATCTGCCCTTAGTCTCGGATGTGACATTAATATCAAAGCAAGTAAAGAAAATACGAGATGTGGAAGTGTGGTACCAAAAACCTTTTGAATGTTTCCTGGACTGTATCACTGTGTTAAATTCAGTAGTTTTACCTCATGAAGTTTATGAATACCTACTGTTTTTATGCTATTTTAGAATTTCATCAAATTATTGTATTATATTATTAACTCGTCAAAGGACTGTTCTCTATGTTTGCTAATTTTCCGCCAATAGCGGCAAGGTCGTGGTCCGGCTGGTAGGCCCATCGGGTAGGCCGGCCACTGACGATCACTTCAGTAGCACCCAAATAACGTGATCAAAATACCACACCTACTTTGCTGGCATACAACACGCGTTCTGGCGACGACGACGTGTGACATTTTGATCACGACTTCGAATGGAAAAATGCTGCCACTTCGGTTTCACCTTGAAAACCATTGAATTTGGTATTTTAGGGTTTGGCGAGGGAGATGTACAAAGGGTGGTAATGTTTACTTATCTTGAATGTTACAGTTTGCAAAATGAGTTGCATGGCATGGCAACTCTGGGTTACTCGGTTTATGAGCAGAGCCGATGCGCGCGAAGTCACGCTGTCTCCTATTTCCGGTGGCCATTGTACGCCGTGTTACGCCAGCCGGTTTGTCATCTACGCGCCTGACAAACGACAAAATGTGATTTTGCGTAACTTGTTGCCATGTTAACGAGTCTATTTAAGCGAATAACTAATTGGTAGTAAATTACCGTCAACTCTGGCAACTTTGCTAGTGCCAGATATTTGCATAACTGAAATAAGCTAACATAACTTTCGTGAAATATTCTAAAAAAATCAAAACTATTTCTACTTTTCCATTAAATATTTTTCAAAGAATTAAAACAATCTCAGATTTGCAAAGTTACTTGCACTAGGCAACCAGGTTTAACGACAGTATCTATCCATTGAGTTAATGGTTTTAATATTCTAAAAAAAGGATTTGGAAAGAAGGAGGAATCCATGGAATTGGGCAAACAAACAAAAATGTTTATTATAAAACGAGGTTTACGCATTCTTATTTTTAGACAGTAATAAAAATTAAAGATTCTTAATGTAGTTTCACTTAAAACATATATTACGATAGTCGACTATTTTTTAATTCTTTTATATGGAAGAGTTTTCTACAGAGATTAACTTTTAATAGTGTTACGTGTTAGGGTTCGAATAATTTGGAGAGAAAGACCTGCTGACTCTTTTAAAGATTTTATTCACTAACACTAGGTCCAACACAAAACACTAAGTCCAAACACTAAGCACTAAGTCCAAACACTAAGCACTCACGATGTATTAGGTCGTAGCCAAGTCGTAGGTTTCACTTGTATCACTAGTTTCGCTTCGAAGTCGCTTCGAAAGTAGCCCAAAAACTGAACTGAGATCGCTCACGCTCCTGCGGCTATTTATATGAGTCGTAAGAACCTTCTCGAGCGATCTAGAAATCACTCCACTCACACGGACGTAATCGACCAGACTGGATAATTCTAGAAAGCCCCGCGATTCTTTCCTCTAACGCCATCTAGTATTGAGTAGGGGTTTCATGTTCTCCTTGTTGTAAAACCCTTCTACAAAGTGGTTTTACTGGTTGACGCTAGATGGCGGTCCTTACTCTGTCCGTTCGTAACAATAGCTTATGAGTTCCAGCCTCTTCAACCAAATATAATGTTTGTTATCGTATTAAATTTATTTTTATATTTTTTTGATAATAATTTCTATATTAAATACCCTTCTATGTAGGTATTTTGTCGATGTGTAGTCATCCAACGTAATAAGTACAACGTTTGTTTGACAATGAATAGTAAAAATGGCCATATAATGACAAAAATTTTACTAGTCATTAACTTATAATAAAAAATATAGGTACAAAAAAAGAACAACTAGCCAAGTGCGCATCGGACCACACATAGTAAAGGGTTCAGTATTCGGGTTGAACGTGTATGGTTAAAATTCAAATTGAAGTTAGAAAACAAATGTCAGAAACTATATACGTATATATATTATTGAACCCGATTTCAATTGAAAGTTTTTTTTAAGTAGTATTAACGTAAATATTTGCAGAATTTTCCAACCTACAATTGAAAAGTCAAAAGACACATTTTTCACGACTTTAGTTAGCTCCTAAAGTCCTAAAAAATGTGAGCATATATCTTAATTTGAAAGCTCCTTACAATTAAAGACGTATCTGTGTAGTATCCCACACGGTAATGTATGTAGGTGCTACCTCTCCCAATTTTTAGGGTTCCGTAGCCAAATGGCAAAAAAGGAACCCTTAAGTTTCGCCATGTCCGTCCGTCCGTCTGTGGTTTTTCTCGGAAACTATTGGCAATATATAGATGAAATTTGGAAGGTAGGTGTAATCTATGAACCGCTCCACAACGACATAGTGAAATTAAGAAATTAAGTTTTTTTTGGGACATGTCGCTATGCATGTAACTGAAGTACGTAAAAAAATTCGTCGCATATTAACGCGATAGGTACCAAACCATAGGTCTAAAAAATGGTATCAAAATGTGAAACAACTTTTTTTTATTGAAGTCAACAGTTGTTGAGATATGCACTCCTCAAGTCCTACTTTTTGTTAGTCATGTGTTCCCCCCTCTACCAGCTAAACCGTTGTTTTTGGATATGTGGAAAAAATTTATGACAGGAGTACATATAACGTAATTAAAAGGAAAACTATCACAGCTAACTAGACTGTATTATTATTTAACTAGTAATAGATACACTTATTAAATGTACTTTTATAAGTAAAAATTTTGTAAAAAATCCATAGAAAATGACAGATAGCGTTCAGCCAATAAGCGAAAACTAGATGTATTTTGTGATGTTATGATTAAAACTACCTTGTATTACTAGGTACTATAAATTTACGCTTTCCTTTGCAGAGCTTTTTCTCTTTACAATCGAAACTAAAAGTCAAAGGTTAAAAGTAATAAAAATTGTCTCTAGCTAACAGTGCACTCATGTTATTACTTTTCGGATTAGCCAGAGAGGATCGAGCGCCTTCTAAATAAGTAACGAAATAAAAATGAAATATATTTATACAATAAATCTTAAATTACATAATAATAACGATTAATGGTTAAGTTCGATTAACCTCGCGCTCGTTTTTTTATATTGTATGCTGGTACGGAATCCTTTGTGTGCGAGTCCGATTCGCACTTGACCGGTTTTTTTTTCATAGTGGTTCCTAGATCACACCAACCTTCCGAATTTCATCTGTGTAGTGCCAATAGTCTGAAAAGCATGAAATTTTTAATCAGATGACGTAAGTTAACTACGTAGAAACTATTAAGGAAACCATACCATCTAAGAATATTTATCTGCAAATAGGACTATTCACCTCCCTAGAATTTGGTTTATCAGAGTACGAGGTTCAAATTGAGGTTCCATAAATTTTCAAGTAAGACACCGTTATCACTTTTGAACATCCTAAATCTAAGTCAAGGTTTGTACCACTCTAAAGAGAACATTGTAAGAAACTTAAAGTGGCTTATTTTTTTTATTGACTGCGGCGCCGCTGCAAACCAATAATTATCTTATAAACTAAGTGGATTAGAATAATTTAATCCCAAACTTATTATTTATAAATTCTTTTAAATTGTAATATGCTTTAGACATAGGTCGTCATTTTACATAATTCTTGAATTCATTTATTGCCAAGTAAGTACCTATACGTATTACTTGGAAGTTTATTAAGTACTAGCGACCGCCAGCAGCTTCGCTTGCGTAGACTACACATTCCTGTTTTAGGTAGTATTAACTTTCGAAATGGTTTATACATACTTTTTGCTAAAACTAATATTGGGGACACCCATTCAAACTTTCGATCTTCATTCTCCCCACTCCTTTAAGAAAACCGATACTCCCATACTTTTCACATCCCGTTTCCCACCCTTAAAATGTAGAAATCCCAAAACCCTGAAAAACATCATTATTTATTTATATCAAAATTTTTGTGTTGTTAACTTTAAAGAACAAAGACTCATACAAAGCTTTCCGTCCCTCCCTCCTTAAATTTGAAATTTCCAAATATTCCTTTCATAAAAAATTGATACGTTATAAAATAAACCACTGTTCCAAATTTCGGCTTCTTAGACTTAGTAGTTTCGGCTTTATCTACGTTGATAGATCAGTGAAGACAAACGACAGACAGACACAAAATTAGCTGATGTAACTCTTGACAACCTTCTTTCACGTCTGCAAAGTTTCATTAAAATCTGTTGAGCCGTTTGGAAGATTAACTTGAATAGACACATAAACGTACAGACAGACAGATGAACAAAAAGTAGCGCATGTCACTTTTAAACACCTCCTTTTCATACCCGTGAAATTTCATTAAAATCGGTTAAGCCGTTTTGGAGATTAGCTCGAATAGACAGATGGACGTACATACAGACATACAAAAAGTAGTGTATGTCACTTTTGACCACTTTCTTTCCATATCTGTGAAGTTTCATCAAAATCAGTAAAGCCGTTTTGGAGATTTGCTCGAATAGACAGATAGATAGTATTATTTTATACATATAGCCTATAGCCTTCCTCAATAAATAAACTATCCAACACAAAAAAAAATTCAATTCGATTCAGTAGTTACTGAGATTTGCGCGTTCAAACAAACAAACAAACTCTTCAGCTTTATAATATTAGTATAGATAAAATCTCACACAAATGCATTATTTTATGAAGCCTATAGTAGTGGGTAAAACGAATTTATGTTTATTCCTAGTATTAACTGTGTATATATCACAATTATTCTTAAAGGTATTCTTTTTATAAACCAATATACAATAGTTCTGAATTTTAATGTACTTACCTAATTATTAAATGTGAAATAAAGCAATATTTAATTATAATCATCCCTGGAATTTGCATTAGTGAAGTAGGAACGTCACGCATCTCATCTTCGTAGAAATATCATTTAATTTTGAAATATAGTACATGACATATTCTCTCCACGATCTGATAAAACATTTAATGTGTAACATATAATGAAGTAAACTATATGGTGAAGTTATTACTTATTACAGATGGATCGTAAAGCTGCGGTCGTACGTATTCGATGCTTGATTGCGTCCTACTGTGTGTAACGACAAAGTTGCTTGACTGTCCGAGAGCAATCGCAATGTAGATAGATTCATTTTCATATAAATCTTCCTGTAACTTACCAATTTATGTCACAGAGACCAATCGCTATGTGAAAATGATTTTTAACAAAATGTTCACTTACCTGGTCGTAGGTACGAGGGATGATCAAGAAGTATCCAAAATAACTGTAATGGAAGTAACATTTATTATTAAAATTTTAGGGTAGCCGAATAGCAGTCATTTTATACTAGGTACTTGGAAAACAAAATTGTTCTTGATGCTCGTCAGATCAGCACACATTACCTCGTCCTTGTTGGCAAATTTAATGTCACCGATGAGAAAAAGGTAAAAATACTACAAGACCTGGTAAATATGGTGAATATTTCATCATTTCTTTAATGCATGGCGAGCTAAACTTGGGGTGAGGTGCAATCTCGGGAGTTTTTTGACATGTTCCCTGTCTCAAAAAAAAAAACATAATAATAGTACCTACTGGCAAGACCAATCAGTTTTTGAGGAAAATGGGTTTTAATCGTAGTCCACCTACAAAAAAATATTTAGAAATTTACCAAGTAGGTATTACTTCCGTAAAACATGTATGGTTCACGGGAGCAAGGAGGCTCACCCTGGTTCCATGGACTCACCACACCCGTGGGTCGTATGGAGCTCACGTATTATTTCGTAGTGTATTTTCATTATTTTATAGTCAACTGTATTTTTGGCATTTTGTATAAATTCAAAATATAAATAAAATTCTACTTCTATATTTTTTTTTATGGACAGTTTTTGATCACTGTACCCGTTTCATAAACTTTGCATGCAGTAAGCGGACAATAAATAATGCAGGCGAAACGACGTCTGTTTACAGAGTAGATTATTTGCAATGAATTTCAATACTGCTACAATTCGGCAATCTTAATAAAATACGTAAAGTTTTGATTTTGTTAAAAGTTTTTAAGCTCTAAAAATTCTTTATCCTTATCTTGGTACATTTTTTAACAGATTTTTTTCGCATACCTCGGACCAATTGCTGACTATCGTATGGTCTGTGTCCTGTGTACGATAAATTATCGTAAGTGACATTATCGAATACGAGTTTCTATGAGAAACAGTTCGGTAATTTTTGAAATTATCGTATTCGATTTCGTATATCGATGGATTCGTATATAATTCAGCGAGTCATATCGATAATGCCTAGCTTACGATAAATGATATACGCGATAATTCAAAAATACGAATTTCTTTAATTCTAATCGTCTCAAGCGTTTTAAAAATTGGGTCCATATTTGAACATTGTCATATGCTAACAGGGGTGCTAGGAAGACAAAATATTACTTTTTAAATTATCAGTACATTATTTTAATTTCGTGATTTTAATGCATCTTTAATAACAACGCTGGGTAATTTAATATTCTGTTAAAATATTGCATTGCTCCACCCCTTTAAAAAAAAAATGAGCTGTTTACACTCAGATATACCTAATACAGACATGATTTTTAGTTACACTAAACGACTGGATGAAATTAATATACCTATCATCTTGGGGGATCGTCTGTAGTTTAGAACTACAAGGCTGAGATTATTCAGTTGTGACGGTTACAAGTAGTAGGTACCTAGCTTTGTCACGGTTGGACTACTTTACGTTCATTCTACACATCAGCCATCAGCTAATGTTTTACGTGGTGAAATATTACGACAGAACGCAAAAAAAACTTTATTTATTAGCTACAATAGAGACTCGATGTGGGTCATTCGTATAATGGAACTTGTTCGAAAAATAAATAAGTTTTGGGTTCATATATTCAGTATTTACATTTACAGAACGATGACGAGATTTAGAAAATTGTGGAATAAAAGTTTGCGAACACAAATAATGGTAAAATTACATGTACAAAATGGAATTTTTTGGAGGCAATTTTGGCAGGCGGGACGCAACACAATTTGTGACGCCCGAATGCCCCTTAAACTAAAGGGAAAAATTTATAAGGCGGCAATCAGACCTGTTGTCATGTATGGATCAGAGTGTTGGGCTATGAAGAAGATGGATGAAAGAAAGGTGCATGTGACAGAGATGCGAATGTTAAGATGGATGTGAGGTGTGACAAGGAAGGAGAAGATAAGAAATAAGTATATCAGGGGAGCTTTGAAAGTAGCGCCAGTGACAGAGAGACTGCGGAGCAATAGGCTTGGATGGTATGGTCATGTTATGTGTAGGGATGACGAGTATGTAGGCAGAAGAATGTTAAGTATGAATGTGGAAGGACGTAAAAAGAGGGGAAGACCGAGGAAAAGATGGATAGATTGTGTGAAGGAGGATATGATAGCGAAAGGAGTGAGTGATGAACTGACGAGTGACAGAGAGGAGTGGTAGAAAAAAACATGTTGGGCCGACCCCACCTAGAGTGGGATAAGGACAGGAGAGAGAGAGAGAGAGGAATTTTTTGGAGGCGCGAGAACGTCCGAACCTTTGAATATAAAAAGCAGCGCACTTGACAACGTGTCAGATCGTTGTACCTAATATGAAATGACAGTCTAGTGATGAAATCGCCGGTCTATTCCACTAGTTCCAGGCTGGGACAACTGCATGGCACCATTCAGTTCCAGTAGGCCTATGGGACTAGTGGCATGGCACTGTTAATTTAATTCCAGAAGTTCCAGTATTGTTATCCCCGCATACAGTCTATTTTTTCTTTAACCGTCGTGGTGCCGTTCCACTTTGGTATTAAAATTATAATTTACTTGTCTTTATACTGACGTTGTCACTTGAAAAATAATTTATCCATAAAAAATTAAATCTAGACTTTTAGTATTAAATAAGTTATTAAACCAAAAGTTAAAGTGACGTGTGGATTTTATGTGACTATTAGTGAACTTATTTCGTATTTAGCAAAAGCTTAAAGGATTTGGTGATTGTTTACTGAACACATACAGGACCTGAAATTCCATAGAGTAAATTAATTTGACAATGTGAAATCCTGACACTACACATCGACAGCTCAACATTTTCAACAAGAAATGAATTTCTGTACGTATTAGGTATTTCGCATAACCGTATTGCTAATCAATTTGTAACTAGGTACCACAGACAAGTCAACCTTATAGACCACGCTTTAACAGGAAGTAGCATTCGTCAAGGCTATGTAGTGACACTACATAACTACATCACTAGTGAGCACGTCGGAAGCCATTAAATTGTCAATTTTGAACGAGCCAATGAAAACTAGCCGACCTCTCCCCGCAACCCGCCACTTTTTGGCGATTTAGTTTTCGTACTGACGTTTATTAAAGCGTGGTCTAAAGGTTGATTTGTCTGTGCTAGGTACCTACCTACGTGTCTTTAACCCTGGCAGCTTATAGTCACATGATAGCAGTTAAGTTTTCCTAATTGGCATAATATAAGTTTTTTTTTTTTAATAAGATTAAAGATATTTGTTTACTAATAAGTCTATTCTGCACTTAACATGGCATAATAAACTTTTTTAGCGAATCCACAAACGTAGACTTTGTCTCTGTAAAAAAAATAAAAAATAAAATGTAGACATTAAGTAGGTATGTTGTTCGGGTTATCAATAATGAATTATTTAAGTTACAAAAAAGTGTTTCCGTGAAGGAAGAAACTGTTTTGTATTTTTGCAGCATCTAAATTTTTTTCGAAACAGGACATTGTTTTTCATATAAAATTATAATAATATTTTAGCAGGTATAATAATAGAAGGATACTGGTGCAACTCAATTCCGTAATCCACTCAGTAATATTTTTGAACGATATGAAACAGTCACTTAAACTTCTTTATTCCGTGCTGTGAGCTATGTCGGTGACTCTAGTTCTTCTGCGGATTTATTCGTTACGAATTCTATCCCGCAATGTTACTTGTACTAGGCGGTGCTGGAATTGACGGTAAAGCTCAGCTTCTTACGATGCTAATTTTAACTTTAAACTTTTGATATTCAACGATTTGAACGACAAATATTGCCGAGTTTCGTTCACGTGCATGGATACAACTTGAATACGAATGGAAAATGATCAATCATTTGAAGATGGCGAAGTATGAATCAAAGTAATAAGGAAATCAAAACAATGATGAATATCTATTTCGTATCATAGCCATATATAAAAATATATAAAGACAGGTTTGCACGGGGTCAACAGACTTCTAACATCAGACAAGTCAGCGCTCAGTCGTCACTGTGCGTTTGTAAACTGCTTTCAAGTCAGTTCTAGTCTTAGGGCTTACGGCGATATTTACATCGAAAGCTACATTTTGTGCAGAAAGCAAGCCGCTTTGCCCAGTGATACAGTTCCAATCAAACTTCATGGCGGATGTGAACATAGGCACAAGTCGAGTCACAGTAACTAGTTTTAGGTGTAGCGGGATGCAGTTAAGTGAAGCGAGGGGTATAAGACTGAACCTGCGCAAGCACGCATACAGCGTTGTATTCCGATCCGTCATAAAGTTTGATTATAATTATACCAGGGACCAATATAAATGATTTCGTCCGAGAGAAACGAAAATTTCATCCACTGGAATTCAAGATGGCGGACTAATTCCAAAATAGCGGCTGCATCATTTAAAAAATGTATAAACTCCAAAAAACTGCACCGATTTTGGTGTTTGGAGTGTCAATAAATTCGTATTGACACTTTTGATCCAATAAAAATAATAAAATTTAAGAATATCATATTTTCTATAATATTTGACCACCATCTTTAATTTCTTAAATTTTAATTTAAATAAATTCTTATAATATTGTCTACAAAATAAAAAAAGAATTTTGACAATTCGTTGAGTAGTTTTTGAACTACACGCATTACAAAAGTAGCGCGTGGTTTCGAAACCGGTTACTACAAATAATGTGATGCGTCATATAATTAAAACAAGTGCACCGATTTTAATCATTTACATATTAGGTGATTTGTATTCATATCCTGTATTGTATGACGTCTTGTAAAAACCAGTCAAGTGCGAGTTAGACTCGCGTTTAAAGGGTTCCCTACCACTTCACATACAACTGTTTGTTTTCTTGACAACTTACTAATTTCATTACGAAACGGCGTTTTATATATTTGATGTTTACATTATATGGTCCATAATATACAAAAAATTAAAATTCCTACTTAGTTTAGTTTTTAGAATTTTATTTTATTTTTTTTATTTAAAAAAGAATATTACATAAATACTTATCATTATTACAAGTTACAGTATTCTAAAAAGCAAAGTAGCTTTGCTAGACTCCGTAATAAAAATTATATTAAACTGACAACTTTGATCACCCATTTCTATATTTATAAAGATAAAGAAAGAACACAGTATATATTTACTTTACTCCTTGAGCTCTAAATAAAGAAACAAATCGGTTTTTTTCTAATTATCAGTCCTCTTCACCTTCTTCATCCAATGTGGTTGAACCGAAAAAGAGAAGAATCATATATAATCAGATCAAAATGTACATAATATCATTAATTATAAATCTTCATCTTCATCAGCCCATTTTCACCTCACTGCAGGGGCTTAGGCCTCTCCCAGGATGAGGGGGGCTTGGAGCTTAAATCCACCATGCTGTCCACTGCGGGTTGGGGATTGTAACGACCGCCATCTATTGACAGCGTCCGAGACCGACACATCAATTGATTATAATTAGATCTGACTATAATTAGATCGCGTATCAGACGTTTTAAAAAAATGGTTGGTAAATCTTGTATTAAATGGTCTGAAAACCAGATTATAAAATTTTCTTTTGTGTCTGGAGAATAACTTTTAATTCTTCGATTAAAATATCGCACAGCGAGAAAAACAAACACGTGCAACCTCAGACGTCGCCATATTGAAATGACGGATTCATAAGATTCATTTCAATTCTCATTCGCCGCTTAAATTTTATCATTCAAATAGTTCAATACCACGTGAGGACCCGGCATAACTTTGTTCGATTGATTGATTAGTTTTCGTAATAGAAAACTTTTATCGTGAATTTCTCTCTCTATTTATTTCTCTATTTCCTAGGTTTCTCACGTTTCAAAATGCTGTCTTTCCTTTCGAGTTCGAGTTAATTGACAAAAATCGCAATCTGAGATCTGAGCTTTGTTCTCACAATGTGAATTTTTTTGTTCAATTCTAACATTCAACGACTTTTATTCACATACTCGAAAACGAATTGAAAAATCAGTATTTTCAAGATGGCCACGTCTGAAGTTGTATGTACACGCCATGCGAGACAGTGAGGATTCATTGCTCAAATACAAATAAAATTGAAAGCTACTAGTCGAATACGCCGTACACACGTTTCAACAGTGATACGACTAGTCCGATAATTCATATTTGTCAGTTCAAGTACCAATTGAAAGCCACAAAATACCGGCGGCGGTGTCAAATTCATTCAACAAATATACGATCAACTTTTTGAAAGTAGGTAGGTTCCACACTTCAAACCACTTTCAATTCGCATTCAGTTTCGAATTGATTAACGAAACATCCCTCCTACTTGAGAACGTAGTGTTAAATTTTTAATACTTGAGCAAGGTGATGCAAAGGTGTCGCCATCGCTGGCAGTGTCGCCACTCGGCTGTGTCGCTTTCGTGCGCAACGGCTTCCTGGCGGATGGCGTACATTAACGTCACGCGGGGTGAACATACTGTTTTGTCGTTATATACAAATCATAGTTTTACGAATCCATGGTTTTACGTATCTAAATTACACCGTAGGTACACCGCATCGCATTGAGCGTTCTTCTATTTTGTCTATACTATTATTAAAATAAGTGAAGCGATGCCTATACGGCGAAGATATAGTTTGAATTTATTTTAATCGATTTAGTCATACACATTTACAGTACACATTTTAATTTTTTTTGTCTATTTGAACTCTTATAAAATGAGAATCACAAAACCAATTTTGATGAATGACTTTTTAAAAAGATAGATACAATCATAATATTTTTAAAAGCAGAGTCAGTTTATAAAGAAAAGTAATGTTGGCGTTTTACAACAAAAAGGATCGGAAGAGCAAAAACAGTTATATGTAAATGAAAAATTATACAACTTTTTTAAGTTTTAATTTAATTACAACAAAATAAAATAAGACTTACAAATAATTCGGTATTCTAATGAAAGTTACATTTTACGCTGACCTCTAGGTTCAGTGGCGCCGCATGGTGGCAAAAACAATACTTATACCTTGCACTGAATGTAGAATGTTGAATCCACATCATTTGCACCACCCCTGAAAACGCTTACGTTAGTTTCTGCATAAATAAATAACTCTAGCAAGATATAGCGCTCAATAAATTAGAAAAAGTGCTGCAACGTCAAGAAAAGGGAAAATCGAATGAAGATATGGTGGTATTTTATCAGCAAAAGTCGCATTCACCACTTTATTAGCGAATATTCTTTCGCTAATATATTAAAACAGAGGTATGGGTCATATATGCTTAACATAATTTTAAGAAGTGTATACGATATGTGGCAATATGAAACGCAATCAATTCGCCACCTGACGTGAGATGGTTGCTGGCGGTGTGACTCATATTTCGAGGAAAACATAATGAGTCCGTGTTGCGAAATTAAAATTCACAAGAAAAGTCACTTAGTCGAACGATGTGCTCTTACTGCGGTAGAGTTGAATGTAATAGGTCCAAGTCCTACGTGAAAAATAGTATTTCTACATAAACATGACGATTCTTGTCAATCATTTGTAGTTAAATGAAGTCTGACTGCAAGAATATATAGTGCGTGCAAATTATCACTACTACTCTATTGGCATTTATCATTAGTGTGGACTTGATAAATCTACTATACTTGATTCACGTAATTACACCAATCGATAAAAATAATCAAAACTAAACTTTATTGCGTTCGTCACAACGTTCATATTTTTTTAACTAAATTTGAGAACTAACCGTACGGTACGAGACGACTAGATCATTAATTTCTTCTCGCAGTTGAACATGTCACGGAGTTAATACCATCGTATTGCTTTAATGTCTTGTAAGTAATCTAATCAAAATCTGTTAAAACCGATCAAGTACCTATGAATCGAACTGACGCATGTGCACGCAAATGTTTATAAATCTACTAATAATAATATAATTATTTATTATCGAAAGCGCTGCAAAAGTCCAATATTAAAATATTTTATTCCGTTTTCATTTTACAACATTTCAATATTTGTTCTGCAGAAAAGGGCTATTCGAGCTATATATCAATTAAAATCTAGAGATAGTGTAAAGGCTTATTTTAGAGAAGGTAATATTTTGACAGTCCCTTGTCAGTATATTTATGAAAATATAATTTATGTACATAAAAACATAAATGCTTTCTCTAGGGTGGGTGATGGCCACAACTTAAATACAAGACATAAGCATTTGTTATCAATTCCCAGGTTCAGGCTCTCAAAGGTTAATAATTCTTTCATGGGAAATTGTATCCGTTTTTATAATAAAATTCCAAAAGAAATGTTAGACTTGAATTCTAATCAATTTATAAAGCGAGTTAAAGTCCAACTCATGAAAAAAGCTTACTATTGTATTACCGAGTATTTAAATGATAAGTGTGCATGGACATCATTGTAATAGTTGTAAGACTTTAAATTAAAAAAAAAAAAAACAATTAAGAAAGACATATATTTAAATAAAATAAACAGAGAGGAGTTTCTTGCCGGTTCTTCTCCTCCTAGTTTTTGAACCGGTACCTAATCAATTTTTACGACTTTCAATAAGTGTGTGCAAACATCTTATATTGAATAAAAACTTTTTGAATTTGAATTTTGAATTTGAATTTGAATATAAAAATGTTAATAAACGACAATGCTCATATCATATTGCCATACGTTATTGACGCAAGTTGTTATTACGAGGTGGTTGGGGTAAGGGGGGTGGGGGGATGTATGTTAAAAGTTTCGACTGGATTACATCGGCAACTACGGAAAAGGTGCGAAAATCATGAGTTAACTATGTTTTCGTATAATAAAGAAAAACGCATCTCATAAACTTCTCGCTTATCGTAAGCATTATTGTGCTATATTATTATTATTATTACTACATAGAAGTAGCTAGTTTTATCCTGTTATCTCCATAAACAGTTATGATTGTGCTGATACAGTAAAAGGTTTTAATTTAACTGGTTTAAAACCTGGTAAGTACAATATTCGTGAGTTGTTTAGTACCTTTTTTCAAGTATATAAAAAATAAATTAATACGTCGTAGGTCTCCAGCGTCACTGCCGCGTTAACTTAAATGTAATTACTTAACAGGACAAACATATTAAAATGCAAAATTTAAGTTTTTACGACGTTGGCTCTCATCATTAAAATTATATCCAAACTAGTCTGTTTACGAGGAAAGGTGCACAAAATATTTAATCCTGTAATATTTAAAAGTTACATATAATAGATATATGTATACCCACCTACTTACTTGTCTGTGACTTCCAGTCAAAAAAATAGTAATTGTCGTTTGGAAACTATTAAGTTAAGTGATAGTCTACGTAATAATTATATTATACATATTTTTAAAAGTTTATATTTCAGTCGTTGCTTTTGCTGATACATTAAATTATTTCCGCCCGTGGCTTCGCGCGCGTGAACTGAACAGTTGTACCGGGACAGTTAAAGCAAAAGGGACGCGAGGCTCCAGGACAATGTGAGACTTTCTAGAACATTCCGAAATTTAACTACTTAAGAAATCTGTAACCTCCTTTTTGTGTCTGCGAACTTTCATTAAAATTGGTTTAGCCGTTTCGGAGATTAGCCGGAACAGACAGACAGACAGATTGACACTACGATTTTTCATATATATAAAAACAAATTAGCGTATGTCGCTCCTGACAGCCGCTTTTTCATGTCTGAAAAATTACATTGAAACTGATCCAGCCTAGCCGTTTCGGAGATTAGCCGAAACAGACAGACACAAAGATTTTATATATTATATACGATTATTTATTCTTAAAACCAAAAGATTCAGTAGGTATCCAAAATGACTCCAGAAGCTGGTATTATACGCTATAAAACAATTTAAGTCAATGTATAAAACGGGTCCGTCTCTCCGTCTGTCACTGGCAGATACCTATCGCGGGCACATTTCCATTCATTCTGATGAAACACAGGCTGCGATGTCTTACGTCAAACGCCATACAGTTGTGTAGAAAAAAATTTAAAGTTTATTTTTCAAGGATGACTCTTCATTTAATGAACTATGGGCTAATTTACTTTTAATATATAAATAATTCGCTCTGAATGGCTAGGCTGATCCTCTGAACAAAATATTCTTTGCTCAGAGGGTCATCCGACACCAATTAATTTTTTTTCGTGTACCCAATCGTGTGAGGTATCGTCGATAGACATAGATCTTTCAAAATGCAATAAAGGTTACAGTTTTTTCTCCGGCAGATCAGAATTTTTGTTTACTAGTTCTGAATAAAAAAAGCGCGTTTTCGATGGCATAAACATAAATAGTGTAATATTAAAAACACCCATGGACACCTATAGGGCATCTTTCAGACTGAAGCATGTCAAACAAAGACTATTTTAAACGAGGGCGAAGACAGTTAATATTTGTTCAGAATCCATAAAAATTTTAGTTGGATGTTTCCTAATTTATGTAAATATCTTCTTGATTCATTTAAATTTACTTTTTTTAAAGCTCACTTTCAATGACATAACATGTCTTTAGATAGCATTATAATAAAATTATTATTTAATGTTATTTAGCGTATGTTTTTTTTGTATAATATTTCATAATCGAAAGCTATTTAAAGTTATCTTTACAACACTGCTTTACGACGAGTCAGTTGGTGGTAGTACAATCGAATGTGAGTGAACAAACAAACACGTAGTTGAGAAAAAAAAATCCAGTGGGCCGGACCAGTTTCGTTACATGATTGCAACGCAACGCGGCAAAGTTGAATAGGGCACGGAGCGGGTAATAAATCTTATGATGCTAGCGTCATCACAACTCGGCGATTTGGAACGTTGTTATTACACTATTAAGTTTAAAAGTCGCTCGTTTGAGTAAACTCGTTATTTCATTACCCACGTTTTCATTTGACAGTGTTATGTGTGACGAATGCCTTGTTTCCGGCGGTTGGTTTACGACGATGGCATAGCGAGGGGGCAGGGAGGAACTTACAGTCAAGGGCAAGGCCGCGAGCCTCCGGGTCGACGAACGCAATAGGGATACGCGTATGCCTTCACACAAATCAACGATTTATCATCCAAATATGTATTGTGCAACTCAAATATGTGTAAATATTATTCGCGCGCGCGTGTGAGTGAGCTATTATTCGATTTGTTACCTTCGTCTAGAATGACTCATGTAATTACAACAATACTACTTGCTGTAGATATTATATAGAATCTGTAGCGTCCCTAGATCATTTTCTAGATGGACTAAAAAAATGCGAGCTAAGAGGGATTTCCACTTAGTTGGCGTTAAATGAACAAAAAAAAAATTACACATTTTAAAGATCATTTTAAAGAAATTTTAAACATCACAATAAACATTTTAAACAATGTAGGTATAGTTTCAATCAAACTTTATGGCGGATCGGAATACAACGCTTTAAGCATGCTTGCGCAAGTTCAGCCATATGCCCCTCGCTCCACTGCGTCCCGCTACACCTAAAACTGGTTACTGCGACACGACTTGTGCCTATATTCACATCCGACATAAAGGTTGATCGGAACTGTAACCATATGTTAATGGTAACCATCGTTCATGTTCATAACGTCTTAGTTGATACGATGTAATTCATAGTGAATATTATACGACATATTCTCTAAAATATTGAATCGGCTGTTTGTCTAAGCATATCCATAGCTCAAGAAGAAAATGTTACATATGTGGCGATAGCAGTACACTATCTCACATAATAACATATTATATAAGAACAATGTATATATCTAAGTAGTACCTAAATTATGTAATATTCATTTAGCTAATAGTCGGTATTCTCTTGTCGGTACTTTGCAAATTGTACAAACATTTTTGTCCCTTGTAAAATCCCTTGTTTATTACCTTAGATTGCATGCTAGCTTAAAATATTTTTCTGTAATTTAAAATCTTCATTGCATGCCATATTCCTTTGCAAAATCTTTTTATTTTACGATTATTGACGTCGACGGACATTTTACAAACAAACCGTTAGACTTACACAATGTTACCGATATACTATTTGTAATAAACACGGCATCCCTCAAAGAAGCGATGCCAACCTATTTTTTTACTCTCCCACGGTACCGTTACCAGAAACCCTTAGAATCTCATCTCGACTAGATGACGATTCGGGAGAGGACAGTTTTTACGCAATACTGTCTGCCGACGTAATCACTCAACTCACTCTATTTCCATTCTTTCAATCTATAGTTAATCTTTGTAAAATATATATAAGTGATAAATACTAGGTTAAGTCTGTACGGGCTATATAAATAATAAATTAGTGAAAAAAACTCGATTACTTATTCATTTTACGCGCGAACCTAAACTCCGATTATTTAGATTCACTTATGTAGGAGATCTAAATAATCAGGCATCGAGGCAACACACGCAAGACTCCTTCCCGCATGTTAGATATACGGTGACCCCAAGCAAATCAACTCAAGCAACCTGCGTCTCATCCCACAAATTGGTGACGCCGACGTGATCTGAACACGCAACCTTCTGATCTGGAGTCAGATATACGGTGACCCCAAGCAAATCAACTTAAGGAACCTGCATCTCATCCCACACATAAATTAGAAAACTACCAACTAAAATTCTTATAGATTCTGAACAAATATTAACTGTCTTCGTAAATAGTCTTCATCTAACATGCTCCAGTCTGTGGGCAATGCCCTATACGGGCGTTTTTTCATATTTCACTTATGTATACGTCATTGAAAACGCTTTTTTTATTCGTACTGGAAAATAAAAAGATTCTGAAATTATATTTTTATGTATAATTTAACTAATCATTTCTTTTACATAGGACATATCGATACTCCTTACGTACAATAAAGGATGTATCTCGTTTTATGTCATTTTACAGGTGACATTTTACTAATTGAACATTTAAAAATTCATAAAATAAAAATTTTTATTGCTAAAAATTGTTTACCTCACAAAAACGTAAACAGATGTATTGTAGATTTTCAAAGTATTACAAAGAAAATAATTAAATGCTAGAGGTCTAATTATGTTCCCAAAAATCTTCTGATCTTACCCTTACCTAAATTAGCCACCTAAATTGTCATTTTTAGTACCTATTGAATATTGTGGGGTACGATTAAAGTAGGTGTTTCGGTTTTACCCATTTAACGCAAATAGTGCGTAAGCACATTACTCCGATAGGGTAAACAAATATAAAAGTAAATCTGTATTTGAGTTTTATTGTAGAGAAATGAAAGATAAAAATTCTCTACAACTGAAAGTTTGAGAATACCTACTTTTACGTATAAAACTAATAAATGGGGGAAGATCGAAGAATAAATATTAACTATTATAAATAATTAATAAACTTCCCGTTTTAATTTTTATGGGGTAACATCAAAAAGAAATGTAAAATCTATTTTAACACAAATTTAAATTTATCAGTAAATATCAAATGATGTAAAACTATCTATAATATTTAAAAAATAATAATAATTTAGGACACTACAAAATTTACTTAGAAAAGAAGTTATCAATTTCAGAGTAAGAAGGGATCTCCAGAAATTTCCGAAACTTTCGACACCTTTATGGAAATGTCGATAATACACAACACTGGGAGCGTCAGATACGCGCTGGCGATCGAAACAGAAAACCAACGTTTGAAAAGAAAATAGTTTAGGAAGAAAAAGTGAGGCCAAATCTTTACGTAAATAAGATATTCTTGCCCCAAATTTCGTTCTTACCCCAACGCACCTTATTACAAATTGCCATTTCCCGTGTTGCTGTATAATATATTTTAGAGGATGACAAATTTTCAAATTGACAAAAAAAGATAAATTGTGCAGCAATCAATGACAAGCGTACCTATGCTAGAAAATTAAGAGACGTTTATGCCGCTAAAAGATTCCATTACACTTAAGTTGACACAGGCAACGTATTTATTTTAAAAATTAAAAATTCTTTTTACGAGAGCCGGCACAATCCGAGTCGTTGCAGCCAATAATGTACATCGCATATCACTCACAGTGCTTTTATTATAATGCTTCTCAAATACAACAGTTATATCAGAATAGTTAAAATGGTGGCTTATCACAGGCAAAGAAATGTACCTACATAAAAAAGTAGCACAGTAGCACAATATGACTTTTTTGTTTTACTGACGCAAACTATTTATTTTAATTAAAAAAGAAATTTATGTTTTTTTTTTGACGTGGTGTCCAAAAGTACATTAAGACAGCAATTTAAGTATAATATAATAAAATCTAGAATTCCCATAAAATAGTAGGTACTTAATAGTGGTTGTGGTTTTGATAGAAAATCAGTAATTTGCAGAAACTAAATACGAATTTAAAAACTAAATTATACATTAAACATTGAATGGAAAATTAAGATCTATAAAATAAAAGTAAAGTAAGTAATAATAAAATCTTATTTTTTTAAAAAATTACAAAATTGTTAATAGTACCTACACTAGTACACAAACTAAAATGCCATAGTAGGTACGTTCGTCTCACAGTGCATTAAAGATGTGCAGAAGAAAAGGCTTACGCGTAGTGTTTACATTGTTAGAACGTCTCCAATGCGTAATCATAGCTTCAAACTTGAAACTATATTTATCGTAAAAGTATATAAACTTATAACAGTATATTTGAATGGAATTGAAAATCGTGTATTTGATTACTATGGCATGTGACAAACGAAACAGCATCAGCCAATCGCTACACAGATCACGGAAAGTCTACGTGGATTAACAACCAATCATGTGCTAGCCGACGCATGCAAATGACCTTTACGGACTTTCGTTAGCGCATGACGCGTATTAATTTCTTAACACACATAGGCTATTCTTTCGTGAAGTATAGTTTTTTTTTAATAGTCCATTGCAATGTGTTTAATAATTGTGAAAATAGTCAGGTACTTATAAAATGTGGTTATTTTGGCAAAGAATTCCAACGTTCACTGTCACTACGCAAGACGACCCGTCACAACGCGGAAGGCGCAAGCGAGTAGTGTGGGAAACAGTCGTTAACCACTAGCTAGCTCATTACTCCACCCATTCCATAGACTTGACATTATATTTCCGTATAGGTATTAAATTGTCCCGTACCTTTCAAATATTAACAGATATAGATTGAACTGAGAGTTTTGAAAATTCTGAGCCAAACGCATAAATACTGTGGTAATCGGTGGTAATAATATGTGTTTTGTGGGATGTTTTTATATAACCTATATTAAAATTAATACATTAATTAATTATTTCATTCCTGACAGTATTTTATTTAATACGTGACACATTGAGTCCAATATCAATGTCCAATCGCTTAAGTGGACGGTTGGCGCCAAAAGTTAAAACAAGTTATGTTTTTTCGTAGCTACCTATATATCTATTTTCCCGTTGTTCAGATCAAACAGTGCATTAATTAAAATTATAAGTGGCAATAGTACTATTTGAATATTGACGACCGCTTAGCCTAGTGGGCAGCGACCCTGCCTGCGAAGCTGGAGGTCCCGGGTTCGAATCCCAGATCGGGTCAGTATTTATATGATGAATATTAATACTGGCACCGGGTCTTGGTTGGTTGCTTGGTACCCAAAATACAAGCTAATGCTTAGTTTGGGACCTAGACGTTGTTGTGATTGTGTGTGTTATTATTATTATTATTTAAAAAATAAAAGACAGTAGTGAAAAGGAATCGACCTGTTAATTGTTTAATAAAGTGTACGTTATTATTCAATTCATAGGTATATATTTTATTTTTATAATTGAACAATTTCAAAGAATGTTAAAAAATAAAACAAATATATAACTCAGGGTAAGCCATAATTTACACGATGCTTCACGAGAATATCAAAATGTGGATCTACGTTCACCGGTAATTAAAGTTAATGTATTAACTTCAGTCATCAACGGACGGCCAACACTTTCAAAAGCACAATAAAAGCCATGCGCTACAATAATAGCACATGTGTGTACGTTCACTCGTCCATCTTTAAGTTCATTCACTTCTTGGAGGGAAAACGGATATCACACAGTCTTAAATACAATATTACAAACAAGTCATCAAGCCCCTTGAGACGGTGGTGCCATAAAGTGGGGGCATTATCTAAAAATCTTGGCCACTTTGTACCGGGTAATTACGCGATTGTTTCGTACGGAGCCAACCGTCGGAAAGTCCACGGCCTGTGGCTTTGGTACGCGTTCACAATGAGCGAAATTAATACCTACTAGAAAAAAATAATTGAAGGTTGTTTATGTATCTGTGTTTAGAAATGTATATATGTACTGATTCTGTCATAAAAAAATCATTAAATTGTGTATAAATAAATGGTGAGATGAAAGAAACTTTGAAACGGCGCTTTTTGGCTTTGTCTTTACCGATGCCAAGTGATCTTCATTTTTGTAAGGGTGGCCTTAGTGTCCTGAGTTGTCAACGACTCTAGTTTCAAGTGGTTCCAGTCCTGCAAATATTGACCCACTATGAGGCTTGCTACCGTTGACATTTGCAAACGCTCTTTAGACCATAAAACTAAAGCTTTATTGAAACTTTAAAAGAAAGTCACCACGTAATTGTCATTATAATATATCGGCGTCACACCATATTACCATTTTTTCTTACCTTAAAATCTACCCTTGTGTTCTGTAATTCTATGTTGTGTTACATTCGTTGCAAACCATAGCTAGTCTTCTAACTACGTTCGCTCATCTTAATTAATAACTGAATTTCATAGATGAAAAGGTTTTATTCTTGTGCTTTTTTCACAGGTTAATCTGTAATAAACTAACAATCCATTCTCATTGGCAAGCCTCGTTAGTTGCGAGTTTATTATAAGATAGTTGCATTATGTTCTCTGAATGAAATGAAAAATATTGAAAATTATTTCTTAAACATTTGTCTATTACTTACCTCCGGTGGTGTAGAAAAACTTATCAGATAATTCTGAAATTTTGTTAATTCGTAATTGATACAACATAATAATAATGTAAAATGATGTAACTGTAATAAGTAAATAACATGTGTATGTACTGTGAATTAACCGAAATGAAAAAAAAAAATTTTTTAATATATAGGGCTCTAAATAAACAGAAAGTGATTTATAATAATTTCCTAATTTTATCCTTATTTATTCCTATTTATATTTAATTTATAATTAATACTCTAAGCTGTCACCCGCGGCTTTTCTATGACTATAGTATAATATACTAACTATAGAATTACCTGTGTTTTCACCTACCTAAGTTGTTCCTTTTTTCCAAACGAAGAAGATATTTTTTCGTGATAAAATATACTAATATTATTTTTACAAGGTGCGGTAATATACTCGTAAAAGTTTTAGCAGAATTATTAATAGAACAAGGAAAAGTCTAGAAAGCTCGAGAAAACCAATGAAAATTTTCGAAAAGTAAATATGAAACTACGGATACCTAGTTCTCAAACTATGGAACAGTGAAGAATATTCTACAAAACTCATTAAATTATTTTTTTTCGTCTCATATAAACTTTTTATATTTTTAGTCGTGATAGCCCAGAGTGCAACGAACCTGTCTCAAATTTAAAAGGCCCCATAGGGCCATGGTTCGTATCCGGGCGTGTACCAATGAGTTTTTCTGACTTAAGTACACAATATCACTGACACCGTGCTTCGGAGGGCACGTTAAGCAGTCGGTCCCGGACGCTGTCAATAGATGGCGGTCGTTACAGTTCCCAACCCGCAGTGGAGCAGCGTGGTGGACTTAAGCTCCAAACCCCCCTCCTCACCCTGGGGGAGGCCTAAGCCTCTGCAGTGGTGTAAAAATGGGCTGATGATGATGATGATGATGATGATATTTTTAGTATTTTCTCTCAAATTAAAATTTTCTCTTAAATTTGAGAACTTTCTACACTTGTCTTATATTGACAATAGAATTGGATTTGCTGTAAACTAGTTTGTTTCAGCAAAGAAAAAGTCCAGTGTTGAATTTTAATGAACTTTCTCCGGATTCGCAGTGAATTTTTCCTAGGTAATAAAACCTTTCGGAACAAATACGTACCCTATTTGATGGTGCAAATTTCATAAAAATTCGTCTCGTATAGAACCCGAGTTGTGATCGGACAGACAGACCTTTTATTTTATCAGGGAGATACCTGAATTACGTATCTGACTGAATGTTAACTAATTTTTCTGTAAGTCAAATTTAAAATCGTGTGAAGGCGTCTTAACAATCTAATCTATGCTGTGATTATTAGCGGTTGGTTACCTGGCTCTGTAGCGCACGACCGGCCCACGGAGCGCGAGTCTCGGACAAATTGACCGTCAAACTTATATACCCTGACTATCCAGCTACCGGTCACACTTCCTATTTTCTGCGCATTAATAAAGTTATATTTTGTTTGGAAGTAGCTAGAGTAAGTTCACACTTACTTTAGGTATATTATTATATATTGTAAACTTTACACAACGCGATATGGACTACCGGAGTTATTGACCGATCGGCTTGCTAACCATGTCAGCCGCCTCAATAAAATCACAAAATCTTTTAAAGGGCAATGTATACGCTTTTACAATAAGATCCCAGTTGCCATTCATGATCTACCCCTTAACAAGTTTAAAACTACAATAAAACGAAAGCTTTATGCAAAAGCTTATCATAAAGTATCGGACTACTTAGATGATAAAAATCCATGGGTATAAATCGCTCGCCTATCGGTTTGTTTCAATAACTTTAATTTTAACCATTTATTGTTTAAAAAAAAACTGTTTATAACGTTGTTAAAAAAAGCATCCCTCGGTTTCTTGCTTATTCTTCTGAGAGGAATCAGCACCTTTTGAATGAGCCTTTGTGATGACGTTTTTCAACAAAGTAATAAATTGTAATAAATTCACTCTTATGACATATTTCAAGATTATGTTACATAACTATGAAACAAAGAAATTTATATATAAAAAAAAGAAATATAATTGACATAATATACCTATTATAAACAATAAAAAAGTTATGTTCCGATCACAAATTCCAGACTATATCACATTACACACGTCCACTCGCACCCTCAAATACACAACCTATGTAAACACTACGCACACCCAAACGCACCCTCATACACACACAACACACAAACAAACACACCCTAAAGTACACCCACACACACCCAATTCTAAAACACATATACTACTCTGTAAAAAAAGTACCGGGAATTGTTCATTTAATTTTAATTCCAAATTCAAATCAAAAAATCTTTTTTGTCGGTGAGTTCCCTCAACTGTCTTCTATATTGGCGCGAAGTTTGAGCACCATCTGTCATTTAGTTTGTGAACAGTGCTCGATTTTGTTAGGTCATTTGAAGTGTGTTTTGCGATTTTTATAATGGATAAAAACATTGAACACAGAGTTTGTCTCAAATTTTGCATTGCGAATGGAATTTCGTGTTCCGAGTCGCTGAAAATGTTGCAGAAAGCTTACGGTGAATCGACTTTATGAAAAACAGGTGCATATGAGTGGTACAGTGCATTCAAAAGCAGTCGAGATGTGGTGGAAGATATGCCTCGCTCTGGTCGGCCATCAACGTCTTCAAATAAAGTTAATATCGTTAAAATGAAGGAAATGGTGACTGAAAATCCTCATTCAAGTTTGAGAGAGATAGCCGCTGAGCTTTCTGTGTCTCACTCATCGATTCGTATAATTTTTAACAATCGTATGGTCATGAAACACGTTGTCGCTCGACTAGTCGCAAAAGATCTGAATTTTCTTCAAAAACTCAATCGCGTAAAAGTCGCCGAAGACATGCTAGAACGAGTCAGTTTCGACCCTACATTCATAAAACGCATTGTTACTGGTGACGAGACATGGGTTTACGAGTTTGACATGCAAACTAGTCAACAAGCTTCAGAATGGCGCCTTCCAACTGAACCGAAACCGAAAAAACCACGCCGAAGTCGATCAAAAGTAAAGGTCATGTTGACTGTTTTCTTTGACTATCGCGGTGTTGTGCACTCGGAATTCTTGCCAGAAGGTCAGATGGTAAATAAAGAATATTATGTAAGTGTTATGCGGCGTTTGCGAGAGCAAATTCGTCGAAAAAGACCAGATTTGTGGAAAGAAAATTCGTGAATTTTGCACCATGACAACGCGCCATCGCACAAAGCCATCATTGTGAACGAATTTTTGGCCAAAAACTCAACAAATACCATTGAACAACCTCCATATTCACCGGATATGGCTCCGGCCGACTTTTTTCTCTTCCCGAAACTGAAATTACCACTTCGAGGCACCCGTTTTCAGTCGATAGAAGACATAAAAGAAAATTCGCGGCGAGAACTGAAGTCGATTCCGGAAAATGCGTTTAAAAAATGTTTTGATAATTGGATTATTCGTTGGCATAAGTGTATTATTTCGGAAGGGGCATACTTTTAAGGGGATAAAATAAATTTGGAATAATAATTAACATTTCATGTTTTATTAACCTTTTCCCGGTACTTTTTTTACAGAATGTACAAGAGTTTATCAAAACCTCGGATATTGTAAGTTGTAAATATTTCTGTAAGTACCTCACACATAAATAACATTTGAGGCATTCATTGATAAGTTTTCTGGGGGCGGGAGTCTGGTGACTCAGTAATACAGGTTCTTAACCTAGTACTGACACCAGCTCTCTTGCATCTTCTAATTTGACATTTGTTTCTATGTTTAACATTAATGTATCCTATTATGTGAGAGAGAAATAAAGGAATATTATTTGATTTGATTTGGTTAGAGATCCCAACTACGGAGCCTAAGGTCGCGGGTCCGATTCCCGCCCGTACCAAATATTTGTGTGCGTGAACATGTCTATTTGTTACGTGATGTAAAAGTATCTACAAAATACTCTATTCTGGAGAGTAAATACTTGTTCGTCCCTCTCGCGGTGGAAGTTGCTGGCTGTTGGGGGAGTGAAGCCAAACGTTTCGTCGCGGGCATCGGCCGTCGTCTAAGGGAAAGGAGATTCGACCCCCGCTGTTCCTTCCTGGTGTAAAGAATTGCCATTGCTATTCAGCGCTCCACTGCAATGAGTATCATGGGCACCTTTGCGTCGGGGGTGACGAGTGGTGGATTATTGGATTTTATTTGTAGGTATTTTTAGTTTTTAATTTGGTATCTTTTGGTAGCTTGGTAGCTTTGGTAGCTTTTATTTATAATTAGTAATTATTGGTTATAATAATAATAATTTCAGTAATAAATAATAATAATACATAAATATATATAAATATGTATATATTATAAAGAATATTTTAGTAGGTAGGTATATCAGTTGCCGGGTACCCATAATACAAGCTTTGCTTAGTTTGGAACTAGATGGCGCTGTGTAGAACTTCCCAGGTATTATTATTATTAGTTATGTTAATAGATTCTTTTTTTTAATAGCTTACGAGTTTAGTAAGCTTAGATTGTTTTGGTGGCATCTAATGGTGTTATTTATTTTGACGCGAAATAATACTAGTAGAAATATTACAGTTGACATAACAAAAAAAAATTTTAGGTAAATTTTTTGTGTTGTGTAATATTATTAAATTAACTTACTTTTCTTATTTTTAGTGTTCATTACCTATTCGCTTTTTCACGATCTATAAACAAATATATTTTTGTCATGTATGTAATATCGAAAGAAACTTTCGAAAACCTTTGAATTTGAGGCATAAATTAAAACAAAATTGAGAAGGGCTTTAATGTATAAAAAACATCGCTAAAATTGGAATGAAGTTGGAAATAAGCGACGCACGTAGGTATAATGCGATTGTTCAGAAAGCTGGATATCTGAAATTAATAATCATAATCATAATAACGTATACATGACAACAACGCTAGGCCCTTGTGTTTTGGGTACCAAGCGAAGACTCCACACACATATAACAACCAAGACCCGGTACCAGTATCAATATTCATCATATAAATACTGACCCGACCTGGGATTCGAACGCGGGACCTCCAGCTTCGTAGGCAGGGTCGCTACCCACTAGGCTAAGCGGTCGTCATTAAGTAGTTTAATTTAAAACGAAATGAAGTATCACTGAGCAATAGTTAAATGCAAAACTTAAAGATAGTTTGCGAGTATTCGTGAATTACAGGCTGTATCACATGTCTGTGAATTTTGCGTTGATGTGAAACGGGTAACATTAATTCAAGTCTATTTTAAATTCACTATATTTAAACGATATAATTACATAATGATTTAAGGAGTTGTGAAGCACTTGTCTTTCTTACAAAAGTCGTGAGGCCATCCGCCATAGGTGTGTGATTCGTCGATGTTTCAGACGTTTAAAAGTTTGATAAATAAGAAAACGATATAATGATATTTAATTATTCAAAACTCGCCCGCGGCTCCATCCACGTGGACATAAAGTCATGCACACATCGTCCTTACGAATAGCTTTCACTTCAATCCCATTTCATTTTATTCCATTCCATTCCATTCAATACAATTTTATCTTAAAATTTGAAGCTTTTAGATGGCTCCAAGTCGCTCAGTTTTTATAGAACACCTAAAGTTATCGATTTCAAATTCAGAACGGTTATTAAACTTTAAATTCTTCGTGTCTTATAAATGTAATTGAAAAAAAATTGTTACGGCACAGAATTTCGTCTATGTGACGTTCAGTAAAACGCTCGGCAGTTCCTTTTACGTTTATTTCGCTATCGAACACTTTATCAATTTCACAGCGAAATAAACCCTTTAATCTCAACATCCACTAATCGGCTTAATGGTTTTTGACCTGCGTGTATAACATTTAACTGAAACTACAAACAGGTACACATGCAAAATAGTAATTCAAAAAGTATGTTTTTAGTTGCAGAGGGGACGACGTATGTGTTAAATTAAAGCCGAGAAAAATCTTCAATGTATACATTGTAGGTATAACTTGATTTGAAATAATATTGTGAAATATTAGGTAGTCACACAAGTTCAACTACTTATTCGTAAGTACCTACGTACAATTTGTTTTTAAATAAAGAATCGGAGTCGCGGCGTTACGCAAAGCAAATGACTCCATGACGTCATGTAGTGCTACGGAATGATGCTGCGTCATTCGCGCTTGTTGTAACATAACCATGAACTTGATTTTAAACATACAATTAGTCGAACAGGGTCTGGAAATTTGTATAGCCTATTTATGCATATATTGTTTGTATGTGCTCAACATAGTCTATGCAACGGTATATTTATGTCATGTCTTTGGAAGGTAAAACGTTTTTATACATTTAGCAAATACTTAAATATCTTTTATGATTATATACAACCAAGAGGCGCTGGAGTAGGTAGGTGTATGTATTTCTCTAAACGGTTAGACCGAGTTTAATGCGGTCTTTTGCATTACGTATTTAGGGATAAGCTCAGAGCAGATTTTTATATTATCTTATCGTTATAAACCGTCAGAGGACACTGTATTAGATATGTTTCATCGAAACGGCTTTCCCTCATCATAGTCAGCCTATAAATGTCCCACTATCGAACATAGACGAACTGCGAGTAATTTTTAAAACGTATTTAAAAAAAAATGTGCATTTCATAAACCCACAACAAACAAAAAATTAAGTTATGAATATTAAAACGTTCCCCTAAAAAAATGATTAATTAATGAAATAATTAACTATTTTGCCTCACAAATTTTTAAGATTTTTACTAACCGCCCGACGGTAAAAAAACCTCAAAAAAAAAAACAATATAATTGTTTTATAATATTACAGAGAAACCATAGTTTTTCTGAAATTTCGTTAACTGATTCTGCAAATGTGCATCATACGTGATCCGAACGGTTTTTCTTCGCGGTATATAGGCTAGCTAGAATATAGATAGGTTCGCTTGAGAGTCAAAACCATTGTAGTAAAGGGTCTAAAGTAATACCTATGGAACCATAGTAGCCTCCTCAACCCGACGAGAGGCCTAAGCCCCTGAATTCGGGCATAAATGGTCTGATGGTGTGGTATGATTGTAACCATATATCTATAGTAGGCGAACACAACAAGCACTTCATCGCTGTTTAAAATTATAAGACACGTATTTTCCATAATTTGAACTCAACATTTTTTTTAGCGACGTGAACATCGCTTTTTGCTCAATTGTTATACATATGTCACCTATTGTTAAAACATATTGATTGTTCTTTTATGTTTTGTAACTTTATAAATCCATCAATGCATAAATCTATCAGCTTGTGCATCAGTTACACTTAGGGGTCACAGAATAAGTAAATCATAGTACTTCGTCTTACAAATAAAATAAAACGTAGTGAGAAGTGTTGGCTTGCTGTTTCATCAGAACAACGCTTCCACAAAATGTCTAATGTTGCGCTCGCTGCGTCGATGGCTCACTGCATGGAACACCCACTGCATCATATTCAATCCATGGATGTACCATAGACATACCGCGCGGTAAAAAATATACGCCGCAGATCAAATATACGCCACTTGATGGTTTAGAATATTCACTGCGAAGTAGGATTTTGTCTGACTCATGCATAAAATTCGTACTGGAAAAGAAAACAAAGATTCTGAAATTATATTTCAAGTGTAATTTGATAAAATGTTAGTTCTGAGTCTGACATTTTACTCACGTTTCCGTTCCATCTGGATTATTATGCATAATCGATTAAGTGTATCTCGTAATTGGATAGTGCGTATATTATTTTAAGCTAGAATTTTTTAGTAAGCACATTTTCCTATTAGAAGGGCACACTGATTCGATTCGATCTTAACTTTTTTTGAATCGATACTTCTTTTGGCAGGGTGAGTAAGATTTTCTTACATTACGTTATCACGTGTATGACGTCAGTCCGACATACATTTCCTTATCCTTATAAATATACATCATAAACATTTGAAGACAGATAGATATGTATTATAACAGTACTGTTACAGGCTCCCGTCTGATCGTCGTTGATTATGTTAATGAAATACTCTAAAAATGGGTATTACCCATAGAAGTTCCACTTCTTGCGCGTGTACACCCTAATGTCACTGATACGAAGAAACGTTTTTTTTAACTGCACATGAATTGACATTCTGATCGGATGGTAAACTTATACAACATCAAGGCCATCAGAGGACAGGACCGTCAGGATATTCCAAAAGTATAATGGCATCGTTTCTTAGCAAAAGGAACAAGTTTAATGATATTGCAAATTTGCCAGTTTTCATCCATTCGCTTTTCGATTTTTCGAAAATTAATTCCACACTGAACTAAAATTGAAATCCACTTTGGTAAGATGAGGCCACATCGCAAACCTTATTTGTTTTGCTTATTAAACTCGTAAACAATATGTAAGCACTTGTTTTGTCGTATATCTTCAAGCTTTAATAAATTAATGTTTAGCTTGGACATTTAATTAGAATTACGGAATTAATGTTAGAAGTAGCTACCGTTTGTTTCACCATGAATTGATCATAAACCATGTGTATATACGTTTTAAATACAATACATTGTTTCTAGAGTATTCTATGTAGATTATAATTTATTAAATAATTTCAACAGCTATCAAATGTATAAATTGAGTTAAATGGCTCAAAAAGTATAAACTGTTGAGTGCGTTGGAGCGTTTTAATTTTTTTTTTTTTGTATTTTTAAACTTTTTTTAAATTTTAACTTATTTAATACTATAAGCCAATACACACAAATAAGAATGATTTCAATAAACAAAATCTATATTCGTAAAATATTTTTAAATGATTTGGCTATGGATCGATAGTCTCACGCAAGTGAATAATAGGTACGTATTGTAAAATGAAACCATTTATTACATTCATTCACAATAGTTCTCTCAAGCTTATGCCCTTTGAAGGGGCTTTTTTTGTTACGAACGCTATCAAGGTTGCTTGGCGCACGTAGCTGGTGTTGAAGTGCTGGTTTGTGGCGGGGAATGAGCGGGTTAGAGAGGGAGGGGTAGAAGACGTGCGCGAGGGCTGCGCGGGCGCAAGCCCCAAGATGGCGGAGCGGAGGTTCAACGATCTTTGTCACTTACCTAACTTATTTTTATCTACGTCGAATATTTTTTCGTGTCGCTTTTTATTTGTTTCTGTATTTTCTTTAATTAGATTTTGCCGTAGTATCAATAAATGCAGGATAAGCTTTTAGAGTAACTTTTTAAGAAATATGCGGTCGTAGTTTGTCAAACTCATTAAAACTCACCAGCGTCCAATTCAACGCAAATAAAAAGTTTGGCGCGATTTGTACTTCTGTGCACTATCACATCATGTGGAGTATCAGAAAAGTTCATTAACTTGCACCGCACGTTGACCGCGACAATTTTATTGTTCGCAATGGCGAATCACTACATTAAAAAAAGCTAAAGAGTTTTTCTTTTTTTATTCAGGTTTTTTTCTTTTTGCTTTAACATAAAAATGGTAATACATACAAGCGTCAAACTTGTTAAAAAAAATAGTGCGAATCGAGCTCGCGCTAAATATCCCGTAGTGAAGAATACACAATTTTCTTGATAAAAACTAACCACAGACCAGTCAACCTATAGACCACGCTTTAATAAACGTCAGTACGAAAACGAAATCGCCAAAAAGTGGCGGGGTGCGGGGAGAGGTTAAAATTGACAATTTAATGGCTTCCGACGTGCTTCCAACTGACCGCTCACTAGTGACGTAGTTATGTAGTGTCACTACATAGCCTTGGCGAATGCTACTCCCTGTCAAAGCGTGGTCTATAAGGTTGACTTGTCTGTGATACTAACACAAATATGAAGGTATTTTTATATCATACCCTCTGTGCACGAATACGACTCACACTTGACCGGTTTTTAAGAGTATACGTATCGCATCAAGAGCAGATGAACAAAATTCTCTACAGCAAGAACAATAGCCCCTTTCTTAGAATGTGAAACAATCTCCAGTCACAGCTCTTGTGACTAAAGGTCGATTCACGTTTCATTCGCACATTAGCGACCGTCGTATATATGTTTCAATAGTTTTGTTGATAGAGTTTTTTGCTATTATTAACAATATTTATCAGATATAAATCCACATTACAAATGCGTTACAATAAATGACACTCTTGCAGTTCACGCCATATTGATTCATTTTTGATCAATCTTAGGGATGTGACGTCTTGATAGGGTTGTACCGCGTCACATCGAAACATCGCTAATAGTTTATTATGTTTGCGAGCAGCTTGCAATCGCTAATAATGCTAAAGGTAATAACTAGAATCGACATTTAACGTTTTCACTCACTAGATCGATGATGTTAGTTCTAGTAAGTTAGCACAACGTGAATGAAGGTATCTACAGTTGAGCAAGGCGCGCCTACCTGATCAAGTGACATTACTTATTCATTTAATGATTATTTTAAAAATATACTTTTTTAAATTTCTTTTCAACAATTCGACGCAATAGAACCGCACTTGGACACAGGTTACGGCCGATTTACTATGACGACGGTACTCTCGATATTACGTTCGAGGCTCGACTCGAGGAGGCACGTAATGGCCTCGTTCACTCACCCCTCGGCGAGCTTTTGAGTTTTTAGACCATCCCGTGCCAGTACACCGAGTCGGAGCTTGACGAATTGTCCTCCCCCCCCCCCCCTCGCCCCCCAGAAACTTCAACTATGTTTCCCGCGCTATGTCAGTAAACATTCCAATTTAAAAAAGGAATCACGTTAAACGTTTATAGTTTGTACGATTCTTTAGTTCTACACGATAAATTTAATTCGGAACAGGGCTACGAACGCTAAGTGAAACTGTTGTTAAACCTGATAAATTTTTCTCTACTAATGTATAAACGCTGAATCGAAATTAAATAATATAAATGTGTATGTTTATTACTTTCCAAGGATAGAATTTGTCCAACATTTTGTAGTACCGAAATTAATATATTGGCTACGAAAATTCCCGAACTACCGACCAATGTAACGTGGACTTAACGTTTTATCCTCTATATTTTCAATTTTTCTAAAGGAAGGCGATAATTTTCCGCGTCACCGCTCGTACCTTACTTTATTTTCCTGTGGGAACGAGATATTTCCCACGGAGAAAACTTTCCTATATCTTTTTCTGTCCACTCAACTATGGCCGTAGCTTAGACCGCGTTTAATTAAATTTTGCATTAAAAATATTCATTTAAAAATTTGTTATTATTTCATTGTAAAACATCCTATGTTAGTTACTTTTCAACTAACTCAGTGCGGAAAACTTTATCATTTCGACTCTCCGTTACGACGTGAAGAAAGGACAAACGAATAAACATATGTTACGAACAGAGTAACGACCGCCATCTAGCGTCAACCAGTAAAACCACTTTGTAGAAGGGTTTTACAACAAGGACAACACGAAACCGCTAATCAATACTAGATGGCGTTAGAGGAAAGAATGGTCTGGAATGGAATCAGCCCGGTCGATTGCGTTCGTGCGAGTGGAGTGATTTATAGAATGCTCTCGAGGCTCGTTGCGACCCATATAAATAACCGCAGGAGGGCGAGCGAGCTCAGTTCAGTTTTTGGGCTACTTTCGAGGCGACTTCGAAACGAAACTAGTGATACCAGTGAAATCTACGACTTGGCTACGAGCTAGAAACATCGTTAGTGCTTAGTGTTTGGACTTAGTGCTTTGTGTTGGACCTAGTGTTAGTGAATAAAGTCTCCAAAAGAGTCAGCAGGTCTTTCTCTCCAAATTCTTCGAACCTAACACGTAACACATATTTCGCGTTTATAATATTAGATTAGGATTATTGATGTTTACAAACATCGTGGGCACATAAACATAGTGTTGGAAAAATCCTGGAACAAAAGTATATGGGGATGTGAAGTATAGGCAGCAATGTCAACGGTAAAAGACTTAGTGTAGCCCCATAAAAGTAGGAATTAACTAGAAGCCTTTTTCTGCGTTTACCGTCTACCACTCATACTCTAGCTAGCTAGTGCAAGATGGCGAGTTTCAGTCCGCGAGGTCCCCGCGCGCCGGTCTTCACCCCCGCGAAATTGCGTTTTACATTTTCGGAGTCGGAAATGTACTGTGTAGTGACCTTTCCGACTCTATTAAAACCAAACGCTGTTGTTAAATTTATTTACTCTATGTGTAGCCCGGTGTGGTGAAACGATACATACCTACCGAAAAATTCTACAGATTTTGCACTTCTCGCAAGTATCGGTGGACACTGAAAATGAACATTAAAAATAAAAACGATAACACATTTTTTTGAAACAATTTTATTAAATGTTTCGAAAAAACTAATAGACCAATTTTCGAAAATTTGGTACCATGCGATGCCCAGCGAGCTCCTGCATCTTTTGACATTATTGCCTTTCGTCTACCTTTATAACTTTTTGAAATATAGCCGAATTTCACTCTTCAGGGTAACTGATTTGATTATTTAATGAAAAGGGCACCTGCCCAGCCCAGCCCATAGTTATCGACTGATTCCAAAATTCGATAGACAATTTATCTACCTCGGAAGCTTCTTTTTTTTTTTTAATTTTTTCGATATTTGCTTTCGCTTTCGAAACAATCATGTTTTTGTCTGAAAAATTAGGAAAATTTCGGAAATATAGCCGAATTACACTCCCACCAAAACGAATAAACATTTATAATGTTAATACGCAACCGAATTTCGATGTGATTACATCATATACGACCGAAAATTTGGTCTGACGTGTTTTTCGTTATTCAGAAAACCTTATAGGAGTAATCACGCAGAAATTCGTTCGCGGAATTTCTTAATTATATAAGCTCAGTGGAGCTTTGAAGTATTTCAATAGAAGAGTAGTGCTAGCCGTTTAGTTCGAGAACCAAAATTATCACATTTGAGCCATAGTTGAGGTAGGGAGATGGGTGGGACGCGCGTATGGACCACGCGATTTGTTACCTAGGTGTTGTGTTGAGTCTAGGTGTTTGTGTATTACTCGTCACGGCTAGTATTTAGCGTCACATATATTAAAAGAAAGGCAGATACCTACCGATTATAAAAAATTAAAGTAAATAAAGTTGATAAAATTTTTGTCGGTTTTGAGTCTAGAATATAACTGGCATGCGCCTTCTAGTCTACTACATTAAAAGTTCGGTTGTCGCTACAATCAGGCTCAGTTCACGCAAAATTTCGAGTAGGCAATACCCACAGAGAATCGAATAGGTTAGAGGTGCCATATGACTGTATTTGTTCAGAGACTCGTGCCCCAAAAATAATTACTCACACAACAAATATGCTTAGTTTGGGGCGTACACGTTGTTGTGATGTATACGTTATTAAAAAAATTTAAAAAAAAAGCAAAAATATTACACATACGTTAATATGTTTTGTCTCACATTCATATCATTTTAGATGGCGGTCGAGGTGTTCATCCCTTTCCATTACATCTTTGGTGTCATTTGATGTCACATCTTAGATTTTAGGTTATGAGATCTGTATTAAGTATGCAATATATTGCATACTTGAAGGGGACAGGGTATTTGCCTACATACCCACTTTAACCTACTATAATGCTCTGTAGTAATACCTACTGCAAAATGTCAATGGTGAGAAAATTTCATATTGACAAAGCAAAGAAGAATATAAAGCATGTTTTCAAATTTTTGTAATTTTTTTGGATTCATATGTAAATTGTTAAGAAACGAAATAAGCGCTGTACTAAAATAGGCCTAGGACGCAAACCTTAGCCATATTCAGTACCTAAAAATAAATATAAAATTTAAAATCTTCTACAGAACCTACTTTCAAGGTCTATTAAATATAGAGCGGATGTTACCGTCTCTAAGTTCTTGTCACGGAAGTATTGACATACCAATTTAGTTTCTCTCAAACTAATGGCTGGTCCAGTGATCCGAGAACAGATCTACGATAATAATTACCACGTGGTCACTTAACTCTATGTATGGTAGAATTGTGTGTGATTAAAATGTTATTGAATCGTTAACAAGAAACTTTTATACATTGCACTGGTAGAGCATGAGAAATTTGTCGAATATTCTATTACAGTTAAATAATTACTTAACTCTTAAATGGTTTTATAATATTTGTAATTTTTAATACTCCCTACCCAAATAGCGAAAACGAAACCTTTTTATGTCCGTCTGTCTTGTTAGCTCTACAATTAGAGTTAAATTCTGATTAAATTTCACTATATCACTCTTTTTGTATGAAATTATAAAAATGTAACATAGGGATACATAGAACTGAGAGATAATTTTTTAAAGTATTATAGAAGTATAGTAGTAGGAGTATAATATATCTATGTTTAAAACTAACCTTTAAAAAGTTTGAAATAATACAAGGTTGTTCATTGCCTAATGATTTTTGATGCTTAAAAGCGTCGGGCACCGCTAATTATTAGGTATTTTAAGTTTACTTAGAGTTTTAGAGTTAGTTCGAATTTTTAGTTTTTATTTCGTTAATTAATATTCGGACGACCGATTGGCCGAGTGGTTAGACACCCTAACTGCGGAGCCAAGGGTCGCGGGTTCGATTCCCGCCCGGGACAAATATTTGTGTGCATGAACATGTTTATTTCGTTCCGGGTCTGGGTGTATAATATTTATCTATGTATATATTATTAAAAAAAAAAGTATTTATGTATGTATATCAGTTGTCTAGTAACCCATAACACAAGCATAGTACTTGCTTACTTTGGGACTAGATGGCGCTGTGTGGGATGTCCCAAATATTATTATTATTATTATTCATTCCCTTTCAATATAGTGATCGTTATGCTACTAGTCAAGTCCTTTCATTTGATACCCATATTGATGGAGTAGTGGAAAAAATGTAATTCGCCATTTTGTGCTGGCGGCCATCTTGGATTTGAAATTTTTCATAGTGTATAGTAATCTACTAGTCTAGTCCATTCATCTGATACCCATATTGATGGAGCATTGAAAAAAAATATGTAATTCGCCATTTCGTGGTGGCGGCCATCTTGGATTTGAAATTTCTCATAGTATTCTACTAGTCAAGTCCTTTCATTTGGTAGCCATATTGATGGAGCAGTGAAAGAAAATATGTAATTCGTTATTTCGTGGTGGCGGCCATCTTGGATTTGAAATTTGTCATAGTATTCTACTAGTCAAGTCCTTTCATTTGGTAGCCATATTGATGGAGTAGTGAAAAAATATGATATCCGCTATTTTGTGGCGGTGGCCATCTCGGACTGATTTTGATTGATTGATTTTGAGTTAAGAACACTCCCGACTAATTCACCTTTTATATAAAAAAATCCGTAACAAAATCGGTTCATCCGTTTGGGAACTACGGTGCCACGGACAGATACACAGATACACACACACGTCAAACTTATAACACCCCTCTTTTTTCGTCGGGGGTTAAAAAACGAAGCAAAAGTACTATTTGTTTAACTTTTTGTGAAAGTAACTTTTTTACGTGTTTATTTTACGATATGTGAGTTCCGAAATTCGTAAGCGATGTGTCTTCCTTCCTCCTAGCTTACTAACTAAATGATTAGAAAATCTAAACAAATTCAAGAACATAACATTTGACAAACACATTCAACGAAAATTGTTTTGACCAAGGTATGTTTACATGTTTTTGGGATATCCAATCGATGGGATATCCGCAATTTTCAATTACCAAATAAATTAATTTTGATATCGTGTGTTTTACTAAAATGGTAATTGATCATAATACATTCGACAGAATCCTAAGTTGATGCGTATCTGACACGCACTTCGTTGGTATTTTAGAGTTCCGCACATTAAACTGAAAAAAGAGAACCTTGAGTTAGATATTTTAAAAATTTACATCAAGGAAGGTCTCGTAACCCAGTAAATAGAAAAACCTGCAAATAATTAAATTAAAAATTTTCGAACTTTCACGCCACTGCTGAAGTACAGTACAGTTCAGTATGTTGGAGCCCAGAGTATGCTGTTCTAGTACAGAAATGACGATGTCGACAGAGTTTGACATAATTATTTCGATTATGTTTTTTATAATTAATAACGTCTACGGAGATCGAACCAACGACCAATATATTATAGCCACTCGGTCACCACAGCACTTTTCCAATTCACCATAGAATGTACTAGCTTAATGTTTCTGTTTTCTACATAGAACTAATATTACTAGTGTATAGAAAGACACCGCGAACCAAATGTTTGCGCTAAGCGTTGTTGCCGACCGGCAACAATTCATTCTGTCACTCGCCTATGTTCATCGCGACCTCGTGCCAAAAACGTGATTAAACAATAATTCAAAAATGCTGTCGTGTACTTGTAAAAATCAATCAACTGCGAAGAAAAAAGACATTATTTATCGTCATAACTTATCGTCCATCATTAAACAAAACTAAAACCTTCCAAAACAAATTTTTGTTCCTAGGTATATTACCTATATTCTACCGTTGCCGTAATACTTGCCGTCATACTTGTTTTAACAAGTCATGTCACGACATGTATAATACCTACTAAAGGCTTGATAATACTTGCAATTCTGTTTATTCTAGTGGGAACGAACCGAGCATAACAAGTATAAGACATGTATAATACAGTGTAATACTTGGTAGAAACTAAGTGATAGTGCCGCGCGCACAGATTTTGTTCGTGTCATCTATTCTACTAGTATTTAGTTCAGTGGCTTCTATGCAAATAATTATGAAAGTTTACGGTGTAATAGCGGTGAGGTGTGAGTTCTTTAAATTTTTTCACACTGGACCTAGAGACCAATTCATATTCCAATAGCCTGCTAATGCTTTTCTTTGGTTAGTTAGCGAACATTTTTTAATGCAAGCTAATACATAAAATTCATATTCACACAACTACTTTCAATCCCTCGTGATTTTAGAAATTAAAACCAGATTTAGGTTAGAATTGAAATTAGCGGTGATCGTTAATCTGCAAACAAAATGTGAACTGGCCTCTAGTTTTTTCCTTCGTAAATTTTTAGCATTCCTCGCAAACAGAGAGCAGGATGTTAAAAGTTTAATGTGTGTATCTGTGTGTCTGTCTGTGGCATAGTATCTTCCAAACGGATAGACCGATTTTACTTTAGTATTTTTTGTTTCAAAGGTGACTTGATCGAGAGTATTATTAATTGTTATTCAAGAAAATCTCTTCAGCTGTTTGAAAACCATCAGCGCTTTTCTAGTTAATGAAAGGATGAGAACAAATTCCAAAGGTCTGATCACCTCAAAATTTGGTGTCCTCTTACTTCAATGATACTTATTGCAAGAACATGGTAACTTTGACCTGATGCTGCAGCATCACCTGGAATATGTAGGGTACCCAACACCTCGCCAACGTACAGCAGAGGTAGGTATCGTGTTTAGGCTCACTGGAATTGTCTCAAGGAAGGTTAAAAATAGATGGAGATCGAGGTCTGATGATGGAGCAGAAAAGAGAAATTAAGATAGATTTGGTGAGAAATTCTAAGCTACATTCAATCGTTCAATCGACATTGAATTTTGGTATACGATATGGTACCGTTTGTGGCGAAATTAGTGTAGGTATGAATGTACAAAGTGAATGATTGAATGGGATTGAGTTAATAAATAAACACGATTTGATATGGTACGGTCCTGAAAGTAATAAGGGGTACGGTACGGATTACGAGTGTGGGAGGGGATTAAATTGTATTAAATGAATGAATAATTACGATTTGGTATCATTTATTTATATATAAAAAATCATCAAATGTTTATAATTAATAAACATACATACGTATACGTCACAACAACGTCTAGGCCCCAAACTAAGCATTAGCTTGTGTTCTGGGTGCGAAGCGAAGACACCACATACATATAACAACCAAGACCCGGTGCCAGTATTAATATTCATCATATAAATACTGACCCGACCTGGGATTCGAACCCGCCTCCAGCTTCGTAGGCAGGGTCGCTACCCACTAGATTAAGCGGTCGTCTTATTAAGTTTAGAAATGTAGAGAGAAAATTAAATTAAAAATTTAAACCCCGACGCAAAAAAAAAAATTAAATTTGAACAGTCTGAAATAATACAGGTTAATTATTTTCAAATGATTTTTGATCCTTAAAGGCGTCGGGGACCGCTAAGTAAGCACCTATACTTATATTTTATTATGATGTGACGTGATTTTTTGTAATTTTTTATTCAAATATTTAATTGCACTGACAACCCTGGCGAATTGCGCCAGGAAATTGCGTCGCTACCGGGCAAAACGCGCGGCGCCGCACCGGCAAAAACTTGCCACGCCTGTCCATGTGATGTCGTATATTAAAGTATGCAGATTTATTATACATCCGGTGTAAATAGATAACAGCAGGTGACAGCACAACGCGGATGCTCTATTCTGCAGATGCTGCATAAAAAGACTTCTACCGACTGCTATCGTACTTTTTAAGTAAATTCGGTCTTACTTGATGTTTGGGTGACCATGCCAGAAAAATTGCGACACAAAAAGCGTGTACTTTCGAGAGCTTTGTGTGCAAATAATAGTTATACCATCGTAAAGCTTGTTTTGGTGCCTACCAAAAAATATGTGCTTGACACCGCTTCTTCTTCCTTCGATGACGTCACAGGCTGCGTAAGAAAGCATTGAAATAAAAGCGTTCCGAAAGAATGAACTCTATGAAGCTTAAAAAATATAACCCCGGTTTTTATTACTCTTGTCAATGTATATTTAAATCAAACGAAAATAGCAATATTTCTTTGTATTTTATACAAATTCACGACCGAAAATCTGTAACAAAAACACCATACTTTACAAATAAAAAAAAATGTACGTAAGCTTGAATAGAGTTTCAACTCTTATCGTTTGTGAATTTTGGGAAGGGCCACACTATATCGTACACAAGTAACAATTTTATATTAATTTCTCACTGTTTTAAAATATAAACTCATTTTTTTCTCTTTTTCTCTACAAAACTTTTTTCTCTTTTATTTTTCTAACGTTTGTTGATAGTATAATGCTTATAAATACGTTTAAAAAATAAAATTAGTATGTCAATGATTACAAGAATGTAATCGATTCACGTCACAAACTTTCATTCGATATTTACCCTTTCATTAAACAAATTAATTTGGGTACTCGCTGAACTCTTAAAAATTTAGTTACATCCTGTAGGTACAGTGTATAAATTTAAAAATTTAAATTTAAAAAGTGTGAAATAAAACAGGCTTCTTAATTTGGAGACTGGTAAGTAAACTTATACTTAAACAACTATATTCTGTTGTGATTTGAAGTAATATAATGGAAAATAGGAACTGAGGTAGTAAATGATTCGCAATTTAATGAATACGTATTATTTCAGGCTATTTGAATGTTAGTTTTTTTTTATTATACAGTACAGGATGTATTTGGATCGTGTTGTGCCAAAATATACCAATATACAACTTGAACAAATTTCAAATTATGTATACCAACCAATCCAACCTATAATCATCAGTATTATCTAATTATTTATTTATTATTAAATATTATTATTAAACTAAAAGAATACCTCTATACCCTGGCAATAACGTTGATTTTTCATACAAAATAAATAAAAAACACGTATAAAAATATGCCAAACTTAAACTTAAATATCTCAGAACTACATTTGTGTGGACTGGTAATTTTTGGCACAACTCGATCCAATTGGACATAGGTCATTTATTGAAAATACACCGTGTTCGGCTGAACATAATCCAACCTTCATAATCATAAAATCATAATCATAAAATCGAATTTCATCATATCGAATCATAAAATTGGAAAAATTGAAAAAGAGAAATTAAATGTTTGTGGAATTTTTTTTTGTTAATTGATCATTACAAAGTGGCCGGTAGACTAACTGTCGCGGAGTAGTATTAAATATCTAACAGTAGGGTGACCAAGGATTTAGATTGTCCGTGCCGTGAATTTTTTTTCCAGTAACCGTTAGTCTGCGCCACCTACTAATTTGAAACTTTTTGTATACTTCGTTAAGCTTTACGCGTTGTTTAAGTTTGGACTGCATTCAGCCAAACGCGGTGGTGTATTTAAAGTATAAGCCCGAAATATTATGTAGTACTATGAATATATCAATTTTAATTAAAATAAAAATCTTTAATTTTTTTTGGTCTTTTAACAACTATGACACTAAAATACGTGCATACAGCCCGCAGTGGAGTAGCGTGGAGGATTTAAGCTCCAAGCCCCCCTCCTCACCTTGGGGGAGGCCTAAGCCCCTGCAGTGGGGTAAAAATGGGCTGATGAAGTGAAGTGAAGTGACACTAAAATATTAATATAATTACTTCAACATACTTTATCTCAGAACACAGTACATTAAATTACCGACGGATTCGCAGTCGCTAGGGAACTACATTTAATCCTTTTACTGCATAAATATTTGTAATAAAATACTTTCTAAATAGCCGTGGAGTGCACTCAAATCGTTTATTTTATGACCAAAGGCTGTGTAATAATCGGCATTTCTTAGAGATGGCTTTTAGTGCCCATAACTGGGCAATCTGTGTGCTATGTGAAATTATAGCGACGACAACTACTTCAGAGGTTGCACTTTGATTGCGTCCTTTTACTTTTTATTATCTAAAATAAAAATTTCCAGGATGTAATGAGAAGAAACTACATTAACACGTTGACTACCAAGGAATAGTTTACTTAGTTCAAAGTATATTACAAGAAGACTATTATACGAATCATATTTAGCGAGTTTTTGGGGTATTGTAGTCAAACGAAATTGTACTCAATTGAAAAGTTAAGTTTAAAAATTACATTAAACTCTCGTAATAAGTTTTCTGTCACTCCTTAGTATAAATCACAGTATCAATGTACTAAAATTATAATAATTTCGTGTAAAGGTAAATAGGTAAAAAACGTTTATTTTTTATATCGGTGGTCAACGTGTTAAAATATTGTACTTTGTAAAATAAAAATTAATTATTGTGGATAAACCTATTTAACTATTTCTCTGTAATGTCATGTCTATTGAATTATCTAATGTCTGTTAAAAATATTACTGTACCACCATCATTCATAATGAAAACGACGAAAGGGGAGCATACTGCGGGATCGATCGATACCTGCTTGTAATTATGGGAACGTAGATTGAAAGGGAAGGGATCATGCGATCCCCAACAAAATGTACATTAAAAAACTTGGGATGTTGTGTCTATTAACTTCCAGTATATCACTTATTATCTGACTATATGATCGTCCTGAAAACGAAAAACGAAAATTAAAACCTTTCTTACGCCCGAGAAACTAAAATCGAATTTAAAAATAATGAGTTCACAATGATGAGAAGATATAAATTTTCGATATTACTATATATAATCCGATTTTTTTTTAGAATTTCTCTTGAATTTGTCATTTAAAAAACTTCTAAAATTCAAATTTTAAAAAAAGGTAAAAAGCTTGAGTTCCATGTGGAACCTATGTGGGCAGACAGAGGTTACCCGTGGGTTACCCTGAGAATGATGTCGAGCAATGGATTACCCCCATAATAAAAAACTAGGTATATGAAGAAGAAAATTATGGTTCCTGTAACGTAATTATGTTGTAATGTGATAGCCCAAAGCGCAACGAACCTGTCTCAAATTTATAAGGCCATAGGGCCATGTCTCGAATCCGGGCGTGTACCAATGAATTTTTCTGACTTAAGTACATAACTATCACTGGCTCTGTGCCTCGGAGAGCACGTCAAGCAGTCGGTCCCGGACGCTGTCAATAGATGGCGGTCGTTACAATCCCCAACCCGCAGTGGAGCAGCGTGGTGGATTTAAGCTCCAAGCCCCCTCACCCCGGAGGAGGCCTAAGCCCCTGCAGTGGGGTGAAAATGGACTGATGAAGTGAAGTGAAGACGCGTAGGTTTTTTTCTTGGTTTCCTCGTATTTATGATGTTCTCGATCATCAGTTGCTCTAGTGATAGTGAAACCATCATAATACAACCCGAATTCACCATAGATTAAAATAAAGGACAATCGGGGTTGAGATAAATACGAAAAACGGATGTTACGCGACTAGTGAGCCAAGTGATATAAAAATATTGTAATTATTAAAAATCGATAATAAACTACGTGAAACTCGGTGAATTGATTCTATCAGGAACTGAGGACTTTCATTGACTCAGGAACCACTCCTGCACTGGTAGAGCTCACCGGATACGCGATCTAGTTCGGTAATATAAAAAAAACCCTCACACGCGAGTAAGAAAAAATACATTCCTTCTAGAACCTTAATATATGATGTCGTGTATGGCCTGTACGTTGAGTGGCCAGTTACATACGCTACAGTATTTTTCTCAGTGTACGTACGCACACATTCAAAGATCATCACACATTATTAATAAAGACGCAGAATGCAGTTGTACACATGACAAAGGACAAGATTAATGGGGAGAGTACAAATATGCCGTGCCCGTCGTGCCGAGGTTGACGAAAAAAAGTAGTCGATAGGGTCGGCATAGATCAACACAGTTAGGAAGTACGGTAGTATCGCACTTGACCGTTCATTGAATTCAAGTTTCCAAGTCGCAAAATTTTATTAATAATTTCGCTGAATTATTTTAAAACTGGTCCATGTTAGAATGCTAACACGGAATAGTTTTTCGAATAACTCCTGTTATTTAGATCGATGTAGTAAAAAACACGCCAATACTTTTTTATGCAATCAATTTTGCCGTTGAATAGGTTCGTATGTCCGGGTCGCGTGCCGATCTCGTATTTTGTTTATGCGGGCTTTAAAGGCAGACGATATATTTTTTATAATATATTTGTGAATCGATGTGGAAATGTAACAAACTAACTTCAAAATAAAATCTAATCCACATGAGTCAATTGTTAATAATTTTTTTTCGTGTAGATTTTGGATATTTTCTATTGAAGGTTGATACTTTATGAAAATATTAAATTTTCAAAATTGTATTGTGACGGTATTTGTCACAGGTAAAAAAAGTCTATGTCCTCATGATGGAGTATTTTATGCGAAATATTTATTGTAAAAGTATATCTAAAAATTTATCATATAAATAAATTCGAAGACATTGGACAAAAGAGAAAAGAAGAGAGAGAGAAAACTTTTTAACTTTTGTCATTATCAAATAAATAAATTGAAAATACCAATAAAAATAAATAAATAAGGAGATATTTTATATCATATATTTTTGTCGTGTTTTACAAGCTCCTTATTACGAGGGTGATAAAACGTATCCCCAATTATAATGAAAGAAGTAACATTTCAAAAATTATATACTTTAATTTTCAACATAGTCTCCTTGTCTATAAGTACACCTGGTGTAGCATTTCATCATTCCTTTTATACCACTTGAAAAAATGTTGTTCCTGATCCTCAACAATGCTCTACGGCACTTATCACCTCGTGACTGTCGTCAAATTTTATGCCATGGATATGTTTTCCTTTACTTAGGAAATCAGTAAATATGGTGGATGCTCCATCATTTGAACCTTGTCTTCTATTATAACCATTTTTCCCGGAAATTTGAACCCATTTCTTGTGATTGTTTGTTTACATTCAAGGCACCCATTGTGCAGAAACCTTTTTGAAGTGTAACTCGTTTGTTAACATTGATTGGACACTGAGAAAAGAAATGTTTAAAGTCTCAGCTGTAAGACGTATAGTTATTCTACTATCACTCAAAAGTAAGTCATCAATTTTTTCATGTTTTCTTCTGATAGAGGTGGAAGGTCTTCCCACTCTGTAGTCGACTTGGCAACTTTTTCTGCTTCGTTTGATCTCCGCATACCAAAAAGCCACTGTAGGATATGAAGGGCAATCGTCTCCTAGTAGATATTAAATCTTAATAAATATTTTCAGTAGACATTTTTCATTATGAAATATTTAATTACGGCCCGAATCTCAGTTCTCGTTTTTCAAACACTTTTCAAAATAACTAATAATGAAATAATTATTAATATTAAAAAACTAAATGAAAGGAAAAATTACCCGTCGCAGACCATATTCACACTGGCCAGTAACAATGAACTAAAGATTTTATAGAAATTAAAAATATCAACAGAACTCTGTTTCTTATATTCCATTCTAAAAATTTTTAGATCATTCCTTGTAGAAACTTTACCTGCCAGTATATTAGTTTAGATCACATCTTACAAGCTTATTTTAGGCAACTTCCGCTAGATTTATAATGTACAAAGTACACTAGTTAGATCCCAATGACAATAACTACATTAATTTAATAGATATGACCTGAAGCTGCAGCCAAGATTAGCTGCAGACGAGGAAATTATCTAATCAAACGTACCAATGTAAAATTTTGTGTAAGCATAGAATTTAGACATTCAGTTTTCTAAACAAAATAAATTTTGACTTAAACCTGATAAAACTAAGAATGTGTATTCCCGAGGGAACTCCTAAAAGGTTAATAATGCTGACATGAAAGTGTGAACGCCAGTTTCGTTGAAAAGTGCAAATGTAGCTAAAATCTGTTTTTGTAGCCAAGACTATCTGTTCCTAAGTGAACTCGAGTACGGTATGGTAAAGAATACAACTAAACAATTTCGACTTAAATCGGATACTTTACATTACCAACATTTTCAGTTATTGAGTTCAGTAGGGAAATTACCATGGTAGGTATGTGTAGACTAAGAAAATGGCATCAGTTTTGAAAAATACCGGATACGAAATGGCAGACACGGCTGTCAATAGTAAAATGATAGCTGTAACTCGTCTTGTGGATTTGGGAAGGTAAAATAATAAATAACATAAAATGTTTTATTGTACAAAAACACATTACAATACAACAGAGTTGGCCCAGGCCCCACACCAGGATTCCCTGTGTTGTGGGGAAGTTTACGACAATCACGCTAATAACTTCTAACATGTGTATATGTCGCAGGACGATTTGATAATTCGAATTTTCGCCAAAACCCTGAGGATTTTGCAAAAACACGGGTAATTAGACAATGGTGAAAACATTTGTCTATCTTACTGAAAAAAGTTAGGGTTTTTACAAAAACACTAGTCGCTATAGTATTACTGCGAAACGAAACGTTAGTTATTACGAAATATGAACGCTGATTGGCCGGTCGGAGCGCCCAAACCGAGACCACCTCTGATTGGTGGACGTTTTAAATGTCATTCATTCACGCATGTTGTTTAGTTTATGTTCAGTTTATGTTTTTCAGAGCAACTCAGCAGTCTTTTGTTTTAAATGTGGTTAAAAGTGTGCAAAAGTTTCTATAAATCGATATTGTTATTTCTAACCCTTCATAACTCAATGATCTAATACTTCAAAAGTCACAGGGTAACTAGGAAACAATCAGAATAAGATTTGGTTAGTAAGCGAAAATCTAGCCAATCAGAGTTAAGAATATTCAATGTTACTAGAGCGACTCGCGTTTTTGCAAAAACCCTATCTTTTTCCAGTAAGATTTCCAAATGTTTTCGCCACTGTCTTATTATCCGTGTTTTCGCAATATACCTAGGGTTTTTGTAAAAATTCGAATTATCAAATCATCCTACGACATATGTAAGATATACGACATACGCATGCATTTGTTTGCAACCCCCTCAACGTGCAAATTATCACTAAAAAGGAAGAAATGAAGTATATGTAAGTAGTTTGTTAAAACAAGTATTGTAATATTGTAAATGTAAATATTGTAAATTCCGTATATTTCTCTACTTAAACTGAAACCTACCTATAGTATAGTTTATTCAAACAAGCACAGTAACACAAGTTTGCTAAAAAAAGTTGCATTTTTTTTCACTCGTTTGTCATCAGTGGTTCTAAGTCGGTCCCGTTGTCTTTTGTACACGCCTCCTAATTTCAATGGAGGCACATCGCCGCTTAGATTTATAAATTTTAGTTCTTTTTTTCCATCAGTAATTAGAAATGATTAGTTCCGGATATAGGATTGGTCGTAGTCGGGAGCGTCGGGGCGAGTCGGGGAGCTAGCGCCGTGACTTGACGGATTCCTGCCTTACCTCTTTGTTTGAAGACGTGCGAACGACTCATAGTGATGAGACATTTTAAAATTTTATCGATATTAATGTGTATATAACAGGCAAACGAAAAACCAAATGACCATTACTTCATAAAAAGATGTCTTTACAATTGGTATATAAACATGTTTTTCATAGATGCGTAGGAAAACTAAAAATACCATAGGGGTCTTCATCAAATGTTGTTGCTTAAATTAAAACATTATGGTACAGACGGTGGTACAAATAAATTAATAAAGTCATACCTTTGTAATTGAATCCAAAAAGTTGATGTTAATAGAATAAAATCAAAGAGATTTATGGTAAAAAATGGGAGTTCCTCAAGAACCTATATTGAGTCCCTTTCTGTTTTTAGTTTATATAACCGATTTACCATATTTGGTTGTAAAAAAAACGTAAAATAGTATAATTTGATGACAACATTTCTCTTGTATTTAAAATAAACAGAAACGAGGAGGAGTTCATTGAAATAAATTCGTTACTCTCCCATGTTTTGAATTGGTTCTACGCTAATAATTTATCATCCACTATACACTAATAAAATGTTTAAAATTTACACTGCTTAAGAATTGAATTTTGAACAAATTAAATTTATTTTGTTGTAGTCTCGAAAAACGAAATAAACTTCGAAAGAACTTGCCGTGCATTTTTTGAGCGACCCCTCAGAACCCGGTGTCGTGCAGTACGTTTTATTTCCAAATAAAAATTAAGCAAAGTTACATAAAAGTATCGATATACTCTGAGCACATCATTATTCGTAGTGTAATAGATGAGCTCAGGGCTAGTGCCCGCTGCGGTCTCCGGGAACCGGTCGGCGTGAGTTCCCTTCCCATCCCAGTGCTATCTTATAACTTTCCACTTGGCTTGCTTTCAGAATAATATAGTAGTTATAGTGTATAAATGTCCATTGTAGAATAATATTTTTTTTATACTGCTTATTTTTAAGTGCATTAAATTTAGTGTATTTTAGTGTGCATTTAACAAAAAAATTATAAAGGATAATTGTTACGTTATAAGACTTATTTTACTTTTTTTAGCTCCATCTTTCACCTCTATCTTTTATACATTAGAAAAAATATTTAAAAAAATACTATTTTCTTTTATGTAAGATTTAATAATTATTTTTTTTTGTAATTAATTAAATGAAATTAATTAAGATTATATCAAAACTGTTAATACTTCTGTGAATCGCTTCAGCAAGTAAAATTAACTGCCAATCCTTCCTATCTATGTGTCAGAATAAAATAATCCTCTAAAATGCTCATACTTCTCACTGACTTATTTCATACTTTAATGCACAAAATCATTATTTATGGTATCTATCTAATTATAATTAATTTGGTATTTGAGGTGCGTCGATTTTTTAACGCCTAATAAATACATTTTGAATTAGTACACGAGTATTTAGAGAATACACTTAAAGTATTTTTTGTGTCTTCGACCTTTCAAATGTTGTTTTAAAAGCTGACATTTTTTCACTTTTACAAGTTTGACGTTTTGAGTAAAATAAATGGTTGTCCTCACGCAGTCTCACGTTTAGTATGGTCGTGGCGTGGACGACAAAACAGCGCATTTACAAAAGACGACATAAATCAGTTTTACGAACGAGTTGTATGCTTGGCAGGGCGGTTAAGCTCCGACATCATGCTTTGCCTACAACTTCATTTCAATTATGTACTAACAAAACGTTTAATTAATTTTAACGTGTTGATGGGTCAGTGTTCGCATCGTCGGTTTTAAATTGTTTATCTTTAAAATTTACGAGTATTACCGTACGCTATATTACATTTATTAATTAAAGTGTACGCTGCACATGATTTGGTATTTCAACGAGATAGAAGTAATACTAATTAAACATCTGACACATGAAGTAATAGGTACTATGTATTAATATAAACTAAATAGAAAAAGGATTGATTCCTTGCAGCTATCGATCGACTACATCTTCTTGAATCAAGCTTCGAGTGTTGTAAATTCTCTTCTTCACAATCCCTTGACCCCCTTTCAGCAAGAATACATTATTGTCTAGTGGAGTACCAATAAATTAGTATCTTGCCCAACCAGCTACGACATTCTCGTTTTTTTCGCAAATCCCGAACTTAATTGGCGCGCGAGTATTTCATTTGTAATTATTTACTGATTATAAATTTTTAGTAAACTTTGATGCACTATAGTATGGAAATTATAATTCGAATCAAAATGAATAAAAGTACATTAATAAATAATTTAGTCTTTGAGCATTTTGTCCCAACTCGTATCGTTTTTCTGAAAAAAAAGGGAAACGGGACAGTTTTTAGGGGATGGAGGGTGAAGCCGGTTGCGGGTTGGGAGGGGGAGATAGTTGTGTATTATAATGTACTCACATAGGTACACATTATAGGTACAACACAACAGCTAGTTAAAAAAAATAATTTTGTCGTTACTGAATATATAATATGCCTATTTATTGATTTACATATGATTGCAGTCTTGAGTAAATAGGTAGGTACAGTCAAAAATGCTTCTGTCATTCTCGTTTCTTTCATTCAAGGTCTGCCGCTGGAGCAAGGTAACTGTACCTTGCTCCAGCAGTAAACCTTCTGACACTAGGAATTCTTACCAACGATAGGGTGACAACCCATGGGGTCTCGTCACGCCTACAACTGAATTATGATGCTGTTTGTTAGCCAGGAAACACTAAGTGGGCACCAGGCGGTGATGGCAAACTGAAAAATCGAAAACTAATACAGGTTTAAGAAGCACTGCGCAGCTGCAATCTATTGGACCCGGAGTGACTGAAGGTTAGGGTGGAGCCAGCCCCGTGTTTTTTCGCCCGTTTATCAGTGGAGCATATGACCTTTGAAACCCTGCGAGTAATATTTTACAATCGGTTTTATATTGCGGTAAAGAGCGTGCGTAGTTAGCGGTAGACGGGATGTTGCCACCGTAGAAATTCTTATTATTCGTAAAACCTTACTATTAGACATTTTCTTTTACATGAGATTTTAAAAAATAGTCTAATTTTTCACTGACTTCTGAAGTTTTGACGATCGAGTGAAGCAAAAGCTTTCTTCACTCGAACTTACTTTGAAACATTAAAAGCCCTAGTTTATGTATAGGTACATTTACGACATACCACTATTTGCTGCTTTAAAAAATAATCATATAGTTAAAAATAATCAAATATTCGCCGTAGTATGTGAAAGCCAAACTTCTTATGGTTGTTAACAGCAGACCTGTCTTGTGTCTTCAAAGACCTGATGGCGAAAATGCGATGACTCTCGATGAAGAGGTGACAGCATTAAACGTATGTAGGCATGCTAACAGTAACTGTCGTAGCAGTATAATATTAAAAGTTCTGTTATGGCAAAGTCACAGACAAGTTAACCTTATAGACCACGCTTTGACAGGGAGTAGCATTCGCCAAGGCTATGTAGTGACACTACATAACTACGTCACTAGTGAGCCGTCAGTTGGAAGCACGTTGGAAGCCATTAAATTGTCAATTTTGAACGAGCCAATGAAAACTAGCCGACCTCTCCCCGCACCCAGCCACTTTTTGGCGATTTCGTTTTCGTACTGACGTTTATTAAAGCGTGGTCTATAGGTTGACTGGTCTGTGGGTAAAGTAAACAGGCGCGGTAACTTTGTGTGTGGGAATTTTTTTTTGTTTTGATTTAAACATTTCAGATCTATTCACGACTGTCTTTGAAAGTGTTATATGATGTAGGCTCCGTCACATTTTTCTGATGAATATTGTGGAGTTGAGATGCAGCAACCGTCACCTGTTAATAATACTTTTGCAAATTATTATATTGCAGTTCCATTAAGACCATTACATTATAGAGTAATAAGCCAAGGCGCCGTAGCGCGGGGTGTCGTCTACACATTGATATACCAATAATATAATTGAATGGGCTGTCCGCGGTCTAAAGTGTCTGCGCAGGAAGTCATCCAAAACGCAATAAGTCCACCACCCGGCTTTCAGTTAGTGTAATGGCTTAGCGCCGAATAAATGTGTGCGATGTTGACTCGTGTCGTAAAAATTTGTAACAATACTCGTCAAAGACTCAAAAAAGAGCTGAATATCGTATTTGCGATAAGTGAACATTAATTCACTGTGCGTGTAGGCCTGCAGACGGTTATTCGCTTATTTTTAATTTAATTTGAACATTATCACGATTTAATTCTCGTCACATTCTCGTATATAGTGTGACACGTCCGACCCGTAATAAGTATAGCAGCACTGACGCATGCAACGGAGCCGGGCCGCGGTCATATTAGCCCACGCAAGTTGCGGACGTTTTTAATTCGCTTTTGTTTACCGATTACATATCCATATTATTTAATTGTTAAATCAATGCGTCTACATATTTTTTTTAAATATGTCAAAATATATTTAAGTTAATACATAGCTTCACTGTTTAGATCACTATTTGGTTCGCTGTTCTGTTAAGACATGCGCGTACTACTGTATTCAGATGAACATCTTTCTTAGCTTTGCATTTACTTGGTGCCGTCGCATTTCCCCCTCGTAGTCATTTCTACTGTCCCCAATTAATGAGTTATATCTATAAAATAAGCAATGGAAGGAGTGCTTTTAATCGGTATCCGCACGCCATGCACAATCAACCCGCATGTCGGCACGTGGCAGAGTGAATCACTCTTGCTCGCAGTTTTGTACATATCTTATGTTCTCACCGACCCGTATTTTAATTTTCACACGACAATCAACAATTTATCAACCCATACAGACCCATATGTGCTGTTTGAAATTATAAAACATGCATGACATACTTTGATTAAAAATGGCCTAAAATGTCATTCCGGGTTCTACGTGGGCACTCAGTGAAATACATCGCAAGTTGTTTACGTTTTACTTCGCTTTATAACAATTTATAACATATACACGGTGCCTTGGTCCAATAATAATGCGGTCTACGATGCTTGGGCTGTATTTTGGCATACTTATGCAACTTGTAACTTCGATGATATGACAATGCAACAGTCATGGAGCTGGTCGGATGATAAATCCAGAAGATATAGCCATAGGAACGCCTCAACTAAACAAGATAGCTTCGTCGTGTTTCGACTCGTTGAATTTGTCTTGACAAGTAGGTACTATTGCCCTAGATGGTGTCTAGAGTCTGATATTGGATTCGGTAGGTAGGCAGGTGGGGGCACTCGACCTCAACTAAACAAGATAGCCCTGATGATGAACTTTGTTTTGGCGTGCTGCGCTTTATGAGCAAGAATGAAATATTTTTTCTCAAAACACGTGTTGCCAATGATCTTCACACCTCCATTTATACGACCTTCATGTGGTAGGTATATGATGTAAAAAAATAACTAGTTTCCTGGTTTTTTTTTTTAAATATTGAATGGCACAGGTTTTGTTAGTGAATCGATTGGACACTAAGTGATGGTGGATTGCTGATCGTCGACCCGCCTGCTAACGATTTCCGAACCGCGACCGATTGCCGTCAACTGCTAGCCACTTTTTACCAATTTCACTAAATAACAAGACTAAAATATACAGGGTTGCAACAGAAAACTTTCTTTTTTAATTTCTTTTTATTATACCTACAAATCATAGATTCATATGATTAGAATGTTGCATCTTTTCTCGAACTGTGGGTCGCAAACAGCAGTCGTACACTAGTACCTCAAAAATTAGTAAAATAACGTAACGTAAATAATAATATTGTTAATTTTACTTTATTTTAAACACTGCGCCGAAGTAGCGCTGCACAAAACTCCGATTGTTAAAATAAATCAACGGGATTTTTGAAACGGGGCGCGTAATCAGGTCTGCTTCCGTGCTGCTTGTTTGCAGAGTATATATGGACGATGGAGATACAAGTATAGAAGTAGCAATCTGTCAAAAGAATAAGACTTTAGACACATTGAGTAAAGCTATTATTACCTAGGAGATCACATGTAACTGAGAAATAAATGGCTTGTTAAAAATTGATCGCCACCCATTGTCACTTCGACGTGCTCTGCCCGGTCACCTCTATTTTTTTTACGAATTTCTTTTTTAAAGAATCTATGTCGCAGATATAGTTCCAAACGTCAGCTCTTTTTATATCATATTGAGTGACTATAAATTTGTATTTCGGTTTTGAAGCACTGAAGTGTATCGATCGAACTGAAATACTGTCTATACTTTCCCAAAAGCTGTTCAGCAGAATTGGATTTTTCTTTTGACCTCTTTGTCGAAGCTGGACTCGTAGAACCTGACAGTTTGTCCCAGGTAAATATATTCGTCCCCGACTTCGATCATAAAGTATTATTCGACTTTAAATAAATCCAGTATGATATAAATAAAAATGTGTCAATAAACTCTCAAAATCGGTAAACCGTCTTTTGGAGGTTTTCGTAAGGGGTACTGCAGTCCCCTCATTCATTTGAACCGTCGTTTAAAAAGTTGTTAAAAAAGGTTTTTTAAGTTTATTTCATACTTAATTTATTCCAGATAGAGTCAACATTCGATAGAGCCCCCAACACCAACAATGGGTGGAACCTGGGCGTTTATGATCGAAACAGACGATATTTCGTAGGAAACTCTGTCAAGGTCTCGAAGCATGGCGCCATGGTCCCCCGAAGATTCTGATCTCAGCCATTATGACGATGTCACCGGCAAACCTGAGCTAGGGATGTTTTCGCCAATAAGGTCAATGCCTCCTCGTCAAAAGTATGAAGACGTCTCCCAATGTTGTGTGTACAGTTTCGGAGACATATCAGAAATATCTTATGTTAAACAGTTCATTGAAAATAATTAATTGAATTTTTATGTTATATAATATCATAATATAATACCTATTCTATTCATCTATTATATTAATAAACTATTCATTATAAAAGAATGTCTACCAATGAATACAATAGTTTAATTCCTTTTACTGTTATGTACCATCACGATTCTTTGCTACGTACTTGGCCAGAGAACTGAGTTTCCAATTTATTGGGAGTTAATATCAAGCGATGTGTCGTTCGCAATTGAGGGTGATTGACCTGGATCGCGCACTGACCCTCTGCGAAACCATTGACCGACGAACTCAGTCGCGATATTTAATGCTTTCAAATGCGTTCAAAATTATATACTTACAATAGTAAAACATATTAAAAAAGTTGTTAGTTTTTCTGGAATAGGTACCTATGCTAAAAATACTTGCTAGTTTACTTACCATCATTTACAAACACAATACAAATTAATTACACTATTTTATATTAGGGTTATTTTAGCTTAAAATGTCAAATATCCTTTGTTGTGCGTTTGTGATCTGTGCACGTGCGGTCTGTGATCCAAATGATTAATAATATATAATCTGTGATTCAGAATGATCTATGTTGATTCATCTCAATTATTACTTTTATTATGTATGTAAAAATGTATATTTGGAATTGTATTTAATGTACAAGAAGAATTATACAAGACAAAGTGATTATTTGTTTTATTTGGAACAAATCACAATATCCTTTTTCGCAAGTCAAGAGGATTATGTAGTAGCAAATTTCCATACAAACGGCGTTAACGGTTGCACTCCATTAAACCTTAACCGATTGGCGCAAAAAAAATATATGATATTCAGATCAGCAAAAACTAGGTAAAATGCGTTTTTAACTTTTTAAATATTTTGATACATCAAACAAAAAAAACCTTAAATGCCCAGGATTTTTTTTTCCAAATTGTTTAATTTCTCACGACAGGTTCAACATGAAACTATTGCATTTTAACATGTTATGAAAAACAAAAAAATAGTTTCAAGCTGAACATGTAAAAATGAAGTAATTTCTAAAATTTCGGGCGTTTGAGTTCTTTTTTCTTACGATATATCAAAACATTTAAAAAATTGCTTGTCTGTGAAAATAATAAATAAATCAAATAAATAAAATCAAAATTTAAAAACATATAAACCTAATTTTTGTTGATGTGAATACTGATATGGTTTAATTTAATACCTAAATGACTTAAATGCTTATATGGCATTTAAGTATTAAAGAAAAGAAAAATTGTACAAATTAACGACTTCACTTTTTGGAAATAAACACGAAATACAAATATGTTTATCACTATTTATTATTACTATATTTTGCCCGGGACATAGGTTTTTTCGTACCTATAATGTATACGTGTTTTCCTAAAATGGGACGGTACGGACATATATTGACAACAGCTTAGCCTAGTGGGTAGCGACCCTGCCTACGAAGCTGGAGGTCCCGGGTTCGAATCCCAGGTCGGGTCAGTATTTATATGATGAATACTGATACTGGTACCGGGTCTTGGTTGTTATATGTATGTGGTGTCTTCGCTTGGTACGCAAAACACAAGCTAATGCTCAGTTTGGAGCATAGACGTTGTTGTCATGTATTTGTTATTATTATATATTCTGAAATATTAAAGTTCTACAGTTTATTCTGAAGTCTGATATAAGACATATTATAAATAACATACTGAACGAGTTTGAGAATCCACTTTTATTGCCACAAAATATGCGAGAGTGGAATTTCTTCGTCCAATTTCTTTGCAAGTCATTTTTTATAAGTTAGCGCTATTGTTATAATTTTCTATTATATGGATTACCTTGGATTCAGGAACTTTCAAGTTATAAGGGATTTAAAGAGGGAATCGAAAGTTTCGGTTTGCGACTTGAATCTTCGATGATGTTTCTCGTAGGACTCCACAAAACACAAGCTAATGCTTAGTTTGGAGCCTAGACGTTGTTGTGATGTATATGTTAAAAAATATATATATATATAATAAATAATAAATATATATATATTAAATATATTATATATATAATAAATATATATATATATTAAACCGCATAAGAGATACGAGACTTTATCTACTTCTTGATATAAATGAAATTTGTATATAAAATTTTTTGGTCAATTTTCAACAATCTTTACGAAATAAGTCCTGAAATTCGTGAAAATATTTTTTACACCAGTCGGCTTTATTCTTTATCGGGTAGAACTCATTCGTGTACAATAACAACGAAGGACCATTGTTGATAAAAAAATGAGTTTTCTAATTTATATAACTATCACTGACTCTGTGCTTCGGCGAGCATGTTAAGCCGTCGGTCCCGGTTGCCATCAATAGACAGCAGTCAATATAATCTACCCGAGGGAAGACCTTAGCTCCTGCAGTGGGGCATATATCGGATGATGGTATGGTATAACTTATGCAGGTGTAATACATGAACCTTAGGAACACTTGAACGTAGCATGGCGAACTAACTACTGATGCAGCCCTAGTAAATAAGCTAGCACAGAGCGCAACGAACCTGTCTCAAATTTATAAGGCCCTAGGGCCATGGTTCGAATCCGGGCGTGTACCAATGACTTTTTCTGACTCATTAACTATCACCGACTCCGTGCCTCGGAAAGCACGTTAAGCAGTCGGTCCCGGACGCTGTCAATAGATGGCGGTCGTTACAATCCCCAACCCCCAGTGGAGTAGCGTGGTGGATTTAAGCTCCAAACCCCCTCCTCACCCTGGGGGAGGCCTAAGCCCCTGCAGTGGGGTAAAAGGGGTTGATGATGATGATGATGATGATGACGTACGTGTCAGCTTGAACACACACTCATACCATAGTATGTCTATCAACCGCCACTACAGCCAGTATGCTACAAAGTCTCTCTGACACATACTTACGCGGCCGCCGTTACAGTGCTTTATTGGTTGTTCAGTGCCACAGAGTCTAGAGATTTCATTACGTTCATTATGATGTAATAGTATAGGATTATGGGAGTACAACTCAATAAGAAGTGAACTAGAAAAAGTGGTACCTACACGGCTGCGAGAATGCGAGTACTGGAAAACTTAATACTGGGGCAGAGCCGCTAGCAAGAGCTAGTTTTCGATAAATACAATCCCTAATCCTTAACTCAGGTATTGTACACTCCAAACAACAGTAGTTTATGTTCAAAAAGTTTTAAATGCATTCTTTCTTTTATAGATTTCAAAAGATTTATTACTTCTATTGTAATACATAGAGAGACGTGAATAGATTACCTATCTAAGGCTTTACAGCGTTCTTTTGTTGCGTAGATCTTGGGTTTACACCCACGCTCATCTCATATGAGGACGTATTCTAAGTTCTATGATGGTTCTATGCAGTTCTATGGTTAATTTTGGTTATCACAACCCTTCACCAGGATCAAAATTATCTTCCTAACTAAGGATAAACACACATATTGTTTACAAATTATATTCAATAAGTATTCAGATGATCTATAGGTTAACTATAGTTTTTATCTTTCTTGTTCGTAAAAAGTAATTTCTATTATGGTATCACAGCAACCATGAATTTAGATTGAAGTTAAATATTTCATAGCAAAAGTCTTATGCGGCTCCAAATTGGATAATGCTAAAACCGTACTTAGTTGACATTTACCAATCACTGGCTTTGTAATGGAATAAAATGCCGATCCAGAAGGAAACGATGAGGGTCGTGTATTCCGGTTCTTCGACATTACATCAATGGCAGCTGTGTGTTGTGTACAAGCGAAAACAGCCTTCGAGTCGAGCGGAAATGGTTGCGATAGACGTATAGACTGACACTTGTTTCCCGGAGCGGTAGACAAAGACAATCGATCAATCGTTATATGCTAACTCTTTGGTTTCGTCCTTTTTTTAATTTATAATAATATGTAATACGTTAATAATACAATAATGCTTTGCTAACGCTCATAAGCGATAGATGGCAAAAGTTTGCATGTGCTAGAATCTAATTCATCGAACGAAAGCTCTCTTCGTCCCGTATGAGGATAGGAGGGCCGAGCATGCGGTGGTTGGCCTTTATTTAAAAATCGGCAACAATAGTCAGTCAAAAATGTGCCTCTCCAATTGTTATCCAGCGAGCCAGAAGTTTTCCCGCGCTGATGGCGGGAAACGTCAAATTACGGACGCGTTCTGAAATGCGGCGAGACGCGCCCAACCAGAACGCGACGAATTATGACCGCTCTCGAAAGCCAGTCCCGTAATTATTGTGGACAAGCGCTTTTTTGCCTCTGACAAATAGTAGGAGCGAGGAGCGCCGCCGCTAATGACACTCAGAGAGCGCTCGCCGGTCGGCTCTAACATTAACTATTTCTTTTGTGAGCCGCAACAACGGAGCAACGACCTCCCATTTATTTGTTACATTACTTGAACGTTAATACGAATCGAATGGCCGCCGCGACGGCTCGGGTTACCTCGGCTCTGCCGTCACGCGACCATCTCCTTGATGGATTTAAAATTGTCTACGGACTGTTTTAAATTGTGCCAAGCCATGCACTCCACGCACGCGCGCCACACACCACGTAGTCTCAAGTAGTTGGAGGCGCAGTCGTACAGTGTAAATATCCTCAGCACTTCGGTAATTCAGCTCTGAATTAAATAAATAGATTAACTTTGTCATGAAACACATTTACCACTCACTACTAATGACCATATTACCAAAGCCATGTGAGATGAATGGGAATCGCCATAGAGGTTCGATCGCTCCATGCGCCGTTGGTCCTGACGTCAGTTTTTGGGACCGAGCCGTAATTATATCTCGACTTTCTAACTCATATTCATATTCTTTCATTCATGTTGTATTGAAAATCATCATAAAACACGTTCGCACACACCGTTCAGTTAGAGTGAAAGTGCCAATTTTGCCCACTACGCTCATGTTTATTTATTCACATAGTAATATCGTGAAGCTCCTTGACAGTAACCGGTTTTCAACATAAACCCTATTGGTCGTGCTACGAGCATTTTCGGAAGTTTTTCCATGTGTTAGCGTGAATACGTCTTACATCGGGTGATTTATTCATTACCTTCTAAGTTTTAATATTTTGATCTCTGGTGAAAATAATAAAATACGTGTTTTTTTTAGTTTCACTCAGTAGGTAGGTACTGAAATATTGAGACATGACGCCACAACGTTATGGTATTACCGGCGTAGGGATGCGCGGGCGACTGACAATTGCAAGGGTCGGTCCCTTCTATGTTTGACTTGGTAACCATGTTGGATGGATGATTCTTTCAGCAAAAATATTACAATGTGAAAAGACCTACCTATTTTATTTTTTGAAAATGGCGTCTTTAGACTATACTTAATGTCTAGAAAAAAACTGAAAAGTGATAAAAAAATCTCTCTGTACATGTCTATGTTCACAATGCAACGTATCTTATACCTATTATTATTATTTTTTATTTATTATTATTTATATGTTATTATATATTATTATTATTATTATATATATTATATATTATTATTATATGTTATTATTATTATTATTACATTTAGCACTGCTGTTATAGGCAGATGGGATAAACCCAAGTGGAACTGAGCTGCATGTAATCTAACGTATCGTTGCACAGTATCAAGTGTCATTTCGAGAAGCGCTATCCAACCATACGCTAATACAAAAGTGGATGTGTGTCATTAAATATTCGATGACGTTTTAAAATGGGTCATCTGAAATTCGACCTACTCGTTTTAAATACAGTCAGAATGAAAACACTGTATTAATTGTATTAAAGTGTACTTATTCTGAATAAACATGCCTTGCTGCCGTACTTTTTTTTTTAAACATTATATCAAGTCTTTCTTTTAAAAATTGCATCATGATATGGTGGCTGGCTTTAGATTTATCCTATATATCCTTACAAGCTCTCAATATGTACACTAAGTTGTATAACGAACACCAAGTTCTTTCTTCGTTTATTTCGCTTCCCTACACTTTATAATTAAACTAGCGACCGCCCGCAGCTTCGCTTGCGTAGACTACACATTTCTGTTTTAGGTAGTATTAACATTCGAAACGGTTTATAGGTACTTTTTGCTGAAACTAACATTGGGTACACCCATTCAAACTTTCAATCTTCATTCTCCCCACTCCTTTAAGAAATCCGATACACCCATACTTTTCACCTACCGTTTCTCACCCATAAAATGTGCAAATCCAAAAACCCTGAAACATGTCATTATGTATTTATATTAAAATTTTTATGTTCCTAACTTTAAAGAACAAAGACTCTCATACAAAGCCCTTAAATCCCTCCCTCCTTAAATTTGAAATTTCCAAATATTCCTTTCTTAAAAAAATTATATGTTATAAAATCAACCTCTGTTTTAAATTTCAGCTTCCTAGACTTAGTAGTTTTGGCTTATCTACGTTGATAGATCAGTGAAGACAAACTACAGACAGACACAAAAAGTAGCTGATGTCACTTTTGACAACCTTCTTTCACGTCTGCAAAGTTTCATTAAAATCTGTTCAGCCATTTTGGAAATTAACTCGAATAGACACATAGACGTACAGATAGACGGACAAAAAGTAGCGTATGTCACTTTTGACTACCTCCTTTTCATACCCGTGAAATTTCATTAAAATCGGTTTAACCGTTTTGGAGATTAGCTTGAATAGACAGAGGGACGTACCTACAGACTTACAAAAAGTAGTGAATGTCACTTTTCACCACTTTTTTTTCCATATCTGTGAAGTTTCATCAAAATCAGGTAAGCCGTTTTGGAGATTTGCTCGAATAGATAGACAGACAGATAGTATTATTTTATACATATAGCCCATAGCCTTCCTCGACTATCCAACACAAAAAGAATTTTTCAATTCGAATCAGTAGTTTCTGAGATTTGCGCGTTCAAACAAACAAACAAACTCTTCAGCTTTATAATATTAGTATAGATGAAATCACTAATCCCTTGGCGTTCGCTGTCATTAGACTCACCTCACTTCATCATCATCATCATCATCATCATCAGCCCGTGTCTCTCCACTGCAGGATATAGGCCTCTCCCAAGGCTCGCCACCACACACGGTCCTCTGCCTTTCGCATCCAACTACCCCCGGTATGGTGCTTCAGGTCATCTGTCCACCAGGCCGGGGGGCGTCCAACGCTTCGCTTTCCGGTACGTGGCCTCCATTCGAGAACTCGTCTACCCCTCATAATTAACTCATAATTAGTCAATTTCTTCTCTAAACTTGACCTTCACATCGTTATGTCTCATCTGACACTTCACTTGATTTTACTGTCGTCTCGATATGACTGAGATATCTAACATTGTCAAGTTTGCCATATACATTACATTCGAGGGTTCACACATTCTGGTAGTTTTTCGAACATAAGATATATAGTAATAAAATAATAAAGTATACATCACAACAACGCCTAGGCCCCAAACTAAGCATTAGCTTGTGTTTTGAGTACCAAGCAAAGTGTGGAATAGAGATGTGTCAATAATCGAGGATTTGTACTTAACTTATATTCCATGGCACTCTGGAGAAAAGTTTTATGCCAAAAAGGATCTACGCATTATTGTTGTACGGCAAGAATTTTATAGTAAGCGTGTGTGTTGGTATGAATCACGTGATATAATATCATGATCATGACGTATTTAAGGGCTTATCTATGTGACATAAATCTTTGTTAATTATCGACTTTCCCATAGGTTACTTAAGTGAAGGTAAGTACTGTCACAGCCAGTCGCATTCGTCGGCTGCTGTTTGCGATGATGTCTAGAAGCTAATTTAACGCTTCACCACACAACACCTTTCGTTCGCCATTCGACCGGAATAGCTATTAGTTTGTTACGGATTGCTTCTGTGGAGCTACTACGCTGTTTATAAAGAAAAACAAACTCTTCAGCTTAATAATATTAGTATAGATTTTTCTAGATACTTTATTTGATGAGAATTGAGAAATAATGTATTAATTAATAATATTATGTGTTAGCCATTTATGCCATAAAGAACAGAGAAAGCGTTAATATATAAAATTGAGTTGACTATGATTCCACAAAGATACGAAGTTGCATCTGATATTTTGATCACTTCTGTGACTCACAGAATGGATATCAGAGGGTCGAGGGCGGGCCCCACACTTGTGCAAAATGTGACTTCAGAGCGAACTAGAAATTTGGCGCGAGCTGTACGGATTTTGGAGTCAGTGTGTAGTGTTTTTAAAAAAGCAGTACGATACCTTTAGGATACGTGATATCGATTTGGACGGGCTTAGCCAATTTCAAACGAAAATTAATATTGATTGTAAAGTCAATAACAGAAATAATTCACCCATATACGGACGCAGCCGCAAGCAAAAATTTATAATAAATAAAAATTGTCTCACGTGTCGCCCGTCACGTCCCCTCATCCTCCTCCGTCACATGTCACAAGAAAAAGACGAAATGGCGGTCAAACTATAATTAAATAGAATGTTTAACACTTAATTATAAACTTAATGAATTTCGTGTCGCATCGATTAAAAGCTTCGGGTCAAATTCGTTAAAAGGACGAAACGTTCGAGACCACCGATTACGAAAGTTATAGGATAATAAATTAAAAAAAAAATAAGCGCTTCTTACCACTAAAACGTTTACGTAAAAAAAAATATACGTACCGTAGATTCATCAAATTTAGTTTTCAAAAAATATCCTCGTACGACTTGTGAATTCTTCGCCGAAAAAATATTCAGTAGCTCAACTTTAATAATATTTAAAATATTTTAAAAATAACATCTTTAAATATAACGTTTCGACTGCGCCTGCGTATAGAGGTATTAGGGATAGTGGTATAAAAAAATTGATTTATACAATTATGATTCTTACCCGTAAGTAATAGAGTCGTAAACAAGTTATTATCTAATCGGCTGATCAAACCGGCCTCATAAATCAGGTTCGTTGCTAACCGCAAGTGTATTTTTAAACTTGACCATTGATACGAAGTATCTTGTAGCTTAGCTATACGATATTCACGTAATAGCTAAAGGTCTTTGACTTGAAATTCGATTTAAAGTCAGGTCCCTCGACAATTCACGCGTCCTGTCATTTTTGCGTTTTATACAAATATGTTATATTTATTAAGAAAAACTAATCAGTGAAAGAATTTTATTAATATCTACAAAAATACCGAAGATACAAGGTTTTGAAGTAAATCGTGCTATGATTTTGTGAGTGTCGTGATAGCCCAGAGCGCAACGAACCTGTCTCAAATTTATAAGGCCTTAAGGCCATGCTTCGAATCCGGGCGTGTGCCAATGAGTTTTTCTGACTTAAGTACATTAACTATCACTGACTCCGTGCCTCGGAGAGCACGTTAAGCAGTCGGTTCCGGACGCTGTCAATAGATGGCGGTCGTTACAATCCCCAACCCGCAGTGGAGTAGCGTGGTGGATTTAAGCTCCAAACCCCCTCCTTGCCCTGGGGGAGGCCTAAGCCCCTGCGGTGGAGTAAAATGGGCTGATGATGATGATGATATGCTATGATGTCACTCGGTTACATTACTATGGGCTAATGTGGATAATTTGTATAGAGTGACGTCACGAGAGGGTCGTAAAAACACAAACTTTGATTTGCTTTATCTCCGGTGATAATCAGTATTTTCCCGAAATTCAAAAATTATAGTCATCAGTTTGTTATACTCTAAGATGTGAAACGGCGTATGCTCGCTCGCACCCGGGGCGAAACGAGATAAGGGTGAGTGGGACGCTGACGAAATAAAAAATTAGTAGTATTTATTTAATTACGAAACATTTATTAAGCTTCGGTTCTATGCTACACGCTCGGGCTTACGGTAATAGAAAAGTATAGACAAGGCGTCACGAATACAATATTAAAGCATCAAAACTTTGCCGATTGGGTTGTAGTATGTGAAACAAATACATAGGTGCACCACTAGGATACAGGCCGCGTTTAGTGCTACCGAGAACTCTGACTTGAAAAAATAATTTGGCATTGTATTGTGTATTATGATGTGGTGTGAAAACAATTCTTCTTTTTCGTTTATATAGCTATCCATAACGGAGTTCTCGTTTCTACATGGTATTGAAAGTTATTAGAAAACCAACTTCTGCTATACAACAGAAGAATGAAAGGGGAATTAACGCAGTAGAGATACGATCTCCGTGTAGTTATATGTGGTATTTTTGAAAGACAGACGCGGTAAATAGTGGAGATAAAATAATGTACTTTTAAAGAAGATGTAGAGATCAGAGCGGAAAAGACACGTTGAGGTAGTACCGCTACATTAAAACATAGTTAAACCACAGACCAAAAGAAAGAAAAAATTAAAATAACAAAAAAAATGTATACCTACCTAGAGCGGATGTGAGTGATGTAGGGTCTGTATATTACAATTTTGATTTAATTTATATTATTTATATATATATATATATATATATTTATCTATTACGTGAAGATAATAATAAGATATTACAGTATAATAGATGTATAATTTTTTCTTTTAATAAATAGTTTTTTGATAGATTATAAAAGAACTGAGAGCCAAACGAATAATGAATCTTATTACCTAATATTTCAGCTTGAAATATAATAATGTCGATATTGCGCACGCACCTTGGCATCGAGGACGGACTTGGATTTAAATAAAATTTTCAACACTTAAATTCGATTAGATTGAGATATTTTTCATACACTTGTGTGTACGAAAAATAACTCTACCCACTCTATACTCTACTCACCGTTGGCCGGTTTCCCTCACTGCCATAATTAGGGACACAGACCCTGGAGGGACGCAGAAATCACCAGGACCAAGTTTTGGGTCATACATAGTAGCAACATACCTACAATATTTTTTATGATGTATACGGGTGTGGATGGGTCTTAATACTGTACTGTACTATCGAACGGTCTTGAAACTACAACACTCGCAACATTTGAAGTAGGGTGCTACCTCTAAGCAAATCGAGTCATACTGGCTTTTAACTAAGGAAATGCTACCTACATCCATAAGGCGTGCGAATACATAATATAAATAAGAATAAATTTTTAGTTTATTTGTTTAATATTGGTCAAAATAGAGTACTTCAATCGTGAGCAAGGGGGGGGGCAGTTGCTTCCGTGTATCAGAGCCATTCTCCACCACTCTCAGTCACTAGTAATGTATCAATCATTGATTTAACAATTTAATAATAAGGATTTGTAGTCGCTAAACAAAAGCGAAATAAAAGTGTGCATAACGTGCGTGGGCTGAGCTGATACGGCCGCGACCCGGCTCCGTTGTGTACATCAGTGTATGCAAGTATTTATTACGGGTCGGACGTGTCACATTGTTTACGGGAATGTGACGAGAATTAAATCGTGATAATGTTCAAATTAAATTGAAAATAATCGAATAACCGTCTGCAGGCATAAACTAATGTTAAATTATAATGTCCACTTACCACAAATGCGATATTCAGCTCTTTTTTGGGTCTTTGACGAGTAGTTTTACAAATTTTTACGACACAAGTCGGCATCACGCACGTTTATTCGGCGCTAAGCCATTACACTGACTAAAAGCCGGTTGGTGGACTTATTGCGTTTTGGATGACATTCTGCGCGGACACTTTAGAACGCGGACAGCCCATCCAGCTATATTGGTATATCAATATAACTTATAATTTAAGTGGCATTACGCTACGGACTACGGAAAGGTCCCAAAATTGTTTCGCATTCTAAAAATCCGTTTAGAGTAACTTCAAAGTAGGAAATCAAATATTTAAAATAAAAAATCAAGTAATGAAATGGAACGGCGGCGCCGTGTAGTCGTAAACAATTTTTTGTCGGCACCATGTCAGCCTCAATACAGCCATCATTCGTGATTGAAATGAAACGTGTGGAAGTTCCGTTTTCCTCCTATATATCATAAACCATAGAAAGATAGAAAGATGGGGCGAACAAATAGTACATGACAGTGGCGTTTTTGTGACGCTTTTTCTTAGTGGCGTACTTCTTTACGAATAATATTATTAAGTAGTACGATTTAAAAAGATTGTTATGGTTTTAAAGCTAAATGGTAAAAACGGAACCCTTAAAATTTCGTTCTGTCCGTCTGTCTGTCTTGTCGTCCGTCTATCTAAGGACAGGAAATCCTACGCACTATTGTGCGCGTAAAAACCTATCCTATACAAGGTGAGATTTTATTAACCGGCCAAAATTTTTCTAGGTGTTAGGTATCACCAATAGACCTCATTGCGTAAATAAAAAATATGGGTTACATTTTCAAAATAAATTATTTTATCTACAGTTTATTTTATAACGTTTGGTTGCCTTCTCAACGCTATAGTAAACGTACGCGCCCGAGGCCTTTGAAACGGGATGATGCGGCGAGCAAGAATGGTAACTAGAGTTTTTGGTTTTTTCGGGAAAGGTTTATGTAGTTATATCTCAATATTTTTCTATAGAACGATACTAAAAGGAAACAAGACGGCTATAGGTTTTCTACCAAAGATCATTGTATTAAAATTTGGCTGGTCATAAAAATCTCACCCTGTATAGGTACCCCACATGTATTAAGGTGTAATGGATGAAATGATATTAAGGTTTCAAAATAGATTTTATTGAAGGCAATAGTTGTGGAGATATGCGCTCTTAAACATCTAAAAAATATGTCTCTCTTTTGAACTAAGTATGAGGTGAAAATTTTAGAAAAACTTTAAGTTAGTACACTCTAAACAAACACTTTTAACGAAAATTTTGTTTGAATAAGATATGTTGAGTAGTTTTTAAACTTGTTTTTAAAGTTATAATTTAAATTTTAAATATAATGCTGTGAATGACACTGCGCTTAAGCAGTTAAAGAATAAAAATTTACATTAAACGTTCTCAAAAGAATACTTGTAAAAGTTTCATGATTATACATAGGTAGTTAAAGTTTTTAATTTTTCACACCATGTTGTGAAAATGCAATGAGTTTCACTTTGAACATGTTGTGAAAAATGAAATGATTTCTAAAAAAATATCCTGCGCATTTAAGTTTTTTCTTTCTTATGATGTATCAAAACATATAAAAAATTAAAAACGTATAAACCTAGTTTTTGCTGACCTGAATATCGTATAGTTTTTTTCCGCCATCGGTTAAGGTTTAATGGGGTGCAAACGTTAACACCGTTTGTATGAAAATTCGCCACTACACAAAATCCTCATAACTACCAGCAGTCTGAACAGTATTGGCAACTATTAGCAAATTCGAAAAATAAATATTTCTGTAAAGACGTGTTGAACATTAAATAATAAAAAAAATATTTTTTAATAAATTTTAAAATACTCATACTTACTTAATTAAATCTATTATCTATATTAGATTTTATTTTAAATTAAAAGTGAATTAAACATTGGAAAGCACCAAGTAATATTATCAAATAATTTTGTAAAATGTTAATGTTTCCGTTAATTACATAGTTTTTTTTTAATTTTAATATTTTTTCTTGAGGTTTATATATTTGGGCCTGTTCGATATTCCACGGTCACTATGGATTGTTCTTAACATGTTACATATTACAAAAACAATGGACTTGGAACAAAATTTTAAAACATACTTTTTATATTTTATTTTTTACGAAAATATAAATAAACCTACACATTCCTCTTAAAATAATATGCACATGAAATATCATTAACTTGCGGTTTTTACTGGCAAAACATTGTAATAATTAAAGTAGTTAGCAAATAACTGAATAAACTCAGTCGATTAGGGTCACATTGAATATTAATGGCATTTTTTTCTCAAATTGCGTCCTAACTAAAAAGCAGTCAACAACAACAAGGGCCAAGGGTCGCGGGTTCGATTCCCGCCCGGAAAAAATATTTGTTTGCATGGAGTCTTTCTTCCGTGTCTGGGTGTGAAAGTATTATATATGTACATATTATAAAATATTTTTTAAGTGTGTTTACTGGTTGTCTAATGCCACAATAATATATAATACAATACAATACTTGCTCACTTTGGGACTAGATACTAGATCATGGATGGCGTTGAGTAGGATGTCCTAGGTATTGTTATTAACCTCGGACCAATTTTATTAACAGTAAAAATTGGAGTCAAATGATTTCAAGAGCAAAGGATTATCGTCTAAATTTTGGAAAAATATCGAATATTTTTGTGTATTTGTAGAAACTGGTAGAAACGGTTAAACTTATTTAACACAATAGAAATATAATAGAATTTCTTCCGAAGCGTAATAACAGTCGTATAACTAGAGCTTATTCAACTTTTTAGTTATATTAGAGATCGTATTTTTACACAAGTCTTATAAAACGGTTTTATACGACAAAAAGTTATTTGAGAGTAATGACGCAATCGTTTAAACGACGACTATTAAGTATAGATAAGTGAAATAAGACAAAACAGACATACAAACTTTCGCATTTCTAATATCGCTACGGATCTATACGGATAATAAATCTAAGCATGTCTTCAAGTGATTGTTGTGAAACATAATAGAGGAAAAAAATGATTTGCAAGTCTATATCATACGAACGCTTCGCCTTGGGCGGATTCCGGGAAAGCAAAATGATTTCCAATCCAAATTGGTACTGTCCGATTCCAATACCATTTGTGTAGTGATACGCAATAATATAGTCTGTGGTGATGTACGACATGCAAATATTTAAACCATACTGTTTACTGGTTTATTTGAAACTAGAAAGGAAAACAAGGTATTCGGATTTTCTTTTTTTGGATATTATAATACTTTAAAGTCGTTTTAGGGAATTTAAATGTTTCATAATCTAAAAGGTTATATCAACCAAATGAAGTCATTTGTATCTATTTTTGATTCATTTTGAGTAGTGTTTGCATTTGCCTTATAAAAAAATATGTCGACGTTTTAATAGGATAAATTTGATTGAAGTCGTATAAGACTTTATAAAACTGTCATGTTAAAGACATGTTCAGCTTGAAAAGGATGCAAATCGCGTCCTCATCTAATTGCGTTATTCATCATATTTTGCAGTTAAATAATTAGTTAACTTAAAGTGAAAAGTAGTTAAGTTAAGTAAGAAAACTTTTTAAAATTTTTTAAAAAATAAGGGCGAGTTTTCATTTGTGGTCCCTTCGCCTTCCCTTACTTGACCGACTAAAATTAAATTTGAGAAACTAGTTCATTAAGATTTTTAATAAATTAATTAATAATTTTGTTTCAAATACATCAAATCGACGTACAATTCAGTGAGACCATTACATCACTATCTGTATAATAACGTAGCATTTGTAGTTGCGTCGTGAGTACGCCTTAGTTGGAACTAGCCTCTAGCCTCTAGGTAAGTTTAGCATCACCACGATGCCGAATGCAGCCGGGATTATTTTATAATTTTAAATGGTTACATCGAAGCTCTAATGATAAACTGTCGAATTCAGAAACGTCTATTTAGACGTGTTTTAATAATAATAACACACACAATCACAACAACGTCTATTTCCCAAACAAAGCATTAACTTGTATTTTGGGTATAGCTCCAATCAAACCTTATGGCGGATGTGAACATAGGCACAAGTCGCGTCATAGTAACCAGTTTTAGGTGTAGCGGGACGCAGTGGAGCGAGGGGCATATGACTGAACTTGCGCAAGCACGCATAAAGCGTTGTATTCCGATCCGCCATAAAGTTTGATTGGAACTATACCAAGCGAAGACACCACATACATATAACAACCAAGACCCGGTGCCAGTATTCATATTCATCATATAAATACTGACCCGACCTGGGATTCGAACCCGGGACCTCCAGCTTCGCAGGCAGGGTCGCTGTCCACTACGATAAGCGGTCGCTTTGGTTAATATGTTGTTTGCGTCTCTTTCTTTTAACTAAAAGATTCGATATGATCGAAATTAAACAAAAAAACGAACATATTGTAGCTAAATGTGCCTTAATATTAAATAAACGTTTCGGAATTGGACAGAAATGGGCAGAAAGAAGTGTTTTGAACACTTAAATTTAAAAAAAATCGGTACCTACTAAAAACAAAACGTCCGCCTTGACCTGTAGATAGCCACACATTAAAAAGTATGAGTTCTATCTATCGACACATAGACATAGACAATAATATATTAAAGCGCATTCAAGGCTCAAACTAGGCCAATAAAGTCACTTGGCTGTACAGGTATTCGACGAATATTGATATTTTTGACCAAAAAAAATTGTAAATTGGCAAATAAACAAGGGCTTTTAACGGTTTTAAAACAAAATACCTATCTTTTACTTCGCTCGGTCATAAAAAATTCGGAAGTAACGTAAAATTTGATTATTAACTAAAATTTATTTTATGACCTCCATACTAAAGTTCTGTCAGAATTAGCAATGAAACGCTTTTGTTGTCGCCATAAACGCTGACATATCTTTTGAACCAAGGTCGGCCGACCGATACCGACACCTCGTTTGAGGTACATATTTTGAAAACAGATAGTGTCCTATACTTGTTAGTGCACTACGCTACCGTACACTTGCGAGGTCTCCAAAATACATTCCATGCCATAACCCATGCAAGAATTAGCCATAACTCCGCAAACGAATGGGTTAGACTAGATATTTGTGCGTTGTCGTGTAGATTCACGAAAGGGCCTCAAAATACACTTCATGCGACCAAAGAATTAGCGATAACTCCGGAACGGAAAGGGTTGGACAAGATATTTGTGCGTTGTCGTGTAGATATTGAGATGCTCTAAAATGCAGGTCGAGCAGAAAAAACCTGTGAAGTGTTCCTCTTAAATTATACCTGTATTCACAAAAGGGCTTCAAAATACACTCCGTGCGACCAAAGAATTAGCCGTAACTCCGCAATGGAAAGGGTTGGACAAGACATTTGTGCGTTGTCGTGTAGATATTGAGGTGCTCTAAAATGTAGGTCGAGCAGAAAAAACCTGTGAAGTGTTCCTCTTAAATTATGCCTGTATTCACAAAAGGGCCTCAAAATACACTCCGTGCGACCAAAGAATTAGCCGTAACTCCGCAATGGAAAGGGTTGGACAAGATATTTGTGCGTTGTCGTGTAGATATTGAGGTGCTCTAAAATGTAGGTCGAGCAGAAAAAACCTGTGAAGTGTTCCTCTTAAATTATACCTGTATTCACAAAAGGGCCTCAAAATACACTCCGTGCGACCAAAGAATTAGCCATAACTCCGCAATGGAAAGGGTTGGACAAGATATTTGTGCGTTGTCATGTAGATAGTGAGGTGCTCTAAAAAGTAGATCGAGTAGGAAAAAAAAGTTGTGAAGTGTTCTTCTTAAATGATATCTGGAATCACGAAAGGGCCTCAAAATACACTCCTTGCGACCAAAGAATTAGCCATAACTCCGCAATGGAAAGGGTTGGACAAGATATTTGTGCGTTGTCATGTAGATAGTGAGGTGCTCTAAAAAGTAGATCGAGTAGGAAAAAAAAGTTGTGAAGTGTTCTTCTTAAATGATATCTGGAATTACGAAAGGGCCTCAAAATACCCTCCTTGCGACCAAAGAATTAGCCATAACTCCGCAATGGAAAGGGTTGGACAAGATATTTGTGCGTTGTCATGTAGATAGTGAGGTGCTCTAAAAAGTAGATCGAGTAGGAAAAAAAAGTTGTGAAGTGTTCTTCTTAAATGATATCTGGAATCACGAAAGAGCCTCAAAATACACTCCTTGCGACCAAAGAATTAGCCATAACTCCGCAATGGAAAGGGTTGGACAAGATATTTGTGCGTTGTCATGTAGATAGTGAGGTGCTCTAAAAAGTAGATCGAGTAGGAAAAAAAAGTTGTGAAGTGTTCTTCTTAAATGATATCTGGAATCACGAAAGGGCCTCAAAATACACTCCTTGCGACCAAAGAATTAGCCATAACTCCGCAATGGAAAGGGTTGGACAAGATATATTTGGGCGTTGTCGTGCAGATATTGAAATGCTGTAAAAATTAGACAGAACATAAAACAAAGCTGTCAAGTATTCCTCTTAAATTATAACTGGGATCACGAAAAAGGGTTTCACGCAAAAAATGACGGCAGTGTACCTAGATTTTTTTTAACAACTGGAAGGGGTTTTACGGTTACTGTCTTCAAACAAATTAGTTTGATTTTTTAAAGCATTAAAATTAGGAATTTTCGAAATTGCATGTCTAGGCGATAGTATGCGGCGTATCGCTCACTCGTGCCTCACTCGTCTCGCACATTACGCGAATCGGCCGACGCGACGCTACGAGGCGTAGTGTATAGCCTCACGAGTTAAATGTAAGATTTTCCAAATGGTTTGTATTTTTGTAATTTATTACTTTCATGGAATATTCAGCACATCAACATTCCCTATATTATTTGTGAGAAACTTGGTAACCCGACGCGCGACGCGCTAGCACGGTGCTGCCACAGCGGGTCGCGCCGAGATGTACTTACCAGATAAAGAGCGAACTATGACCTTTTTACTCTGAGAAACTCGTATACAGAGTCTTTGAAGTAAGCAAAGTGTATCTCTTTTATAAAACTGGAAAATTATGACTAAGAAGCAACAGTATATCTGTACCAAGGACGTTATATTATTGAAATTAAGAAAGATGGAACGTAAAATCTTATGTCGACATCGCTACGATGACGCAGCTTTCGAAAGTTACAAATCTTGATTTTTCCCAGTGTATGAGCACGTATAGTATATATACGTGTACGTCATGAACCTAGGAATACCCGGACGTAGCATTGCGAACTAATAATCGAAGCACCCCTAGTAAGTCAGTTGGCTATGTACACAGGCGTTAACTTGAAGATATTCTTACCATACATAGGTAGGCTGCGCAGTTCCACTCACATATACTTACGCGGCCGCCAGAGGTTTTTTTACAGTTACGTTAATATCTAGCAAAGACGAATCGATTTTTATAACAAAGCATAGGTAAATTTATCTAGGTAAATGGCGTATATTCAAGAAAATCGGCCAAGGGCGTTCAAAAAGAAAAAAAAAAAACGGACGCCTAATAGGGTCACTTTGTTGGCCATCCGTCCATCTGTCCGCCTGACTTTTTTCTCAGGAATACCTACAAAAACCCTTGGAGGTGTAATTGCGATTATTTTGTGTAATATAACTACAAATTAACGATTTCTAGAATTTTCCTTAGTGCCGTGAGACTTTACTTCTTGCCAAATTTCATGATTCTAGGTCAACGGAGAGTTGGTACCTTATAGGTTTTGATCAATGAGTCTGCGAGTATCAAAATATGTGACATAAATAGCCGTATCTTTTGATTGCGTTGATTAAGAAGGTTGAATTTTCTGCATCTACAAAAGACCGTATATCTCAGTATTTGATATTAATTTCAACTTCATACCTTTACCCGTTCCTGAGAAAAGGGGTCTTAACAGACGGACAAACGGACTGATGGATAACAGAATAAGCCTATAAAGATGATAAAGGTTCCGTTTTTTCCTTTTGAAGTACACAATCTTATAAGCGCGTTTGAATGGGAGTAAAAACCTTCCCATTGCACGTCACGACGTGCCGTTCGGCCAGCTTCGCGCCTTGTTTATTCTCATTTCTCACTGGACAGATGGATGGATGCTGAAGGACTGATCGCGGACAACCAAGCGAAGACAACATATACAATATGTACAGGCGAATATTTGCCCGGGCGGGAATCGAACCCGCAATCTTTGTGTTATAGCTTCATCGCTGCAATCGAGCTTACGGCTCATTCGTTCCCGCGATCGTGTTTGAAGTTTGTTGTCGGAATTTGTCCTCTCCTATAAGAATTTAGAAAGGAAGAGGCAGTGAGATACTGCTACCTTAAAAAGAAGCAATGGTTAAGACAGACTGTAGCTGCAGTGGCTCGAGGATTCCCTGTTCAGTTCACGCATTTGTGTGTCCCTGTACAAAGCCGGATAGACAGTCACAAACAAGTTACCCTCTGAAGAAAGTTTGAATTTTGGTTAATATTAGTGACAAGGGAATACTACTGTTTATGTTGTTTTTAGACATTGGGGCCTGAGCGTTAATACAGAATTTTTATTTGAATTTAGTCAACACTTTATTCATAACGTGTAGTTCAATAATGCGTATACTATAGAAACTATCATCATCATCATCAGCCCATTTTTACCCCACTGCAGGGCCTTAGGCCTCCCCCAGGGTGAGGAGGGGGGCTTGGAGCTTAAGTCCACCACGCTGCTCCACTGCGGGTTGGGAACTGTAACGACCGCCATCTATTGACAGCGTCCGGGACCGACTGCTTAACGTGCCCTCCGAAGCACGGTGTCAGTGATATTGTGTACTTAAGTCAGAAAAACTTATTGGTACACGCCCGGATTCGAACCATGGCCCTATGAGGCTTTATTTGAGACAGGTTCGTTGCGCTCTGAGCTATCACGACACTATACTACAATATTTACGACTTATATTATACGACTATAGAAATTATACTACAACATTTTAAAAAAATAATATTATTTGGTAACTAATGAAACAGTTTCACCGATTTCCTTACACAAAACAATTTGTCATAAAATTAAACATAGTTTGACAAAGTTCTATTTAACGTGTAACTCCTAACTTCGTAGCCCTCGTAATGAAACACCAACGGAATGGAATTATTTCCCAGAATGTCATTGTTATTTATATTTCTTTCGTCTGCATAATTAAGGGTTTTTAGTACGTTACAGTAGGGTTAACGACCGCCTGTGATGCAGCTAGATGCGTCAAGTATCGAGGTGGATAACACGAAGTAACCGCATCATTACGGTAAAGAAAATGGTTACTCGCTGTGGGCCTTGTTCTAAGCTACCACAACAAAAGAACTGAGTCATCACTATGATGTAGTGGGTATTGAAGTAAGTAAGTTTGTTCTTGTTGAGAATACGTTTTGATTCTTTTGGGGAAATGTCATTGTATACTTTTGACACGAAGCGTACGTATAATTCCGATATTTTGTGCGTTACTATATGTAGAGAAATTCTACCATGTTATTTATACGCTGATTCGTGAAATAATATAAATGACGTGTAGTTACTGATTACTACTTTAGCCAAATTCGTTAGTAGGAATTGTATTGCGTTCAGGGGGCCAAGTGTGAGTTTTTTACTATTAACTGTGTCGTTTGCGTTTTTTATAATTTGTATGGAAACTCGTACAACACATCTAGCGGTCGTTTTAGGTAACTACGAGTTTCCATACAAATTACGGAAAACGCATACGACACAGTTAATAGCAAAAAAACTCGCACTTGGCCCTCAGTTAGACGTATCTATGATCGGTTATTATGATAGAATCTCAATAGGGACACATTAACAAGACTGACCGGTTTGCCGAGTGGTTAGAGACTCTAACTGCGGAGCCAAGGGTCGCGGGTTCGATTCCCGCCCGGGACAAATATTTGTGTGCATGAGCATGTTTATTTGTTCCGTGTCTGGGTCTAAAAGTATATATATGTATCTATATATTATTAAAAAAAAAGGATATTTAAGTATGTATATCAGTTGTCAGTACCCCATAATATAAGCATAATACTTGCTTACTTTGGGACTAGATGGCGCTCTGTGGGATGTCCAAGTCCCAAATATTATTATTATTTTAAACATATTTTTGACTATAAAATATTCAGAGGTCGACTGAGACAGAAACTCTTGTTGGCTAACTCAATATATTCGTAAATATTGTAAACATTTATTTAAAAATATATGGTGGCGACAAATCGCCGCCGTCCATTGCAAAAAATATTTCTACATTCAGTATATAAATTCAATAAAGTTAATATTACAGTTGACGGTCGAATGTAGTCTTTGCAACGAAATTTTATAATAACTTACACTCCGCCATAGAGACGTGTAACTGTTATATATATAGTTATATACATTACCTCACAATACTCACAAATATTCTGTATTTCTGCTATCAGGAAAGTTTATGGTATTGGCGGTTGCTCAGGTAGCTAACTTGTGACCGAGTGTAAGATGTCCCAGATATTATTATAACATCATCATACTTACATACATACAAACATACATAGATATAAATGTTCAGACTTTATATTAGATTTGGCTATGGATGCACACGATTTTCCATTTCGTATCGTATATATAGGTAATCAATTTCCACGTACCTACTACTCTCTCTATACGTAACATTTTTATTGTAGCGCCCGGATTCATCCGTGGTTGTACCTATAAACAAGCAGAAAACAAGAGAAACTCTGTAATTTAAATTATCTTTTTCTGAAGAGGATTATATAATACTATAAAAACATCCATTGTCATAAAGTAAATTAATTTTACAGCAGCGTTTGGTTTCAGAGGTTTCATAAATGTCAGTTCACAGTGTCGAAGTAACTACGCAATTTCGGGGGTGAAACCGGCGCGCGGGGATTTCTCGGCGGTGAAGAGCGGCTGATGAGCGGCGCGTGGGGATCTTGCGCACTGAAACTCGGATTGAAACTCTCCATCTTACACCAACTAGGTATACATAGTATGAGTGCTTAGACGTTAAACGCAGAAGAGGGCTTCTAGTCAATTTGTACTGTCCATTGTTGATAGATAAACACACAGTTGAAAATAAATTGTTAGGTTTAAAGAGCGATAATGACTTTATCTGTGGAAAAAATTATATTATTTTGGATTTTAAAATACCCGTCAATTTTTGTATAAATGTCTGAAGGAATCCTGTCTATACCTATGTAGATACTTTTGTATTTAAAAAAAAAACTACCTATATTTCGAAATATAATAAAAATAACAGAAGTAAACGATAAAAAGAGGAGAGGAGAAATTGGAAAAAGATATTAAAAAGGTTAAAGAAGTAGGTGATTCCTCTTTAACACGGTCTGTCCGCCCGTGTAGCATCAAAAAGTACGTACACTAGTTTAACAGAGTAATAAACAATATATGCAGGGGTACTACGCGGTCGTGTATAACGAATAATAAGCAACGTGTTCCCATTATCGCTAGATCTCTCCATTGTCAGCACTCGCGTACACGACCTATGAATACATACGTACCTCACTATGAGTTATTTATGTATGCTATATTCTATAACGGTTGCATAGCTATTAAAATGAAAAATTAACTAGAAGTTTTGCTCTATGGTCTCCTATTATATAATAACACTAGCGACCCGCCCCGGCTTCGCACAGGTAGCAGAGCATAATTATAGTTGGCTAGATTTTTTTTCTATCGTAGTGTCGTATGTGTAGGCCCGGCGAGAGCTAGATCGGGCCCCGGGTTTAAAATATTGCGGGGCCCACCCCACCTAACTTAGAACAAAAAAATCAATTAACTGGGCCCCCGTTTCTTAGTCCGAGCCCTGGTGGTACTACTACCCTTACACCAGCCCTATCGCCGGCCCTGCGTAAGTGTAATAATAATAATAACACATACAATCACAACGTCTAGGTCCCAAACTAAGCATTTGCTTGTATTTTGGGTACCAAGCGAAGACACCACATACATATAACAACCAAGACCCGGTGCCAGTATTAATATTCATCATATAAATACTGACCCGACCTGGGATTCGAACCCGGGACCTCCAGCTTCGCAGGCAGGGTCGCTGCCCACTAGGCTAAGCGGTCGTATCGGCTTGTTGCTTCAAGAATATAGATTACATGGATTATGGAGTATTTTTAATGTATTTTAATTTTAATTATGCAAATATTAGGAAAAGCAAAGTATACATAAACATTAACTAAAATATTTCTTTGGGTACAAAATTGGTAAATGAATTAGGTACATCACGCATATCTTCAACAGTCATCGTCATTTTCAACTAAATTACACAAAACCTCAATGAATTATACACATAAACTTTCTTCTTGAATCATTCCGTCCATTGATGTCAATCATATGAAAATCCCTTCGGAAAGTAGTTTTTGAGTTTATCGCGTCCAGACAGACATACAGACAGACGCGTCGAGGGACTTTGTTTTATAATATACAGTGTCAGTATCCTCAATAAATTCGTTTAAAACTTCGGATAGTTTATTTAGAGCTGTATAGATATCTATTTTTATATTGTTAGAACGTGGCGCACATATTTCAACAATCAAGTCATAAAAACATTTGTATATCCTAATTAGGAGTAAGTTGGACCCTATTTATTCTGTGCAACAAAAACTAGTTCTAAAATGGTGTGGTATACCTATCGTTTGAGTGGGCTACGTTTAAGGATTTTTTCTGTACTTTTTCAAACTTTTGGCGAAATGTTACAACTTTTAAGTGGTTTTAATTTTAAGTATATCTCAAATTGCGCAAAATGATATCGTTGCATTAATGAAACAAATACCCCCATCACCTAGGTGTCGTCATGCAGCTTAAAGTATATTTTCAACGTTAGTAAATATTGTGTCATAGAAACTGGTACCCTTTCTGTAGGTGTCCTTAGTTGCCTATTGTATTATTTGATTTTTTTTTAAATATATTTAAGTAGGTATGCATGTACAAAGTTCGATCCGGACTTATCGACTGTTTGTTGTAGACGCCTATGGCAGGAATTCCTGTTGATTTTGATCAGTTATGTAGGTAGGTATACTTACAAAAGATTTAATATCGGTTGATAATAAAGGACGATAATTTACTTTAGTATTTTTTATGTCATCATGTACTGACATGTACATGTTCGTGTTTCAATATGTATATCTCTGAGCGCCATCTATTGATAACTCGCTTAACTGAAGCATACTGAAATTGGTAGCAAAAACCGCTTTGGGGCGTATTAAAGGAACCACTACTAAAATTACCCAGTAGAAACTGCTTGATTATATATATAAAAAAAAAATGTTATAGCTTGTAGAAGTCGGTTCCAATTGAAGTAACCCCAGGCCCGAACTTCACGAGCATATTCAAGTAGGTATATTGCGGTTAATATCAGAATTGTAGTTAATTTGTACAAAACACATTTATAATGAAACCACGTAGGTACCGATCTAGCAGGAACCGATGCGAAGCCGAACCTGTCTTGGGATTCCAAGGCCGATTCCAGGCCTTGGAATTAGGTACTTTAATTGGAGATGTATGTACCTGTTATTTGTTAGTCAATCATGCGTCAAACAGCCACCGCGCTCACTTCTGTGAAACTCCACTATTAAAAATAATATAATTTTATTAATATTAACTGACCGATTTACTGAGTTATAAGAGACCCTAACTGTGGAGCCAAGGATCGCGGGTTGAATTCTCGCCAGGGACAAATTTTTGTGTGCTTGAACATGTATATTCGTTCCGTGTTTGGGTGTAAAATATGTATGTATTATATAAAGAATATTTAGGTATGTATATCATTGTTTGGTACACATAATACAAACTTTGCTTAGATTAGGACCAGATGGCGCTGTGTGGGATGTCCCAGGTATAATTATTAATACACACACACACACCATGTTTATTTAGCATTTTCTATCATAAGGCACCATACCTTACATATACATCTTTGCTATCATTTCCTTTCATCTCATTTTTTTCATTAAATATCATTTGTTTCCATACAAGTAGGTAAGTAGCTTTTTGTGGCTAATTCAAGATGTCTCGTTTATGATCCCGAATGTTAAAACAATTTCGTTACGCGCGGTTTTCCCAATGGTTATTTAGATTGTAACCTCGTTTATTGAGACTAAAATGTCCATAGACAATTCACCATAACACGCCTAAAAAAAGCATCGATCGTTTAAATGAAAGCGAAGCCCTGTTCAAAGTATGGATTTTGAGTGATACGAGGTAAGTTGATACCAGATACCAATTTTACATAGAGCCCGTTCGGTAATAAAGGCTGGTATATGTGTCTGTCAAGCTCGTATGTACAAGCGGTCTGGCTTGCTTGAGCTGCTTCACTAGCAAACTATGTGACGAGATTTTACAAACGCTTAGCACTCGCCCAAACATAGGGAGTACGAGGGGTGTTCAATAAAAAGTGAGAGTGACTAAAACGCAGTTCTCTTATAATAATACTTATCTCATTTTTCAATGTAATCATCTTTGAAGTTAATACACTTGAAGTATCTTTTATCTAGACTTAAAATTCCTTTACTAAAAAACTCTTCATCCCGAGCCTCCAATAATCGTGTAGGTACTGCAGCGACCACTGCTTCATCGTTTTCCAATTTTCCACTCTGAGGTGCTCTTGCAACCGCGGAAAGGGATAGAAATCACTAGGGGCGATATTCTGTGGAGCTTGGAGCAGCGTGGTGGATTTAAGCTCCAAGCACCCCCTCACCCTGGGGGAGGCCTAAGCCCCTGCAGTGGGGTGAAAATGGGCTGATGAAGAAGTGAAGTGAAGAGGTCCGGTGAATAACAACGGATGTTTTATCATTTCGAAAGCCATCGCAACTCTGGACTTGACGAAGGCGTTATCTTGGTGAAAGAAAACAACTTTAGCGAATTTAAACGCCGTTTCTCATGTGTTTCGGTATGCAATTTTTTTTTTGTCCATAAAGTCCCCGTAATAGTGGCTCCATGATTGAAGTATTCGATCATTACTGATCCACGATCTTAGCGGGGCGGATAGAATTTCTTTAAACCTAAAGGTTTGAGATAACGGTCTATTCTAAGTATTGGACTGCTGTTTCGTTTCAGGGTCGTAATGGTGAAGCCATGTTACATCCATAGTTATAAATCGAACCGAAAATCAGTTAGGATCTTACTATAACAAATCCAAACTGCTATACGAAATTTCCAGTCCGGTTTGTTTCTGCGCGTCCTTTTTTTTACGTTCAGATGTTGGTTCATAATCTTAGACACTCCCTATCGAAAGCTTCACTCCTTCAGCTACAAAACTAACAGTAACACGACTTACTGCCATTCTAGGGCGCCGCGAGCGTGGATCATCGTTGGTGGAAGTTCTTCCTCTCTTAAAAACTCAGCACACCAACGAGCAACTGTTGAATATAGAAAAACCTTGACCCTCAATGTTTATCGCTATTTATGTTTGAAACAGATATTTAACTACCCCGCTAATTTAAATTTTCTCGCTATATTGGAACTTTTTCTTTTATTCGTGTTGTGATGTATACGTTATTATTATTATTTTAACTGTCACCCTTTCCTTGAGAGTTTCGTGACAAAACGATCGAAAAACTGAACAATTTTTAAATGTAATTTAAGAATCTTTATTTTCTTTTCTAGTGCGAATTTTTCTACTTCTACTTTTCTACTTCTAAATTCTTCTTCGCAGTGGGTATTTCAAAACACCAGCAAGTGGCGTATATTTTTTTTTCTCACATTTTTGGTGTCGAACGCGGTATTTCTATGTACCTACATAATATGTACATAACGTACATGAATTATATCCATGACTGCGATAGAACAAAATTAGGAAAATAAAAATCTTATAATGCTGTACGTACATATAATTGACAAATAAATTCATCATAGCTGAAATTGACATGATTCGATAGACGATTTAAACATTTAGGAAATAGCACTAGGTATTAGTAACCAGTTTCAAAAATAGTTATACTTAAAAATATATGCGAAACATCGACATGATATGAAATATGAAAAATAACAAATAAAACAAAACATTATACAGATATATCACATAGAAAACATTTAAAAAACACTAAAAGCTTATTATTAGATACATTTTAGGTCCATAGGAATAATAGGAATGTTGAATTAGATATCTAACTACAAAACTAGTATTTAAATTATTAAAGTAATAACCGAGGCACAACATTTATATACTTTAATTCTTTGCATCTACACAATGAGTGTAGTCGTTTAGGACAAAAAATAAATAAATTACAAATGTTGCTACCCTTGGTCTTTATTATACAAAATGAGAGACGGGAATTTAAATACTTCCAAAATTCCTAACTTTTTTCATTTTAATACCTAACACTATTAATGAGCTTGACCGTTGGAATGATTAAGAAATAAAAAACACCTATCTAAGAAAATCCGTCATTAACAAATGAATTTTAATTTTATTCCTTACGTACCTCAAAATAAGGTTCAATTTGATAAAACATTTATGTAGACTGCCAAACTTTTAGATATGTAAATGTCTATTACAGCATTCGTACTTTACGAAATGTCTAACCCGCTTAATTTTGGAAGTCTATTTTTCATCTCTTGTTCCCGTTTTCGCAATCACCTATTGTTGCACCATGTTTCACTATAACTTATTTTAATGATGCTAATCGAACTACGAAAATGTCCATTTTCAATGCTACACGAATGCACTCAATATTGTGAAAGAGAAATTGGAAATTAACATTAAATACCATTACACTGAATTTCCGAACGTTATTAGGGTAGACCAAGGCGATTCGGATCACAGGGCGAATTGGATCAAAATAAGCTTTTTGTCAAATTCAAAAGATCGCGGCTAGTTATGGGCAGCCAATCACCGTCCAGCGTTGGGTTTGACCTTCCTGCACACTATGACACAGGCGGCCATTTTTTCGGACGCGTGTGTCAGTCTCAGCGACGCCTCGCGTCGAGTCACTAGAGTTGATGTGCTGTGATTTTACTGGTGATGTAAAAAACGTGGTTACAAAATTTACGATAAAAACAAAGTAAGTTGACTGAAGTTTAATATTTATTTCTCAATATTGTCATTAATGTGTCGTGTTTTCGTAGTTAATGTGATTGAAACTGTATTTTAAAGAATATTCGGGTTAGGTATAAATATCGTAAACGTATGGTTTGGGGCTATTCGGATCACTTGTTCGGGGGCGATGTGGATCACTAAATTGAATCGGTCTTTCCTAGTTTATACTAATATTTTTAACTGTTTATGTATTTTAGATGGTGCGTACGTACAAAAGAAAGACACACCAAGGAGAATGGAGTATAGAAAATATGTCAGAAGCAGTTAACAAGGTGTTAAGAAAAGAGCTGACATTACGTCGGGCGGTCGAAATTTATAATGTACCATTCACATCGTTACAGCGAAGAGTTACCATGTTTCGTGGTGTTATAAAACAACGAGGTGGGCAGACAGTATTTAAAGATGATGCAGAAAAACTATTTGCTGAGAGATTACTGCAGTTATCAGTTCGTGGATTCGGGCTCACTCCAAAATCGGTTCGTAAATATGCATATGAATTTACTGAGCATAAAAAATACCACATTCTTTTAGTAGAGTCTCTAAAATGGCAGGAGAGGACTGGTTTCATCGATTCCTCAAAAGAAATCCGCAGTTGACTATTCGCAAACCTGAGGGTCTTTCTAGAGCGAGAATGAACGGCATGACTAAAGAAAAAGTTAATGCCTATTTTGCTACATTAGAGAAAGTGATAAATGACAATAATTTAAGAGGAAAACCTGAATGTATATACAACGTGGATGAGACGGGCGTTCCTCTTAATAATCGTCCGCCTAATGTTGTCAGCCAAAAAGGATCAAGAGAGGTCGTCAGCGTGACCAGCGTAGAGCGGGGTCAAAATGTGACTGTTTTAGCATGCATGAATGCCGCAGGACAATATGTACCCCCATTCGTACTATTCAAAGGTGTGCGTAAACGAGACGACTTTTTACTCGGGATGCCCACTGGTACTCAAGTTGCCATGACAGAAAAGGGCTGGATAACCGAAGAGGCGTTTATGCAGTGGTTGCAGCATTTTAACCGGTATCGAACAAAGGGAAAAATCATTTTGATTCTGGACGGACACGCATGCCATACAAGTCTATCTGTTGTCCATCTATGTGAATCATTGGACATTGAATTAGTTTTGATGCCTGCTCATACATCACATGCTCTACAGCCATTAGATGTGTCCTTTTTCAAGCCCTTAAAGGCATACTACAACCAACATGCCACAGCATGGCAACATACACATCCGGATAAAGGCATAACAAAAATTGCTTTTGGCGGAATATTTGAACAGGCCTGGAATCAAGCAGCAACTGTTGGAAATGCCACAAAAGGCTTCCAAAAGACAGGTATAGACCATAAGACCCATTCAATCCGATGGCTGTGCCAGAGTAAAAATTTGTCATGGATGCAAATTCCGAGGTCGAGAGCCAAACATCACAGGCCATTCCATCCACGAGTACACAACTTCCTAACGTCAGCGTTTCACAAACTGAATTACCGTCGCTCACCGGAACTGTCACAAACCAAACAACACCGTTGGATATCCCAGTCGAGTCTAACATCACAGAAGTGCAATCAGTTGCTTCAGCTGAACCAGACGTAACTTTAACATCACCATCAGTTTTTCCAGATAAGTCTGCAGCCAATCCAGCTTCGCAATCAGTTACTGATCCTCCTATCTTGGAAACAGAAAAACAAACAAATACCAATAACCAAAAACGATCAATGTTATCACCTAAACCCAATAAGGTGAAGGCAAAGTCTACGACAACAACTGATTCGATTATATTCTCTACAACTAGTCCAGAATCACAGAACAAAAATATTATAAAACAGATTTTACCGTCTCCAGTTAAGTCAACAGCCGATACGCGATTGAAAAACCCTCGAAACGTAAGCAAACCAATTTTACATTTAACGTCGCCGCAAAACAAAGCCAATTTACTGTCGAAAGAAGCAAAGAAACACGAAAAACTAGAGAAGAAAAATTTACAAGGAAAAAAAAAGGTGACTCTAATGTAAAAAATACCAGTAAGACGGGTCTTCGTACTAAGATGACACAAGATAAAGAAAATAAACAGTTAAAAAAGAAAAACAAAGCAACACCAAAGTCAAAAGTGAAAGGCAGTTCATCTTCTAGAGAATGGCATTGCATTTATTGTTCTGAAGTCTTTGTACATCCACCTGTAGAAGACTGGATTCAATGCCACGTTTGTGAAGAATGGTGCCATGAAAACTGTGCAGATCGTGGAGGTGCTAAGGGGCTTTATAAATGTGATCTCTGTAATTCAAATGATAACTGATCTCATTTAGAATTTAAGTATAGTTTCTTTATTATTTTCCCAAAAATTTAAGAATTGTTGTGTTTGAAATGATTTTGTCTCTTCTAAAGGGGCGAATCGGATATTTTAAATGTTTAATGTTGAGTTTGTTGCAGATAGCAATTTAAGTTTTAGTTCAGTTTTTATTGTAGAAACGTGTTAATTAGAAGTTCCTAGTACCTCGTAAAATTATTTTCGATACTCTAGTTAGCTTTACATACCAGTTTTTATGTTACATTTATAATGAAAAAAAAAAATTGTTAAATTGTTCTATAGGTGACAAATAGAAATGTTACAAAATTACCTCTTACGTCGTGTTATTAGTATTAATCTATAATAATATGACATTTATTTTTCCAAATGTTATTAATACATGTGTTTTTGATTCAAAACAAATATTTTATGGTCGAGTTTTTTTTGATCCATTTTGCCTCGAAAAATGGGGCGAATCGGATTATTTCTGTGTTTTTCTATTTTATTTCTCAAAATAAAAAGACAAGGTTTATTTTAAGTTTGATAGCTGGATTTTATAGTTCAATAACCACTGTATCCATAATAATATCAATATACAATGAAACACTCTGACAAGTTGGTTTAATTTCACATTAATTAAAAATTGATCCGAATCGCCTCGGTCTACCCTAAATAGTGAAAGCAAATAATACCTATTTAGTTTTGTAGTATTTTGCACCAATATTTTTGAGAAATATTTCAAACGGTGCTTTTTAAACAGACCTTAAAGCAATAATTGTTTAAGTTTTCAATAGAAAAATGGAATATCTGTACTTTAAAAACATGAAAACTCGCCATCTAACGATGCATAGCACGTTAAGTGACGAACTCATACAGTAAATTAATTGAATATTTGTTAAATGTAACAAAATACATAACTAATACAACGGAATTTTATATTTTTTTTTATGGCTTATTAGCACATGCGTAATAAATAATAATAATAAATAATAAAGTAACAATCAATATGACACTTCCAAAGTAGGTACACTTTTTCTAACTTCTATTATTCTGTAATCGCGACATAAAAATAATTATAAATATGTTTAATTTATTACAAATAATAATAAAAATATTTAATTCCCATTTCAAATTTTAGTTGAATATAATCTTCTTGTTTGATTTAAAGCATTTTTTTTTATTAGCACCTGTGTAATATACAATTGCATATAAAGTTTTACATTTATTTAGTATAAATTCAGTGTTTTATTGTTATATATATTATTCATTAAATTTATAATTATTAACAATACATTTTTCAGTTGGTGTTTTCTGCAACAAACATTGTCTAAAAATTTTAGAAGTAATATTAAACAAATACAAACATATAAAGGAGGAATCCCCTTCATTTCAAGAGCATTGTCCAATATTATAGTTTTAATTTTTTTAAGTAAGGTGAATCGGGGTAAGTGTAACCATGGGGTAAGTGGAACTAATTATATATTTTTTAATTTCCTTTACTGTTAGTGAGCGCCATCTGCAAGAGTAAAAATAAAATGTTAAGACTGTCCAATATAATGACAGATGGCACTACTATCACGTTAACTGATCATGTGATGACACTTTTGTTCAGTCGCCATTTTAGCACTGGTGAATACGTACTGCTCGGTGTTGTAAATTTGTACGAATCTAAGGTTTTTACTGTTATATTGCTGAAAGTATTGGTGAGTGTAATAGAATGTGAATTTGTTTATGTATTTGAGCAATATACTTTCTCTTATAAATCAAAATATAATTGTTTATTAAAACGGTTACACTTTACTCATATTTATTGAGAGTTGGGGGAAGTGTACCTTAGGAAATGTTACACTTGCCCCAAAATTTTTACTATGGAACGATTGTACCTAGTGATGTTCTCGAACTATATTTATTTTTTTTCTCCGAAAATCATAGTTTATTAACAAACATCAAAAAAATATGAGTAGTTACAACTGCAAAAGTCGCAGCATCTATAAACGCTTTTCGTTATGGATGCTTAATATAAAATTCTTACATAAAATATTTAATATTTTACAGGTACATTATGGTTCGAAATTACATTCGAAAACCCGATAGAGCTAAGTATAGCAAACTCGAACTTGAAGAAGCCGTCGAAGCTGTTAAAAATAATACAATAACTAGTTTTCGAGCTTCTGAAATATATAATATTCCACGATCATCTATTATTGCACATGTTTATGGTATAAGGGGGGGAAATTGGAGACTATGGGTAGAAATACAGTCTTGCCATAAGATAAGTATTGTACAATTTGTATAATAGTGTACTTGAAATAATTATTACAGTCACATATATTTCATTGCGGTGTTATTAGTCAATTTAATAATATTTACTATTAAAATAATATTCCTTTTTATATGTCACACTTACCCCGATTCACCTTAGTCATTATAATTTATGTATAAACATGCATTCACATGATTTACTTTTTGCATTTGGTTAATTGTTTGGTAATTGAATATAATCCACAACAAATATATAATTATCATAGAAATAATTATTAATTTAATTCTTTGATAAACCAACAATGTATGTTAATTATGACATAATTTTATAACCTTAAATGACAACATGTATTTTTAATTCGAGATTAGACTGGCAACAGTGTGCCAAAAGTCATGGATTTTTTTTGTATTTTAGCAGGCTTTATAAATTATGATCTCACATAAAAGTGTGTAAAAATAGGCAGAGAAAAGCTGCAAAGTTGCCTCTAACCTGTATAAAACATTTACAGATTTGAAGCAACAATAAGTATGCAAATTATCGGTGAAGGGGCCTTCGTCCCACCGATTTGACCTACTGGTAGAACCACAATATACCACTATATGTACCCGTGGTCCTACTGAACTAGAAACGATTAAATAGTATCGATAGGTATTTATTTGTATTTTCATTAAGTAAATAATTAAAACCAACATTTTTTTTTCATTTAAAATAAAATTCACTTTGAAGTCGAATACATTCAAATTAATTTTATGCTTCGGTTTAGTTCCAGTAGGACCACGGGTACATAGTGGTATACCCTGGTCCTACCAGTAGGTCAAATTGGTGGAACCACGAGCCCTTCACGAAATTATCCTTCCCTTTCTCTTAATAATTTGATGTCAACTTTAAACACAATTGAAAATTTAAAAAATTAATAGCGACATATTCAGATAAAATTACTCGTATTACCCATGAAGTGCTCAGTTGTCATCACAATTTCAAAAAGAAAAGAGTATGCAAACTTTTTGCTGCAACAAATGAAATCTTAACCTAAAACACTTTTATAATAACGTTTAATTTAAAATAATTGTCTCATGTAGTGAAAAGTTAAAAATTTTATGCGATAGCTATAGACAATGTATATCCAATATATAAAAAGATGTCCAAAACCATAAATACAAACAGTAAAATTTAATTAGTGGTGTCATAATATGAACTTATTGACTTATCCTTAAATATATCAGTCCTCTAATATAGGCCTCGTATATAATTATTATGAATAAGTACTAATTCGATAAAGTATAATAATGTGATTAAATTATTATGCAAACTTAATAAATTGATAAATCCCAATTGCTACTTCCATAGAGTTATCAAATTGTAGACTGGTAAAATCGGAATACCTAAACTAGTACGGCCTTCTTGAACCCAACCACGCTGCTTATGCACAATAAGTTTTCAATTGAATTTACTATGAATATAACATACCAATGAAAACTAATTATGTTTTGGTTAGTGATCTACTTTTGCATTGTTTTTTATAGCACTTAGATTAGATACAATTAACTGACGGCACTGATTTACCCTCTTCACATTATTTTTGATAACTCTATAGTTATTTCCCGCCATTATAATTCTTGTCTGCCATTGGCCAGTCCAACAGTGACGTCACGCTTGACAACTGTCTAAAATACTTTTACCGAATATAGCTTTCTGAAGCTCAAAATACTTACAACTTAGTGTCGATAAAAAGATACAAACAGTTAAGCTCGAATTGTTTTGAAATTATTTACAATATTTACCACTTTATTAGCTATGCTATGTAATATATTTACGCATGTTGTAAGAAAAGATATTTCCAACAAAGTGTACAATGAATTACTGAAAATATGTTTCACTTATATTTTTGTAATTCTCATCATGTGTATTTTTTTTAAATTACAAAAGATTACTGGATTATATGGTAAAGTTGATTTGCGTCTATGGGAGTTACCGTTTCGATGCTTATCCGACGGCAGCGCCACCTGCGGTGCCTTTGTTAAGTCCGGAACAAGTTTTCATGACTTTAATTCTGGACACGTGCTAAGAGCAGTACGAAAACATTCAAAGATACTTATTTGACATTTACTTGACCACAATACACATAGCGCCGCCTGGTGGTGAATGTAAAAGCATCAGCCTTCGTAACTATAACGTTTTTCTATTAAATAAAATAAATAGTAATTTAACGCTAACCTTAAGTTGAGAATGAGGTGTCGGCAAGAGAAGCGCAGGTAGTGCGACATGTTTATTAACATGAGCGGAACACTGATGTCTCCAAAACTTTACAAGGTTAGCAACTTCTAAAATTATATCTTATTTAAGTAATAATAAAAATTGAATCTTCAAGTGGCACAGAATTTTTCCTAACTCCGGAAAAAATTAAAATCGAAACCAAAAACGGCCAAAATCCCGCATAAAATACATGAAAGCGTAGGTATGAAAATTTTATCGAATGGAAAAGTGAACATAAAGTGAAATCATTCTCGGAAAATGTTTTTATTGGCTTTAGTGAGCTGTAGAACAAAATGACGCCATCTTCATTGTGGTCCATATACTTCATGTTAAAACGCACTCTTAATAGTGTACATTAAAAACTACAAGAAGCTAAGTAATATAGTTTTTAAAACGACAATCAGATGGTTTCCTGTCTAAAAAGTCAAAAGTTTTCACAGCTGGAAACGTATAGACGTTTTTAAATGAAACGCTTGATGATAAATATTTAGTGACAAAAGTTTTACTTTACGTTTTATAAATGAATAATTTTTGAATGAATAAACAAATAGTTTTTTTTCTTCGTTCGTTTCGTTTTTTCGTTCCAGGTTGTGCTGACTTTTGGCATTATTGTTGCTGTAGATGCTCTGAATTGATGAATATTATTACTGTTGGTAATATAGGCCTCACAACCAGATGCTGCTCGTAAAACTTATCAACAAAAAAATTAAAAATGATCGCGTCTATGTCATTCGCGACGTATTCGTGAATATGTTCAAAAATATCAAGTAGGTACCTACTTCGTCCGGAAGGTACCAGTATACGATTCTTTTTGAATTACAAAAATGGTAAATGAAAAAGTAAAAAGAAGGTAACCTATATGAAATATATGTTACAAGTAACTAGAGTTGCTACTTCAAAGAACTCGACGTTCCATCAACCTGCGGTGCATACACCGCAGTGGCTACTGGCTTCAGTAGTGAATAGGCGAGCGTAAGAATTAGGATGTGAACAGAGAGTACAGAATTAATTCACTATGCCGTCTTGCGTCCTCAGATACTGCAAGAATAATTCTAGAAATGCGTCCAGAACAGTAGGTGTAACGTTTCATCGGTAAGTGAATCAATCAATCAACAATGCTTATGCGTGTTTGCGCAGGTACCCCTCGCTCCACTGCGTCCCGCTGCATCTAAAATGGTTACTGCGACCCGACTCGTGCCTATGTTTACATCCGCCATAAAGTTTGATTGGAACTGTACCTCCCGCGCCTTGCGCTTACGTCATCGAGCAGCAGAGCACGATGTAAATCGAACTGCGAATTTGCTTAGCGGTGTCGACTCTAGTTACTTGTAACATATATCTCAATGGGGGTCCATTGAACATAAAAGTAAAAATACTTCGCATATCTCGAGAGCCCGACGAAAACCAGTTTGTCACTCAACCAGGCCCAGGAACAGGAAATTAAATGTTCCTGGTAAAAGCGTTAACTTAACTTTTAGTGATTGCAATAACTTGACTGTTAATTTTAAAATTTAAACTGTAATAATTTATTATATAATTAAACTATTAAAAAACCTACTTTCCTTGCAGTAGTTGAAAAAAAAACGGGTTATAAATGGCCATCGTGCTTTTCAGAGTTAGTTTCTTCTCAGTGCAACAATCTACTAGTGTTGTGTTGTGTTAAAGAACCCTCGGTAGGCGAGTCCGACTCGTATTTGACCGGGTTTTTTATTAACCGAATTAATTTGATGTATTTACATAAAAAATATATCAGACAAATCTATACAATCAAATTATTTTAAATTCATTTAATTTATTATATATTTAGGAATATTGTGCACATTTTACCATTGTACTGATAAATTCCAGTATCTATTAAAAAATAATTTATACGAAACACAAATAAATCAGTGAAATGTAATCAAATGGCCGGCTCTGAAATTTTCGCAGTTGATCCTTTCGAACTATTTTTCGATGAGTTTTTCGACAAAAATTTTCTTCTGTGAAAAGGTACATTTTCACTCTTGGGGTAGGTATATCAATAATCAGAATTTCCGCATATGGGACTAAAATTCTTGTGATTCAGAGGAGGCTATTATATTCCTCAAAGGTGTTGCGATTTGATGCACTTTGTCATGCACCATAATATGGCCATAACCTAGTCAAAAAGCGTCGAGGACTACGAGAATGGCCCCTCTCGTAATGCTGTTGCGTAGTAGCTTGCGCAAGTACTACTCAAGTGACACTCGCTTTCCCCTCACTACGTCTTCTTCACTCCCGTGCTACTAAGCAGTCGCCATTTGCGCATCGAGTGAACGGTGCGCGTCGGCACTGGCGCAAGTTCAGTCTTGTTTTGGAGAACAGAGTAGTTAATAGTTGTTTGTTTGTTCTATAAAAATGAGGTGGAGTAATGAAACCACAACAAAATTTATAAAAAAAAATATAAAGAACACGAATGCTTATGGAATACCAAAAGCAAATTATATAAAAATTCTGAAAAACGTGACGCTGCGTTTGAAGGTATAAAAAACAAAATGGATATTAATGGATTTAGAGTTGCCTAAATCAAAAATAAAAAAAAGAGTTCTCCGGTTAACATATTACCAAGAAAAGAAAAAGATTCAAAATTCAAGCTATACAAAACATTCTAATGAAAAATTTCACGACCGGTAAACATGAAAATCACGCGAACGTCCACCTTCTTCAAAACACATCAATACCATTACGATAGAACCCCAATCATCTACATCCACAGGAAAATTTACAACATTAGCAACACTGTCTTGAATCAAACAACCCAAGCAACACACACTAGCTGAATAATCTTTGACTAAAAGCAATTCATGGCAACTAAAGCGGGCACAATTGAAGAGATAACGCCTATGTAAGCGCCTATACAGATGATATTCAAGCAATTTGGGCACAAAATAATTTGCTTCAATTTGAAGAACAGTTGATTAATAGCCACATACTAGCTGAATAAATGTAAAACAAGCTGAATATCTTCTACATAAATGCCGATCTTGACTTTTATCCAGATGTTATAACTCTTTTATGCGATTGATAACGTTTGACCTCAGATATTCAGTTCATATTCAGAATTCAGATGTTTGTTGTAAGTTTATACAAAACTAGTGCAAATAAATGTAAAATAACGACATTATGTTTCTGATTATTGGTTCGATTTTATTCGGAAGTCTAGTATGTTAGTCGTACAATAAGTTAAAGAATATAAGAATTTGGGTAAGTAAATTTTGTTTTACATATTGAAATACTTTAGAAGCAAATAATATAAACGCATGCAATTTTACTGTGAATATATATATGAGTTTATTGTAAAATTTCTGAGCGCCACCAGATAAAACTACAATTTAAGAAGTAAACAATAGACATGATAATAACTCGACTTTTGACGAGTGAAATATTTAATTCATTTTTCAAATTCTTGTACAGGAAAATAATGGGGTTTAGTATTTTTGCACCACCTGAAGTGTATTTATTCATAAAACGAAGTGTTCGCTATGATAGTTAAAATTTTATTTTCATAAAAAGAGGTTAGGTAATGGCGATGTTCATTTTGAATATAACCCACTCCCTCAGTGCATGGTTTTCTTGCGTATTTCAGCATAATATTTCTCACGTAACTACTTATTCAGACAACATTTGGATAAAAGTACGGTTATACTTATTTTTTGAGAAACTGCTCCAAAGTTTCCTAACACAGTACTCTTATACAGTTTATTAGGGTTCTATATTGACGGAAAATTAATCCATTAATTTATTAATATTGGAGATAGTGATATTATATTTTTGTACAATAAAATCAGTAAAAAGTGTGTAGAGTCCTCTTATTTCGTTTATAAAAACAATGACCGGAAATAAATTGTGTCTTTCATTACGTTATTCACGGTTGTTGAATTGTGGTCAAACAATTTACCTAAACGCCACAACATTTAATTCGTCATTGAATTCGGTTGAAAAATTAGGTATCCATCAGTTCCCGTAATGGTACCGTGCATCCCTCTTCCCCGCACGCTCGCCCCGCATCTCGCGCACGCACCAAATCAGTCCAAATTTAACATAAAAGTAGATAGGTCGCGTGCTTCCTTGTCTTGCTCGTTTAATACATATTTACTATTGGCCCTGCTAAGAAAATTGTAGGTAAAGGTAAAAAAACATCGTGTTTCGCGGCGTGCGTTTTTCGGCGTGTTTTGTAACTCTATTTACAAGCTTAAATTCATAAACACATCTTATTTATAGTAACAATTTTACTATTATTTTCAGAAACATGTTTAAAATTGTGTCAACTCGTCGCAAAGGCCGTGTTGAGTTATCTGCTGTGCCCGCCTCTTGGGAAAATAATGGAAAACTGCGCTGGCCTAAAAAAAATTTTGAATTACTTTCAAAAAGTGGAAATAGCCTACCCCAGCCGGATTGGCTTACTTACAATTGTGTATTGAAGCGAAAAGATTTCTTGAGCTACCGCGATGCAGACGAAGAATTATCGAAGATGTTAGACAAAACGGACACTGATGATACTGATTATTATGAAGAACGGGCACATGTTAATTTTAATTCGCAAAATAAAGATTATAATTCTATGGCACGCATCTTGGTAAGCAATACTTAAGTATTAAAGACATTCTATAGTATAGATATCTTAGTATTTATAATATACATCCAACCCATGCGAAACTTAGTCGGACCTTGCTGAGATATGGTACCCCCGGCGGCGCGACCTCGCACCTCGTAGGTATACGTACCTACGTATTACCTCGGTAGCAGCGCAAGCCCGCTTGTGATATTGAGTTAGTATCCCATACCACAAGTCTCGAACTTAGTTTGGGGCTAACTCACTCTGTGTGATTTATCCCTATATATATAAAAAAAATATATAAGAAAATTTTAATCGGCATTCACTGGGTATTAACTCGTTAGACTATATTATATGTTTGACAAAATATTTTTGAATTATTTTTTATGATTACTGTTTATGTAAATTCTTCTCAATATTCTTTATTATTTTCATTGTTTATAATGTTCTTTACAGATTGATTCTGGAAGTACAAATCCAGTCACAGAATATCCAGCCGTAGAAGCTCATGGCATCGACGATGAAATGTATACCGTGATTGCTGCTTGTGAAGAAAATGCACAAGAACCGCCTACAGTACGAGTACAATATGACGACAATCAAAACACGACATCTAATGAACTGCTCGTTGTAATTACGCAGAATCAGGAAAAAATTATGAAAAAACTGGCTGAAATTTCAGTCCAGCTGGATGAAATGAATGAAAATAAGAGACCTGTATGCACACTTGCACAAGTTAAAGGATCTCAACAAAACAAAAAATTTACTATACAACCTATTAATAAAGTCGAAGATCTGGAACTGTTTGATAATCAATTATCGGACCCTAACACATTACAAAATTTACTGCAAAAATATTCAATTTTGTGCTCTGTAGCAGAAGGCAGAGGATTTAATTGTGCATACAGATTATTAGATTTTCTCTTTTCGAAAGATTTATTATGCAAGTGCTCATGGACTGGAGGTAGTCGTGGGCCCGATGTTAAAGTTGCGTTCAAGCGCTACAAAAATATCATTAATTTTTTTTTCCAAATGGTTAACTTTTGGGATTGTAATTATACAGTAGAAAATAATGAAGAATTTTTAAAGTCAGTATTAAGAAATGCACTAAAAAGAAAAGACACAAAAAATATTCGCAAATCTAGCAAAAAAAGCAAGTCCTCAAAAGCGAAAAAAGATCAAGACAGCCTTAATAAAGATGACGAAGTGAACACAAATAATAAAGTCAACGAAGATAAAACACTTAATAATAACGAAGTCAACCAAAGCGATGTAGCCGAACAGAACACAAACAATGACAACCAACATGACGACGAAGATACAAACTATAACAATGTTAATATTACTAGTAATCTGAATATCATTGAAGAGGACGACGAATCACTTTGTTAGACTTTGTGCTTTTATCTTTTTACTCAACATTTAATTATTTGTTTTTGTAATATTGCCATCAATTCTGAAAACGATTATTGATTTACTCAAATCAAAAAGCAGTATGTGATCACATTCATGCCTAATTCGACACCTAATTATAAAACACCTATATAAATTTTTGATAATGAAAAGTTGCTATTAATATTAGGTTTTTAACATTTCTATTGATTTAAGAACTGATTTTGTTATAGTTTTTAAAATCATACTTAAAATTAAAGCGATTATATAGAAATATAAAGATTAATTTTAAGTTTTTGATAAATGATTTAGCTTGTTCATAATCCAATCCATCTTGATCATATGATTAAGCGTTAAATATTTAAGTCCAAAATACTTGAAAAGCTTTTTTATGTGGGACTGGATTATATTAATTATGTATAAGATGTATAAAAAAAATCTTTATACAACCTTTGAAGTTTTTGATTTGATGAGTAATTTTAATAAAACAAATCATATATACTTTAGTTTTTTTTATTAAGGTCTTTCAGTCACTTGTATGTACCTACACTTTTCTGATGACAACAATATTAGTGATTTGTGCGAACAGTGAGTCGAGTGAGTACGAGAGTTTGCTACTATGAACTATTCTTTCAGTGTATGTAACAGAGGAGTAAAATATAGTTCATTTTTATATGAAGTAACCACTAATTTATGACTGATTTTATTAAAAGGTATATCAACTATTGTGCGGTTGCCTTCAAGTAACCTTGCTTTATATATATTAAGATAAGATGACTTTATTGGAGTTTGGAAGACGTCAGATAAATTTTCAATTTTGTAGCCTTTAATACTTTTTTCGGTTATCTCTTTCACTTCTATGATTCCTCTTTCTGTAGTCATAAAATATTTATCTTGAGTTTTGTGTGAAATTTTGAATGTGTCAAAGTTGACTATATTACGATGTCTACTTTTTGTTATTATCGGGTATTTAGTTTTAGATTTATTCCCTTTACAATTTTTTAAATAACTATCTTCATTGCTTTCTGTCAACCTTTTTGCTACTTGCATTAATGGTTTATTTCCATCTCTTAGCATCATTTTTATGACGTGAAGCTTATTCTCAAATGGATACGAATTAAATGTGTTAAGAGGGCCAAATTTACGGACTTCATCAGTAACATGTACTAAATTATGGATATTGCTTGTCATATAGTCACCGTAAAATGTTTTGAAGTTTTCCACAAAGTGTAGTGCTAATTCATGAGAAAGTTCCAGTAGTGATGAGCTGTACTTTTGGCTAGAACAAATCGTAATTGCACAAAAAAGTAATAAAAAATGTTCATAAGGTTCTTTTGACATGATGTCAGGTAGAATAATGATACTCAGGTAATAAAAAAATGATCTAAATTCCACTGCTTTCCAATGAAGAAGCTCATTCAATCCTCGTACAGATCTATGAATTTCGGAAGGCAGTTTACAAGTTCGTAAAAAATCTGTGACTTTTTGCGTATCTTGAGCTCTCCATTTTGTCACAAGCTTCCCAAAATTACCGTCACGCCATCCCACGAGCAACCGTTTCATTACCCCCAGATCGATAAGATGCAGTGAATCAGAAACCGGAAAATCTTCGATCATGTCAATAGGTAGTCTTAAAAGAGGTGTGTCTGTTTTATGGTGTTTTCCATAGTTTCTTAGTCTGAAATTTTCATTTGTTCTCTTAGGGCATGTTGAGTTTGGGAACACCACTGTATGAGACTGATGTGAGTAATTGCCTACTGTTGTACATTTTAAACACCCGTGCATGGAGTTGAAATTGCATACACCTGAAAATAAATGCTTAGGTTATAGAAAAAAACTGTACTTGATAAAATCCTAATTATATAAATGCGATAGTTTGAGTGTTTGGATGTTTGTTACACCCAAAAATTGCTTAACTCATTTGGATGAAATTTGGCTCACAGACGGTTTTTATCTAGATTAACACATAGGCTACTTATACCCCGGAAATATGTATTCTTTCTGTAAGACACCGCAGAAGCAGCGGTAAGTAAATGTCACGCGCAAATGAAGTTGCGACAACAATTAGACATAAATAAAGGAGAATTATAAAACAATCATCAACAATTTTATTTGTGGACATGACCAACCATTATCTAATTTGACTATACTAAGTAATATTGTATATTTATATTAAGCTAATAGATTAACAATAAGTTATGAACACACATACTTTTTTATTATAGTCTTTTTTAACATTTATCAAATTTCTACTATCGATTTTATAGGATTGCAATGCTGCATTACCTTTTATGAAAGCTCTCGCTGGGGAATCACAAATGAAGCACCTTATTTTCACAGTTACTGATTTTTTTTCGCCGTTTTTAATTATTTGCATACCATTTTCAAGTAGATTTTCCATTTCGGTAACAAAATCTTCTAAATACTGATTTAAACTCTTCGGTTTACCAGACCCATAATAAATTCCAACAACAAGTGGCTCTACATCTGGTTTTTCATATATATTACAAAGAATAGGCCAAAATTCTTTTTTAGAACTTCTAAAAATTGGCAACCCATCAAAATTGATATTTAAATTTATAGTATATGGGACGTCTTGCCAAATATTTAAAATATTGTATAACGGTTTAGTGAGGCCGTTATGCCAGTATTCTCCACCTTCAATATATTTGACCATGATGTGTCTGGGAGTTTGCAATAGAGTCCTAGGATCTACAGGTAAAATTTCAGGAAATCTTTGATTAATGATGCTCAGTAAGTCTTTTACAGCCTCTTGGCATATATTTTTATTCACTGCCCATTTTCTAAGGTTATTGCGAAAATCAGAATTTTTTTTTATTTCCGACACATAATAATCTTCCAAATCACTCGAACTTGAATCGCTGTCCTCAACATTTTCATTGTAATTTTCATCTGAGATCTGCGATGTAAATGTAAAATCATGATATACGGAACCCTCTTCAACTGCATAAGTTCCACTCGTACTTGGACCTTGCATATTTGTATGACATGTTAAACTCGTTTCTGTTGTACATATACTATTTTTTATCTTTGTGTACTCTCTTAAACATTTTCTTCTTATTCCTCCTGTTCTTTTTCTTTTTTTCCACGAATTTGAGATGCTATTATTTACATATTTGTCAGACGACATAATTTTGTCGATTCAGCACTTAATTATGACATATAAATAGCAATTTCTGATTAAAACCACAAGATTCCTTCAATAATCAGTTACTTTCTGCATAAGAATCTTAAATTTATACCTGTTAACGCTTTGAGCTGAAAATAAAGGTAGTTGTACGCGTCTAGCGCTATAGATTAGGTAAAATACCTTACTAATTTTCTATTATGCGGTGGTTTGCTGTATAAAGCCTGAAAGCCCCTAAAATATTCAGCTTCTAAATAACGAGTATGGTTTGAGGTGGTATGCAGCTTAAAGAGAATACTGACATAAAATATTCAGAAGCAAACTATATAACTGAAATGTTTACCAAAGTTATACAGTACAATGCTGAATCTCCAGCTATTATGTAGCTATTAGCTGTTTCAGTTGCTTTTATTTGAATATCGTTTATCTAACAGTACTACTTATGATAAGTATTCAGCTTGAAATTTTTTTATCAATTTAATACAGAATTTATCAAGCTTATGGAGTTATTATAATCCAAAAACTATTTTATTCAAAATAATGCTATCATATCAGCTGTAATACAAACGTAATGAAGCTTTAAACTGCTTATTGTGATTTAATTTTGCTGGTACCTGGCTTACGTGTTGCTTGGGAATTAGGTTTGCAGGCAAAACAATGACCTTTAATTTACAAAATTGTACAAATGTCGATTTTAATTTTAATCAACAAAGAAAGTTCTATCCACCTACGCAACAATTAATTTTATGATTTGAATACATGTCTTAATGATCGAAATTAAACCGCTCAAAACAAAATGAGCGTTCCGGGATAACTGACCATCCGTACACCGTACACATGGCTACTCGCAGGCGCACAGCCCGCGACCCCGACTGATTTTGCAACCTCGGGTTACAGGTGTTATGGCGCTGTGTATGTGTTCAGTGCAGTAGAAATCCACTGTAGCGAGATTCAAAAACAAATGGGAGTTGATCAAATAAAATTGGAATAAAATGTATATAGGTGGAATAGTGGGTATGAAATGCTTCAAAGGGTTTTACAAATTAAAGGAAGTCTAATTTCCACCATTCCTTTAATTAGAAATGACCTTGCCTTAACAAATCACGAATGGGTTGTTATTGAAAAAGCTGTATCAATATTACAAGTGTTTTATGAAATCTTCACTGAGAATAGTGGAGAAAATTTTGTCAATTTATTAAAAGTTACATTTTACAGTCCTATGATGATAGACAAAATAAATACATAGGCACTACTAGAAGATAATGCTATTAATCTTTTAGAAATTGTAAACCTTATAGAGGCTTTAACCAGTGATTTGAATACTAAGTAGATTCGGAAATATAGAAAGTGAAATTTTGTATGCGGAAGCTACGATCCTTGACCCACGTTTTAAAAAGAAAGTTTACGATACGAGCACAGATTCGAGGCGGTATTGGATCATATTCTTAGAACTAAACACAAGAAAGTTTATTAAAAAGATTAAGCGACCCACTTCTTTGGTGGGAGGAGCGTAAAACGGTTTATCCCATATTACATTCATATATGAAAAAGAGGCAATGCATCGTAGCGACATCAGTTCCTTGCGAGAGGATATTTTCTAAACCTGGAAATATTTTGAATGAAAAAATGACACGTCTAACCAATTCCAAGGTAATCCAAATATTATTCCTTAGTCAGAATATGGAATAAGACGAAATTATAAATATGTATAAATGTATGTACCATTCATTATTCAAGTTCTTTCAGACACACATTAACTGTTTAGGTTATGAAATGCGTGCAGAAGGAGTTTGTCCTGGTAGTACGGATATTCAGGCAGTAAAATATTTTTCTCAACCCAACAACGTACATAAAGTAGAACATTTTATAGGTCTCACTAGTCACTTTAGAAGACTAATACAAAAATTTTCAATGCTAGCAAAACCTTTAACAATGCTTACAAAGCAAAATGTTACTTGGTGTTTTGGTGACCTTCAAATTAATGCATATAATGATTTAAAAAATAAATTGATATCGAGACTTGTTTTGGCTCTATACGATCAAAAAGCTGGTTTAGAAATACATAAGGATGCCAGTTAAGATAGGCATTGGGGCCATTGGGGTAATTTTACTGCAACGCTCAGGTCCTGACGCTCTGCACGTCATAGCGTATTACAGTAGACAAACAACGTTAGATGAAAGTAAACTTCATTCATATGAATTAGAAACGCTGGCGGTAGTAAGCGCGTTGAATAGATTTAGAGTTTATGTAAAACGTATAAAGTAGTCACAGATTGCGCTGATATACGCTGCACAACGTTAAAGAAAGATTTAATATCAAGAGTAGCACGCTATTATATTTTAATGCAAGAAAATATTTTACGGTTGAACATAGAGGTGGAGCTAACATGAGTCATGTTGATGCACTGTCTCGTAACCCAGTGAATTTTAATCTGCCGAAAGGTGAAGACATTATTGAAATTTTGGTTATTTATTACGATGCATGGTCACATACAGTGCAAGAGTTAGACTCAGAAATCCAACGGATAATCATAATTTCAAATGATCCTGAAACCAAAGAAATCATAGATACTCATAAAAATTACACAATTAAAAATGGTCGACCGAATAAGGTCACTATTGATAAAAATGGTGACATATACCTTAAATAGGTTGTCCCAAAATCTGTTAGGTGGCAAATCGTTTGCGTGAACCATTATGATGCTGATCATTTTGCATAATAAAATCAATCAGATACACTGGTTTAGGAAATTAGAAGATTCATTAAAAAATACTGCAATTGTTGTTTGAGCTATGCTTACATAAAGCACCATCTGGAATCAAAGAATGACAGCTTCACCCAATTCCCAAAATTGCTAAACCGTTTGATATCCTTCATACCATTGGTATGCGCACAGCGGACCTTTTCCTGTTAGTAAAAAGAAAAATTGACACATACTTATTATTGTTGATGCGTTTACGAAATTTGTTTACATATGACCTGTTGAAAATGTTAAAAGTAATATCACTATTCAGACATTTAAAGAATATTTCTCGCTTTTTAGAGTACCTCGATGTTTGGTTTCAGATCGTGGCACCAGGTTTACTAGCAAAGAATTTTCTAAATTTATTAAGGAAAAAGGTATCAAATTCTTAACGCGGTAGCATCACCTAGAGGCAATGGGCAAGTAGAACGATACAACCGGACTATAATTGCTGCTGGTCACAATAAACCCGAAAGTGAATGCTATTTACTATTACCACAGATCCAGTGATTTTTAAATAATACAATAAATAAAGGGACCGGGTTTACTCCATGAATGGTATTTACTGTTAATACAGATCCAGTGATCCTTAAGTAATACAATAAATAAAGGGACCGGGTTTACTCCAGGGGTTGGGGAGGTAGTGTTTTATAACAGGATTAGCCGACTGTAAGCAACAATTGTCAATCATATTGTTTGTGGAAATTTGATATAAATACGGGTACCTAATGCATCTTAATTACATATTTGAGTCTATTTCTTAAAAATGTTTCCATATTTAAAAAAATCGATTTATGGGCATGGACATATTTATGGGTTAAAAAGGTCATCTAAATACTGGAATAAGACATTTGAAGATGTGATGAAAGCAAATGCTTTTAAAAGCTCCGATAAGGACTTGTTTTGTTGTGTTGTATTGTTGATTTGTATTGAAAATGTGAAAATGGTCATAAGATATTTATGTTATTATACAAGGTGTCCAAAAAGAGTATCGGGTATTTGTTTTCGCGTTATCTTTGAAACAAAGCGACGGAGGGGAGCGGGGCGGGTATCGTGGCATCCGCCATTTTGTGGAGTTTTAGTCACAATGGAGCGGTACCCGGGGACGCATCGCGCTTTTGGCGTACGCGCGTATTATCGTAACGGTGATTCAATAGTGGCTGCTCAACGTTTATATCGTACGGAATATCGTACACGCCATACACCAAGTGACGATAGCATTAGAAAATGGATCCAGATGTTCGAGAATACAGGTGCGACGGTGAAAATTCAACACTCGGGTCGCCCCCGTTCAGTCCGCGACGAAGAAACAATTAGAGACGTGGAGGCGTCAGTTCGTCGAAATCCGTCTTTATCCATCCGAAAGCGAAGCCAATCACTGAATATTAAAAAATCGTCCTTGCATTTGATTTTAAAAAAAGATTTGCATTTAACGGCATACAAAATTCAATTGGTTCAAGAATTGAAGGATACAGACTATGCTAATCTATTGAATTTCGCAAACGAAATGCTGCGAAGATTCAACAATTTCGAAAACATACTGTTCAGTGACGAAGCAAACTTTCATCTGAATGGTCATGTGAACAAGCAAAATTGTCGGTACTGGGCAAAGGAGAATCCGAGACGAAAGCATGAACGACCCCTGCACAGTCCAAAGGTCGTTGTTTGGGCCGCAATGTCTGCCAGAGGCATAATCGGTCCTTATTTTCATGAAGATCGACGAGGCCGACCACTCAATGTGAATAGTGACCGTTATTGTGAGATGCTGCGAAATTTTTTGGGTCCACAGTTACAGGAGTTTCAGGGCTTCAATTCAAGAACGTGGTTCCAACAAGATGGGGCCACTTGCCATACATCAAATCAAGCAATGGAAGCTGTAAACGAATTATCCCCTAATAAGGTCATTTCGCGTAGGGGTAACATCAACTGGCCCCCCAGAAGCCCCGACTTAAGTCCACTCGACTATTTTCTATGGGGATACCTTAAAAGTAAGGTCTACGAGGATAATCCGAGGAACTTAACCCAATTGAAGCAAAACATCAGGTCAGAAACGGCAGCAATATCGAGAGTTTTGTGTCAGCGTGTTATCGCTAATCTCCGTTCCCGATTAGAAGAGTGCCAGCAGCGCAACGGTCACCATTTGGATAACATCATCTTTTCCAAATAAATTTCCATTTTATAGTCTAATAAAAAACAATAAACATGTTTGTTTATTTCAAGTAGTTTTTGTTTTATTGAACTAACAAATACCCGATACTCTTTTTGGACACCTTGTATATAGATGACATATTATTTCTTAGTAGGGGAGAGTGGGGGAAACGCGAACGTGGGGTAATCTCGAATTCAATGGTTCTAATGTGTAAGAAAGAGATAGCCATTTTTCACTTGCCACCATTTCGGAGATCACGCCACCTTTAGTGCCAGTCAACAACACGGGAGACGCGGACGCACGTATATGTCAAGGTATGTATTTTTAAATATTTCGCATGTTCTTGATGTAATTTTTTTGGTAAATTCAAGTTGGTGCTGCTTTATTTCTATCTACGATAGTAATTTAACTTTAACATAGTGGAATACTCACATATTAATCAGCTAAATGACAATGACGCAATCTGCAAAAGAAGTATAACCTAAAATTTTTTTTCGATATTATTGTTTTTGATCCAGCAGGGTAAAGACGAACACTTCGTATCGGGCAATCTCGAACGTTCGGCATTACCCCCCTCCATTTTGTTGATTCCCCTATTATCTTTTAATTATTATTTTTTCAGATACCTCGTAATTATAAAAGAAAGACCAAACCGAAGTACAGTCTTGAAGATCTCAAAAAGGCTATACACGATGTTAAAATGAAAAAACTCAGCATGGGCAGAGCAGCAGAAACTTATAATGTTCCAAAAACAACAATTTTTGACCACCTAAAAAAAACAGTGATAAAACCATAAAGGTATATATACTAGCGTAAGAGAGGAACACAGTGTGCGAATGACATCCAGCTCTTTGTGGAAATCCTACATGCGAGAAAGAAATGCAAGAAAATCTGACATAAAACCTCTTTGAACACATTTAGTCTTCATTACTCACTTGTCAAAATAAGGTTCAGCTTTGTTTTCTATTTTGTGTTATAACCGTTTTGAATTCTACAAAAATTAATTCTTGTGATAAAAATGGTGTCGTGTTCAGTTTTAGATTACACTGTAACATATGATAATAATCCAAATAAAGAGAGATTTCACATGTAAGTACTGCCAATAACATACTGTTATCTTAATGCTTATTTTTATAAAAAGCGATCCTAAATTTACTTGGTTATACATCAGTAGTATACGGTAAATACTTTATTTTGTAAATAATTTGTTATTTTAAACAATTATGTGTACGATACAAAAATATTGTGTAAAATTACAATCAAACAATTAAGCATAGGAATTACACAAAATCTATCGATATGTCGATATTTTCAAATATAAATATTTTGTAAATTTGATATTACCTAATTGCACCTGTTCCACTGGAATAATGTCGTTAACTGTTTTTAAACATATTGTGAGGTTTATTTAGCCTGGCAGCACATTGTAAGAGAAAGTATGACATCTATACATATATACTACACATAGGGTATATATGTAAATACAAGACTTTTTCAAATGAAAATATAAGATATATACACAATTAATTTTAATCGTTATTTATTTATAATTTAAAATTTGATGCTCTATTTAATTTTAATCGTTATTTATTTATGATTTAAAGTCTGACGTTCTACCTGTTCTCTGATTATGAACGTCGTAAATAATTTAACTTTGAATGACAAAACTACTGTATACAATAGTTTAACCTCATTTTCCTCCAAGAAACTGCGGTGTTAAAAAATGCTTCCTGATAATGATGACTATTTCATAATATCCAGGTTTCCTGTAAACACGGTTAGCATAGAACAATGGAAAAAATGTTAAATAGAACAGGTGGGACTCCTCGAAAACATTCTTTGGTTTGCAGTAGACGTTTTACGGATAACTGTTTTGTCTAACTATATCACCGACGACTTTTGAAGAAAGGATCTATACCTACTGAATTTGTGCCGTTAGGGGTTTCTTTTTTTTTTTCATATGTGCTTACTAAGTATATTAAGTAATATACTAATAATACTTAATATCTAAAGTCAGAGCATTTATGCCAACTGTAATTTCTGTACAGGTCAATCTGAAGACCAAGCGATCGGTGTCAGCGTACGTTTACCGAGATATATCACCAGGACCTTCAACTTTAGAGCCTAAACCTTTATTTCAGCACTAATATAAAATAAATTTGAAAAAAAGTCCATCACAGTGAAAATATCAATTTTAGGCAAATTATCACTTTGTCTTTTACAAAAACTTGTTCCTTTATATTCAAATAAAACTTAATTACCTATTACATAAAGAAACAAAAGATATTATAGACTAGTCCAAGGCATCCAAGGCATAATTTGTGGTGTAGTGAGACGACGCGACACTCGAGTAGACAATGTGACGTCATGGGCAGTAAGAAGCCACCAGTCAAACCGCACGAAAATACATAATAATAATAATAATGTATACATCACAACAACGACTACGTCCCAAACTAAACGTTAGCTTGTGTTTTGGGTACCAAGCGAAGACACTACATACATATAACAACCAAGACCCGGTACCAGTATCGATATTCATCATATAAATACTGACCCGACCTAGGATTCGAACCCGGGACCTCCAGCTTCGTAGGCAGGGTCGCTACCCACTAGGCTAAGCGGTCGTCAAATTAATAAATATCAATAATTTCTTTCTCAGTCATTTATTGACGAATTTAAAAAAAAAACCTTCAGTGTTTTATTAGTTTTGGTTTATCTTTCAATTATATCGAGTTAAATTGTATATTTTGAACGTCATGAACTTCTCCATTGTAAATGTTTTTGTTTTGTACTTTCTCATTTTTTTGTTTACAAAGAGTTAAAATTTTGTTGTTATGCGTTGCAACGTGACGTATTGTCATTAAAAATAAAAATCGTTTTTTTATATTGTTTTATTTATTACTTGGCTTGTATTCAACTAAATATTAAAATTTCCATAATGATGTTAACGCTTTCTATACTTCTGCAAATTTTTTATTATCAACTGTTAACAAAAAAAAATATTTATTGGAGTAAAGGAAATGGCATTTGAATTGACTGATTGATGATCTGTCATTTTAAAAAACTAAAAGTTAGGAAAAGTAACTCAAAACAAAAATTATGTAGTATAGCAGATTCAAAATAATAAATAGGATTGCCGATTTCGACTTATGATAACGCGGTAATTTCAACGACACATTATCATGAAAGTACTACGTGCTATCGATAACATAAAAAACACCTATGCACATCACTAAAACTGGCTCAACCACATGTGAATTTTGCACACATACTCATTTCCGTTTCGGTCATGCGATGTTTAGATGTCAGTTGGTCTCCTACGCTAGTATATATATGTCTATGGATAAAACAGCCAAGGTCTGGACGAAAACCCTTATTTACAGACGAACAGGAAAGGCAACTTGTCGATTATATCATAAAGTGCAGTAAACTTTATTATGGCCTAACCATAAAAAAAATTCGCCAAATCGCGTACCAATATGCAGAGAAGTCCAAACTTCCGCACCATTTCGACCGAGTGAAACAGCTAGCCGGAAAAGATTGGTATTACAACTTTATGAAAAGACATTCCAGCATATCTCTGAGGACACCTGAAGCGACATCACTGAATCGTATCACTGCGTTCAATGAAACTAACATTAAAGTTTTTTATGATAATTTGAAGGCTATACAAGACCAACATCACATTCAACCTGATAAAATCTTTAATGTCGATGAGACAGGTATATCAACGGTCCAAAGAAATCAGAAAATAGTGGCAGTAAAAGGTCAGAAACAAGTTGGTAAGGCAACAAGTGCTGAAAGGGGATCTACAACCACAGTTATATGTGCATTCAGTGCAGCCGGCCAATACATTCCACCGTTTTTTGTATTTAAAAGGAAGCGTATGAATCCACAATTACTCAAAGGTAGTAACCTTAACATGGTTGGGGCTGTGTCAGACTCTGGATGGATAAATGAAAGCCTATTTCTGGATTCGCTTCACCACTTCATTTCATATGCAAAGCCTTCAAAGGAGGACCCGGTTTTGCTCATTTTAGACAACCACGAGAGTCATATAAGTCTTGATGCATTCTTACTGTGCAGAGAACATGGAATCATTATGCTAACTCTGCCACCACACACCTCACATAAACTCCAACCCTTGGACTTGACATATTTTGGCCCTATCAAGACCGCATACAATCAAGAATGTGAAAATCACATGGCAGATCGATTTGGACAGCCCGTTACACAATACGATTTTGTCGAATTGTTTACAAATGCTTTTAATCGTTGCAGTAACCTTGAAAAAGCTGCAAGTGGATTTAGATCTGCAGGAATATATCCCTTGCGCCCCATTGAGTTAGATTCGATTCAGCCATATATATCTCAGAATACAGCACAAGCAACAATGAATCCAACACAAAACATTCATATGAATACCCAACCTTCAGATAACCAAGAAACTGATGTTCAACAGGCTCCTGATGCTCACAATCATACTGATATAACTGCAAAAGCCCAAGTTCACAGTGTTGAAGATCTTAATGTCCAAGCTTCCAATACAAATCCTGTTAATTCACAAAGCGATAATATAAGTACGAATATAGTTTCCCTATCCGAGATCGTTGAATTGCCTATCATTGCTCCAAAAATATCAAAACGCAAAATTAGGAAGAAAAAATCAACTATTCTTACGAGCACCCCTATAAAAGATCAATTAGAGGAAAAGGAAAACAGGAAAAAAGCTAAAGCAGAGGAAATCAAGAAAAAACCAGAAAAAATGCCAAAAAAGGGATCTCAAATAAAAAGACTGAAATGTAATGACAAGAAGCCTTTAAATAAAGAGACTAAAAAAGTATTAAATAAATATTAAAAAATTTCAAGAATATAGAAGTCTTTAGTGACCCTAGTCAAAATACGAAAGAAAAAGAAAGAGAAAAAGGCGAAGAGGAAAATGAAGACTACTTTTGTATGTTTTGTGGAGATAAATATATAGATCCCCCCATTGAAGACTGGATTATGTGCTACGTGTGTAAAAAATGGGCTCACGAGAATTGTACTGACGGACAGTCAACATCGTTGGGTTATAAATGTGATCACTGTCGTTATTAATGTTAGTATCTAATTACCTCACTTGGTGTTCGTGTTTACCCAACTACTGTCGGGTAAAGCTGAACACCAAGAGTTTTGTTTTTTTTTTTTTTTTCATATTCTGACAATTTATTAAAAATATAAATGTTGATTAGTGAATTCGTTCGACAGATAAGTAAACTTTATAATTGAACAATATAGAAACTCTATGATCAAATTCCACTGTTTTATTTAAGTTTTCCCTTAAGTGTTCGTGTATCCCCTACATCTGAAGGGGAACCTATGAAATGGAAAAATATTTTGAATAGTGTTTTTAAAATTGTGGATATGGGTCTGTGAGTAAATTATAAGAGATAGAAATTAAACAGGATTTGAACAAGGGTTTATACTACAATAAGCCAAAAAGAGTATTTGAAACATGTTCTCAGTAATTATCGTATGTATGGTATGGGCTGTAAGCCATTATCATTGGCAATTAATAAGAATTTCAAATTTGAATTGTTAAAGAAAGAAATAAATGTTAGCATAAATGTAGGGCATTAGTGGAGGACACTTATTTATGTTTTAAATAGATTTAGACTGGACTTATGTACAGCAGTTAACATGTCAATCTAAATTGTGCCAGTAAGCTGTTATATAAGTTGTTTTTGAACATGTTTAAATACATTAAAGGAACATTAGATTTGTGTTTTACATGCCTATTATAGAGATTGTAACGATGAGATTTTAGACTATGTTGATGGTGACTGATGACAAAAAATCAATGACTGGGTATTGTTTTGAAGTGTTTGGGTGTTTAGTCATATGGGTATCCGAAACGCAGCAGTCGGTAATTTTGTCATCGACGAAGGCCGAGTATGTACCCTTAAGTCGTGCCACCAGTAAGGCCTGTTGGCTGAAGTCAATATTAAAAGACGTTTGTATAGATTCAGGACTTATTGCGATTTATGAAGATAACTGGTCAACTATAAAGATGACTGAAATAGCTATGGGCAACACTAGAGTAAAGCACTTAGATATTTTTATAAGTTTGTGAAGTAGAAAATTGACAATGAAACTATTATGTTACAATATATAAGATCCAGCAATCAAGTGGCAGATATATTTACAAAGATTTTAAGTGGTGTTGCTTTTCATTCTGTAAAAAAAAAAAAAAATTTAAGTTTTAAGAGTGTGTATTAGAGTTAGATAATAGTACATTATGATGCAAGTACGATAAGCTGCATATTATAGTCGAAGTGTTTATAGACACGAGGCGAAGCCAAGTGCTTATAATAAACCGAGAGTATAATAGCCAGCTTACTGAGTACGAGCATCATACGACGTTTTTCAATACGTTTGCGATTAAAATAATGATTCAAATGTAATAATGGCAGAAACTAAGGGCGCGAGCGGTTTGCTTACGCATGCGTCACAAACAGAATGTTCACTTGTGATTGATATAAAGTAAAAAGGCCTAGTACTGTAAAATACAACATTACGGCACAAGTTTCAATGTCATAAAGACCGTATTAATACCAAATGTATTGAAAAGTTGATTTAAAATATTTTATTGATGGAGGTGTTGAACCCAGCCATATGACAATAAAATATTTTGATATAGTGTGAATGTATGCAAATCTACTTGTCTATGCTCGCTCTTCTTAGTAGAGTCTATGAATACGTGTAACGTGTATAATAGCGGATCTGTTGCATACAGTGAAAACTTTTTGTAATCCCACCAAATATACTACAACTTGTAAACGACAAAGTCTTTTAATGATGGTCTCATAATAGGAAGATAGTTATCTACTATATCAGTTATGTGCTTAAGCTCTCATATTTTATCTAAGTTAAATACACCATAAATTTGTATTTATGAAGTAACTAACTTCGATAAAATCATATCATTTGTGTAATAGCTTAGATACCTATCTATATCAATTTTTCGTTTTTTTATTCAGTTCACAGTTACATTGCTTTTAAATAATGAATAAACATATCTTTCCGAGCTAAGCTATAAGCGACCAAAGACATATTAAGGTGAATATTGACTAAATGTATCTTCTGAGGCAAGCGATTGAATTTATAAGGGAACAAATAATTGTTAGCGTGAATTAGTTCTTCTTAGCGACACTGAATAAGTGAATTAATTCAAATTTGTGAATTCAAATATACAAACACATACATGCCTAACGAACGCCATCTTAAATTTTGAAATGACAAACAAAAAGCGGAAAAGAAAGTGATAAATATAAAAAAGGACGAAAAGAAATGGATCTGCCTCTTACTCTATTAAGAAGTGATTAAGTTTAATTACTGTAGGTAGTCCACAAGTGTGGAGCTGTGGACGATCGTTAGTAGTTTTATGTCTCGGTGACATTAACTTCTGGCCAAGATCAAGCGATTTAATCAAGGTAGGAGTCATGTCTATACAGATAATCTCCAAAAATTCGAGTACCTAAAATACAACGTACAAGACACGTAAATTATCGAAAATTATCACTAAAAGATCGACTGCTGCAAAAGCTCCAGAGGCTGCCATTATAGATATATTAATTTTTATGTATTGAAATACAGCAAAACTGTTTTAAAACGTTTATATAATTAATCATAGTTATTTTTACACTAATAAAAGATACTTTTATCGCGACTTTTGTCCGTTAAGGAAAAAATGGGCCTACCGCACTGTCATACTGTTGACCTATGTCCGTACCGCCATTCTATATAAAAACAAATACGCGGGCAACGCACGATTGCGTCGATCAGCGCGATAGTCGGCGGGATACCCATACTCGCTCTCGTACATACTCGTCTTTCTCGTGCGTGGTATCGGGGGAAAATGTTTTAATGTGAAAATTAGATCTTCTTTTTTAATTGAATGTTTAGATCTTACTTAACGCCTAGATCAAGATTGATAAACGAAGAAAAAACTCCTAAATTATCTCGAAAAAAACCCTCGACGAACGTCTAAATTCATAGCCACTTTAATACTTTAATAATATTGGCGTTTCACAAACTGCCTAAATAGATTGTAAACGGGCGAATTATGCAATATGCCTCGCGCCTGTCTCACCATCTATGAACGGTCTCACAAATGCAATGTGGTAAAAGTACATTTAACGGTAAGTACATGACAATCATTTTGGCTAATTACAATATACAAGTCTGAAATTCAAATATACTACAATTTCTTTTCGGGCAGTAACAACTACCATTGCTTGGTGTTTAACTAAAATACAATAAATTCGGACTTGTTTGTTGTATTTAGAATATATTACCACATTTATTTGTTTATATATATTATTATTATTACAAGAACACAAAAATATTTCAATACCGAGATCATCGCCCTGTTTCCATTTTATTCATATAATATTCGATATTATAATATTATTCATTACGAGTCATATCTTTACTTAGATTCTTTCATTACCTCTTGTCTCTTTTTGGGTTCCGTTCTGAAATATTGCGAAGCTAGGTCTAACAATTCTCGCCTTAATTGTTGCGCTTGCCATCTTAACTTCTGCTCTGTAAGTCTTATGTTCCTGTATTGTTCTTCCCTTTCTTCTGTACGGTGTTCCGTCAACCAACGGAGGTATAGTTCTGGATTAAAATAAATCTATTCAAAATCTGAGTACAATTCTGAGTAAAATGTTTACTATCCGACCAAATTGTTAAGAAGATTGGCTACATGTGAACTTCACACCTGCGGTGGGTGGAGGGGGTCCTGCAGCCAAACTGTTTTCACGTCGAGTGAAATAGACAATTGCCTGGAATCTACGAAGTTATGAAAGCATTAGTACCTTTAGCAATTTGATCGAATAGTAGACACTGTATGACTTATGCAGGATGAGATTTTAGTAACCAGCCAAAAAATTTCTAGATGTTAGGTATCATCAATAGACCTCATTACGTAAATAAAAATACAGATCAAATATTCATAATCATTAATCATATCCTGAATATTGTTTGACAAAATTTGTCTGCCTTCTACTTACATATAGCGAAAGGGCGACGCATGGGGCACGTGGGCGGGGCGTGTGCACGTGCACTGGCGCCCTCGTGAATGGTAACTAGCATATTGGTAGTTTTAAAAAAAGGTTTACGTAGTCTTAACTAATTATTTTCATATTGAACGATACTAAAAAGGAACAAGACGGGCAAGGGATTTTCATCAAAGGTCATTCATTATATTAAAATTTGGCTGATCATTAAAACCTCAGTCTGTATAGCGTATTTTAAAAGTTCTGTACCTCAAAAAGAAAAAAACGAAGCATTATAGTATCACTTTGTTGTCTGTCTGTCTGTCAAGACCTTTTTTTTATCAGGGACATGTGGAGATATCAAGTTGAAATGAATATCAAATATTTAAGTCTATGGTTGCTTGAAGTTGGAGCTAAAGCTATAAGCTAACAAATTTAAAAAGTACGGCAATTTATGCCGCATATTTTGACGCACCCGCATAAAGTAACAACCAATAAGGTGCTTTCTATTGACCTAAGATCATGAAATTTAGCAAGAAGCAAGATCTCGCAGCATAAGTAATGGGCAACAGCCGAAAATTGTTAATTTGCACTTATATCATACACAACATTTTTTTAAATTGTGTTGGGTTAGGGAGAACGTCTTTTCGTATTTTGTTTGTATGAAGTTGTGATACAATCGCAATTTGTAACTGTAACTGGTTATACCATTACAAAGGTGACACTTGAAAAAAAAAACTATGTCCCGCCATTATACAACTGTTTTTCTGTCCAAAAAAATAATTATTATAGAATCTAACTAAGAAACTAGATATATTTTGAAATTTTATTACAAAAAAGGGAAAATAGAACACAAGCTGCGCAAAAAATTAGGATGTGCCTATATCCTTCGGCTGTGTACGTACAACACTACGGCAATCTACGAGAGTATATCAAGAACAGACCGGAGCAAACTTCACTGACTACAGATTGACTGAAGACAAACCAAAGCTGCTTTCCCGAAATTGAATATGTGTCCTGATGCTGTGACTAAGTAGTCCAAATACAACTAGGAGCTGGAGCTCTGACTGGTCACGACCCGTTCAATAATAACCTTATTGCTCTAGGTATCACAGACAGTCTTCTGTGTAGGGCCTACATGGAGACTAAAGAGATGTGCTTTTGGGGTGCGTCGGGATGGCTCCTCCTAAGCGGAATAACTCGGATTACCGAAAACACAACGGATCTGCTGGACTTATTGGTGGAATTGGGAGTAGTGATACCCCATTAAAACAAAAAATAGGTATCGTTCGCCTCAAACTTTATGGCGGATCGGATCGGAATGCAACGCTTTAAGCGTGCTTGCACAGGTACGGTTATATACCCCTCGCTCCACTGCGTCCAGCTACACCTAAAACTCTTTACTGCGACGCCACTTGTGCCTATGTTCACATCTGTCATAAAATTTGATTGGAACTCTACCAGATGTCGTCGAGTTGCGGAAAAAGGAGCCCGACATAAGTATCAAGTAAATATTCACCTTCCCATATAATGTAGGACATTGGAGCCACTGATGGCCAAAGCACCGTCGGCGTGGGTTCGTATATCGGGCTGATATGCGACGCCAATTCTTCAGGTTGGTTCAACCATGACCACACGCTCGTCGTTTGGTCGTACACGCTAAGAGAATGACGTTCTTGCTCGTTGTCGCAGAGAAACGTACCTGGAATTGTATGTTGAATTTGCATTTCGATTCATATGTCTAATTAGAATATTGTCATATAATTGGTTAATTACCTTAGTACAACCCCGACTCTAAGTAGCCTTCTTGTAACGATCTTTAGTCCATAAAAGAATAGACTCTTACGGCTTATTCTTAAATCATACGCGGTCACTTTTAAATGTAATATGGATAATTACATTTAAAAGTGACCGCGATAAGGATAATTTGGACTCTCTCAACTTACTCAACTGTACTAAAAAACGTCACAACAGCCGGGACTTGGTACACTCAGATTGTAAGAACTGTTACATGGACATGTTAACATTTTCCTTAGGGACTAATAAAATGAAAAATGAAAAATACTCACCATATTGACTAGCGTACGAGTGCTCGAAGAGCGTGATGAGGAATGACTGCCGATACTCGAAACTGCACGGGAACTGCTCCAAGAATTGCCTGACGCAGTCAAGAAAAAGCAGAAAGGTGGGAGCCGCTTTGGCGACAGTTTGAGCATACGGTCCGCAGCGGTGACGGGTGCCGAACGGATGTCCGGCTTGCAACCATTCACGTTCTATGAGCGCCTGGAACCTGAATTTATAAGTCAAAAATTTAATTCCACTTTCAGATTATAATCACAAGTGTGATGCATTGTTAGCATAACTGGAGACGGACCAAATTCTAAACCGCCGAAATACGAAACAACACAGAAATAGCACGAATACATTCAACAGTGAAAGCAGATTATTAGGCTTCGGTCACGCTCGGCGAGTTCAGGGCCGTTTTGCACATCAACTGCAACTATGTGGTAATCTATCTATGCGATAGAAATTATTTATCTAAGATTTCGCTATGAATTATTTCTAAAGGGTTTTTTTTAATACAGGAAAACATGTTGTTGTTACTAATTATATATTTTATTTAGAAAATTTCTCATTTTGCAAATGGAAAAACCTTATCTCAGACATCTTAAAAAGAAGTAATTATAAATGCTGTAACTAAGCAGGCTATCTGTTTTAAACATGCAAATTGTAATACATAATAATTAAAGACGATTCTAAAAATGGTTATATTTCCTTTTTTAAAACTTAATGTTTACATACTCGACAACGCTTTTTCAATAACAGTTAATAGATCTGCCTACTGTTGATGGCAATAGGTGGGGATACAGTAGGCCGTCTCAATCGTTTAAAAATAGGTGTTGCCAATGTTACAATACCAGTGTGTTTACTGTTTCATATGATTTTTATTTCTTTATAATACAATATTATAAGCTAGGTGGATTTCAATTTTCTTTTTATAATGACTATTTAAAAGCGCTCGTCAGTTGACCTCCATACGAATTTTCCTATGTTTATTTTATATGATTTATAAATTAAATTTTGAAAGTAGTAAACATATAATGTCCCCGGAAGGGTATTTATGCTTATTGAGAAATAATAGTCATTATGATCATAAAATTCTGCAGATTTCAACTAATTTTAAGTTCTAGTTTAATCAAACATTATCACAGAGAAATAAGAAGCTTTTATGTGTAAAGGAGGTTAGAATCATATCGATTTTTCTTATAATGTTAAACCGCTTTTTTTGCTGGAAGACGTCGTCCTTAAAAATTATTATAAAAAAAACAATCTGACCCACGCACTGTCCTGCAATCAGGGCTAAGGATGATCTGCACCAACGAACAAACGAGTAATGTAGCATCTTCGCCTTTAGTACCATGTATGAGGACTGGCTCGGCTTTCTGTAACAAATAAATTAGCATATTTTATATAACCAGTTCATTTCGCGCTTTCGTATTTTTTGTAAGCGTTGTTGGTTTGTAAAGTTGAACATTTACCCTGGTCACCAGGTTTAAGTAGCCTAGGTTAAGGAGGGATTTCTATATTTCTTGGGTGACATTATTTGTCAAGCAAGTCATAATTTATACAACTGCCGCACATTGTTTCATTTGTTTATATACATAAATACTTTTCGCCCGCGGCTTCACTCGGATTACACGTTAGTATCGGAACTGCAAAGGGAAGTTACGCTCGAGGATCTTGGGGAATGTTCTAGAAATCATTGGATTAGTCTTAGTGAAGATTCCACACGTATACATTTTCGCTGCCCACTACCAATCAGGCACAGCCACCACTACCCAACACCCTTAAGAAGGCACTGCGCGCGTGAACCCCCAAACAGACGGTCGTAAACGATTACGTTAATACGCACGTTAATCTTGGTATAGTTGGAATTATAGTCTCATTTGAACTAGCACTAGATTTAATTAGAGTCAAAACTCCAAAATCTCTAGAATGTAGAAATTTTGCAGATTTGACCTAGTTGAGTGATGTCAACAAGTGAAGATCAATTTGTAAACAAATAAACGATTGAGTTATTGGTGTGTGTAAAAATAACTTGACGATTTTATAAGAGGATGTCAAGATTAATGGATTTCATTCACTGTGAAATGTCAAAAATCTGTCAGTTGGTTTACAGAGTATGACTAAAATCTGGTCACAAATGAGTAACAACTGATTGTTATATACCTAGTGCAATATTAATAATTATTATAATATTCTGGGACATTCAACACAGCGCCATCTAGTCCCAAAGTAAGCAAGTATGCTTCTTATGGGTTACTAGACAACTGATATACATACTTAAATATTCCTTATAATATATACATATATAAATAGTTTACACCCAGTGACAGAACAAATAGACATGTTCATGCACACAAATATTTGTCCCAGGCAGGAATCGAACCCGCGACCCTTGGCTCCGCAGTCAGGGTCTCTAACCACTTGGTCGATTGGTCAGTCAGTGTGAGTTAGAAAATAGTAACAAACATTTGAAACATTTTAAAAGGTTCTATGTGTGCTACAGTAACCATTATACGAGTGAACAAAAACTATTTAAAATAGAATATGTATAACATACAGAGTTTTGTTAATATATTGAAATTATACAAAATATTTTATTTATAGTTACTGGTCAGTGTGAAGATGGACGGGTAACTTTTTTTTTAATTTTATTATGTCATTATTACTTATCTTAAGGATTTAGAGAACTCTGATTAAATATTGCCCTTCATATTCTAGGGACTTTTTGGGGTGCAGAGCTCAAACACGGGAGAAAAAGTTGCTAGACGAGTATAAAACTGAAAGACCTTTCACCTCTCTAACAGGAGAAAACAATAAAAAAAAGTTGAAAATTCAGCTTTGATTGATAAAAAAATAACTATATGTTTTATAGCTGTGACTCTGAACATTTTTTTGGTAGTGTTCAATCAATTTTGACGACCGTTTAGCCTAGTGGGTAGCGACCCTGCCTACGAAGGTGGAGGTCCCAGGTTTGAATCCCAAGTCGGGTCAGTATTCATATGATGAATATTGATACTGGTACCGGATCTTGGTTGTTATATGTATGTGGTGTCTTCGCTTGCTACCCAAAACACAAGCTAATGCTTAAGTTGGGGCCTAGACGTTGTTGTAATGTATACATTATTATTATTATTTTGACAGACAAGTTACACTTCCAAAAAGTTTCTGCAGGACGGGTTGGGATGTTTTAATTTATTAATTATTGTGTTTCAGCACCTGATGTATATGTTGGGCAATAATACATGCAGTATGGAGGGAGTTCCTCACGCTCTCTGGCCACCCGCACGATTCCAAACGTGATATCCATTTGTCGCTCGAAATATCGCGTTCATTGCAAGCTGTAACATTAGTATTTTCATATATAACATAATCATATTTTAACTTGAACAAATAGAAAAAATAAATACATTTTTACTCATTTTATTATATTCGGAAAACATTGGAACTGTACCTCTTTCAATATTATTTTTGTAATTCATGACAAAAGTTGATAAGAGACATATAGTTCACTAGATTATAACATATTAAAATACAACGAAACGAAAATGAAACTAAACGAATTTTAATAACATTTAATAAATAGATTTCGATATTATTTTTTTTGACGTTATTATTTCATACTTTTCTAAACAATATTCCTTATTTTAAATTCTATATAATACCTCCAAAATGTTATTATTATCAAACACTATTATTTAATTACCAATAATAACATGAAAAAAAACCAAATAAAATAAAGTTTCACCAAAACATAAGATATTTATGACCACAGAAAAATTTCTCATACAAGCGTCATCATAATAAAATAGAAGGAATAGCCATGCAAACTGACCAATAAAATTAATTCATTCAGAATGTCTACTTTTTTGTCTAGGGCTTTGTTCTTCATTTTTTTCTTTTTTTTAAATAAGGTAGTAGTTTTTACAAAATTATCAAAGAATCAAACTCTTTCAATTTGGCACAGCCTCAAGTATATAGTCACCTAAAAAGTTAATTTGACGTCATTAAAAAATAGTTTCTCGGATCAACTATTTAAACATTACTTGAAATAGCTAATTTGTGACCCATCAATGTTTATAAAAGCATTTAATAAATTGAAAACATAATAAAAATCATTGAAAGCAGTTGATTTTATTGCATATTCAATGTTGTTTAGGGCTTTAAATCATCATCTATCTAAGACATGCTGTAGACAATTGTCGCATTTTATCTGAACCACCACCCACCCTAAGATTTTTTTTTGTTGAAATGTTCTATCTATAAAATCTGTGTAGAACTGTTTATTGAAGACATATTGCTAATTTGACGACCGCTTAGCCTAGTGGGTAGGAGCTCTGCCTATGAAGCTGGAGGTCCCGGGTTCAAATCCCAGGTCGAATCAGTATTTATATGATGAATATTGATACTGAATGATATTGAATGTTGTTATATGTATATTGTGTCTTCGCTAGGTACCCAAAATACAAGCTAATGCTCATTTTGGGGCCTAGACGTTGTTGTGTTGTATACAAAAAAAATTAAAAAACTAGTATACCTTCAATTAGTTTAGAGTAACTCTCTAATAAAGGTTGATGACTATCTACATCATCCATTGATCTATTGTAAATCTTCCATTGTGAATAGTTTGAATTGGACTCTGTTCCGCCTCCTGTAAGATATATACATATACATTTTTTACTTATAAGTTCAATAGATTTAAAGCTAATAAAATAGTTATTTTACTATATTTGTACATGTTCATTCTATGTCCTACCTTATTATATTGCTTATAACATGAGATCCATTTTCAGGGTGTCCACCGCTAATGTCAGAAAAAATCTCTGACTTTTCTGACTATTTTTTTTTTTCAAATTTCCCTGACGAACTACATTTGAAACAAACGTTTTAAATTGTACGCCATATTATGATCAAAACAGGCATGTGACACACTATGAAAATCGGGCATCCTAAGGCATAGGTATGAGTCTGAGTTAAGCCTACACAAACATTTGGTTGTGAGAAAGCTGCTTGATCCCATACAGTTTGACTGAAGCTCAAAAAACTAATCTCATCACTAGATGCAAAACCATGCTTACTGTTTTCAATAAAGGGACATTTTTGGTGTGCGACATAGCTACAGGCAATGAAACATGAATTTACAGCGAAGATTCCGAAAAGCAAAGCAAAAATCGACTATTTGGATCTTTCAAGGTGAGCAAAAACTAACCAAAATGGCGAACGCGCAAAGTGCTGCGAAACGGATGGTCGATTTTTTTAACAACACAAGTATAAATCAAGCAAAACTTTATGGCCGATTCAAAAGTAGAGACGTGCAGCGTTGCCGTAGCACATGTGAGGTGTGAGCGAGGTTTTATATCTCCGTAAACTCGCATTCGCCTCATAGTCAGAGCGGACTTACAATTTGGTTCCATCTGTATTTTTGCTTTGGATAATCGGCATACTGTTAAGGCTGCATCATCTTATATTATGACAATGCCTGTCTCAAAGACCAACAAAAGAATATTTGAAGGTGTTAAACATAGTAGAACTACTGAGTAGTCCTACATAAGTCCGAACCTGGCACCTAGTGACTTTTATTTGTCCCCAAAAATTAAGAATCAACTGTGGTCAACAATTTTCACCTCCCAAACAAGCTGTTGGAGAGTATGACATGTTTCCAAGGTCACAATGGCAAAGTCAATATATGTTATTAACATTGGCTTATTTTCATGCGAAAATGTATCAACTCTTATGGAGAATATTTTGAGAAGCAATTAATTAATTTTTGGCTATTGAACCCATTGTAGTTTTTCCTTATTTATTCCGAAAACTTTCAGTGAGTGCCATGTGTCTCTGAATACATTATTGTGGTAATTAATTACCTTGTTCTTCTTTTAACATACCTTTATTCTGTTGCTGCGTTATACAATTAGAACTCCTTAAATCATAAATGATCCCTTTCATTCCAACACCGACGATTGCATTCAAAATTTTCTCATCTTGTCTGCACCGGCGATGTTTTGGTCCATACAACGGCTGACCAGCTCTCATAAGGACAGCCTGAAAAATAAGAAAATAAGTATGAAAATTAAAATACTTTTAGTATTTTTAGATGCGGAAGGCGGAGCATCGTGTTTGGTGGTCAGTCTTGAGAAGCCTATATCCTGCAGTGGAGAGACATGGGCTAATGATGACGATGATGAGTGTTTCTGTGACATAAAAGTTATCTGTATTTATAATTAATCAGAATAAAATTATGATGTGATATGCCCATGGACACTCTCGGGTTTATTTGGGAATATCTATTAATCTATTCGAGAGGAAGGTAAAATACATTCCACATTTCATTATGATGTCATTCCCCATAAGGCTTGGTGCCTGTGAGCTACTACTGACTTAAGTCAAATCTGACTTGGGTTTAACTGCCAGCTCAATAGTTTCATAGAATTTTAAACCTTTCAGAAAAACTGAGATGGGATTAGGGCTTTCTTTCTCTACTATTCCCGTTTCATAGCCACCCTACACCCTATATGTAAAAAAAAACACATACACAAATTATTAGTTTTTTACAAATTAGCTGGATTATTTGATTAAAGGCCAGTAAACAAGAATTTTAAATAATTCTGATAAAAATTTAGGGCAACTTAAACATGAATGTTAAAAATGTTAGCACAATAACTTCAGATCAATTCAACTGTAGAGACAAAAGTTTGATCCCCAGTTTGGACAAATATTTGTGTGCATGAACATGTCTATTTCAGTATCTGAGTGTGAAATATCTATTTGATATTATAAAATATGTATGTATATAAGTTTCAGGAACCCCTAGTTCACACTTTTCCTAATTTGGGAGTAGATGACCATGTGTCGTGATAGCCCAAAGCACAACGAACCTGTCTCAAATTTATAAGGCCCCATAAGGCCATGGTTCGAATCCGGGCGTGTACCAATGAGTTTCTCTGACTTAAGTACACAACTATCACTGACTCTGTGCTTCGGAGGGCACGTTAAGCAGTCGGTCTCGGACGCAGTTAATAGATGGCGGTTGTTATAGTCCCCAACCCGCAGTGGAGCAGCATGGTGGATTTAAGCTCCAAGCCCCCCTCCTCACCCTGGGGGAGGCCTAAGCCCCTGCAGTGGGGTAAAAATGGGCTGATGAAGTGAAGTGAAGAAGACCATGTGAGAGATGTCCCAGATATTATTATTAGATGTATTACTCATTGATATGCTTGTATTGTAACATTTTAAACGTAAGTTCTTATGGGAGTATTTAGGGTGTATTAAGATCTAATTGAAATGAACTATTTATTTTGACAGCTGTTTTGTATGGATATAAAACCACATACTGTCCTGTTTTGGTGTAAAAAAAAACAATATTTCTATATAAATTTAAGTGCTAAAATAACGTCGGCAAAAAGCCTAAGCGGGCTAAGTGAAAGCTAGATATGAATATGCCCTTTAAAGAATCAGTAAATTACTTACACCATTACTATGCCTATAAGATAGAACAGGGAATCTTCCCCCTTGTCTAAATGATGCTGCAAATGTAAGGCATTCATCATCTACACTTTTTGGTACCAGAACACTTTTGGGATAACTAATACAGACATCATAACGATGGTTTACTCTTGATACTCTCCATTCTTCTGTAGCTAGTACTTTTGTGAATTCACCTTCAATACTGAAAATTATTAAGTATTAAAATATGAAAATACAAATATGATTTACTTATGGTATATCTGAATAATAGTATGCCAATCATAAATAAATGCTGGCTCATGTTGGTATTCCAGTCTATTCCATACAATAGTGATCATCATTATAAAATATAAAATTCTATCCCAGGAGCTGCCCTGCCTTTGCATGAGAATTGTAACATTCTCACAAATTAAAATCGAACATCATTTTCTTATATGATTCTCAGTGTACAAAGAAATCTATTTTTACATAAGCAATACTGGTTTTTGGTAACTGTACCTAAAGTGATAATTTTTTTTAATTACATGTTTTGCTATGGTGGCCATCAGAGATAGTATGTAATCAAATCAAAATAAACTACATTTTTGTTTATGAACACTAGTAGACTTTGAATAGGCCATTATTTTTATGTAACTAGTCACTTTTAGTTTTCGCTTGCAGCTCTGCCTGCATGGTCCCTTCAAATATACAACCTTCTTAAAAATGATTTCGCTTCATTGCACCATTATGAAAAACAGAAATGAAAAACTGTGTAACTCATTGGAACCTTTAACTAGGAGTAACATGTAAATTTTCATTCCAACAATTACCACCATACAAAAAAAAAACATGCCATTCTGGTGCTGGTTACGATGTGAAGAAAGAACTAATTTTATATCCTATGGGAACATTTAACTAGAATGAACAGTAGCCTACAATATTCTGTCCCTTCAAAATATCACATTCATTCATTGCTCCATAAGAAAAGAATATTTCAGTATCCTATGGGAACATCCAACCGGAATAAAAACTAGTCTATTACCCTTCATTTGTTTAACTATGTCCATTTAATATATCACCTATTGTGTTGGTTTGTTACAAAATGAAGAAGAGTTAACAAACATTACGACTTTCGCATTTATATATTTTTAGTATGGATTGTATTTGAGGAATTTACAGATTAGTCTAAAACTGTACAACTTACGAGCTAATTATGTGACAACACCCCTCAGAATCAACACCCATAATAACTGAATACATACCTGTACAACATATACCCATTTTCTTTTATAGGATGCATATGCCTATAAAAAAATGGATAAAACAGACTGGGTTCTGTTATATTAGACAGATTTTCAAGGGTCTGTGCTAACAAATTCAATTCTGTGCTTGTGCTTATATCAAGTTGAAATATTCTCAAGTCTTTACATTTTAGATATAGAGAGCCACCCTGTGAAACACCACCACTTGGTTTATTTTCCTTTTTTTCTATCAAATCAATGTTTTTGTGAAGAAGCTAGAACATTAAAAAAACTATTGAGTTTACTTCCTTTTAACACTAATGATACAAATTAAATACAGAATATACATAAATAAGGAAACATACCCACAGTTCACGTACACCTTCTTTTCTGGAACTTAAAATAAGATGATGGCCTGTTATACACACGGTGCCATCAACATTCTCATGATGAGGATATTTTAGAATTACTCCATCGAGTTTATTAATGAGAATAAGTTCTATAAACTCCATACCTACCTATTTAAATTGTTAAATATGAATGCTATGTACGAATAATATAAATTATATATTAGTGGTAAAAATCATTAGTTTTTCTGTTCTTTTGAATACTGATCAACGCTGACGCAAATTGACAATTTGGACATCTGCCTGAATTGATCTGAATGTGATGGACAAGGAATCTGTGAGTGATGGATTTGATTCATTTGGTTTCTTCTAGATCCACACACTTCCAGCGTCACAACAATCAAGAATCAGCCATTCCCGGAATCGGCAGATTCAGCAGACCACTGACCACATTGATTGACGCTATAGCAGGCAGGCAGGTGAGGCAGACTGGGCACACTAGTAGTCACTACTATTGGCAACTACCATCAACTATGGTGATAACGTTTGCACCGCATCCATTAAATATGTATATTTAAGATAATACCTAGTCTAGTGTAATTGTAATGTAATTTCAAGGAACTTGCAATTAAATAATTTACTTGTAATTCCTTTAATTTATTTTTTTGTAATAAGTATGAAATAATACAGCCACAAATCGCACAAATCGAATGGGAAAAAAACGTGCGAGAAAGAGAAACCACTGGACGTCCGTCACTGGAAAGGAAATCACAGTGATAAGAAATGAGAGAGGAATACGAATGCAAGGCGAGTATGAAAGAGACAGCCACAGGAAACATCGGAAACATGGCTCAGCTTGAGAAACAGAGTGACAATACCGAAGCTGATGTAGTCAACCCAGTCAACCTGAAGTATAGCCAATTGGCCAATGGGGGCAGCGTGCATGCATGTGTATAGAGCAGATTTATTCTTTATGGTTGTGATCTGTGGTTGTGATTTGTCGATGGCTGTCGATGTCTGGCCTGCGTTTTGCTGCTTTTGGCTGCTTTTCTACAATTCTTTCAATGTGAATGTGATATTTGTTGGTTTTTTCATCGAGTTGATATTAAAACGTTGCCTAATGACATGTAGGATCGCGTTAGACAAACGCTGTTCACAATATTTATAATCACTTTCCAAAGTCCGTGATATAAGGTATTTATGTTGTTTAACTGTATTAATGTTCGCCCTCTTGTCGCCGCGCCGAGCTGTGTTCGACGGCTTCTTTTGTGATTTTGCGTTGTTTTATACCAGAATCATTTACTTATAAAATAGGTTATATTAACTACAGCAAAAGGCGTTGTCGTAAATTATCTTGTATCCCTATAATAAAATTATTTGAAAAAAAACTATTAGCAACAAACACCTTTTTTTACTCATTTTATTATATAGGTACATAACTCTATTAATCTCAGGTAAAATGGAACAAATAGAAACATCAACAACTGATGCTCCATCACTTGCACCATGTGATGTACCACCACCTGTGAAAGATAATATTTCTGTAGAGAATTCTGATGCCACCAAAGACACTACCATAATATCGACAGTATCAACACCTAATACAGAAAATAACATATCAACTACTATAGCGATATCTGAGAAAACCATGGAGACAGATGAGACACCAACTGCTAAAAAACAAAATGAGTATAAATGTACAGTCACTATAGAAGTAGATGTTAAAGAAGAAGAGAATCCAGACAATGTAAGAAAACATGGAGTGGAAAGTATTGGAAAAACTAATGAACCAACCGAAACAAATGAACCAACTGAAGAAAGTGAAAAAACTATAGAACCAACCGAAAAAACTATAGAACCAACCGAAAAAACTAATGAACCAACCGAGAAAACTAATGAACCAACCGAAAAACTTAATGAATTAACCAAAAAAACTAATGAACCAACCGAAAAGACTAATGAACCAACAGAAGCAACCAATGGTGCAACATCTGATATTGAATGTAACCCAGATACTACTACAGAAAAAGAACAAAATAAAAGTCTCAGTAGAGAGTTAAAATCACTCATGAAAGCTGCGAAAGAATCGAAAATAATTACTGAGTGTACACAAGTTAAAACAAAAATGCGCAAATCGAGAATTCCTGAAGTATCTAGTACAATTATTGCAGAAGCAAGTAGTATTCAAGGTGCTAGAAGAAACAGTGCCACCTCACAAAAGAGTAATTCGAGTGAGAAGTCTGACAAAATATCTCAAAAGAGGTCAATGCGGTCACAGAACCCTGAATTTGTAAATAAACATAAACAATTTTTGCATTCTGTTACTGGAAAAGCACACAAAGAGACCCTAGACAGTTTTCACAGACATTCAGACTCAGATTCGAATGATGAAGGCGAGATAAATTCCACACAAAATAATTCAACTGAAAATATACCAAAAAGACAGAGAAAAATAAGTGAGAAAGTAAGTATGAATTCCTAGGACTTATGATATTTACTATCAGGTACAGGTTGCCTCAACCTTTTTGTCGGATACAAAAGTAGGCACAAGGCACGTCTCAGTAACCAGTTAAAGCTGCCAGTGGGACGCAATGGTGTGAGGGGGCAGTGCATTCCTCCCATAAACCCCGCGGCGTCGGCGTGTAGGGCTGTGCATTCCTCCCGAAAACCCCACGGCGGCCTATCACGCTTGATACCTGCGCGAGCCCGTATTTAACGTTGTATTCAGATACGACATAAAGTTTAAGGCGATCTGTAAACATAGAAAAAAATGCCACAATATCACAAGCTTATTACAGATGCTTTGATCTGCTCCCAGGCAAAAATGTAACAAACCTTAAACAAATTTTTATTCTTATTAATGGTTCTTTAAACACATGTTTTCAATTACATGTTTGAATTACTGAATGTCAATTCAAGTTCATGTAAAAAAAAATTGGTTATGACAACCATGAACTGACTAATGGTAAGTAAAAAGTTTCATTAATAAAATCTTAATTAGGTATTATGAAATGAATGGTAGGAATGATAAAAGTCAGATTATACAAAATGGCCACCCAACAAACTAATTGACATTTTTTGGTGTTGTATTTTGCATTATGTAATTATTATATAATTTTGAACAGTGTTTGAGAAATAGAACAAAGAAATTTAAAGGATTTAATTGAAAGTAAGTTAATACTATTTTCTGCTATCTTACTATTGCAAGCCCTGTCACATGGTAGTTTTCATATTTTATAGGGAATAGTTCTTTGAGAAAAACTAGAATATTGTTAAAATAGGATACTTGTAAAGTTATTATGCGGATCTAGCATTCTAGTAGAATCTAATATTAAATCTTGAATTTTTTTTTAAATTAGCTATAGTGTGATCTGTTAATTTAAAAAATGTTGAAAGGCTGAGCTCTGGCAATATAGTATTGTCCGACTTTAATTATGTTTAAACAATAATAAAAATATTTTCAATTATTTTTTTAGCAACCACAAGATACAACAATGAGATTGAAATCAGACTCTTTTTGTTGGAGATGTCACTGGTCCTTAAACAGTAGTACAAATGAGAAGCGTGCAACACAGCCTCCAGCTCGATGCAGCGTATGCCCTAGGAGCTATCACTTTAAATGTCTTTCTTTAAGTGAACGTACCAAAATATCTGAAACACGCACGCCAGAAGGTGACAAGAACTGGGTGTGTCCTGAATGCATGACGATTTTGCATGCTGAGAACTCTGAAATGAGGTAATTATTAAATATTAATGTTAGACTTACTTGGCAAAATAGGTCAATCAAGTTTTGTAATACATTGAGGTATGCTGTTATAATGCCATAGGATCATGTCTAGATGTAAACATTAGGAAACATTAAGTACATATTCTGAATAGAGGTTATATAAATTATATATTCCGTAGAATAAATGGTGCTATGTTTGGTGCAAAAAGACAACATTGTGGGAAAAATATATTTAAAATTTGATTTCTTTTTTAATGTTAGATTTAATCTACCTAACTATTTAGTAGTATACTGACTGTAATTAGCAGATCACATATTTATAGTAGTTTATAGTATTTTAAATTTGACAAATAATGTTTTTTCAAGTTGAATGTTCTCAAATACTTTGTCAAATTCATAGCTTCCCAAAACAACAGAAATCGGGTAAAATGTTTATTTCATTTTATTTTATTTTCACATTTTTGGAGGAACAACAGCTTAATTTAGTGTACATGGTTTACAAGATAGTTTCGACGAAGCCAATTGCAGCTTCTCACAGATAGAAGTACTATTAATAAAACAGAACAATGAACAAAAACACACAGCTATAACCTGTGATATCAACAAAATTCAGGCCACACCCTTTATAATTGGTTAGGTATTTATGACTAATCAAGTTATTTTTCAAAAAACATTTGACTGATCCGCTGCCTCGCCACCACGCAACTAGTGTTGAATAGGTCTAAGTCTATTTCTGCACATAATTTATTAAAGTTGTTGCTGGCACGCCACATGAAACTGTTTTGTCTGTAATTGGTTGAAGCGTAAGGAAGATCAATGCATACATTATTTCTTAACGAATAAGTAGGGACCCTAAGTGATATTTCCTATGTAGTAAATGTTTTATAATAAGGCACATCTTTGTGTTATAAAAAGTTGTGTGCAAAGCAAGGCTTCATAAATAAATGACTCCTCCAAATTATGTGATTTTGAGCACTTTCAAGTATAACAGGCATACCCTCTTAGTGTTAAAATTCCTAAATTTTTTCCTAATTATTTACAGGTCACCTGCTATGCGCAAGATCTCACTGGGAACTCTTCACGATCTTCTAAGACATGCACTCAAGAGAATGAAGGAACTTAATGGGGTAAATTTATTTTGTTTATAGTATTTATTCAAAATTATTAATACTATGTAGATATCAAATTGGAAATAGGTTAGATCACAATATTCTGCAAATATTTATTTTTAAAGGTATTGTAAATGAAAGCGTCCTTTAATATAAAACGACATTGGGGTTCATTTGAAAAAAAAGACACGATGAAAATGAAATATGTCAATCATTTTAGTGGACCTATTAATGCCCGTATATTGTTAGTAAAGCTAAAAAAAAGTACGAGAATATCGCTGATGGTGCGGCCACCATATTTTATCTTTGTACCTATAAAATCATAATGTTTGTCAGTCTGTTCCGGCTAATCTCCATAACGGCTGCACCAATTTTAATGAACCTTGCAGTCACGAAATGGATGTTGTCAAGAGTGATTATGCTACTTTTTGTCTGCCTGTCTGATTCTGATCTGATTGTAATAAAACTTTGCAGACATGAAAAGTAGTCAAATGAATGTAGTCAAGAGTGATGGGCTGCTTTTTGTCTCTGTCTGTCTGTTCGTGCTAATCTCCAAAATGGCCGAACCTATTTCAATGAAACTTGGCAGTCATGAAAAGAAGGTTGTCGTTAATGATATAAACTACTTTTTGTCTGTCTATCTAAAGGAGCTAATCTTCAAACGGCTGAACATTTTTTAATGAAACTTGGCAGATGCATAGAAGTGCTTGTCATGAGTGGCATAGGCTACTTTTTGTCTGCTTGCCTGTCTGTTCATGTACACCACGCAAACGAAGTTACTCAATCGATGGCTTATCATTGAAACTCAACAGTTTTTAGTTCACTTCTAAACAGCAATCCACTGAAACATAAACGGAAGGATATTATATGATCCAATAATTTAACAATATTAACTTGGACAAAATCAAGTTTTCTTATGGTGGGGCCACACTATAATGTGTAATGCTGTTAATTATCACATTAATTGTATAGCTATATTTTCATTTTGTAAGTAGGACCATAATTAATCAGACATTAACAGCATTACACGTTAGTGTGGCCGCAGCATTAGATAGCAACATCACGTAAGTTGACATAAGTAATCATAGATACCTACAATATATGATGGTTTACTACTTCGTCTATACACGGATCCAAGGGAGTGGTGAACTAGGATTTAATATCAAACACTAAGATTTTCAACTAAATGTGATGAAAAGTACCACCTTCCAAGCTGTATTTTTATCCTGACTGGCTTTTGCTGAAAAGCTTAGGGGTGATTCTGATTGATTTATAATTAAAGACAGTAGAAAATAGGAAGGTATCACATGAAGTAAGGAAAAATCCAAAAATATATATATTTTCTAATTATCTATATGTGGAATCGTTAGATGACAAGTTTAGTGCAATGGAATTTTATATATGAAGACCCTTTAAAGTAATAGTTCATTTTAGTACCTATCCCTTTTTTTCATTCATTATTATGGGCAAATGTAATTATATAAGAAGTTTTAATTTTCAAAGCCAGGTTTGATCGCAAACTATGCAAAAATTGAATATTTAAATATGTAAAAGGTTGTGAGTTGCGATGCCGTCATAATGAAATCCATGGGTCGCGTCGCGCGTCGGTCGGTCGGTGACTTTCTCAGCAGAACATTCTCGCGCGTCGATCATTGAGCGCAACAATCGTGACCTTGCTTCTTATCTGAGTAGCATGAGCGTCTACCTTCGTCCCTTTCTAACGTATGAAGCGATCGATATGATATTGTCTGCTATCTCTTTCTGCGCTATTCTATTAATAGGGGCCACGAGTTTCGACGTATTTCGACGCTTATCCGTATCCCGAATTATATTGTAATATTCTTACTAGGAATGCTATATATCTCGTGTACGAAGTTGGGGGATAAATCGAGTCGTTACTAGTAGATAGTAGATATCGATGAAACGCGAAGAAAATCGTCGCGCCCATTTTATTAATTGATGAATGAAAAGTACATTTTGTTACTAATTGTTTTTTTTTTTCGGAATTTTAAAATTTAAATGTAAACGTAGGCGTACTTTAATATTTATTTTTGTTTTTATAAATGTATTTTTACTAGGAAATACGCACGGATTAGCTTGCATGGAAAATTGTCTTCTGGTCCCAATACAAAGAAATCACATCTTTCTGGCCTTGTTTTAATAATATGCTGTGTTCGATGGCTATGTTAGTTACATTACATTCCACATAATTTTTTGTGCTGTTCTATTACCTGTATAGGTTTATTAATTTATGGCAATTTTATAAAAACCGAAGGCCCTGCCTTATACTTGTGTACCTATAAGAAAATTGTATTTGCCCTGAGTTAGACGAAGCAACAACCTAAGAAAAAAAACTTTGTTTTTGTCATAACTTATAAACTACTTCAAGAAACGTCTTTTTCCGTTTTAGTAGTTTAAATACAGAATATGTCACGTAATATACAGAAATTACAAATTGTTAACTAATTTAATTTATGAGATAGATCCAGTAACAAAAATGGTCTAAAACATACAACTTTGACGACCCCCTATTTTTTATATACTTATGAAAATAAAAAGGATCAAGTAATATATTTGTACTCTATTTAGTTAATAATCCTATGCAAAATAGGCGCTTTGACGTCAAGTTGCGGAAAAAGAGCCCGTCCTCAAGTGTCAAGTAGTTAATAGTTTTTAATTTTTTTTGCAGTTTTTTTATATTTTTTATTAATGGGACTCTGCAAAATATATATTATTATTATTCGATTTGGGTCAAAATTTTACACAAAATATCCAAATATCAAATACTTACGCAACTCATTTTGTTTATGAGCTAGAGACCCAGACGTACCAACAGAAGGATAGATAGACAGAGGAGTGACAGCAATATGGTTCCATTTTGCTTTTTGGGTGCAGATCTCTAAAAATCTTTTTTCATATTAGATAATTGTCGTGGTACAGGTGGCTTTGGTACTATGCTGACCTTGAAATTTTCTAAAAGTATTTTGTAAGTAAATACAAAATGGAAACTCATGATATTTTGATATAATAATAATAATGTTTGAAGGCTTGTTTACACATATCACTGGTCTCTAGCTGGGGAAACTTGTAGGGAGTAGAGTCAATGAATCATACTTACTAACAAATATCCAAACGTGTACAATGTATATAAGTATGTCGTGGGCGTACTCTCTAATTGGCGCGTTTACAAATTGCCTAGGCAGGTAAGCCATTATGTTAGGAAACCTATGAAAATGAAAAGTGCTAAGGTGTCTACGTATTTTGTTGCTCCTCGTAACTAACTTATAGCCGTTGTTGGTTAATGTGAAAGGCTTTCGAGTGTGTAATTGATTTGCAAGATAACCCTAATTTAACTTAATCTTGTGGTACGTTGTAGCATGTAGGCGAATAGGTACAACGAATTTACAATTTACGTGATTATCCACCAGGCTGTTTGCCTCTTTGTAAACGGCCGAACCCATTAATCTGCCTACGACGTATAAAAAGTTTCGGTTGTTAATATTCTGTCAACCCGTAACTTCGAGTCCTAATAGCTACCGTTTTGAGGTTCACCAGATGGCGGCGCATCCTGTGTGGGCGGTCAGTTATCAAAAAAATGTCTGTGGTTACTGTTATATTAATTTTATTATCTATCGTATTGGGATCACCACAAACATGTTTATTATTTTTATTTACAGTATTTAACATTTTCTAAGCATACTTCTTCTCATTAGCGCATTTGGTCCTAAAGCCAAGAGCGATAACCCCCATTGACTTACATACAAATTTTTATGTTACATTTTATTGGACTTTACTGGAATAGTTTAAAATTACCTACAATTTGGTTGTGTTAGTTGGTCTACCTGTATATAATATCTATACATCGAAAAAATAGGATTTGTAGACGTTTTTACAAAAATGCATATCTACAAAGCTTTACCTACATATATCTATGTTAAATCAAAAACGTTATGTCCAGTAAAACTTTACAGAAATTGATATGGGTTTCTTGTAGCATTGTGTCCACACACTTGTTGCAGGGACGTCTTCAATCTTTGTTTCTGAAAAGTTTTACATTTGTATTACACTGCTTCTGATATACAGATATATAGTACCTAAAAATTGAAGAGTTGATCATTCGTTATCACTTAATAAAAATTATCAAATTGATTCTAAAACTATAATTGTTATCAGACTGACAATCAGAAGTTCACCTTGTACTTTATTATTACGATCAATATATGTTTGTAATTATTTTCTAGGTGGACCAATTCATGCAACCGGTAGACCGCACTAAGTTCCCAGAATACGACAAATGTGTAGTCCACCCCATGGACTTGACACTCATGGGTAAAAATATAGAAAAAGGTCACTATGGTAGTACCGAGGCTTTCACTGCTGACGCCCAATGGATACTGCATAACAGTATCGTGTTCAATGGAGGTGAGTTCCACACTTAATGATACGCTACTATTAAAAGTCCAAACATCGAACATATAGCTTAGGAGCCATCCATTAATTGCATTAATTACCTGAGGGTCAAATACGGGGGGGATTCGGATAGCATCACAATTGATCAAGAAGGGACTATTATAATATATGCAGAATTATTTTCGCAAAATTCTATTATTTTTTTAAAAATAATGTGTACATCACAACGACGTCTAGGCCTCAAACTAAGCATTAGCTTGTGTTATGGGTAACAAGTGAAAACACCACATACATATAACGACCAAGACCTGGTACCAGTATCAATATTCATCATATAAATACTGACCCGACCTGGGATGCGAACCCGGGACCTCCAGCTTCGTAGGCAGGGCCGCTACCCACTAGGCTAAGCTGTCGTCAATATTCATTACATTAGAACGACAGCACGCTGTCGACAAGGCGACCGCTCATACACCGCGCTAGTAGTGTATGCCACTACGGGTCGTTAGTCGACAAATACCGGTTAACAAGTTTTTCATCCCGGAAACCCCGAATTATGCAGTGAAATGTGTAAAAACACGTCCAAAAATAAAAAATAACGTGAGTGGTGTACCTTTTTAAGCGACTTCAAAAAAGAAGGAGGTTACTCAATTCGACCGTATATATATATATTTTTTTTTTTTAATGTGTGTTCAGGGATAACTTCGTTGTTTATGAACCGAATTGGATGATTGTTTTTTTTGTGAAAGGGAGATATCTCCGGAGTGGTACCATAATAAGGAAACCAGGATCTGATGATGGCATCCCAGAGAAATCGAGGGCAACCTTCGAAAATCGTATTTTAAGTATTTTGATAAAGTACTACTACTAGTACTATTTAATGAAGGTCGGGAGTCGATCTGATGATGGAACTGAAAAACAGTCGAGGGAACTCCTCAACGACTTACAGCAATTACCTGGTGTTTGGACTAGATTCATTTCTATTGATGAGATCTTTGCACCCATATGAATTATAAGTGCCATTACAGGTCTGATGATGGAGACCATACACAATCGAGGGAATTCCTCAACGATTTACAGCAATTACCTGGTGTTTGGACTTGATTCATTTCTATTGATGAGATCTTTGCACCCATGTGGATTATAAGTGCCATTACAGGTCTGATGATGGAGACCATACACAATCGAGGGAATTCCTCAACGATTTACAGCAATTACCTGGTGTTTGGACTTAATTCATTTCTATTAATAAGAAATTTGCACCCATATGGGTTATAAGTACCATTACAGGTCTGATGATGGAGACCATACACAGTCGAAGGAACTCCTTAACGATTTATAGCAATTACCTGGGGTTTGGACTTGATTCATTTCTATTGATGAGATCTTTGCACCCATATGGATTATAAATGCCATTACAGGTCTGATGATGGAGACCATACACAATCGAGGGAACTCCTCAACGATTTACATCAATTACCTGGTGTTTGGACTTAATTCATTTCTATTAATGAGAACTTTGCACCCATATGGGTTATAAGTGCCATTACAGGTCTGATGATGAAGACCATAAACAGTCGAGGGAATTCCTCAACGATTTACAGCAGTTACCTTTTGTTGGGCTTCCTTCATACGGTTGAATATGCCAAAATGTTCAGTTCGCACAAAAATAATAATTAAGATTGAAGTTTTACATAGGAATACCACTGCCTACTAGGCATGCTGATGCGTCAATATGACACTGAATTTACGTTGCGTAATCGCGGTGTTGTCTCATTAGAGTAGCGCGTTTAGTAGCCCCATTTATACTAAATACAAATAAGTTACAGATGCGTTCAACTAAAAATTGATAAATAAAATATTAAAAAAAAAACTGACTTCAAAACATAAACTAAAAAGTTAAAAGTATAATTTTCACTTTAAAGAAAGGAGCATTAACAGGCGGCATATAGTTAATGAAGTCGGTGCCAACTCAGACACTTTAAATGGGTACTTACCAGGTAATAACAATTACAACAATGATATACTCGTATTTATAAGTATAACAACAATAGAACACAATTTAAAGTGTCTGAGTTGGCACTGACTTCATTAACTATATGCCGCCTGTTAATGCTCCTTTCTTTAAAGTGAAAATTTTTATTTTTAACTTTTTAGTTTATGTTTTTGAAGTCGGTTTTTTTTTTAATCATGTGTAAGTATGAAATTGTGTGGACGCTTCCTTCCGTAAACGCTTCTCACACCTCCACTAAATGCGTTTCGTACAGTAAATGTCTTACTGTGTCTTTAGTGGAGAGGCAGGCCGGAAGCTTCACTGTCTCTGTGATTCAATATAACAACATTTGCCGCGCCGGCGACCATGCGTCGTACACAAACCATAACAATCAGATACACCTGTCGTTATTTTGAAATGTAAACGTCGGTATATTGTTTTGTTCAATATTTTTTCTGGGGGTGATTATACTTGGGGGAGTTTTCTTCAATCTTTGAACCCTCTCTACCTGTTAGAAAGGGAGCAGTAAAAAAATGGCACAAAAGCTGCATCCCTAATACTCAGCATAGCATATTAGTCCACAATTAACACCACTTTCCGGTCTTCCCGTATCCCCGTGACATACTAGCAAACCTAAGTCGTTTAAATCTCGGTGGTCCGACTACAGAATTCAAGACACTCTTCATTGTTTTAGCATGCCATTTCTAGTGGTCGGGGCGTTCATCTTTCGATGATCTATGGTTAATACGGTATTTGCACTTTTTTCCGCGAACCTTGTGTCCAAGAGAATCAAAACTCAAAGCGAATCGTAGGTGGCACAATGAGCGACGCTTCCCATGTTCCGTCGTGATCATGTCGAGACTTCTTCGCATAAGTACTGTCGACAATGTTCTCCACGATGACGATTTTTCGTTAAAATGCAAGTTGAGGAAGCAGAAGGTATCTGTAGGAACAAAGGCAGTGTTAATATGAAAGACGATATAGCTCGTGCACCGGATGTTACAACTTTTTTTGTTTAGGCTCTTCAGGTTTATGAACTCCTACGATTTTTTTAGTTAGTTTACCTAGTCATTAACTTTTTTCAAGATGAAAGAGCGTTTTTCAACCTTATTAACACGAGATTCTTTAAGATTCATTGATCGTGTCCGAACCCTAATAACACGCTGTCACACCCTTAAGGTTGTATGTTATAATGCTATCTCTTTCTGTGTTATTGTTTCGTGTTTCGTCGGTTTATAATTTGGTCCGTATCCATAGATTTGGTAAATATGCGATTTGTATGATCTTAAACTAAAACAATTCGAGTGGGTGTCGCGTCATATATGAGGCAGCGTACCGTAGCCATTTAGCATTTAGACGTAATTTAATGTTCATATGACAAATCTATGGTTGAAACTGTTTTCCTTATTAAAAATATAATTTATATAAAAAAATAATAAAACTACATTCATAATATTTAGATATAATTTAACATATTAGTTTGCTATCGTAATAGGTGCGGGACACATTTGGCTGATTGATGTTATCAAATTACAATATACTAGCGACCGCCCGCAGCTTCGCTTGCATAGACTACACATTCCTGTTTTAGGTAGTTTTAACATTCGAAATAGTTTATACGTACTTTTTGCTGAAACTAATATTGGGTACACCCATTCAAACTTTCAATCTTCATTTTCCCCACTCCTTTAAGAAAACCGATACTCCCATACTTTTCACCTCCCGTTTCCCACCCTTAAAATGTGGAAATCCAAAAACCCTGAAACACGTCATTATTTGTTTATGTTAAAATTTTTATGTTTTTAACTTTAAAGAACAAAGACTCTCATACAAAACCCCTACATCCCTCCCTCCTTAAATTTGAAATTTCCAAATATTCCTTTCTTAAAAATTAATACTCACTTTATAAAATAAACCACTGTTTCAAATTTTGGCTTCCTAAACTTAGAAGTTTCGGCTTTACCTACGCCGATAGATCAGTGAGGACAAACGACAGACAGCCACAAAAAGTAGCTGATGTCACTCTTGACAACCTTTTTTCACGTCTGCAAAGTTTCATTCAAATCTGTTCAGCTGTTTTGGAGATTAGTTCAAATAGCCACAAAGACGTACAGACAGACAGACGAACAAAAAGTAGCGTATGTCACTTTTAAACACCTCCTTTTCATACCCGTGAAATTTCATTAAAATCGGTTTAGCCGTTTTGGAGATTAGCTCGAATAGACAGATGGACGTACATACAGACATACAAAAAGTAGTATATATCACTTTTGACCACTTTCTTTCCATATTTGTGAAGTTTCATTAAAATCAGTATAGCCGTTTTGGAGATTTGCTCGAATAGACAAACAGACAGATAGTATTATTTTATATATATAGCCTATAGCCTTCCTCAATAAATAGGCTATTCAACACAAAAAGAATTTTTCAATTCGAACCAGTAGTTCCTGAGATTTGCGCGTTCAAACAAACAAACAAACAAACAAACAAACAAACAAACAAACAAACTCTTCAGCTTTATAATATTAGTATAGACTAATCATCGATGTGTTACGTTGTCTACAGTGCAAAGTAAAGTGACAGCGGCGGCGCGTTCCTTGCTCCGTTCTTGTCGCATCGAGATGGCAGATATTGAGACATGTCCTGATTGCTATGCAGCTGCGCACGCCCGCCGCGCCACGTGGTTCACAGACGTGTGTTCTACGCCTCATATATTGCTATGGGCTAAGTTAAAAGGTGATTATTGTATCTTATTTTAATTACCTTATAATTAAAATCGATATCTGTGTATATGTTTATTTATTTTTTTGCATCTATATGAGTTTTCGTTATTTTTGTAAATTATACAAACCCATACCAGTTTGATGCCGAGACATGATAAATAGTGTAAACAAACTTTGGTTAGACGAAAAAATTTCGAGTAATCAATAATTTTATATTTCTGTTCATTTCGAATTTAATGTCGAGCTCTATATGCTTAGGCCGGTTCGTGATTTTGATTTTAATACGACATTTCGGGAATATTCGGCATACTACGAAAACACCTGATGTAATAGTATATATATCTTTAAATTCATAATTCAATCTATTCTGCGTTCACCAAATGAATTAATAATTAAGCCTCTTTCGTTCCCACTTCAAATTCAAAAAGTTTTTATTCAATATAAGATGTTTACACACACTTATTGAAAGTCAATATAAATTGATTAGGTACCGGTTCAAAAACTAGAAGGAGAAGAACCGGCAAGAAATTCCTCCCTGTTTATTTTATTTAAATATATGTTTTTCTTAGTTTTTTTTTTTTTAATATGCTTACAACTATTACAATGATGTCCATGCATACTTATCATTTAAATACTCGCTAATACAATAGTAAGCTTTTTTCACGAGTTGGACTTTAACTAGCTTTGTAAATTCATTTGAATTTAAGTTCAACATGTCTTTAGGAATTTTATTATAAAAACGAATACAATTTTCCATGAAAGAATTATTAACCTCTGAGAGTCTGAACCTGGGAATCGATAACATATGCTTATGTCTTGTATTTAAGTTGTGGCCATCACCCACTCTAGAGAAAGCATTTAAGTTTTTATGTACATAAATTATATTTTCATAAATGTACTGACAAGGGACTGTCAAAATGTTACTTTCTCTAAAATGGGCCTTTACACTATCTCTAGATTTTAATTTATATATAGCTTGAATAGCCCTTTTCTGCAGAACAAATATCGTTTGAATGTCAGCGGCCTTTCCCCAGAGCAGAATGTCAAATGACATTATGCTATGAAAGTAGCTAAAATAAACCAGCCTTGCTGTAGGCACATCGGTTAGTTTTCTTATTTGCCTAATTGCAAAAACAGCAGAGCTCAGTTTACCAGCCACGCTCACAACATGAGGATCCCATTGTAAATTTGCGTCGATAGTAATGCCCAAGAACACAGTTTCATTAACCAAACTTAATGAATCTCCAGCAAGTCTCAAATTGACATCGACTTGTCTAACATTGGGCAATGTATATCCGAGTTTTGCCGAACTACCGTATTATTAAAAATCTGGCTTTCTGATGTTCTATGTGTCGACTTCCTATCGAGCGATAAACAGACGTGCAAATATGTTTACAGTTATTTATAAATAATTTGTGATCTTACAGGTTTTCCATACTGGCCAGCAAAAGGTATGATCGTGAACGCCGGAGGGATAGTCGATGTGCGCTTCTTTGGCGCCCATGACCGCGCGTGGGTGAATGCGCGCGACTGTTACCTCTACAGCGACCGCGATCCTAACAACTTCAGGACGAAAAGACAAGATATCATAGATAGTATGAAGGTAATTAGATAGTAATCTTTGTTATACACGAAAAAAAAAACATTAATAGAACAAAAGCGGCCACTTCTTTCTGTAGCCTTTTATCTCTATTTGGTACGCTCCTTACATATCTATTTCGCAACATCTGCATTCGTCTATGGTGTCATGTAGGCTTGTCGGTTTCGAGTGTTCAAAATTTTACTTTCCTTTAACATGTCACCAATTTGTGCGTTTCTAGGGCACTACAGATCCTTGCATCACACACATTCGTCTTATAGATGTCTTCCTTCACTTTGCTTTGACCATTCTTTCCATATAATCAAACTGTCTCAACGTATGTCTATCCACTCTCGTAACTTTCTTTCAAACCCACTATTCTCCCATCGTTATACCTAGTCAGGTCATAACTTCTGTGAAAACTATTTTCGAAAATAAATTATACAAGTTTAACAAATATATTTAAAAATAAAGCTTATTTCGTGCAAAATGTAATTTTCTTAAAACTTATTCAAAATCTGTACGCGCGGCACTTGTTTCTACCACATTCATTTTTCTACCAAGTATAATACACTGTATTATACATGTCACATACATGTAATGCCTGGTTCATTTCCACTAGAATACATAGAATTGCAAGTATTATACAAGGCCTCAGTAGGTATTATACATGTCGCGACATTACTTGTAGTTAAAACAAGTATGACGTCAAGTATGGCGGCAACGGTAGAAAATAATATAGGTACAAAAATTAGTTTTGGATGGTTTTAGTTTTGTTTTGATTAATTATCGACGATAAGTTATGCTACTATCTTTTTTCTTCACAGTTGACTGATTTTTACACGTTATTAACACCTACGACGGCATTTTTGAATTGTTTGAACACGTTTTTGGCACGCGGTCGCGTTGAGCATAGGCGAGTGACTGAATGAGTTGTTGCCGGTCGGCAACAACGCTTGGCGCAATCATTTGTTTCGCGGTGTCGTTTCTATATGCTAGTAATATTAGGTCTATGTTCAAAATTTCTTCAATTCTTTTTAATATAGGTTTTGACCTTAGGAGCCAGTCGTCGATTGCAGCATTTGCAGCACATATGTTGTTCATTTCTACATCAGCTGCTGCTTTAATAGAGGATGCTTTGAAAGACTCCAAATTCTGGTGGACCTAAATATTGACATATCTTATAATTCAATGGATTCAAGTCTAGACTAGAGGAGGGCCATTCTTCATGTCTAATGAACTGGATTCCATGGGCGGCTAACCAGTTTTATATGCTTTTTGTTTTATGAACTGCCACTGAATCTTATAGGGATACTCAGCACTTGGGTTCAAACATTGTTCTAGAAAGGACTGTATTTTGGTATACAATTGCCAAAGTTTTTCACCTTTTTCACAGAAAAACACCTTAGGTTTGAATAAAAGACTCCAAACCAAATCATATCCAAGGATGATGTCCATCTCATCTTTTCTGAAATTTTCTCATCTGAAATTAGATTTTCGCGCCATTTTTCCCCGTGTATCATTTTAATAAAACCCGGGACTTCTAGCCTTAAATTTTTCAGATGTGCATTGAGAAGATGTTCAGTTTTTGTTGATACGCCCGTAGTCCCAGCTTTTTATTTAACATCCTTTTATCAGTTGTTCTGCTTAGCCTTATCAGATGAGATAACAATTTTTGCTAGCGCACGGGATGTCACTGGATTCGCGACTTCATTGCTTTATTGACTGCTAGTGTCCTAACCGTACGAGGCCGGCCGCTCCTCTCCCGGTCTTAGAAGCTTCAATCTTCTATGCAACATTTGATGATATGATAATCAAACCTCAGAGCGAATTTATATTTTAATTTTGAAAATTAGAGTTGGCGCCCAACGCAGTCACTGTGACTCATCGTCATTTTGCGTCCACTCCATGTTTAAAAATAGATTGAAATCGAAAAACATTAATTTATAAAAACCTTAAGAAATGTAACTGTAATACAAAAAATAGATCTCTTGTCAGTATTCGAAATTGGAAATAAAAAGCGTATGGCAGAACTTAGCAGGCTAGTTATAACGGATTCCGACTTTTTTTGAAATATTAGATAGTAAGTTTATATATATTAGTATAAATAAATAAATAACTTTTCAGGAAGCAGAAGAGTACATTCAAAACATTTCCCGTAAGTTTAACAGTTTCGTGTACGCCGCTTTCAAGACGCCTTTGGACCCGAACAAATTGAACGAACAGTTGAAAATGATGGTTAGTTATGTTGTTTTTTTATTCCATCACAGAATTATTTATGACTAGCGACCCGCCCCGGCTTCTCAGGGTAGCAGAGTATACTATATGCTTACGTCTTTTTTCTGTCGTAGTCTCGTATCAACTTGGAGTATTTTTAATATACTTCATTTTCAATTCTGCAAATATTTCATAAATTAAAGAATATATACATAAAAATAAACTAAAATATTTCTTTGTATGCAACCGTCATGACTTATGCCTAATTAGATGACGCTTGAATCAATTTTGTCGCGCGATAGTATTAATATTGCGATAACTCCTAAGATATTAATTTAAATTGTATGGTGTAAATGGCAATTATAATATGCATAAAATGCTTTTGGTAACTAAAATATTTAATTTGATAAGAATTAATAAAATATCAGTGTAAATAGCTTTCGAACTACTACGTTATATGTGAAACTTTTTTTTCAACATTAAAATAGATACTAATAGTAAACTACGCTTAAAAGATAGACATATTATTATGCCATCGCGGATTTTTCTTTAGACCTCTAAAAGAGGAATACTTCCTCCATACCTTGTTGTGTTGTATCGTAATGGAATTACGTAGCGTTTTTGATGAAAGCTCCCAGTCGATTTGACATTTCCAAAATTCAAAATTCAAAAATTCAAAATTCAAAAAGTTTTTATTCAATATAAGATGTTTGCACACACTTATTGAAAGTCGTAAAAATTGATTAGGTACCGGTTCAAAAACTAGGAGGAGAAGAACCGGCAAGAAACTCCTCTCTGTTTATTTTATTTAAATATATGTCTTTCTTAATTGTTTTTTTTTTTTAAATTTAAAGTCTTACAACTATTACAATGATGTCCATGCGCACTTATCATTTAAATACTCGGTAATACAATAGTAAGCTTTTTTCATGAGTTGGACTTTAACTCGCTTTATAAATTGATTAGAATTCAAGTCTAACATTTCTTTTGGAATTTTATTATAAAAACGGATCCAACATCAACAATCATCGTCATATTTCAACTAATTTACCCAAAATATTAATTATACACATGAACCTTCCTCTTGAGTCACTCTGTCTATTGATGTCAACCATACGAAAATCCGTTCGGAAGTTTTCGAGTTTATTGCGTTCAGACAGACAGACGCAACGGGGGACTTTATTTTATAACATGTGACAGATTTAACTAGTTTCAAGTTGTTGCCTGCCTGATATTAAACAAGTATAGTAACAAATAACCGACTTTGTTTCATTTCATATACCGTATAATGCTGGCATTGCGGTGCAAGAGGTGATTCCACGCTTTCTTTGGTGAATTGTCTATTGACCAAAAGACAGCTTGAAATTACTCTCCCCCCGCATCGCGCTTCAACAACAAGGAAGGTCAACAGTATGTAGTATAGCTTTAGTAATTATAAATGTTACGTACGTACAATGTCACGCGGTAGGTGGTATATCACGCAACAACAATAGGTTTTGTTCGTTCATAATTTCACACAACCATTATTCATGTGGTCTGATGTTGCAATTGAATTTGGGCTGTTACAGATACCTGGTTTCCAAGGAGAATTCCCAGTTCCGTTGAAGACGCTAAAGGAAAAAAATTTGAGTAACGCTTCGTCGCCTATGACAAAAGTAAGTAAAAATATATTTTGAGACACGAATCTGGTCGTCTGAGTGGCGTACGACGCGCATGTACCTATTTATTTTTTGGTTAATGTAAATCGACGACGTGCCCCTAAAATGGCATTAAATAGTGAACATGAGTATATTTGATGGCCAATAGGAAATCGCGAGCCTTTGTGGGCTCGTCTTATTTCTTTCCATACCGCATAACAGTCCCAAAAATAGACCTCTGTGCAGATTATCTTGAGGGGACAGATTCTGTACATGAAAGAAAATTACTTTGAGTTTAAATAGCAATCTAAAAATAATAAATATGCGTTTCAGGAAAAACGTCAAAGGTCCAATTCTAAAAGTTCAAAAGACTCTTTCGTTGATGGGTAAGTTATTTTTACTTTAAGTTTATTCTGTTATTACTTCTAGTGTATATCAGAAAGTTAGTAAAATTGTTCCAATTCTCATTATAGTTATGCAAGCGACGACGAGGAACCAGTAAAGAATACTCAAATGCCCCGCAAGATGGCGGACGGCGCTGAGATCGCTAACGAAGAAGATGACAAAGATAACAAGTAATAAAATTATAAATAAATAATGAGTATTTTGGTAAACAGAGACAACGTTTCTCGGTTTTGTTTTGTAAATTTCGCCAATCACAAAAGTTATTTATATCACTGACTTCTCACACGTCACAATCTTGCGTAAATTAAACATTAAACTGTTTATTTTGTATAAACGAAAAATTATATGCCACCTTCAATATAATTATTAGAAGAAATAGAGTATACAGCTTTACGAAAAAGAAAATGTATTATTTTATTCTTCCACAGAAACCAGAGCTTGGAAATACCCACAGTCACATTGCAATTGACGAACGAGGGAAGCAGGAAGCGTAGAAGGTCGGTTTTAGAAGAAGCGGTGTTAACTGTACTTGACAATCCAAGTGAAAAACGGAGATGTCCAGATTCTCCTAATACTGATGTTCAAGCACAGAAGGAAACTAAAAAAGCTGTTGAAAATGAGAACGCTGAGGTAATGATCATAGATGAAAATTTGACCAAAAAAGATGAAAATAAAAATAAAGATAATCACCAAATTAATAACACAACACTTGATAAAAGAAACGAAACAGAAGACAATGAATTAAAAGTTACTAAAACTGATACTAGTAAAATTAAAGAAAAAAGTGGTCAAAAACCCCCAAAAACTGACGAAAATGAAATAAATTCTAGAATCTCAGCTGTCATTGAAGATGTCGTAAAAAATAAAAATATTACCCATAAAGTAAAATCGGTCAGTGAAGATGAGAGATCATTATTAAAGCGTAAAATTCATACTTCA